>CM056581.1:30827500-31427500 GCA_029721435.1 Gymnothorax reevesii | reverse complement strand
TCAGGTTCTTCAGTGGATATATCCTGCGAGTTGTGTAATGATTGGGGAAACTATTTATGATTTAAAATCTGATTTGGGTTATACCACGCTGCTTTGTTTTGCATTTATACCACCCCCAATCCGTCAATTTGAATGAAATTTTCAGGGTATGTTTCAGGTACTTATATGAATATATCCTGTGAGTTTTATGGCTATAGGACAAACAATTTGCTGATTTATAGTCTGATTTATGTCATGCCATGCCCATTTTTTGCATTTATAGCGCCCCCTATAGGTTGATTTGCGTAAAACTGTCAAGGTATGTTCCTGGTACTTATATGAACATATCTAATGAGTTCTGTGATGATTGGCCCAATGGTTGTTGACTTTTGTTCATTTATGTGCTAAGCCTCGCCCCTGCAGAAGTTCATTGGTCAATTTCTTGGAAATGAAATGAGATTTCAACAAGCCTTATGCAAGATAAGCCTAGACCAATGACGATCCACAGCAAATTTTGAAGAAATCGGACCTACGGCCTCGGAGGAGATGTCAAAAATGTGTTTTTCAAAAATTTCAAAATGGCGGAAAATCCAATATGGCTGACCTTAAGGGTTTTGTAAAGAAGTTGTAGAGATTAGACCAAGGAATGTTTGTACCAAGTTTCATGTAAATTGGAGTTACAACATAGGAGTTATGACTTTTAAAGTGAAAAACTGAATTTCTTCAATTATTGCGCCCCCATCAGGCCAATTGAGTTGAAAATGGCTTGGGCAGCATTTGCACCCAACTTTCAACCAATTTGCCAAATTTCAGGTCTTTAACATTTACCATCTCACGGGAATTTGCGAAAACATTTCTGAAGAAGAAAAGAAATAATAATAATAATAATAATAATAATAATAATAATTATAAACCAGCACAAAAACAATCGGGTTTCAGCCCTACAGACTTGAACTCCTAATAATTTTGTAGCACTGCTGAAAAAAACTCGCTAAAACAAGAGATGGAATTCAGAGAAAGTATTGGATTCATTAATAATTATTATTATTTTTCCATCCCTGCAAGATCACTTTTAAGAGTATTTTCAATGGAGCCCATCAGTGATCTCTGTCATTTCTTTATAATTTCATAATAATTACAGGCTTATATATTGGTCTTAATTATTGGGTAAATAAATTGTGTGATTATTAATCAACTGATCTTAAACAGGAACAGCGCAAAAGTAATTATGTGTATAAGGGTAAGAAGCTCCATCACACCATTGAAAATCTTGTAACGTCACCAATACAGCAATAAGGTGCTCAATAGTTTACTGACCCACTTTTTTGAAATATGTTGCAAGAATCAAAACTGCAGAAAATGCTTATTTTGAAAAGTCAATAAAATTAATGCAGTGAAACATCAAATAATGCTCTGTTGTATTGGCTTCAACGTAATACAGGTCAAAGATAATTTACAAATAACCATGTTTGTTTTTAATTGTCATTTAACATACTTTCCCTGCTTTTCTTGATGTTGGGTTGAAGAATAGAAACTGTGTGGTGTTACAGAGACTGAAACTACATTTTGGTGCTGCCCGATGACTTTTTCCGTGTAAAAATCTCCCAACTGTCTCAACCTTTTCTGGTTTGGGGTTATAAATTGAAGAGTTGAAATGCAAAACCCACAAAGTCCACTGAACCTCTTATGTATTAAATAGAGTTTTCTGAGTAAAAAAAAGTAAATTTAAAACAAAAAAGGTTGAGTGGAGTTTGTGGGTTTTGCATTCCAACTCTTCAATTAACGTTTCATGAATTTTCATATGTATATGAGTTTGTAATTCTGGGGCACTAAGCACTCACTAACATGTTTAAATTTATAAGACAGAGAGCAGGGGCGTAGCTAGAACCGGGAATAGGGGTGGCACAGACACGTCCCTTTATGACAATTAGGATAGTCCTGGCTAGTTCTCAATTATTTTTCTTTATTGACGCGTTTTCCAATTATCGTAATAAGCAACTGATTACACGGTTTCTCATGCGATCTAACAGCGATGAAGTCATGGGGTAAATTCCGTAAAAGTGAGAATTGGGATGGACGAAACATCTGGTTTAAAGAATTATTAGTCCTGACCTGTTCGCAGTCATTTTCATGATTAACAAAATGTTCACTCCGAGAGCGCTTCGCACTTAACAGGTGCTGCTTGTTCTCCCCGATTAGGTAAGACGACAATCATTCATCTGGACGCGTTTGCTTAATCTAAATCAACGTCAAATAGAGCCGGATGCTTTTTATAGCCTATTTCACAGCCAAGTGCCACTTTTTTTTCCCTCCCAATACCAAGAGTAATTTTGAATAACGTTGATTTAAATTAAGCAAACGCGTCCAGATGAATGATTGTCGTCTTACCTAATCGGGGAGAACAAGCAGCACCTTTTAAGTGCAGAGCGCTCTCGGAGTGAACATTTTGTTAATCATGAAAATGACTGCGAACAGGTCAGGACTAATAATTCTTTAAACCAGATGTTTCGCCCATCCTAATTCTCAGTTTTACGGAATTTACCCCATGACTTCATCGCTGTTAGATCGCATGAGAAACCGTGTCTTCAGTTGCCTATTACGATAATTGGAAAACGCATCAATAAAGAGAAATAATTGAGAACTAGCCAGGGCTATCCTAATTGTCATAAAGGGACGTGTCTGTGCCACCCCAATCCCCGGTTCAAGCTATGCCCCTGGCAGTGAGAACTGTGCCATTGGGGCATGCTCTCCGTCAACTGTGGACAAGCCGAGTGCGACCCCCAGCTGTTTTGTCAGTGCTTGCAATACCTGTCCACAGTCAAATCTAATAAATCAATCAGATACTGAGTCAGCACCTTCTTTAAGTTTTGAGTTTTTTATTCTCTCTCTCTCTCTCTCTCTCTCTCTCGACCTCGACCTCTTCTCTGAACAGTACCTGTGTGAGAGGACAGAGGAGACAGGAAGTGGCTCATGGGCTTCCAAAATTACATGAAGACCTGGGGCACATTTTTCTCCATAGGAGTTACGAAGCCTAGCAGGACATGGAGAGTAACAAGTTTTCCAGGGATCGATGGGGCACCAGTGGACTTTTATAAAGCTTTCTGCATGGTGCTCTATCAGAGGTGGAGTGGAGGGTACAGCCTGGGATCTTAGTGAATATTTTTATGTTTGTAATTAACTCTGCTGCATCACACCATTTTCATTTTTACACTGAGAGAGAACCTATATGCCATTGTTTCTCGGGTTCCACCTCACTACAACTATTTTTTCATAGGAGGTGTATTTCAGTAACTTGGGGAAACATTTATAATCAAAGTTATGATGGATAAAATTCTCTCTCTGTCTCTATCCATTTCTCTCTCTCTCTCTCTTTCTCTCTTTCCCCACTCAGTATCGCAGTATGGAAATGAGTTTGTTGAAATAAAAGCACAACGGTTTTCTTCTAGTAGCACGGAAAAGTGTGCATTTGCTTCTGTTCTGTGATCTTCTTGTACTCAGTTCCTGCAAGGTATAAAATGAAACCAGGTCAAACCAAGCAGTCATATTTATGTTTCGGCTGAGGGTGTGGCCAACATGTGCACTATACCAGTGTCATGCAGCATTATCTCTGAAAGGCTCAGAGGCACTGCGTGACTTCCGATGCCCGACACTCGGAGATTACTGCGTATAATTACTTGAGGGTAAAAATCCAAGATAAAGAAACAGGGCTTGAATGTATTGTTTTGCATTGTTTACTGCAGGTATAGACAATTCAGGTTTTAGTGCAAATACACTCTACAGCTACTTGCACAACTATGGATTTACTCCAAGTACAGCTACTGAGCTGCCTCATGTGCTTCTTCATTTGCCAGAAGTCTATTGGGAATTGTGCTTCTCTCAAGTGTCCTGCAGGTACAGTACAGTCACTTTTTCATTCTGCATCGTTCCTTATTTATAAGCAAGCGTAGTGCACCCAACTATACATTGTGTTTGTATTTATACCTTTGAATTTGTACAGTCATATTTCGCTATCAGCAATGGGGATTATAATGAAAAATTAAAAACTTTCTAGGTCAGGTGATTGAATACAAAAGTAAGAAATGTGTGCCCTGCCCACCTTACGGGTTCCAAACAACACCCAATAGTGAGATGTTTTGTGACAACTGTCGGACCTGTGATGAAGGTAAGAGATCTCTTTACATTTGATGCTTTTCACTTTTCATTTTCGTGAGCTGGATTAGAATGGCACTTCTCTCTGTTCATCTGTATTTTACTTTGCTTTCCCTTATGTTTACAGTATGCATGTAGAAACGTACGGATTAAGCAAGCTCACTAATTCAAGGATTTGAATTGAGTTGACTCGGTACCTCTGAAAAGTATTACACAGTTGTAGAGGAGATGGGGGGCTCTCAGCATGTGTCAAACCACAGAAACTCAAATGGACGGTATTCCGGTTTCATAGATACAACAGTCTCTGTGATCAGTATCACATCTATCACCCAATGAATGAAAACCTCTCATTCATTTCTTTGTAGAGATGGGAAGCAAGCTTATTTCGAAGTGCACAGCGACTTCTAATGCAAAGTGCCAATGTCGTGAGGGCTTTGTCGCAAGAGAGGAGGACGAAAGCTCCTGCAAGTGTGATAGGGGCTCTGCGTTGAATGCAACAGGTAGGAACCAGTGTGATGATGGCCGGTGTTTTTAGAGAACCGACATGCTTTGTATGTTTTTTTTTTTTTTAAATCAAATGCGCTATTGCCAACTTCATCATTATGTGTAATGTTAATTTAAACGCTTTTCACTGCATTTTTTCACTCTCACATCTCTCCCCATTAACTGCTCAAAGTAAATAACCTCCTTAATAGTCAAAAGTTTATATACAATTAGGTTAATTATTAAAACAAAATTTTAGCACCACAAACTTCATGTGAACAAACTAGTGCTATAAAATAGCACATCACAAAAAAAAAAAAAAAAAATATGCAACCATTCTTTGTGGAACTGCATGCCGCCATTGAATCACAGTTGCTGAGTTAGCAATGTTTTTGTAGACTGCATATTCATTGGTAAATTGATTTGTGTAGTTTTTTGGTTGGAATTCTTCGATCTTGATACTTGCTACCTATTTCGATGAAGCCCGGGAAGTGCAGTGACATGGAAAAAAAAAAAAAAAAAAGTATATTTCATGACCATGAGATATAAGTTGTTCCCAGAATTTAAACTTGTGGCCACAAGGAATGACTTGTGCCCTCAATTAAATGAACTTGTTCCCACAATTTTGTTAACTTCAACAGAAGGAACGAGTCTCGTGGGCACAAAATATATTTTGCTCATCTCATTGCACTTCCCGGGCTCTGTACATTTCTGAAAGAATTCAGGATTTTAGTCCAAGTTAGGTAGGTGATGAAAAGACTTCCCAGGGCATGTTTCACCCCCAGTCGAGTAGCCACAAGCTTGGAAAAAACACCATTTTCCTGCAGGCTGTATGTAGGGGATAGCATACAGATTTTGCAGCATCTGGAACAAGTTATCCATAGAACCTTCACAATGACGCTGGCAGTCAGTATTCAAAGGGGAAACATCCGCCCCCGTATGGAGCAGGTGACGCAACTGCTTGCGCTATATGTTCTCTACTTCCACATCTCTTCTGAGGAATTGGGGAGGGCTTCATAAATCAATGAAATATCAAATTAAAGTGTGCTATATTTGGGCAAATCCACTTGAGGTTTGACCTTAGGTCCCCATCCAAGGTCTACTTTCAAACTCAGTGCATCTTTGCTTGACATCGTGAGAAAAAAAAAAAAAACAAATTGCCACAAACTCAAAAAAAGGTTCCGTGCCCCCACAAGTCTGGTTCACACTTGAAGGTAGTTTCCAAATGTCTAAAAATAGCTTGTTCATCTGCGCTAACAATAGTATGAAAACATAAACATCATGGGCCCACACAGTCCTCATACTGCTCAGGAAGGGCAGGCGTTTTGTGTTCCAGATGAACTTACCTTTGCGTGAAAAGTGCAAATCAATCCTAGAACAGCAGCAAAGGACCCTGTGAAGCTGCAGGAAGAAAAAGCTCCAAAAGTATCTATATCCACTATAACTCCGATATCAAAATAACCTGAACAATGGACAATGGCCTGCTACGTATTTCAAAAGTTGCGGCAAAATGGCTCAAAGAAAACAAAACCAAGGAATGGGAGTTGCCATTAAAAAGCTCTGACCTCAATCCAACATAAAATTTGTGAACAAAACTGAAAATGTTGGGTTTTACAAAATGAACCAATCGCGAAAACCAGATGAATGCAAAAAGGAGGCTTTATTACTGAAGGGGGAAACCCCCCAACAGAGCTGGTAACAGTACAATGTCCGCAATCCAAAAGCAAATTCCAATGGGCGTAATCCAGAGTCAAAACCAGGGCACCAATCACAAAATCCTAGTCGGGCAAAAAGAGGTTGAAAAACAAGAATGCGGTACAGTACAGGGAATAGGCAAAACTCAAAGTCAAGGCGGTCCAGTCAGAAAGATAAATCACAATGAATCAAGGCGAAGATAAACGTAGCACAGGAAACACGGAAGAACGTTCTGACAAAGGAAGTGCATGAAACAGACATCTTATATACATCCGGGGAGAACACATGACTAGGGAGAACAGGTGCAATCAATGGTACAATAATCAGGAGTGACACATGAGGAATAAACTAATACTAAAGTGTATAGATTAGAGAAAGGAAAGCACAAAGTATTTGTGGAGATCCACAGAAAATCGCAGCAGAGATAATAGGGAAAGGCAAGGAGGTGGAGACTAGAATAGGGCGACTGCAGAGAGATCGTTAGTCAATTAGTATGTGCAGCTATACAATCCCGAGTGCATGTTCGTAAGTTAGCAAAAGTATACAAGGTTAGAGGGGTTAGTAATTAGCGAAAATAACAAACTGTTAGTATGTGTTAGTAGATAGCAAAAGAGAGAGGAAGGAAGAACACGAGATAATGAAAGAAGGTTGAAACCCAGAAACCAATAAATCACACGAATGAGTGGCACGCAAGACAAGGGACCGTGAGCAAAGATACACACCTGACAAGACAGGGGAGACAAAGTGCAAGGCATGGAAAAATAAACATGGCAAGGGACTATGAAACATGGCAAAGACTAGGAATAAATCAGGACATGAAAAATAATAAAACAAGAAATCTAAAATCACCAAAACACAATACATGAGCAGAGAATAGTCAAAAACAGGCAGTGGTCACTAAACACAAGAATCAATAATCATGGCAAGGCCAGGCATAGAACTTAACTCAGGGATACTCACTCTTTTCCAGATTGAGCCACTGTGGGTGCAGGCTTTCATTCTAACCAACCAGTCACACACCTGATTCTACTAATCAACCCTTGAGGCTTTCGCCAAAGACCCGTGATTAGTAGAATCAGGTGTGAGACTGCATGGTTAGAATGAAAACCTGCACCCACTGCGGCTCAATCTGGAAAAGAGTGAGTATCCCTGACTTAACTAGACATGAGCTGGCAGACAAGCAGAATCACAACAGAAAAAGCATGGTGAAGCAGCCGAGGGGGCCTAAAAACCTGACTCCATCAGTTATATCAGTTCTGATGAGAGAAAAGGGGTGAAATTCCCGTAACTTTTTGTGAGAAGCTTGTGGAAGGCAACCAGATATGTTTGAACCAAGTTAAAGAATTAACGGCAATATACTACCATATACTAACTATGCATGTGTAAATTTCTGACCCTCTAGGAATGTGATGAGAGCATTAAAAGCATAAATGAATCATTGTCTCGACCACTATTCTGACATCTCACGTTCTTAAAACAGTGATCCTGACTGACCAAAGACAAGAAATGTTTTCTTGGTTTAAATATGTCAGGAATCGTGACAAACAGAGTTTGAATATATAAAGGTTTATGTAAACCTCTAACTTCAACTGTGTGTGTGTGTGTGTGTATGTAACAGTGCGTACACAGTATACACAAACAGGTTTAGTTTAAGTGATATTGATAAAGACCAGAAATAGGCCCAGATATTATTATCTGAAAAACCTTCTTCTTTTTTTTCATTTTGGTGTTTTTCATGACCAGTGTCCAGCCTCTGTACTCTTAACCTGCTCTGTCTGCTCTCTCCTGCACTAGCATGAATATTTCACACATGAATGCTGTGATATTTTTGTTATACAAACAAGCAATGTTGAGGATGACATATTGCTTAAGTACTACTATTATTACTGTTATAAATAGCAAAGTATGTATATAACTACTGACAATTATAACTGAGGTAAAAAAAATAATTCTGCACCATAAATGAAAGTGGTCTAATTATGGGCTATATAAAAGCTTCGTCTAATCAGGAAGGCACGCATGTGTGGACCAGATTGGCAATTCATTTAAAAGCATCTGAAAATTAATGCAAAATGTAATTATTCATTGTAACAGAAAGTAATCTTGTCACATAACCTATTACCTGTGTGATGTGTTTTGTAATGCATGTTATTTTTTTGAAAGTAAGTTTCCCCTCCTCTGTATGTAATGCCTTGCGAGGTTTTAGGCTTGGAGAACTTGAGTCACTGGAAATTGAGTTGCTTCCTGATGTATTTTGTTTCCAGGGAGATCTGTAAGTATTTGGACAGTGATCATTTTAATAGGCCGTTGTTCTTACAAAGCTCTATCAATTTTGATGAAAAGTAAGATTAAATAAGATTAGAGTGGGTAAAATGGTCGAATTAAAGACAACAATCTGCCCTTCAATTTACAAAATGTATATCCATAATATAGAATTAATTACATTGGAATTACAGCCCTTTAAAACTGTAAGCTGCCCAAGTGTCTAGAGACCTCACTGTAACTGCAAAAGTGTTCAAAGGCTCTTTCTGACATGAGTATTTTTGTTCAGCTGGCTTTTAAGAAGTTACATGAATACCTAAAGATCTTCCCTTGCGCAATGTGTAGTTTAGGCTCTTTCTCAGTAGCCTGGTAGCACCAGACTCAGCTACTTCGCTTTACTATGTACACAGAGTCTGGACAGTCGTCATTGACAAGTATTAACTTCCTGGTGGGTGGGTGCTTGTCTGAAGTTTAAAATCATCGGTGTACTCGTAAACTAATCGCTAACGTTTGGCGATGATGTATGTTATGCGCCGGCTCAGCCGCCTAGTACTTCTGCTGTAAACACAGTCCTTCATACCAGGAATGCAGCGAAAACAAACTGATCAGTACATTAAAGTTAATACTGTACCCATACATATGCCCATCTACCTCATTTTAGCCTTCACTCATTCACTTAAAAGAACTAAAGGTGCTCTTTCTGTTCTTACAAGAAACAAACTGTTGAGCTATCGTTTCTCCTGCCCACACTGCTGCTATTTAAAAAAAAAAAGCTAAGAGACCTGAAACCAACAGCACAATCAGCGAGAATAACACATTATTTACATCAGGACAAAATATGCATTGACACGAAAACTGAACTGTTAACCATACTTGCGCTAACATCATACCCAGCTCGCGATCTAACTTTATAGCAACATAGTTTGGCTCGAAGCATTTGGCTGTCTGAGACAGCCATTTCATTCATGGATAATGACAACATAACACTGAGACAGCGAAGAGGTCTTGTGACATGAACAAGGACACGGCTTTTAAAAAGTTCACCGCTAACTTAAATTGCGTGAAATTCGCAGGCAATGTAACACTAGTAGCTACAAGCTAGCTGAGGTGGTTCAGCTGTCTGTCATCTTCAGCTGAGATGAACAGGGTGCCTATTTCATATGTTTCATGATAGATATTAAGTAGATATGACAACTTTTCTCAAAACCTGTTGGGAGTAGGGTTACAACATCATTTCCTTTCAAAAAACTAACCAAACATTCCTCTTGTTGTGGCTTTAAGTCACTGATACTGGGGATTTCTCCATGACAGAGCAAATCAATGTCCTCCCGCCTATCTATGTCCATGGCCATTGTTGATTTCGGAGACTATAATTTCAAACTCGGCGCAGCTGCTACATCATGGCTCTCTGCTGCGCCTTCTGTTCATTGGTTGGTCCGGCGTTTTTTTCTGCCGTGGTAAACGAGGCAGAGCTCCGAGTGACCAGTCTGAGTAATGAAGCAAAATGAAATTAAGCAGAAGTCGAAGGCTGGAGGAGTCAGGCTACTTTCTCAGTGGCCGAACAATGACTCTAATCTGGGCATTGTTTCCGAAAAGCATATTAAGGCTGAGATGATTGTAGGAGTGCTTCCAAAAGGCATTGTAACTAAAGACACTCTCTAACATGATTGTGGATCGAAGAGCGATGAATACCTCTCATAGGAAGCTATGTGCGCCTCAAGGCCACGGTTGGAGGTTATCTTTATGAGCTGCCGGGTTTGCACACTCGATTAAGGTGCTGCATTTGCGGAGCAGTTGCGACTACCGCGGTGCCCCGGCCTTTCCAACCGGCAGTGGTCGGCAGGTTGTACAGAGCAGCGCATGATTGGCTAAGCGCAGCAGGGATGCAAATTGTGAAGGGACAGCCGGGATGGGATACAAAAAATGGTTGCTTTATTCATTGCTCAAGTGCCTTTTGTTGTCAGTCAGGCGCTCATCAGTAAGATTCTAAGCTTGCTCGTGTTCGGGTATCCTCCGCCCTTGTTCTGAACTTGTGCAGTTTTGACCAATGAGTGTAAAGGAGCAGTGGCTGGTTTGTGCGTGCTTCGGAGGAGACCCGAGAACTATCTTTGCTCTCCCGAGTTGGCAACATGGGTTGCATGCGAGTAAGCCTTGTACATAGGGCATTCCAGATTCGGGTGAGATTAGAGATGCCAAATTAAAAAAAAAAAAAAGGTGATCTTTATTATCCCCGAAGGACGATTTACAGACAGCGGTAACCATATAACCATCGCAAACAACAATAAATAAACAATAGAAAGTTAATTAAAAGGTAACAGAAACAAATGTGTTGTTTTCTCCATTTGTTCTGCACCTTGATAAACTGAATTTATGGCCAGAAGGAAGCAAAGTAAACTCCTTAGACAGAGGGTGGCTACACTCAGCCGGGATTAATGGGGCCTCCTTGAAAGTCCTAACTTTCAACAGATCAGGATGGATAATTAATGTTGAGCCTGAAATTTTTCTGCATGCATTGAACTTGCTCGCAGTCTGTTCCTATCCTTCAGAGTAAGTGACCCAAAACACCTGACAAATGAGAGTGTGAGAATTGATTCAATAGAACAGGAATTAAATATTTTCATGATAGTATTATCAACCTTAAAACTGCAGGATAGCCAGCAGAAGTCATTGCAAACTGTTTGAGTTAGTTTTAGTGTATGTGTGTGTAAGGTATATTAATATTTTCTTGTAAATAATAATAAAAATGATAATAATAAAGTATATGGTGTGAAATAAAAAATGTTATTGCAATTGATAAATAAATAAATAAATATAGGTCATAGCCTATACACATATTTAAACAAGCTAAAATATTACATTGGATGAACCATGTTAGATTTGAGGCTGGTTCTTATTTTGTGCTTAAATGGCAATTCCAGTATTTCTGAACCTTCCACTGTTTCACAGATTCTAGATCATGGTTATTCTCATCTGATGGTGGATCAATTAAAAACAAATACAAGGACAGAACAAAGAACTTTCAAAACACCACGTGTAGAGAGCCCCTTTAGGGGTCCTCTCTTGATTGTTGTTGGGAAATGAGGCTACGCTCATGGCAGCACTGGAGTTTGAACCAAAAACCTTCTTGGTCTCCGCAAAAAAGCAGAAATGCTTCTTGAGGCCAAGGAATACAGTACTAACACCTTGGCCTGCCCAATAGGTCCCAAGCTGCCCTCCCGTGTCATGTAATACCTTTAGCTTCTTCATATAGATAGACTGATGTATTTTTTTCTTCTAATTATTCAGGGGCATTTTTCCTTTTTTTTCTGTAACAGGAAAGAAATGCCTCAGATGTCCGCACGGATATTTCAACCCTGAGGCTGGCAAGGAATGCAGACCATGGACAGAGTATGTATAGAATAGGTTTAAACAGTGTTATCCCTCTGGTCACATTTGCAACCAATTTTTTATTTATTTTTTAACATCTAGAAGCTCTGAGGGTGTTGTTGTTGGTTTTGGGCAAAAAAAAAAAAAAAGACATTTGGAACGTAACTTAACCACCATGAAATCAAAAACTACATATAGTTTATGTGTTAGGGAGGTCTAAGGAGTAAAATGCTCACACTTATAGTAATATTTAAGATAAAAGTGAAAGTCAATCAGAGCAGAATAACTTTTGCAACATGTAAATATTGAGGCACATCTTAAGTGCACAAACAGAAAGTGGCTATTTTAATGGCTCTCGTCCTACTTCTTTATTTCAAGTCAGCAATTTACTCTCTGTTGAACATCATTGAAATTTTAATTTTGGGAAGAATGAAAGAAGGTTCGCTCCATGGGACAGTGGACCAGATGATATGTGAAAGTTGTAAGTTAAGTTTGTAATATCTTTTATTCAGCTGTGGGACCCGGGGAGTGAAAACTGATGGCTCCCATGTATCTGACGTTGTATGTCGTGACGAACCAGAGACAAACCAGCCATACGAAACCAAAGATCCTGCGTCCATCTCAGTCCCTGCTGGCAGGCCGGTCACTGTGGTCACAAAGCCTCCAGTAACAACCATTCCCTCTCCCTCTATCACTCCAACAACCCCCACCTCTACGTCCCCCTCCTTTTCCCTATCAGCAACCGCACCACCAGAGAGGCCTGGTGAGTATCTTCTTGAATCCCTCACGCTGTCATTATATAAAATAATATAATATCATGAAATATGCACACGTGTTTATGCACGGATTATTAGAAGGAGGAAAGGGGAAAAGTTTTTAAATTTTTTGAAATGAATAACTGATTCATTTTCAACATTTTTTCTTTAAGTTAATTTATTCCCCTAATGTAATAGATGTGCTGCTCTGCTGAACCAGAAATTATTGACCACCTCTGTCTCCAGCAGGTTTTCCAGGCTTTGCCATTGCGATACCACCACTTATCTTTATTCTTATCCTTCTGTGTCCTATCATCTGCAAGAAAATAATCTCACCTTTCATGCGGAACTATAAGAAGAAGGCAGGTACATATATATGCGATATTTTATGCATTATTTGATACTGTCAGTAAAGTCTATTTATGATTGCTACACAACTGTGATGGTACCACAGGTGAAATGCATGTCACATGGTCAGATATGAGTCGTGAGCATAGACTTTTGTGAAGTTTTTATGATATGAGAACATTTTTGTACATTGCCTTGTACTGCAGATAGATGTTACCCGGTTGACTTAAATGTTACTAATTATTCTACTTCGTACATTTGTAAATAACACCCTTGTAGTGTGCATGCTTAAGCTCCAGCAAAGCAGTGTGTGCTTGCTTCAGTGAAGCAGTATGCAGGCTTTCCTGCTTCATTTTTACATTCAACTACTTCTTCTCTGAAGAAATCTGCCCCATAGGTCTGCACCATTAAAACTATCAATGGTGTTCAAAAAAATAAATAAATTCTGCATGATATAGATTAAGTTACTTCAAAAAATTTTTTTATTTATAGTTTTTTTCCCACTATTAACATTAAAAAGTATTCTTGGCCTTTTAGCTTAATTCATTTTCAGATATTTTCGGCTGATCAGCTGTGCGGATTTTTCAACTCTGACCTTTCTTCCATTCTTTCATCGATAAAGTCCACTCATTTTGAAATTTTCAGGTTAGCAGGTACATTATTTGTAAAATTCAGTCTCAATATCTTTTATACTTTTAAATAGGCAACTTTATATGCTCATGCTTCAGCAAATGTTTCTTTCCTCTTTGTCAGCAATGTCAATCAAAACCCCTTAATCAAATCATTAAAATAATGTCATTGCTGCCTGTTCTAGGCTTTAAAAGTTTAAATAGTCTAGACATTTAAACTGCGCCTCTGTTTCAGTAACTATTCCTTCTATCATACATAATTTTTCAACTTCTAAAACAACCTCAAATTCAACTGTTTCAAACTTTCAAGCTTCAGAAAACTTAGCTTTTTCTTGATTATTTCCTTTATTTTTGGTGTTCTCTTTCGTAATTTTTAAAAGTTATTCCAACAGTTTATTTAAATTCTTCTTGCTGGCTCCCAGCAGGTAACTCTAGCTGGAGAGACGCTTCATTACTGAATCAATATAGTAAAAACAGTATGTTTTTTTTTCGTTTTTGGTTTGCGAATTTATTACTAAAATGAGTGGATTCAATGCCATTTCAGGCAAAAATGAGCCAAAATATAAACCTCTAATTTTTTAACTGCAGATTTTGACTTTGATGATATGTGAAACCATTGGCTCTGTGAGGTTATGTTTTATGACCACAGCCTTTTCAGTCTATGTGTCGTCCCTGCCTTTCTCCATCCAGACACCCCCTGTCGCAAACCCATAGAAGAGAGTGGAGAAAGCAGCCAGTCAACGCTGGTCAAATCGTGTCAGGGTCAGCCCTGACGTTTCACAATTTTCTCACTTTGCTCAAGTCCCAATGGAGAACTCTCAGCACTTCTCTGTCCGTGTAACCAGACCTGGCCATGGGTGGGTGAATTTATCACAACTTAAAAAGAAAAATGAACAAATAAATGCATAAATAAACAATAATGCTAGGAATAAACTGACACTTTGAAAATTGTGATACAAAAATGAACCCCAGTGAAGAGCCCAGGCATCATTATGGCAGTTATGTAGGAAAAAAATAAAATGTGATGGGTGGTTAAGTTCTAGCTGACTACAGCATTTGAGGGAATTATGTCATATAACTGCGCAATTGTTAAATTGCTTTTTTTAAAGATTTATTATCTCTTTTTGTTTTCAATTCCTTTGTCTTTGTGCAAGTCATGGAGAATATTCTGAATGTTGCAGGACTTACAGCGTTTTATACTTGATGATTTGCAGCTATAATTCATGACACAAAGTGTTTTCCAGACCTTGTACATATTCTCCAAATGCGGAGTATGTTGATTATTGTGGTCACACAATGCATAGTACGTCAAGGTTTTGCAGTGCAAAAGACAGCTTTTATAATGCAGATTTTCATCAAATGAAACAAGTTCTGTTATAAAATGTTGCATTTTGAATGCACACAATATTAGACAAGAATAGTAGTACATTTTGGGTTTATAACCTACCATACATACTTGGTACAGCCTAAGTCTGCCCATTTTTTTTTTTTTGACCAAAAAATCTTGCCAGACGTCAGTCAGTAATCTATTTCTGGTTCTATGTTGCTGAATCATCTATGTCACTGGCATGTGTTATATAAAGAGAAGTGTTATCTAAAAAAAAGCTTGATTGAAGTATTTCCCATTTCCCATGTTTAGGCAGGTAAATGCATCAAATAAAATGACAACAGCTGAATGACCTGTTGAAAGTCACGGACAAAAAAGGCTATGTCCCCACTAATATGATTTCATTTTAAAATGGTATTTTAAAACGAAAACAATCTTCATCCACACTTAAATGCAATCCCAAAGTTTACAAACTGAAAAAGGGGTCGGCAGCATTTTCACAAGTATCCGTTTTAGGGTTCGAAAATGCTGCAGTAGCGTGGACGCTAAGCGGAAATGTAGCACAAGTTATTTTAAAATTAAAACGTATTAGTGTGGATGTAGCCTAAAATATATCTAGATTCACCACATAATAACAGCAGCAGTATGGGAGCAAGGTCTTTTTTGAATGACTAGGAGAGGTACCTTGAGCAATGCTCATCAGTCGACTGAATATCAGATAAAGCTGGATAGAACTAATCAGATTGAGTATTTTCAATGCCTGTGTTTTGTAAACCAAGAGCTTTAAATGTTTGGGTACCTGCCCTAGAGATGAGACTTAGAACAACAGATGCATCAAGAGAGGAAATGCTTCCTCCCAGAGAGCATGTTATAATTGTCCTTCTGATTTCGAATCAACGTATGTTTTACCTTGCAAGTCAAGTTCCTTCATCTGTGCTGAAATGTCATTTAAAAATCATGGCTGATTAGCTGAGTTTGCTTTAGTGAAGGGTTTATACCTGGCACAGTCATTCTGGCAGCTCTCATCTACAAAATTTATGACATGACAAAAACAACAACAGCATTAATAATAATAATAATACAAATAAACAACTTGCATCGTCTGTACCTGTGTCTAATAGTATCGCCAGTTGATTTCATTTCCATGCCACCTAAAGGGTAAGTCGGGGAACTATTCATTTAGGCCAGGGCTGCCCAACCCTGTTCCTGGAGAGCTACCATCCTGAAGGTTATCACTCCAACCAAAGCAAACAGCACCTGCCTTCCCAGTTAGAGATCTTGACGAGCTGCTCATGAGCTGAATCAGGTATGTCGAATTAGGGTTGGAGTAGAAACCTACAGGATGGTTGCTCTCCAGGAACAGGGCAGCCCTGGTTTAGGCTGTGTCACTCTGTCTGTGCATGCCTGCGTGCATGTGTCCAGTCACTGGCGGGGGATTTTTGAGGTCTCTTACTGGCTTGTTGGTTTAAAGTCCATTAATTTTTGAATATTTCTGCATTATCATTTTCCTCTAAAGCAATCTTGGGTCTGAGAAAGACATTACATTACATATTATTATTTTTACTTGCTGGAGTTATATGAGTTTACTGCTGCCAGGTGACCTTTGACAAAACTTGAGAAAAAACTTGCTGCTGAATGGGGGATGGAGTTGCCATAGTGAGGGAGTCCTGAGTGGTGTCAAACCCAGTGTATCAGTTGGCTCACCTGCCTCAGGGTTCTGAATGCTCCGTCTGTTTATCTGATTATGCTGGTGCCAGTGGTACCCACTGAAAATGTCACATGTTCAACCCCAGTAATTATTTGCGACTAACTGTACATGGTTATATATTTGTGTGACAAATAAATGTTGTTTATATTTGTGTACATGTTTTAAATTTGAATTAAATAATTAACGCTAAACTCTTGCAGGCTGATTTTTGAAAGCTGATCAATGATGTTTCTGTGAGCTATGTTACTGTCAATATTACCTTGACTGATAATACTGGAAACTTTTCCAGCACATCCCAGCAATGGCTTTTTTCTCCTTTTGCAGCACAATAGCTGCTCTCCCATGTCTTACACCAGGTGAACTCATTCTAAGTTGGCTTGTCCCTGTTTGACACAATCCTGTGTCAGAGTGCATAATACCCATGTACACTTACATTGCGCATTTCGCTTATATTGAGCTGTAAAAATATTTATTTTACAAATCATTCTCATGGGACTCATCACGCGGGAATTACACACTCAATTCTAAACCCACTCTGAGTTAACCTTGGCAATTCCTACAGAACATGCGTCTTTCATAACTGGTTGTCACATTTGAAACTACATTCCCTTGAAATTGCATGAAAATCCAAATGTGCATTGCCTTTGGCTGATTTGACTGATTTAAGAAAAAAAAATTGTCTGCAAGCTTTACAAAACATGACCGCCATATTAAAAACATTTCCAGATGGAAATTATATTGGGTTTTGATGTGGTTTTTCCTTATCTCAGTAAAATCTAACATTTTGCACATATTTTAAAGCATACTTGCAATTGAAGGGGACTTACAGTCAAGCAAACATTTTTCCAAGATATTCACTTTTTATTCACAGCTTTAGATTTATTATCAAAATAATTCTAGAAGAAGTTGCAACTTAAAACACTGAGTTTCTTAAGCATCGCATCAGTGGTTGCCATGGCAACGGCTGTTTTAATGAATATATAGATACTTAGAGAAACACAGATATTGAGATAACTGAACAGTGTTTGGTTATAATTTCAGCTGTAATATGAAGGAAAAAACATTCCTTATTCCTAATGCTTTTTTAACCAGGTTTCTATATTCTAGTATTGATTTTGACCCACCTAAATCAATTTCGGCAAGAAACGGGTAATTAAATTAGCATATTTTGATGTACTAATATTCAGAGGTATATATTGTGAACAGAGCTCGGTACAGACATTCAGTTGCAATCAAAATTATTTAACCCCCATTGCAAATTGGGTTTACTGGCAAAATTTACAAACTTTCAGCTGTTTGTGATGAACAGATTAAACGAGAACATTTTAAATAGCTCAACACAACTAATATTTATAAGTGGTTTCTCCAAATTTAACTCAAAATGCCACTTTTAATGACTAGTGCAGTCTAAAAATTATTGAATCCCCTTAATAGAATCTGCCATAAAAGCATATTTGCAAGTCAGGTATTGTCTCAAGCACATCTAATGAAGCTAATCAAGAGCTTAATTAGTTGCATCAGGTTTGCTTGAGATAGAACACATCAAATACTTGCACTCGCTAGGGGTTTGTTGACAGTGACATTTAATTGCAAATCAGAGATATGGCTGTCAAGAGAACTGACCAAAAAGCTGATAGAGGAGATCATTGCCTGGCACAAACAAGGAGTGGGATACAAAAAGGTAGCAGAGGCACTGAATGTTTATAGTGATAAAGTTGGAAGCATAGTTTGCAAGTTGAGAGTTAAAGCAAGAGTGGCAACAGTATCAGGATGTGGCAGAAAGAGGAAGCTATGAATGGCTGCCACCAGATTCCTGATGAGACAGGTGGTCAAAAACCCTCGGGTGACTTCAGGAGACCTGCAGCAAGGCTGGGAGGGAGGAGGCACTGAGATTTCAGGTTGCACAGTAGGGCGCATGCTAAACGTTGAAGGTCTCCAAGACACACACCACAACTGATTCAAAAGCACAAGCTCCAATATGCTCATACAACCATACAAATAAGCTATAGAAGTTTTAGGATACTGTTCTGTGGAGTGATGAAACAAAACTGGAACTTTTTGAGCAAATGAATCAGTGGCATGTCTGCAGGAGGAATAAAGCAGCATATGCCGAAAAGTACAACCTGCCTACAGAGAAGAATTGTGGGGGCTTTTTGATGCTCTGCAGCTGCCTTGCTTCCTCTGGCACTGGAAGCCAGCAAAGTGTGGAGGGCAAGATGGATTCAGTCAAGTACCAGGATATCCAAGGAGAAAATGTCATCCTGTCTGTATGGAAGCTGATGCTTGGACATCATTGGACCTTCCAACAGGACAGTGATCCTACACACCTCAAAATCCACTAAGGCTTGGTTTCAGAAGAAGTCTGAGAAGATTCTAGAGTGCCCATCACATTCGCTTCACTTGAACCCCATAAAAAAATCTTTCCTGAGATCTGAAGAAGGCAGTTGCAGCATGCAAACCCTAGAATATTAGTGAACTGGAGGCCATTGTCCATGAGGACTAAGCTAAGATTCCTTGGGAATGCTGCCAGAAGCTGTTGTCTGCCTATGTATCACATTTCCAGCAGGTCATAGTGGCTCAAAGGGTGTTCTATTAAGTATTAAAGATACTTGTCATGAAGGGATTGAATAATTTTGAGCCTGCAGTAGTCAATAAAAGTGGCATTTTGTGTTGAATTTGGAGAAGCCAGTTGTAATATTTGTTGTGTTGAGCCATTTAAATTGTTCTTGTTTGATTTGTTCATTGCAAACAGCGGAAAGAGTAAATTTTGCCAGTAAACCCCATCTGCAGCGGGGGTTGAATATTTTTTATTGCAAATATAGGGCATCACAAAATGAAGAAAATTGCCAAATATAGAGTTAATTGGATGTACAGTTGCTGAGAAATCTGTATTTTCTTCGTATTTTTAGAAAAAACATTTTAGTTTGGCAGTAATAATGTGATCGAAGTTTGACAGTAACGTGCTCAGGAGGAATACATTTAGCATTTTGTTTTTAGTGATTTTTAGGATTTTTTTTACCTCCTTAAAAGGCACCAGCCTCATAAGTAACTCCCTCCTCTTCAATCTGTTTCTTCCCTAGTTTTATGTGCTTAATGAGCTTCTATTCGTTTCTTTTTCTTCATTCTAGTGCGCATTTTTCACTCTGTTTCACACGTTTTCTATCGTGATGGCCTTTCTTTGAGTGTGCCCCTGCCTTTACGCCAAGTTTCATCAGAATGGAGGCAATTCCTCGTTGGCCATCATTGAAAGTCCCCACACTCATAGCTGTTCCAGCCTTGAAGACAGTGTTCGTGACGAATGTTTCCTTCGGAACATGACTCCATATTATGGACTTTTTGAAGGATCACTTCATGTTCTTACCTCAAAACTTAAATTTTTAACCAAAAGTGGCATTTTGCTTGGCTTAAGGATCAATTTTGACCTTGAAAACCCCCATTTCAAGCTGTTTCCATTTATTCTTTAACATCCTGGCCTTGTCAGATGTTCTCTCTGGAGGCTGGTAAGGTGCTTGTGATTCAAACTCTGATTCTGACGCTGAGCCATTTCAGTGTTCAGCAGGATTTCCCCATCACCAGAGTGGAGGAGTTCAGGCACAGCACTGGTGCTCTCGGGGCTGCTGGAAACAGTACTGAAAAGCAATTGACATTTATGAGTCATTTGTCTCAAAATATCATCGCTCATCAAACATCCAAACAGAAAACACAGTCAGAGTCCTGAAAGTCAGCATGATACTTTTCCATTGTCATTTTACAGTTGACGGCTTCTTCCTGTTAAATTCCTAAAAAAAATAAATAAATAAAACTAATTTTCTTTTATGACGATACATGATTTCTCTTTCCTCTCACTATCTGTCTCTTCTACAATCTATCGCACAACCTCTTCCTCTCCCTCCCCCTCTGTCAGTCACCACTTCAGCTCTCTCCCAACATATTTTTCCTTGTCTCTGGTCTATTTTTTTCCACTCCATCTTTCTTTTTCTCAATTTCTCTCTCCTCCTCTTGCGCACCTCGATATGAAATAAGCAACACTATTAATTCTGTATTTTAAGCTGCAGATACGTGTTGAATTTTGGCTGTTATACTGAGAAGACAAGGTTTAAAAAAAAGAGTCGGGAGCTCCTACTCTTTTGGCGTCCCTGCATAAGGCACTAGAGACTGCGGCTTCATGACTTGTGACACATTACTGCCACCTAGTGCCCTGGGGAAAATAGTTTTTTTTTTTTTTTTGCTCTGGGTAGCAGTAAAGAAGACGGGATTTTTCACCATGTTAAAAATGCTGTTGACCAGGGTTACTTGAATTCCTGCCTCATAACTGCCAACCTGCTGAACGTACATCTACTGGCATTGTTCAACCTTGTATGACACCGTAAAATATTGAGGTATGCAATGATATTGCTTGAATTTTAAAAGTAGCCAAATCATGGCGGAAATCACGTCTAAAATGTTTGAATAAATAAGCTCCTTGGCAAATTATTTGTCAGCGAACTCGCGCAAATACCCTAGAAATGAAATAGCTGTTTACCATATGTTTAGACATTTATTTATGATCACAGCATACATCAGGGGATGGTAATAGCAAAACGTCTTCTCGACTTCACGAAAGATTCACAAATCATAAACTCAAAACTTGTCCTTTTTAACTGGGCACTATTACTGACCAAGTGAGCAAAAGGATTTGTCATAAGCTGAGGAGCTGTCTGTGATCTTGGTCTTAGTATGTGACCAATGCCTTGTAATGTAACAGGATATAACGCCTTGGAATCACAGCTGCCACCAGAACTGAAAATTTGGGTGCAAAGATGCATCCCTTTGTAACAAGAATTAGTCTGAACTAGTTCTGTTATTTTCCTTCATTAACATGTTTTCTAGTAGACCGATCCATAGCTCCGCCCAAAGGCCGGACCGAGGTCAAGCTTTGATGAAGATGGCGCCACGTTCCTTGGAAGCACTTCCTAAAAACATCAATCTCGAGTTTTTTAAAAACGGATTGCATCGCAAAAAAAAAAAAAAAAAGCAAAACACAAGGGTTATAATAATTTTTTATCTGAGTATATTCACAAAGTGTCATTTTCTGTTATAAATGCCCGTGAAGTTGAAGCGAAATGCAAATGCTATCGCTCAATATTGAAGTCCCAGAAGCCACACTCGTTGATAATTACGATCGACAAGAAACAGAGAAGCATTGTTCACGCCCAGTGCTCTTGCAACGCAGGGTAACGTAGCATTCAATTTACATATGGCGTGAGAAGATCGTAAACCTTTTCCGGAGCACCCAAGTGTTATTGCCCAAGACAGTCTTTAATTGAAATGGAGCTCTATGTGAAGCCTGCATTAATCATATCAGGTGTGTTTCTGCTCCGTTTGAATGAAAGCTTGCAGCCTCTTGACCCCTTTACGGCCTAGTGCAAAGCGATCAAGAGGAGTTATGGTTGGTAAACAAAGCGAGTTGAGCTTTAAGAATGACGAGTAATTATTAGCAGATTATTTGCCACATCCAGCCATCTGAAAGCAGTGTTTTACGGCCCTGTCTGGGTATCTCGTGTCTGATTTACACTCGCCGTAACAACACCGCTTTACCATTGAGTGAGATTTTGTTATAACAAAAATGTGATAAGAGTCAAAATTAAATATTAAAAGGTTGGATGGAGGGTTAGTACTTGCACATCCGAGGTTAATGAACTCTACCAAGTGGGTGGATGACATGCGGCGCTGGCCTTAGGTGTCATATGGAGATTTTTTTTTATTATTTAGTGCTGTCGGTGGGCGTCAATGGGGCAGCCATGAAAAAGTGAACTGGCATTACGGTGGAAATATACTAAGCAACAAAAGAAATGAGGTGAATTATAATTAGGTCTAGCTGGCACTCGGCGACGGCATTTCAGCTCTTCAACGAATGAAGGTAATTTTGGTGACTAGTACGTGGTTCGTTCGTTTTATTATGGCCCCAATTTGTTATCAGACAGAAAGGTGAGGCAGACAAAATTGTAAAACTTTAACAGATATAATAAAACAAAAACTGACCAAGATTGAAATATAAAAGAAAAAAAAAATGAGATAGTTCCCTCCCTTTGTGACTGAGATGGGGTTGCTATGGTGCAATGTCCTGGGACAGGAAAATGCTCCAACACTGGAAAAAATCCACAAAAAGAGCTTCACAGGTCTTGAAAAGGGTGACACTTCTGGTCAAATGTATCCTTCCACTATTTCTCCTTGCAATTTCTCCTCCTACTTTACTCTCAATTTTTCTTTTTATATACTCTTTTCCAGCCCCCTCCCACCTTCCAGACTTTTTTCAATTCTCTGGGACTTCCCCTCTCAGACATGCCGAGGACGTACCCAAAACCTAGCTCCAGACAGGCTTAACAAAAAAAAAAAAACAAAAGTCAATACTGCCATCTAGTGGCTTTTTTCCCCCCCAACATTTAAGTTTACAGTTTCCAATCGGACAGCAGTCTATTTTTTTTTTTTACAGCAAGTTGAGTGACTGTGCTGCAAAAACAGATGTACGTACTTGTCCCTGAAATTACCTTCATTCGCAAATGAGTCCTGATATGCCGCTCTCGCTGGAAAAAAGAAAAAAAAATACCGTTGCTGAGTGCCAGTGCATAGTCCTATTTATAATTGAATTATTTTTCTATACTGATTGTAGCCCATTATTTTGTCTCTGTTAGATCGCATGGGGAGAGAGGCCATATCTTCAATTGCCACTTGATTATTCTTGAATTGGAAAACGTGTTAATAAAGGAAAACCATCAAAGATTAGCCAAGACTAATTGTTGCCAATAAAGGGATGGATATTTTCCCCCGAATTTTCATGTCTAGCGCCAGCCCTGACCCACCATTACAAGTTATGTCGTAGTTGGCAGTCTTAAAGACAAACCAGAAAATAAGTTTATATAAAATATAATAATTATTACAGGAAATCAAATTAATTACAAGCGTATGCACATTTACACTCGTTTGATCAAACTTTTCTTTGTTTTGTGGTCACTTTGACTGAGTAACCATGAGAGTACATTAACTAGCTAAATTGCTTTTCTTTTGTTGCTCAGTATATTTTTAGCCATTTTATTTTAATTGATGAATGGCCGTAATATGTAGCAACTCGATTACCGCTCTTCATTATGTAGCGCGGCAAAATGTACAGTAAGCTAAGGCCGCTGTTGTGATATCCTAGAACCATGTATGCAGCCAACACTCACTTTTTCATATTAAAATGATATGGATATATCCATAAAATAAGTTGTATATTTCCATTACTTTGAAAAGCACCAATTCACATTACTGTATTTTGATGCGTTATGCATAATGAGTCAGCTGAGTAGCATCTAATGTAATGTCCATATGAGCGCATTTATAGCACCACATAAATTCAGTTTGAACACTGCTTAGCAAATCATTTATTAACCATTCTTCATTCTTAATTAGTTTGCCTACGTCTGTGCATGATCTGAACCCCCATGTAAAGCACTGAACACACATACACATTATTTATGGTACAGCGTTTATTAGATCAAAGTTTTGTGTAGGTGGAAATGTCAGAGTATGTGAAATCCGAGCATCTGTTTGTGAGCAGCATCTGGGATCAACGGCAGTGATGCAAATCGACGGTGTGGCTAATTTTCATCTAACGCGAGTCCTAAAAGAATGCAACATTTGAGCATGAGACAAAGATCGTTTAGATGTACATTTTAGAACGGAGACGGTTATTATGATACAACAGGGGAAGGACAGAAACAAGGGACGTAAAAAAAAGGCAAAAATAACTGGTAAGTACAATGTGCATAACATTTCAGGGTAGACCCACATTTTACTATTTTCCACGGAATGGTTATGAGTCTAGCGCGAAGCTAAGTTACGCAAGCTAAAAGTAAATTAGCTTGCCAGAATTGGCCTAAAACATATCGGTTTATAAGGCACGTGCATTGCATTGTGTGTTCGGTTTATCGTCTTGAATCCGGAGAAGATAATGGAGTTCACACGCAGACAAGCAAGAATGTCTGACTCTATAAATGTAGTTACTCGTCTGTTAGACAGCATAACTGAACATACTTCTATGATAATGCTGATCATACTTATTAGACACTAGCTGGCAAACGGCTAGCGATATTGATTGCTGTTATTGCTACTGGCAAAATGTTATCTTACCTGGGAGCCTCACAAGCATTGTGACGGCAGCCTTTTTCCCCGGAGAGGTAACATATCCCAACCATTTCTCTGGGTATGGGTGATGTTCTGATGGTCTGCCTTCCACAAAATGAAACGAAACAAACTCCCAATTCCATGCACATAAACAATCCAATAATCATCATCCCTGCTCAGCCGTACCTCTCATACTCAGTTTTCCATTAGACATTGGGGTTCCCTACACTTGAATACACACATGCAGTGCAAAATGCCAACTCATCATCTTCCCTCATTAATTGCAAATATAGATTGTAGGCCAGTCTGATGAGCCAAGCCATCAACTTGCTTCCACCATAATGTAGCCTTACGCCCACACACACATACACTCACTTTCAAACTCATTCATGTTTTCACCAAATAATTTCAAACTCTCTGTCCCACTTACTCATGTAGACATACTGGCAAACTGCATCGCACACTCTCACACATCTAATTATTGTTTGTCTTGTTTTGTGTCTGAAGTAAGATCATGTCTAAGTAAGATTATGTTTATATCACTTATGTTTTTTTGTGAGTTCAGACTTAGTTAAAAGCCTTTTAGGGTTTCCTTCCTCACATGCGCACATCTGAGATGCGTTGTTTCATTGCGTACCTTTAAAGTACCCTTGTGTGAATAAATGAAAAAAGAAGTAGAGAAGTCAACAATCAACATAAGACCCAACCAGAGTAAATACTAGGTAAAGGTTCAAGGGTCTCATTTATAAATGGTGGAAAGGCACAGAAATAATACATACTCCAATTTCTTTCCAGATTTCAAATTTTAAAACAGACTTTACAACATCAAAAAACATTAAATTAATAAAATTGTAAACATGAAAAATACAAAGTTCGTCCTGATTAGTTAAATGAAATTTAAACATGGTTTCATAAATTAGGGTTTTTTTTTACTATATGCCTTTGTTGAAGATTATATTTCAGCATTATTCTTTATATTCACTAATACTGATTATATATTTTTTATCATTATTCATTCATTACTCATACTAATAATCAATAAACTAACAATTAGATTTAGATTATATTTAGCCATCAATAATCATAATCAATAACCATATTATGTAGGCAGCAGAAAGACACACACAAATAACGCACACACACACATACATATAAGTAGTTCACATACTGCTGTGCAAACACACAGACAAATACACATACAAGCAGTTCACACACAGACAGACCCACATACACAAGCAATTCAGTTCACACATGCATGAGCAGCTCACACACACATACGCAGCACGCTTCTGTAGCTTTGATTAGTAAGCAGGCTTCTGTTTAGTTGATTCAAAAAAACATAATGAGAGGATGTGTTTGATTTCTGTAGCTTTGATCAACATTTGTTCAGTTGCCACTGAAAACATATTCAATTGAATCATTTGTAATAATTTGATATGCATCAAATTCATCCACTTGTAACTGTTCCTTTGAACACAGGCAAGAGATGAAAGAACATGTCTGGGCAAGACTCTTGAAGTGATGCGCGTGCGTCTTTACTTTGAATTCCTGAAGGATTGGCTAACTGGGTTTCAGGTTGCCTGTCCAATTGTAGTGCGAGAATGAGAAGCGGAAAGACCATATTTGCCTGGAGTTATGGGTATAAGACCAGGGGCCTCATGAATGAAGAGAGCATAAGAACAGAAAAGATGCGTACGCTACTTTTTTTTGCGGATGTCAGATGTATGAAAACAAAAGTGACTTTAGAAAAAAATGCAAAAAAGTAATAGAATTTAGCATTTTTGCAAAATTAAAGTTGATTCAGATTTTTCATTCCAATTTGCAAGCTGAATTGGTAGCCGCTATATTATTAATTTAATACTTTTTACAAAATGTTACTTTTCTTTTTATGAACGTACGCAATATTTAAGTATAAAATCCACGCAATTGTTAGTACATGAGGCCCCTAGTGTAAAAGTTGGGAGTTCAGTTCTTCTTGCAGAACTCGGCTTTAAATTTATCAACATGACACAATAAAGCCTAATTTTCTGTTTCAGAATCTGTCTCTCTCCAATTGCTTGAGGATGGGGGAACCTCAATATGTTGAAGAAAACCACAACATATTTTTTCCTTTTTTTCTGTTGCACGTACACAATGTTTTATTTTGATTGAGAAAATATCCAAAAATAAAACCCCCGCTCATGATCTGAATCATACCACTTCATCTGAGAAGCAAGGTGGATTTAGTGTTATGCTGTTTTTCTTTTTCAAGGATTTTCTGGAGAAAATGCCAGATGGAACAGTTTTTCGTAAGGAGCAAAAAATAAAAAAATCCCTTCAGAGGGTTTCAAGAGGGAATTCAAATACAATTGCACAGTAACCCTGACAAGTGTGGTGAACTCAAATTTTTTGTGTAAACCGTTTATCTAAAAAAACATTGAGTGTGCCAACATAATGATCTTGTGTTCACAGCACTTAAAATCATGAAAAAACCTTCACCTTATTTTCTTTAAGTTCCTTCCACACAATGCAATTAAGTTGGCCTACACAATTTTTTGAGGTAATCAGTTTCCACAAAAAATTGAGCATGCCAACTTAATGATCTAGTGTTCACAGCACCTAAAAACATGAAAAAAACCTTTACCTTATTTTCTTTAAGTTCCTTCCACACAATGCAATTAATTTGGCCTACACAATTTTTTTGAGGTAATCAAGTTTCCATAAAACATTCATCACTCTATCAGGGTTTACAGTGTTGACTTCCAGTTTTAAGGTTTATCCGCTCAAACTTCTAAAAATCAAGCTATATAGAGTAGACACCAAAACAATGCAACAAATTATTCAAACTGCTGTATTTGTCTACTTCAGATATTCCATTCTGCCATCTTTTGTGTGCAGGTACGGGTATTCCCTGTTGAGTTGCAATCTTCCTTATATGTTTGGATGTGCTGAATCAAGGCCTCAATCAAACAAAGCATTTATTATATAAAGAAGCGCCTTCATTTGCCATAGAAACACTGTTGCATTGACCAAGGATAAAGAATGCTGAAATCTACGAAAAACAGGGCTCTTTTCTTGAGCCTCAAATAGTAGTCTAGTGGCTAAGGGAAATTATTGTTACAAGTTGGATAAAAGTTCCAAAATTGGCACAGATACAGCGCCCTCCATAATTATTGGTAATGATGTGTTAAAAGCCTTAAAAAAAAGTTATAAGCCTTAAAATAAACTCAATTTTTATTTCAGAAGCATACTGAAAATTGCAGAAAAATGTAACCTTCAACTCAAGTGAATTTTAAGGGAAAAAAATCCCTGATGAAGGAATAATTATTTTTCATAAAATCACCTGTTCCACAATTATTAGCACCCCTAACAATTCCTAGGAAATAAATGTAATTGAAGTATTTCTGTCATTTTTACAGTAGTTTACAAAGTTGATCAGAGTATCAAGGAACATTTAATTAGAAATTCATCACTTCCTGTTTCCCTGGGGTATAAATATGACGCGACACAGAGGCCATTTCTTGTATCCATTCTTTAACATGGAAAAGACAAAGGAACACACCATTCAAGTAAAGCAGATGGGTGTTGACCTTCACAAGTCAGGCAATGGCTACAAGAAAATAGCCACTCGCCTGCACCTGCCCATATCTACTGTCAGAGGAATCATTAAGAAGTTTAAAACAACTGGAACAGTGGTAAACAAGCCTGGACGAGGACGCAAGGTTATTTTGCAACCACGCACAGTGAGGAGGATGGTAAGAGAAATAAAAAGTTCTCAGAAGTTCACTGTTAAAGAATTGCAACAAATGGTAGCATCTTGGGGTCACAAAGTCTCCAAAACAACCATCAGCCGCTATCTACATGCCAACAAGCTGTTTGGGAGGCATGCACGGAAAAAACCTTTTCTCACTCACAATCATAAAAGCAAACATCTAGAGTTCGCTGAGCAGTACTGGGACTTCAACTGGGACCGTGTGCTTTGGTCAGATGAGACCAAGATAGAGCTTTTTGGCATCAAACACTCTAAATGGGTCTGGCGGAACACACCTCATGCCCAGTGTGAAGTATGGGGGAGGATCGGTGATACTGTGGGCCTGTCTCTCTTCCAGAGGCCCTGGGAACCTTGTTAGGGTGCATGGCATCATGAACGCTTTGAAATACCAGGACATTTTAAATCAGAATCTGGTGACCTCTGCCCGAAAGCTGAAGATGGGTCGTCACTGGGTCTTTCAGCAAGATAATGACCCTAAGTATGTGGCCAAATCTACACAGAAATGGTTCACCAGACACAGAATCAAGCTCCTCCCATGGCCATCTCAGTCCTCAAACCTCAACCCCATTGAAACCCTGTGGAGTGAGCTGAAGAGGAGAGTGCAGAGGAGAGGACCCAGGTCGCTGGATGATTTAGAGAGATTGTGCGAAGAGGAATGGTCAAAGATCCCTCTTGCTGTATTCTCCCATCTTATAGTAGAAGATTAGGTGTTGTTTTGTTGGCAAAAGAGGGTTGTACAAAGTATTAACATCAAGGGTGCTAATAATTGTGGCAGGATTATTTCAGAAGAATTATTTCTTAATGTGGGATTTTTTTCCCTACTGAATAAATGCACTTTAATTAAAGATTGGATTTTCCTCTTTTTTCATTGTGGTCCTTTCAAAGTGGTTTTTTAAATAAACTGAATTTATTACTGAATTTATTAGATGATAAAGAACACATCTTAACCAGGGGTGCCAATAATTATTGAGGGTAGGGTGTATAGGCAATTTCAGCAAAACAGTCTCATGGCAACTGAAATTTCAAACTAGAAATATCAATTCAAATACTGTTTGGCTACCTAACTCCAAGCAAAAAACAATTTCAAGCATCTTGACCGAATTTAGGATTTTTACTACGCATCCAATTTCAGCCACTAACCATCTGTTTTCTTCCTAGCACCCTCAATCTAGCCCCTAGCCTACCACAGGATTTATTGTTATTGTTTGATTATATGTAAGTCAGAGTGTTAGGAGCATCATCTAAATTTTGGAAGAAAGCCTGATTTTCCTTTTGTTGGATGATAGAAATGGTGCAGTCTCTTTCTGTAATGTAACAAAAAAATAACTTTTTAACTTTTCCCTCATTTCACACTGCTGTTAGATAGGACTGTCATATTCCTGTATTCATCTCTTCTACCACCACTAGTTACATTTATGAAACAAAATAAGGAAAACCCCTCATAAGCTCTGTGTGGAACTGCATCAAATTCTGTAACGTGAGTAACATGTAATGTGAGTAACAGTGTCTGTAATGTGAGTAACACTCTTTATCACTGAGATCTAAAAACCAAAGTTTACTTTCCTGTTTTTCAGTGAGTGGGAGCAATTAGTTATTGTTCTTTAGAAATCCCCATTGCATATTTTGCGATAGAGTCTTCGGATAATGTGAATAAGAGTCTTTGTCCAGTTTTGAATAAAAACGGGCTCCTCCGGTCTCTTAGTATCGTCCTGATCGGCCTCCGCCACTGCACTATGGATATCCTAACATTGCAACTCTGAAACCATGGAAGTGAGTGGAAGGACCCCATTATTTTCCTACCTCCGCGTCAGTCCCGCCCACAGAGCTAAAGAAAACACTAGAATGGACATCGTCATTGGTTGAACCAACCAAATTAACTGTAACTAAGATAACTCGGTCGCCACTGGGACCGAGTCATGTATCTCTCCGATCCCCAAATTTCTGAGAAAATGGCCACCGGCAGCCATAATGGACGTCCGAAATTGCCGAAAATCAGTCTTGAGCAATGTCAAATAAATATCTTTGCCTGTGTAAAATTACTGTAGAAAAAATTCCTGTAATGATTGTTGCTTCCAGAGCCCAGGACCGAAAACCTCTGCGGGCGCGGCAGCGGCGGTTTCGTCCCCAGAACTAAACCATAGTATCTTCCGACACTATCGTCGGGGAGATACAAATATATATGAGTGTTGTGAGTATATATATTTCTAAGGAAAGCTGACTGCATATTTTCAACACCTGTACATTTGTATTTGTACCTCGAAATCCTGTAGTTATTTATTCTAGATAAAGGGAATTTTCATTTTAATAATTAAATATTCATCTTACTTCAAAATAATTACCAATATTCATTTCTTTCACAGTAAAAATATTATATATAATAAAAACAAGTGTCTGCCACTAACATGGCAATATCCCCCGCCGCCTCAATTTTATTTGTCCATACGGAGGTACGGACGGACGGAGCCCAATGCTATATCCCCTGCTTTGCGCTAATCACCTGGCAGGGGATAAAAATAACAAACTCAGAAAGTCAACACATTAAGTCAACAACATTTAATATGCTTTATTATGACGTTTGCGGATCTTTTTCATTGTTATTTCTGCAATTTGAATATGCAATGTTTAATTTTCCAATTGAAAAGTTGATGAAGTATCGACTTGGCGATGATTATTATATCCCCGAACGACGAATGGCGTTCCGGGGATATAATGTTTCTGGTCCGACCGCCATCGCCGCCACTGCACTACATGATAACGCAATAACTGCAATAATATTTCAGTAGGAAATTCCAAGTTTTGCATATAAGTAAGTATCCTAAAGAGGAAGAACTGATTCGATTTTGGACAATTTACAATTTCTAGATTGGCCACCAGGGGCCAAAAATTGAAAAAATCACTGTTCCGCGATAACTTCAGTAAAATTTCAATTGCAAATTCCAAGTTTTGCATATAAGTTAGTATCATAAAGAGGAAAAACCGATTCGATTTTGGATAATTTACAATTTCTAGATTGGCCACCAGAGGCCAAAAACTGAAAAAAATCACTGTTTTTATCATATCTCTGGAAATATTTGTCCGATTAACCTCAAATCAAGTGCAACTGCAAGGTCATGACCTCACAACGTGTCACGTGATGACATCATACCTGTATGGTTCAATATTTTGCCACCACGTGGCGCTTTGTGATGGAAAATTACCATTTTGGCCATATCTTCAGAACCATTTGTCCGATTGACCTGAAATTAAGTTCAAATGCAAGTCTATTGAAGGTCTATTCAAGGATTGGGGAATTGGAGGATTGGGGCCTTCGGGGATATACCCCCATCCGTCGCCTCCGACGGCATAAGCCTAGTTTTGACAAGCTGTCACCTCCATCACCTCCAGGAAACATCAAAATTTTCGGGGTCGTCACAGGTATCCAACATGAAAAGAATCCAGTCAACAGTTCTTAAGATATTGGAATTTATGCTTTGTGACCTTTAAATAAAGGTCAAGGTCACCAAAACAGCATGGTACCTTTCCCACTCTGGGATGAACCTAGGTACCAAATACGAGAAGAATCTAGTCAATAGTTCTTACGATATTCAAATTTATGCTTTGTGACCTTGAAATAAAGGTCAAGGTCACCAAAACAGCATGGTACCTTTCCCACACTGGGATGAACCTAGGTACCGAATACAAGAAGGATCTAGTCAATTCAAATTTATGCTTTGTGACCTTGAAATTAAGGTCAAGGTCACCAAAACAGCATGGTACCTTTCCCACACTGGGATGAACCTTGGTACCAAATACGAGAAGAATCTAGTCTAGGATTCTTAAGATATTCAAGTTTATATGTTCGTACGGACGGACGTACGTACAGAGCCCAATACTATATCCCCCGCCGCGCGATTAATCTTGAATATTCACTCATTCACAGTCTGAGCCAGGGGGGACGGGGTGGGGCAGTCAACTCTGAATATCATCACTCTTCTTGTAGTGCTACAAATTTAATCATTTCACTTAATCATATCACTCTTTAGAATTGATATCCTAGGGAATGAGGTTTCAATGCACGTTTTGTTTTTCCATTATACCTGTAACGTGAGAAACGTAATGTGAGTAACGTGACACTTTTTTCTTTAACTGTGTGTCCAGATAATAGTTCACTAACCTATGCCAATTGCTTTGTTTTCTGAAAAAGTTTAGTAATAAAAGTTCAAAATATTATCAATCATTTTGCTGTGTCTTTTCTAGTTTAGCGAGATATTGAAAGCAAATTTAGCGTAAAAAACGGCATGAGATTTTTGTGCCACGTGAGTAATGCCGACGAAAGTCAGCCTGGAAGAACCATTAAGCAGAATTTTTCCAATGTTGTCATATGTGGACCTTGAGAGTGGCCTATGGTAATCATGGTGAAAAAATAAGAATGTTTAGTCCATTGACAAAGTCAGGAGACACCTTTATTCAAGAGTCCCATGTTTTAAATGTAATGTGAGTAATGCTGGAATTGCCCATATACTCAAATGTATACTCACCAAAATGCACAAAATTGTGCAAAATTTCATGAGTTCTATCCACTTTTACCTTGTTTCTGCACTGTCACTGTATTTCCCGTTCTACCTCCACAATAACAAATTACAACAAGCAGTCTTCAGGTGGCAGAAAATTTTTAAATATGTTATTCATGCATGTTAAATATTTTATCAGAGTTCTTCCAGTAAATAAATTTGATGATGAGTTTAAGCAATAGAATAAGCTATTTATAGCTAATATTCATGGCATTTTTGGTATTGAATTAAGATTTTAAAATAAATACATAATTCGGAGGTGCTCCAATTTGTACATCGACAGTAACATAAACACTAAAAATCCTTTCTTTGGATATGTAACATGCCTCGCTGCAACAAACAGTGCATAAAATGGTGGCTATGTTGGATATCCTGCGAAAATATGGGGGGGAAAAATGCACTTTTCACAAGGGCTCCTATTACAAATCAAATTCTCATCTCAAAACAATGACTTAGTCCAATTGTCACACTTTTATCCAATCTGTAACAATCATCTTCAAAATGCACTCTACGCCACTAGACTATAGCTGACATTGTAGCAAGGTAACCATTAAACAATCAACACAGGACTTCTTTTGCTTCTGCAAATGACTTAAAGACATAGAATCCGAAAGTAAAATCAAATATGTTGGCCTTATGCCAAAGCCTGCACCCAAACTCAGCATTTTCTGATAAAATTAGACACAAATAAATAAAGACACAGCAGAGGGCTAGTGAAATTTCCCATAAAACAAAGGAATATTTATTTTTCCAACTGGAAATTAGTATTCAAGACTGTTTAAGATATTTCACATTCGTTCCAATATTAAACCTGTGATCTGCACAGAAAATGCAAATTTGTCCTAATAAAGAGCAATGACAGTGCATTAATACTATGTTCTGCTACACTTGTTCAGTAAATCACAAAAGGGCCCTCTTTTTAAACTTGTGGATACGTGAAGCATAGAAAAGAGTTATCGTGAGGACTTAAATATGCAAATGCGTCACTCATCACTCACTCAATCAACTATGAATATCTATCTGAACATTACCTTGCATGCTACCCCAACTGAGCTCGAAGTCGCTATGACGAGAACATTCTAGTTTTCGCAATATCCACAAGTTGGCCATAGGTAACCTTCGAATTCAAATAAAAAGTTTAACGTCAAATTACTTGAAATGACAACATCCCAGCTGATTTGAGACGAGTATTTCAGGACATGTACATCCACGGTAGTACTCTGCAAACCTCACAACCTAGTTTTGAATTCTTCAGTTCACCACTAAAATTGTAAATACAATGGATCTAGCAGACAGTAGGTCCACATAAAGGACCAAATTTCTCCAGCAAGTCTGTTTGTGGAACCAGACACTATGTCCTCCCCAAAGGGTACAGTTCTCTTTGTGCTCCATGGCCATTTGCTTGTTGTATTTTCATTTAAAACAACATCCCCAGAACAGAATGCACAGTGGGACTGGATTAGAGCTCTAAATTAAGTTGTGTTCTCAAATTCAAAAAGCATGTTTCTTTCTCAATCATACTGGATCCAAAACACCCATGTCTGATCTACAAATTACAGAGAAGGCATTCAGCTGTGCGGAGAAAAAAACCATGAGTTTCTGTACATATATATAAAAACCTTAGGGCCTCTTCTGGTCCCAGTACACTATGTCCTGACCAGCCGCACTGAGATCTGTCCTGATCATAACTGCTAACTATAATCAAACTCATTTACACAGTGGTACTGCCAGGCTTTACAACTCCACCTCCACAAAGTCAGCCAATGGGAGCTCCACACACACCTGTTGCCCGCAAGACAGGTGAATGATGGGACATGGCTAAATATGAGATGTCCAGACAGACGTGCAGTCGCAGCTGGTCCAGCATGGCCACCGCTGGATGGGGGCAGTCTTGCGTAAGTGAACACCTCCTTCAGGGGGTAGGCGGCTCAAACACAGAAGACTGTGCCTGCTTATTGGCTGTCAAGGATAACTATTGACCCTTGACCCCTGACTGCCAGTCTGGATTGGGGTAGGCTCAGAAAGGGGCTACTCCTCTCTTAGACCCTGATGACGGGGTTCGTGGTAGTGAGCGGCACGGTGGAGCCCGTAGTGTCGTAGTCAAAATCAATCATGGTGTGGCTGGAGGCACCCAGGCTGCTGAGGGAGTTTCCTGTGCCCATCTGGCGATCGCGAAGACTCTGAAGGTAGCTCTGATAGAGAGATAAAGAGAACGAGAGAGAGAGAGACTTATTATCATCATTGTTGCTTTTTCATCTATCCATGTTTCTATTTCACTTCAAAGCTGACAAAGACAAAGGCACAGACAGATGGAAAGGGGAGAAGGAGTGAATGTGGGATGCTACAGGTGAAAGTGAGAAAGATGGACTGAGGCAGAATCAGTGTCCAACCCCCGGCAACTATTCATGGCAGTGTACAACGTATCTACACTGAGGCAGTGCCCGGGTATGTAAAATAAGCACAGCAAGGGAGTCCCTCATCCTGGGAGTCCCATCCGCACACAGGCGCCGCCATCAAGGCCATCATCTACTAGATCTCGGTCAAACTTAACAATAGTCTAGGCCAATAGATAAGAGTGTTAGTAAAATGCCCACTAAACCTCTTATAATATTTCTAATAATCCGTTTGGAAGTGATTTTTATGTCAATGAAAATGAGACACAAATCAGAGGGAATTGTAGGGTGCTGCATAATTACAAACAAACTTCAACTGACAATTTTTTTTCTGCTTGTCTGAGGAAAATAGCCATGAGGACAGATCAGATGAATTTCACAAAAATTTGCCAAGAGCGCTAGGAGAGGCCAGATGCTCTGGTAATGAATATAGTATACACCATAGCTCCGTTGAATACTTAATCGCGACTGGCTCTAGAATACTCTGTGCATTATTTTTTTATAACTGCACTGTCTGCACTTCCATGAAATACAGTAGTTCAAAAGATGACAGCCTCTTGACATTTTGTATCAATTTGCCATGTTGGAATTCCGGGCTAAAATTAATACAGTACATGTAGTCCGTATGCATGGTGAGCAGAAGCTCCGAAAAGTGGTCCATACGGCCAATGGCAGATTGTGCTGTGCCACGAAAAGAAGCATCCGGTCATTATTTGGTTACCGTGATGTGTGTTCATGCGCTCTTTCATCACTGTCAAAATGAATAGTTTCCAATAATGAGTATTTTGATCTAAGTTTTTTTTATGACTACAGACCGTCTGGAATCAAACCAGCCGCAATGACAGCAGGGCAATGGCCTGAGGCAGGGCTCGATTTGAACATGTATAATGATGATATTCATAATATATCAGACCTATCATACTCATCTTCAAACTCAAAGTTTCTTTTTATCCTAGCCAGTGACAAGCAATGTCTTAAGGTTGAATCTAAAATGGTTCAGATATTACTGTGTAACACAGACTGACAAACTAATGATGACTAATTACCTTATGATCCCAATGCCAGCTATGCTTTACGGCTGGAATTAAAAATCTCTATAACATTATTTGTACATCCGTAAACTGCGTAATCTGGGCAAAATATGTACAACTTATGAAAATATGTATAACAATCTGTATAAATTGACATTTATGTCACAGAATCAAATTTAGATTGTCGGGTCGAGCCCCGGTCGTACCAACCGGCAGTGGTCAGCAGCTTTTTCAGAGTAGCACACAATTGGCCATCACGCTACAGGGTTTCAAATTGGGAAGGGACTGCCGGGAAAGGGAAATAAATAATCAGCTTTGTTCGTTGCTCAGGCGCCTCCTGTTGCCCAGACAGGCGCCCGTTAGGAAGATTCTAAGTCTGTTCATGTATGGATATCCTCCGCCGGGTATCCGTTCTTGCGAGGATTCAACCGATGAGTGTATAAGAAGCAGTGGCTGACAGGCACATGCTTTGGAGGAGAGGCGTGAACTGTCTTCATTCTCCTGAATTGGCAGCAAGGGGTCGCAAACGAGCAAGATTTCTACATAGTTCCCCAGTTGGGCATTCCAGATTTGGGTGGGATTGGAGATGCCAAATTTATATTTAAAAAAAATTAGATTTTTATACAGTATGTTTTAAATGAATTTTTAATTATCAGATTATTTACTTTGTGATTAAAAAATACTTTTGGGTCAATTGATCCAAATTAAGACTATAAAATGGCTGCTGCTGAAATTCTTTGTCTTACAACCTTTCTTCGGTGGCATATCCCCAATTGATGTGCTGAAGTGGGCTACTTGCACACAGCACAACACCTGTCCTTATGTGGTGTTTAGTGGGCATAGCCTATGCTAATTACAAGCAATCAGTCATATGCCTCCAATTCATAGTCAAATGGGATTCATCATTTAGCACATATGGGTAACAAGAGATTTGGATGGCAACAACATTTGGTGCATCTGGAGTTGGCTTCTCTTATTTTTTTAATTGAAGGACATCTAAAGTCAATTCTCAGATGGGACATTGAAAGTCCAATGTTTACAAACAAATCACTTGCTTTTGTTGACATCTTGCATTGTCACATGACCGATTTCATTCATATAAACCAATGTTTTGTGTACATGCGTGGATAATCCTTCTATTTCGGTTCGTTTGCGCAGGTGCAGCTCGCTGATTGGCCGATAAACAAAAACAATGGGAATCGACTTTAGATGCCCTTTAACAAAAAAATAAGAGAAAATTTGAGAGAATGTTGCAGCATGAGGGCCACTGTGTATTAAGACATTGTAAACATCGGAAATTAAGGCTAAAACAGACGAAAACAACATGTTTGATTTTTCCAATATCTTTGACAAGTACAGTGATTGTTACATATTTTGAGAACGACAGCGCCAATGGAACTATGACCATGTAGAAAACGTAACCACAGCTCTAACAACGGCACACAGTAATGGAAGTAATGGCTGTCTTAAAGCAACACGAGTTAATAGTGGTGGACGCAAATAGTCTGCATATAAATGCAATCATGATGACTTTTGACAAAATTTGACATTTTGGGGTGGACTTTTATTGCCCCCAGTATAAGGAGTGTCGGTGTACTGCTCACTCGGTCTGATCACCGTCTGGAAATGCCACACCCATATACTGAGTGAAATCACTGCATCACTGAGCAAATGCTCACTGACAGAGCGATTGATTAAAAACTGGTACACAAATCAAGAGAAATATCCCTATTGTAGAAGTAAAAGTCAGCATATGCTCACTTAGAGTTAACTCGATGTGGCATCAATATTTGACATGGGGTGTTTATATTTGTGTTTTGTGTAGATGGCAGTAAAAAGGAAACTGAATTATGTTTTGGTTAAGTCCGAGCACACAGTTTTTCAGGGCAGCGACAGTAGAGCTCAGGCCGTATAAATCAGTAGAAGAGTGGTGTTTGAGGTGTGGCAGGTGGAGGCTGACCGGCGCCAGCAGGTCCCCAGCGTAGCGCTTCACAGGCAGTGGCTTGCGGCGGTAAGTGCCCTCCTGCCCCGGGCTCTGCTGCCTCTTTCGGCTCTCCTGCTGCCGAATCCGCATCAGCTGCACCCGCCTCTGTCGCCCGCTGATGATGACTGAGGAGAGAAGCGCAAGCACAAACCACCACACACACACATGCGCGCGCACACACATATACCAGCACACACACACGCGCACACAGACAGAAGCAGAAACACATGCACACGAGAGAAGATCAGTCACCTTGACTTTGGAGTCATCGCCCTATGTTACAACCCACAGACGGGTGACAAATTAAAAGGAAAAAAAACCGGAGTAGATGTTTGGACAAACTTAACAAATGCAGATACTTCTGTTCATTTTCCTGGCATGGTTTGGGTCCACTTGTCCCTCTGAAGATGAAATTGTCACTGCAAATTGGTGCAGAGTTTTTCAGTGTGAATAACTTTCTATCCTGCGATGAGGCAGTCCTATTATGTTGAGCACAATCTCCTCCAGTGCAGCAGTGGCCCAAGCCCAAGAGCTCACCGAATGGTTTTATGATTATGAAAACAATGAAAACGATCCTTAGCATATACCACTGCCTTCACAGTCGCTACATCTCAGATCAACTGAACTCTTGTGGGGGATTTTGGAATGTGTTAGACAGCGCTCTCTCCCCACCCACAAGACACTAATTGAGGGAATATCCCTTGGAAATAAAGGTGCTCGATTCCTCCAGTAAAGTTTTACTCTTGTAAACCATGCCAAAACTTATCTGGCAGCTCGTGGAGACCCACCTAACTCACCCTGCATTCATACTGAAAGTGTCCGATTGATGCTGGTAGCTCTGGTCGCTAGTGGCTCCTCACTTGCTGTCGCCTACTCTTGCCTCAGAGCGAGGCGTTCAAATGGCGCAGCAAACATCGAGTTTGCATCGTGCCAATCTGCAATTAGTTGCTGCTTCAGCGTCATTGCTAATTTGCATTTTGATGCTCTGGTTGCTCACATCAAGTCACTTGCTGTTGCCATGACGTCAGTAGCTGCTCATTACCACCGACTGTAAAGTCTGAGTGCAAATCTAATTCCTTTGGTCGCTCAAGTAGCTTGCGCTGCGAGTGCAAAGTTAGATTGTTTGTGTTGATTTTTCAATTTATTTGTCACTCGTCTGATTCAGTCTATGGTATGTATGCTAAAGGCATTTTTTCTGGCTCCTTCACCCCTCTGGTTCCTATACATGTTCTAAGCAACCCTGTTCCTGGAGGGCCACCATCCTGAAGGTTTTCACTCCAACCAAAGCAAAGCACACATCAATTCCCAGATTAAGATGCCAGCAGCCATACCACTATTCATTCTGCTCCAGCTGTGTGGCTGAAGCTAAGCAGGTGTGGGCTTGGTTAGTACTTGGACGGGACACCACCTGGGAAAACCAAGGTGTTGGTGGCCAGTAGGTTGCGATCTTCCCTCTGGTGGAATAATCCCCAATCCTCCAGTGCAGTGACGGGGACACTGTACTGAGGGAGACGCCGTCTTTTGGATGAGACGTTAAACCGAGGTCCTGACTCACTGTGGTCATTTTACATCCTATGACACTCTACGACAACAGTAGGGAGTTCCCCGGTGTCATGGCTAAATTCCCTACCCAACTCTTTCAACCAGCCACCTAATCATCCCCTGATCTAACTAGCTGTGCAATTTGTCCTCTCCCTCTCCAGGGCACCCTTGCAAAAGAGATTTCAATCTCAATGGGACTTCCCTGGTTAATTAAGGGAAATAAAATAAGATCTCCATGAGCTGCTAATTCACCAAATCAGGTGTGTTGAATTAGGGTTGGTGTAAAGTCCCACTGGATCTTAGCCCTCCAGGAACAGGGCTGGAGACCCCTGCTTTATGCAAACACCTCTACAGCTGGTACCCCTCTCACACTGGTGCCTAAGCCAATACCAGGGTTCATGTGACGCTCACCTTCCGTGTGCGAGTAGCCCTCAGCCGTCAGCTTCCACTGCACCAGCACTCCCATCATGCTCAGCGTGGGCCAGATGGCCAGGATGACCCAGCTGTACCAGCAGAGGGGCGGGGCCGGCTGCAGCCGCAGGCAGTCATAGACGTAGGCGGCGAGGGCCAACATCTCCACGAAGTAGTCGGCGCACACGGTCATGATGGCGGCGCCGAAGACGGCGGTGGACAGCACGGTGAAGAGGCGCTGCCACTGCAGCGTTAGCACGGCGCACAGCATGCCTGTACCTAGCAGCGCCCCCAGCGGCACCCACACCGTGCCCGCGCTGTAGAAGTGTCCCGCCACCAGCAGGGCGGCCAGGGCCAGCAGCAGGCCCAGCAGCAGGCCGGTCATGAAGAGCCCCACGCTGCGCACCAGCATGGTGACCAGGCCGCACAGCACGCCGATGCCCAGCCCGATGCCCGCGCTGGCCTCCACGCTCAGCTGCGTGTCCAGCACTCGCTCTTTGTGGCACAGCAGGAAGATGATGACTGAGCCGAACATCAGGCCTGAGAGGAACATCACCGCCTTGAAGCAGCGATAGCCTGTGTGGCGGGGGGTGGGGGACAGAACATGCATTATATTTCCATTAGATAGACAAAACAGGCCAATCTGCCCCCAGAGCCACACTCAGGGGCCCAACAGCTACACTGATCTTACTGTGGCTGATCTAGGGCTTCAACCACCAACCCCCTGAGTCCCGATCAGCTGCTAGAATACAGGACCCCCCCTGAACCCAGAATGAAAGTAAGGAAATTGGAGGTAATTAGAGGACATAACGATTCGTGTTGAATCAATGAGAATATAGGAGAGGGAATGCGCCGGGGATTATGATTCACGTCTGAGTGTAAGGACAAAGATGGAGTTGCTGAAAGAACAGAGTTGAATGCTGAAATCTGAAAAGATGACTAATCTGAAGATGAGCCAGTTTAAATGAGTGTACTAATCAGCAAAACTAAGTGACTGGAACAAATAATGGGCAGAAATGTCTGTAGCTCCAGATTTTCTGGAAAGAGCACTGTACAGGCTGGGGATCCACAGCTGACTGTGAGACAAGATTAATTTTGGAGTAACCAATATAGTTAAAATACTCCCCAAAAAAGCAGAGCAGCTGCTTCAGCTACCCCAACAGCCAAGTCTATGAAAACCATAAGAATTTTCTTTCCAAGTCTCAAATACGGACAAACTGCTATAAGTAATACATCAGTTTAAATTTACATTACACGTGATCCAGAAATACTTGAATACTGGTAAGCATGGGTATCAGAGCAGCAATTCATGATGTTCACTCTTTGGGTGCAATACACATGAAGCCCACCAGGTGAAATCAGAGGCCTAATTTCAGGCAATGGTTGGTCCCCGACATTTTTGTTGTTAATCTGTGTCTGCTTAAATGAGGCCTAAAGATCAGCTTTAGAGCAGTTATCTGGTAGAGAAGGCTTTGAATGGTCCACCAGCCATTTGTATACAAGAGGGAAAATTCGGCTTTGAGACTGAGAGAGCACAATCTCAAGACAATACCTCTGCGGTACAGGACTGACTCATTGAGGGCATGGCTGACTGTAAGCTAGTCTTCTACTGCCACTTAATAGCCCGCATTCTCCTACTATACTGACACTATCACAATAGATAATTTGACTTCGTTCAAATTTTTCCAATAAGCGTTAAAGTGCAACTGAACAACCTACCTAATAGCAGTTAGGCAAAAAATTCTCGAACTTCCAAATCGTATTTCTCAATGGAACAAGAGTCATCAGAAGATGACATATCCCACCGGTTCCACATAATTTGTGATTTTTGGGCTGTTTTTGGTTAAAAATCCAAAATTTTGGGCAGAATGGAGCTGAAACCCCCAAAAGGCACAACTACACCATAAGAGTAAGTTCAATAGCAAATTTGAAGTTTGTAAGTGGTATAGTTTGTGAGTTCTGCTCCGGAAATGAAAATGATTACGGACGGACGGACTGACGGACAGGGCGATGACTATATCCCACGGTATTACATACCGGTGGGATAAAAATGAATTATCGTCATCTTCTCCATCACAGTCTGAAGGTGGTGTTTAAAATTTGCTTAATTGTAATAGTCATTTAAATATTTTTAACATCGAATAGTCATATTAACTCATTAACTGAACATAAAATCATTTTAAACTCAAACGATACATCATGCATTTTTACCAGATAAGCATTGTGGCAAAAGTAAACCTGGAAAGGAACAAGGGGCTTGTTCACAGCCGCAATTTGTCGCAGACAGCAAAATATATTTCAAAAAAGTGAGAGGCTTGCAAATTGTAGTTAAAATTGCAAAAATTGGAGGCTCAACCATTATTTTTCCTCGCCAGTATGTATTTACTTAAATAGTGTGAAGATGAGGCAGGCTCCAGTAAGAAATCTTCAATGATAGCACTTATTGTTACGAGATCAATGGAGAGATTATGACACTATGTACAACACAGCGTTCAATATTATTATAACGGTCCAGGATAAACTTCTCAGCTAGCCCACTTTTCTAAACTTTTTCTGTAAGAGTTCACAGCCCGCAAAACTGGCCGCATTTCTTACCGACACAATGGAATGATGACCTATCTAGAGTCCTCAGTAAAATCTATTCTTAAGAAACAGCAGTACTGGTTTTCTCCTCCAGTTTTAATTACATATGAAAGAATTTGGCAGGTAAATGTTTAGGAATTCCAGAAAGACAGCCGCAAATTCTCTCATGTAAACAAAAATGGCAAAAAAATAGAGAACCATTCTCATTGTAGCCAGCCATAAATTGCTTGTGTGATGTAATCCGCTTCCTTGTGCAAGCTGCTTTATAGATACTGAAGGTTCATGAAATGATGTCACAGTTTATTTACTTGAAGTTATTTTTTTTTATTTAGGTGCAAAATATCAAGGAATAAAAGTGAAAGTGATACTCCACGCAATGTACTTACAAGACGTATTAACACTCAATGCCTGACGACACAATAGTTTCAAATTTTCAATGTCCAAGAGTATTTTATGGCAATGCATTGATTATGCTACGCTGATATTATCATGTTGATTTTGACAAGGCCAATTTGAAGATATTATAATGTCTTTATTTGTAAGATTATAATGTCCAAATGTATTTTTGATCATATTATTGACAGCCCTGCTACAGTTTCGTAAAAACACAAATCTGATTGGACATCGCTGAACATCCCAATAGTAGCTGAGCTGGAGTGATTATTTGTCGGCAGAGATGTAAAATTACTGTGGGGAGATTTGTATGCTACATCAGACTGAAGAGAGGGCTCACCAAAGAAGCAGTAGATGATGCCGAACAGGCAGCACATAGAGCAGATGATGGCGGGGATGACCTCGTACTTCCTCTCGATCTCCAGCTCACATACATCCACCGGGGTCTCGCCAGGACCGAGCCCATCAAGGGCCAGCTGAAACGGATCAGTCATCCTAAGTCAATGGAGGATGGAGGGAGGAGGTTCCGGGACCCAATCAAGGGCAGGAGCTATTCAGAGCCAATCAGTGACGGTTTCATCTGTGAATGAGGAGGACAATGTGGTTTACCAGATATTTAGGCTTATGGATAAGTTTACTGTCATTACTGTCATAACAAATGGAAGGACAAGACGGACATATAGTGCCACAGGATCTGAGCACAGTTTGCTACCATTGCACGAGGGATAATAAAATGCGAACATAAATGAAGACATGCAAAAAAACATTTCCAAGATAACGAAAATAATTTTGGTGCAGAACCAACAAAACAAACTCAAGGACCTTGATCAAGCATCTCAATAAAATCTTGAATCTACGAAGCGCAGCAAGCACCTGCAGAGCCTGGACTGACCCTCGGCAGCAATGATATTGAACAGTGATTTTCAGAGGGAAGAGGCTGACCCTCACTAGACTTGGGATAATGGAATTAGCATTACATCATCCACCACCAGACTGTGTGCTAGCTGTGAAATCTTACAGTTGGGTAAGAGTTCATGAGAATGAGACTGCGTCGATGATGGACAAGTGAATGCGACTGCTCGCATTCACAGTTTAGAAACAAAAATGGTCGCTGTAACTCAGAGAACTCCTCCATAGGTGACAGATTACTCATTAGTATTGTTCATGTGACAATGCCCCAGCGCTGCAGACCAATATTTTGAGAACCTATTCAGTCAGAAGCTGAACAGACTAATAGGGGACATATATACTTTGTAAGGGATTCATCCTGCGGCATAAAACTTGTTAATCATATTTGTAGAACACATTTCACTCAAAACAGTACATATTTACAACAACGACATACACTACACAGCCAAAAGCATGTTGACCTTTAACATCCAACTTCTCAAAAATGATGGTCACTAATATGTAATTGACCCACTGACACTATACGCCAGAATATTAAAAACACCCTGCATTTTTTTTCAGAATTCTGCTGGTTTTTCTTAACTTAACTGGGACCTAACATGCTGATCCTTCTTTTAATACATATTAGTAACGTTATAATGTTGGTTGTCCATACTCAACCACTGAAAGGTTTCTAAACATAAGATACAGGGATTTTGCCGTAATCCAAGAACGGTATTTCATGAGTGTGATTTCCTCTCTGAACAGCTCCTCCCGAGATGTTCACGAGATCTGGGCAAAACCTGACGTCAGGTTGTGCCGTTCAATTAGTACAGACCTAGCCAGAGCCAACCACTGCGCTGGACCTGCCCTCAGCGGAAACAATTCTAGCAGGCACTAACAACAGTATATCATACTATGCCTTAGTAGCGTCTACACTTTTGGAAATACAAAAGAAGAACCGCAGATCATTTGAGGTGCAATTTTGCGAGTATCTCTCCCAAAGCTACTGGTCCGTTTACTTTTGGACGCAAAGAAAAACAAATATTTCTCTTCCAAAAGACGATGCCTCCAGAAATCAGTGGGTAGCTTTTTTGTTTGCTGGCAGCAAACAGCCACAGCCAAACGGAACGTTAGCTGCTTCTGCTCAGCATTTCACCAAAGACAGCTTTGTTAATAAAGGATAATTCAACACAGAATAAGCGTTTCAGCTGCTTCTCAAACCTGAAGCAGTTGCATCAATTAAGCGCTCGGAGCCACAAGCTGTATGTAACCATATAACAGCAAATAATGTAAGTGAGGCTAACGTGTTACTGGCGGCTAGCAGGACTGCTAGCGATAGTTAGCACTAACAACTGGCCTCAAACGTAGGCTTTGTAAAATATCTGAAGATAAAGCCTGTATCGGTCGCGACTGTTCGTGACTCACAGACACAGAAGCTGTAAGTTGCTTTTACTGCATAAGCCACCCTGACGTGATAGACAGTTGATTGTGGCTGTAGCATAGCGGGTAATGTAGCCAAGTTACTGTTGCTAATGTTTGTGTCCTAAATATGCACGAGTGATATCAGGGGAAATTCTACAGAAGGTGTGTGAACATAAACCTCATTTGAAGCTAACTTTTAATGCTTGTTTGTAATTTGGATGCTTGGCACAACTGTTCACAGAAACAGAACTTGCTGTCTACAATGATTTCTCTGCACTACCGTCCGTGACATAATTTCATGCACCTTTAAAATTGTTGTGGCTAATAAAAAGCTGAAAAAGGCGGAGATTAAATAGGTAATTCTTTCCTGTAGAAGTGATCAATTCGCTAGCTCCACATAAGCAACTTGTCCACGCTAACGGAACTTATGGTCTGAAAAACCTGCATTATGCTCACAACATAACCGAGCTCTCTCTAGCTGTGGCGTACTATCCATAAAGCTGCTTTCACATCAGACACGAAACTGTCGCAGGACAGATTAGCTGCATTCAAATTCAACGCAAAGACGCGAATACACATTATGGGCGTGTTAAGCAGCTTTCACTCCAGACGCAAAACAAATTTTTCGCGCGACGGTTTAGCTACATTCAAAGTCAATGCAAAGACGTGAATACACACGTTATGGGTGCATTAAGCAGCTTTCACGCCGGACGGGACACAAATTTTTCGCGCGACAGATTACATTCAAAGTCATGACCGCTTATCAGCTACTGCATGATGATTTGCGTGCTATGCTAATTAAAAATGCTCCTGGTTAACTTATATGCAGCAATTATGATCGGTATGCTTGTATTACGTCGGTAAGCATCAATGAGGCAGTTTCATCATAACTTTGCCTGATTGTAGCCACTACAGTTGAAGCTAACCGGAAAGGTGCTGTATGTGTCTCCCAAGTTGGGCTGCAGTTAGACCAGACGTAGATTTTGCAGAGCTTGGGGTGCGTTTTTGGGTGATTATGAAACGATCGCTTTACTTATCCATGACCGGGGTCTGCCTGATACATCTCCAATGTCAGGGCAAGCACTCTGATACTACCAGTGAAAGCAATAGGGAAGCACACAGGCTATAACGTGTTCGGTATAGCAAACGCTGCATTGCCATCGATTGAATATTAAATTCTTTCCAGTAAAAGTGATTGACTCGCTAGCTCCACATAAACAACGGTTCACGCAGACGGAACTTACGATCTGCATAACCTGTATTATGTTCATGATATAAACAGTGCTCAGTCTAGCTCTCACACGCTATCCAGAATGCGCCCATTTTCCGCGAGGAAAAGCTGCTCATTCCGAAGCAATGAGTAAACCATTACCACCGGCAATTTCCGTAAAGGCGGTTTAGCTTGGAGCTTTCGCCCCCCACCAGCGAGGGAGCTGTTAGTTTCTCCAGCTAACAACACACTACAGCTATGCACACGAACCAGCAGGTCCTAATACACGCCAAAGCTGTCCATACGCTGTTGGTCCACTTTTAGCTGCCCCTCACTGTCCATGTTTCCCTCTAAACTCGGACCCACCGGATTTCTACGGTCTCCAGTTTACACTTAGGGCATTCTAGCTTCCCCTGCATCCTAGCTAGGAGAAGAAAAACCGCTGTACTCACCAACTGTTGCTGTAGCAAACTGTAGCCGATAGCAAATTCATGCTTGAGCTGCCAGACTTTTGCACTGCGCCCTCCACTTACGCCGTTGCGTTTATAAGAACAAGTCAATTTCCTTAGATCTATACACATGCACTGCGTTTGACTGCAGAATTTCCCCACTGATTCCTCAGCTCAGATGGCAGACGCGTCTCACATTTCACTCTGAAACCTGGAAAACTGCTGCCTTGCCCCGCCTAGATCCGCCCTCCCCAGAGCTGGCCAATCAGAAGAAAGTGGGCACATGGGGAGTGGGGGCCATAGCGGAAGAGCCACCCCAATGAGGCGTTTCAGGGAGAGATTACTATGAACTACAAATGGGGTTTTTTGAGGGTGGCAGTATGAGCGAAATAAGTACCCTTTTTTTACTTTGCGTGATCAGGAGTACTCTAGGGAAGTCAAAGACCAAAATATAAAGTTGGAAAAATAGCACATTAGATCCCCTTTAAATTATGTTTCCAGCAAAAATAAAAAAACAATAGCATAGAAACACATATCTTAACTAGTAATGTGCAAAATTATTTCCTAATATTGAAATTCGGCTTTCTACAATGTACCCTCCCAACCTTGATTACATCCTGACATGTCTTAGGCATTCTTTCCAGCAGTTCAAGGAGAGAACTTCCAGATAACTCATTCCGGGCTTTCAAGACTTTCTTCATGAGCTCTCTTGAATTTGATAGGCACACTTCTCTGACTGCCCGGTCAAGTTCACGCCACAGCAACTCAAGTAGACTTGATGAGTAGTTGTTGGCAAGCAACATTTTTAGTCATTGCAAGTATCAGTTTGGCATTTTGTGCGCCAGTGTTGCTCAAAGTTTACTTTTAAATGACAAAAACAGCCGAATTCTGAAAAATGCAGGGTGTTCATAATTTATTGGCCTGTAGTGTAGCTATAACAGCCTTCACTACTCTGGGAAGGCACTTTTGTCACGTATAAGGCTCGGCTCACAGTCGGCTTTCCAATTGATCCTCAAGGTGTTGGACAAGGCTGAGGACGGGACTCTGTGTAGTCCAGTCAAAGTTCTTAAAACAGTCATCAACAACAATACTTCACTCTGAAACAGGCGAGGACCATCCTAAAACTGTAGGGGAAGCAATAACTCGTATGCAGTATTATCACAATTCGCCTTCACTGGAATGAAGGGGCCTTGCCAAAACAAGGAAAAACAGTCAAAAACAAAAATATCTTGAGATACCTTTAATCACATGTGATCCACAATCAATTCACGCTCAGTTCATCTTAATGCTGAAGTTCTGATGAAATCGCCTTTAACTGGGACAACTCACTAAAGTCGCGCATAATTTTGGAACAGTTCTCCTGAAACGTGTTATCAGGGAAAAACCATTCTTAGAAGTAAAGATTGGTGAAAAATTATGAAAAAAATCAACATTAAGAGGCTTAGCAAAGTGTTGGGCTCCCACATGCTGCCAGAACACCTTCAACAGACCCTGACATAAAGTCTACAAGTGTAGAGCTTTACTGGAGGGATGAAGTACCTTTCCTCTAAGAGAATCCCTCATTTGGTGTTTTGATAATGGCGATGGAGAGACTTGTCCAACATATTGTTCCAAAATTCCCCCATTTAGTTCAGTTGGTTGAAAATTTGATGACTGTGAAGGCAGTAGCATATGCTTAATGTCATACTCATACTCATAAAACCATGACATGACTTAATGCCCTGGGGGCTTGAGCCATTGTCATCATAGACGAGACTGTTCCCATCATGGTGGGAATACTTCATCACAGGATATAAAAGCGATCACCCAGAATAACTCTACATTGATTTGCCAAGACCCATCTGCCTACAATGGGATGAGTGGACTCAAGCCATGCCAGGAAAATGAACAGAAGCATCCGTACATGTCGCGTTTGTCCACCCATTTATTCTGGTTTTTTCCTTCAATTTGTCGCCCGCCTGTATTCCTTATTCATTATGACCAGAGGTGAAAATCCCAGGGCCAGAAAGTAGAACTCCTACCATGTTTATCTTTAACCCATGAACTCACCCAGCTGATTTCACCATTAGTTCTACTTCCAGGCAGAGAAATTCTGCTAAAAGCCAAATCCATGCCACTGGAGTTAAATTCTGTGGCGGTCCTGTACTTTCTGACCCTGGATTTTAAACCACTGCTTATGAACACATAAAATTTTAAGCCAATGTTTTTTTTCGCCTCCTCTGTAAACCCAGATAGTGCGGCGAAGTCAAGAGTTTTGTGTAAAGCTATTACTTCAAAAAATTATGTAGGCCAACTTAATTGCATTGTGTGGACGGTTCCTGAAGAATAAAAACTTTGAAAAGTTATTCTTACCAGGTTTTTAAGTGCAATGAACAAAAGATCACTAACTTAGCAGACATATTTCTTTTGAGGTAATCCGTTTCCACAAAACAATTGAGCGCACCACACTGTCTGGATTTAAAGAGTGTTGTAGAGGCTCTGGAGTCTGTGGGACACCAAACATAACAATCAGGGTTAATAAAAACTAGCTGTTACCATCAGTGCCAATAATTATGTCCGTATGTTTCGAGTAATAGCTGAGTGAGCTGACTGTCCAGATTCAGTCATATGAAATAATGGTGAAAGCCTGAAATGAAATGAAACAAGTCTCTGCCAACAAAGGCAAATCAAGAGCTTATCCCTGAATGAACTGCAGGAACCAATCAGTCTCTCTGAACAAAACAAAATGTGCAACAGCTGCTGGAACACAATGAAACAAAATTAAGGGAAGGGGTTTGATTATGGTACACAACATACAAAAAGTGAGAACCTTCTCATCCAACATCTCCCAAATCATTGGCATTAAAATGAAGTTGGTCCCCCCCTTTACTGCATAAACCGCTTACTTTCTTATGGGACAACTTTCCATAAGATGAAAGAACATTGCTGCACAGACCAGTCTGCCATCAGGCCTGACTAAGATTATACCCAGAATTCAACAAACATTCGTCCTTAACATTGTAAATAAAGTTCAGTGTTCAAGAGTCCAAGCCCCTTTTCTTCAAAAATGGTCTGGCAATGACATCGTCCCATTTTCTGAACTTGAGAAACTGTTTCTGAAGGAATAAATAAAATTAAAATTTATTCATGAGTCCGAGACAAATTAAAAACAGATGAATTGAATCCTGGACATAATTTCTGTCACTATGGCTGCAACCACTTGGGACCATTGAATAGTCATACACAGAGGTAATTCTATTTTGTGGAGGGTTCCACTAGAAATCCATGCATGCCTGCACACTGTTGTATCCCCATCGAGCTAGTACTAATATGGCATTAAATGGTGGTTCCTGAGAGTGCAAGAGCATAAGGGGTTAACACAGTGGTCTCCAAACGACTCTGGGCGGAGGTAAAAGAGTGGGCTGCCCCTCTCCTCTGGAAAGCCACTTGGCTATGATCTCACCAAAGCCATGATCTGATTACAGAGCGCTCACGTTTTCGGGACAGGAAAAAAAAACAGCGAGAACTTTGGCCTCCTTCATTTCTCTGTCTCCCAGTACAAAAAGTCTGTCTTACCACATGTCTCATAGTGAAACTTCTCTTTTGCCCCTCTTGAGTGGAAAATACCAACTCGTTTTTAGTCAGTTGTTACGGTACATTTTCTTACTCCTGTGGTAAATCAATAATTGAAATATTTCACCTTGTAGGCAGTATTTCGGAAGACTTATTTAGCACAGAAATGATGACAATAATGTTTTATGGATGAAATACTTTGATGTAAAATCACGATACGTGCTGAAACTGTGGTAGTTTTTTTTGTTTTTCAATCTCCTTGCTCTGGGAGAGTATTAGGATTGTGATTGTAATGAGGGAGTCCTGTGCAGCGCCCTCTCTGCCTCTCCCTTCGCAGTGACTCCACATGGAAAGAATGAGGGCTGTTTGGAACGCTCTCCTTCACTCGCTCATCGTCCTCTTAAGACGTGCACGAGGCGGCTGGCCTCCCACTCCATAGCACTGCCTGTGCCTGAGGGAGAGAGGATGGGGAAACCAGATGCACTACTCCGCACCGCTCCATAATGAGCTGGCGAGTGAAGAGTCCACGTGTTCCGCCTTCATCAGCCTGGCCCTACGCGGCACAACAAGTCTTAAACAAGAGTTTCACTCCTCTAATGAGACGTGAAACCATCTCTTTTCACTCATGCAGAAAATAATGGCATCTTTAAAGTTACAGGGTACTTGAGAAGTGAAATTTTAACCACAGTGGCAAACCTTAAAATGAGTAACGGCTATGTGATGTTTTTTTTCTGAGCAAGAAAGCAATAGGGGCAGACACAAAACATGAGTCTAAAATGCTTGTGGATTTGAAAACCGTTTAGATTTTTAGCCTCTTTTCTAAGCATCAAAATTGCCCGCTTTTCTACCAAAGACAGCTCCCTGGTCTTCATGTTGGTTTATCTTCTCTAACACAACTGCAGTCTTCAAAGGCCATAAGCAAGACTAATACCAAGAGTAGGCATTCAGAACTATTAGTTAACCAGTCAATCTAACAGGATGCATCTGGACTACAAGAAACATCTGTCAGTCACATGTTCCAATACTTTTGCTCGCCTAAAAATGGGACGATCTGATAGAGAAGGTAGTATGTTCTGTAGTTGTACAAATCAAAATAAAAATGCCAGAAATTCAAAGCTGAAGTTTAGATCTGTCGTCCCATGTTTACTTGCATCTTTTGACTTCAAACTGATTTGTCTTCAATGTTGAAAATGAAGTTCACCTTGCTGTTACAATACTTTTGGAGGGGACTGTCAATAATGAAGGTTTTGCACCGTAACTATTTTTTGTCACATATAAATTTATCAAAAAAATTATTATTATGTTACCAGGGGCACAGCTAATTAACAATCACGAGCCATGTCAATATCTGTCCCTTGTGACATCAAAGGAGGAGGGATCATCCAGAATAATGAAGTGACTGATTGACTGGTTGGCTGAAGTTGGTCTGTCCTTTCTGCCATTACTTTCACATGTGATGTCACAAAGGAACAGATTCTGATATGGCTTGTCATGGTTTAATGGCTGGGCCATGTGACATGATAGGGGACCTCTAATGTGCATAACTGATAACTGATATTACCACCAAATTACCACCAAAATTGCTCAGTTTGATACTCATGACAGACAATGCTTGCACGACATTTAAAAAAATTACTCAACACATGATCTACAGAATAATTATAAGAATGGGCCTTAACCATTAATAATGTATTAATTAATATAATTTATATTATGGATTTTTCTAAAATAGTTTGGTTGTGTGCCCGTAAATGAGCCCCAAGTAGGAGCACTTTGATGGAAACAGGTCCCCGAAACAGACAGCAGGATACTAACAGGGCTCCGAGAGGGAAAACTAGTAGGTGTCAAAATCTGAGATATGTCAGTCAAAAAAATAAAAATTATGCAACACGGTAAGGAAAACTGTGTCACAAATATACGCCCAACAACAAAAAAACAGCGACTGCAAAAAAGAACTGAATGTTTCTGACAGGGACAGATGGACACTTGGTGGAATGATGTATATAACCATAGAACAATAGGTCCAACAATCACAACAGAATTGAATAAATTCATAAATGACCTAATTTCAATGAAAACAACAAGTTTGGAGCTTCACAAATCTGCTAGTTTTTGCCAGTTTTCCCAATAATATCACCCACTTCCTCAAATTCATTTTATCATCTCATCAAGGACTGGAACCCCCCTTGCACCTTAATGGCTCAACAAAACTCTCAATGTTTAGAGCTCCTGCGTTCAAATGGATAATGGTGCAATGTACTTTGACTCTGGGGTTCATGTGTGATCTTAAACTGGGCGCACACATGTGCTCACGCACACAGGGCCATAAACACACACACACACACACGCGCGCGCGCGCACACACACACACACCCTTGTCCATTCCTTGCCCTCCCCTCCCCCGTTCCCCCACTGGGAGCCTAGCCGCAGTGGGCTGGGGTGCCATCGGATCAGCTCAGAGGAGAATGGAGCCATTACGGCTCACAAAAGCCTGACCGTGACCTCCACTGGCAGAACCTGCACTGCATGCTGGGTAACCCATGGAAAGAGGGAGAGAAGGAGGAGTCGGGAAGAGGGCTGTTTGAAATGCGGACACCGACGCCCCCTGGAGCCGCGGGGAGGAGTTAGCTCCATGTTGGGAGTGGTACGGGCACGAGACCCCCAGCTGTGAAAGCCCACAGGGAGCTGCTTCGCCCTTGAAGGGTTTACTGGGTTCAGCCTCATTTCGTCTCCATTCATCTATGCCGACAGGCCACTGAGCTCACGGGCCACAGCAACACAGTCCTGTCGCCATGATACCAACACAACCGCCTCATTTACACCCTGAAACCAAAGACTAAATGAGTTGTGAGAGGAGCTGAAATCAAAAGCAAGTGAATAAAAAAAAAAAAAATAGTTGACGGGAAAATGAGGCTCTGAATTTCTTTGAACCAACTCGAATAGCTTCTCACCAAATCATCAGGCCTCACGAGACAAAAGCCTACTTCACATGGAGCATGGTGCACAGGAGGCAGGCAGAGCTGGATTATACTGACGGCTTCAGACTACTTTTTTTACACTTTTACATATTCAGAGACACAATATAAAGGAACAAGACTGATGTGTGGACCACACACAGGCAATCATTTGTTTGTACAGTAACAGCCCAAGGAAGGTCAGCTGAGACTCACACACCTGCTGTATTTAACAGAACACAGAATAGAAGGACATTGTGCCATTCTGCATATGAACACAGGACCTGAAATCCTCTGGCTTTCATTGACTTGTTAAGGTGCAAGATCACACACATGTGGTTTCAATGTTCTGAACTGAAAATTCCAGTACCGATATGACCATGAGCACTGACGCAGGAGAGCTCTAGAACACGGACCCAGGATTGGGGAAAAACTTCCCTCCAAAGTCATTTGGATAAGTTCACTCAATAAAACCTGAAACAGCTGTTTCTACTACAGCCAATGTTCCAGATTTCGAAGGCTCCCAGGTTTCACTCAGTGAACTTATACCGCTAACCCAGTGATCTAACTTAGTAATATATTCCCCTGAAGCATATGAGTGAACACTGGCAGGCATGTGTCCCCAAATGGAGCAGAGTCCAGCCCTCGACAGCTACAGCCGGAGGACTGTAAATAATCCCACCCCCAACCTATCCCATCCCATCCCATCCCACCCCCACCCCACTCCTTCAACTTCAGGACTCCCCGCTGAACTCCCTCTCCATCACACACTGAATACCGTATCTCAAGCCAACAGCCACCAGTGTGCCAAGGCAAAGTCACACAAATATAAACTACTTCATTTATACCAACAGCCTTCTATTGTTCAATGCGCATGCCAAGCGTTGCATATATTTGCATACATTTTGTATTTTGTGCTCATCAAACGTGCTTTTTGTGCTTTGGTTCTCCAACACATAGAATTTTATAAATACGCATTAGGGAAAAATGCAGACTGTTAGTTCGACACTGCCAGGCCAAAAAAAAGTTGTGCACCTCATTACCTTGTTAGATTGCCTTCAGCTTTGATCATGATGCCCATTCGTTGAAGCATTCTTTCATCAGTTTATGCAATATGTAAAATCTACTTCCAACCAGATTTGCATGAATTTTTGGTCACTGTCTTGTACTGATGAGGGGAGAGTCATAACACTCGATTAAGCCTTCAACATCACACATCTCAAAGACTTTCGATTGGTTATTGCCAGAACTCTGAAGGCCAATTCATGTGTGAAAACAATTCCTCATGTTTGCTGAACCACACTTTCACATTCTGAGTCCCATATCTTGGGATTGTCATCCTGGAGTATGCCTGTGCCATCAGTGATTAAAAAATCCAATAACCTGGTCATTCAGTGCATTCAGGTAGTCGGCTGACATAATTCTATTGCTGCATAATGCTGCAGAGCCAAGGTCTGATGAATTGAAGCAACCAAATACTATAACACTGCCTCTAGAGGAGTACGATGAGGGTACTATGCATGACAGGTGCATCGCTTCATGGGCTTCCTTTCTTACCCTGTAACGCCCATCGCTCTAGAACAGAGCAAATCTGAACTCATCACATCACATGACCTATTTCTGTTACTCCTGAGTCCAATTTATATGCTCCCTAACAAACTGAATTGTTTTATTCCTCATTAGCTTCACTAACAAGTGGCTTTCTTATGGCCATGCAGCTATTTAGTCCCAATCCTGCAAATTCTTGTCTCACTGTGTGTATGGAAATGCCCTTACTTTCACTAATGAACATAGAAATGAGTGCCAATGCCTAAGATCTGTGTTCGTTATTTTCTTTAGCTTTCTGTATGTTTTGTTATTTTTCATGTGTAAATGTATCTATTGTATTTATTTGCGATTTATGATTTCTCCCTTTTGGCCCGAGTTCAGTTCCCACGTGTCTCTGTTTCCCCTGCACTCCCCATTCTCATTGTTAAGTGAATTGCTCTCTCATTCCCTTGTTTGTAGCCACACCCTCATTCTCTCCTCTGCAGACCCACACACCAGTAATCACTTCACCTCCCCATAAGTCTCTCTTTATATACCCGCAACATTTGGTGCTTCCACGTGAGTTTGTTATTCTTTAGCACCACAAGTCGTTTGATTCCTGAGTTCTGTATTCCTGGTTTTAATTTCATTTGTCCCTGGTTTTTTGAGTCTGTCTAGCCTTCTGTGTATTGTTGATTACTGGTTTGGATTTCTGGATTGTCATTGGATTTATGATTCTGCTCCCCTTTGTCCTCCTGTTTGGCTTTTGACCTGTAGACTGTGCACTGACTACAGTTTGGATTGCTGTATCCGTGCTGAAATATGGCACGATGATTGGTTCAAACCCAGCCTGCACCCCCATTCCAAATAAATCAGTGAGACTGACTTTCTGTCTGTGCCAGAGGCCTGAGTCCAATCCCTGTCAATGAGTTCTACTGTCGATTTTTTTTATTTTTTTTACCATAAGACCACACACAGCATTTTAGTGATCTCGATCATGATCATTTATGATTTGTTATTGACCCATTTCCTCCAGAAAGTTTACAATTCACCACTATACAATACTATTTAGTCATGCATTATTCAGTTCTCAACCCAATTTCAGAGATTTCAGCAATCTCCTTAGCTGTTTTCTCTGCTGACAAATAATTTTCCCCAAATATAACACAGTAACATATTTTCCATGACAACAGGATACGTCTTCCGATATGGTCATTTAAGAAATGAGAGGCTACACACTGCATCAGTCACGATAAAAGGATTGCTGCGACCTGAAACATACTAATCACTGCAACAAATATTCAATCATAGTATTTTCTTATTTAAATAAAAATTGATACTTATTTTTTTTAGACAGGCAGCGTATTTATATCCCAATAGAATCCATTCAGAAATTGGAGCCATTTTGTGCACCCCATTTTAGATGCAAAATCTGATGCAAACATTATCTTGAAGTCCTAAAGTATTTTACATGGTCACAAATCCTACACATTTAATGAATGCTCTACTCAACTCATGTGACCCACAGAGATTAGATACCACACACCTCTTCTACCAAAAACAATGGAATTATTTCCAGGATCCCTGGACTTGAGATGTGCAGAAACCAGATGCATGCCTGAATGGCTATTCTCTTTGCTCCATACATGACCATTTCCTACTTCTCACAGCTATCAATAATCCTATGCATTGAACCTCTTAGTAACAGACAGACTACACTTCCTGAACCTTGCCCTCAAGCCCTTGACCCATGTCCCCACTGATGAAATGATTACACCTCAATTTGCAAACCAGACATAGTCACCTCTCTATTCATACCAGTCCTTTGAATTGCCATGCCCAGGATGCTATAAGCTTTCTTGTTGATAACAAAGTGGAAGACATTCCTTCAGCCAGGTACATCTGTTCATAATAATTGTTATGATAAGCAGACAAATCAGAAGAGTGACAGGTTTTGAGAGCTGATATCTGGTCTCTGCTTAGAAAACACAGTTTTAAAGAAGGGAGGCGAGACCTGCTCAGGGTCAGCATTTTCTTCCATGACCTGTCCTCACAGACAGGAAGCAGAGTAAGAAGTCAGGAGTCAGAGGTGCATACTCCCAGCTCCGGCTCCGATTACCACACACTGAGCAGCAATGCACTTTCCAGAGCAGGCCGGCCTTCACCATATGTCCAATCTATTTCATGTCATAAACTATCCATTCCGTAAACTCCACCATTCAAAACCGCAGGCCGGAGTTCAGTTATATTTTGCCCTGAAACAAGATTATACAGCAAGCAACTTCAAAAAAGCACTTGTTATTATGAATCAACTGCATTGAAATTACTGTCACCCACACAGAATGTCACATCCACCCCTGCTTATCCCAGTCACGAGTGTGAGTGTCACGAGTGTAAGCATCCAATCAGCAAGCGGCAGGAAAACTTCCTGGAAATTTAAAATGTTCCACTCAGCTTTTATTTAAACAAATACCAACCACTGTGTATAACTCCTGACAAATGACAGGATGTTTCCCTGCAGAGTCACAGGAGAGTGTAGTTTGATGATCCAGACATGAATGCAGGAAGCAGAGAAGGAAAATGGCAGAAACAGGGACTGCAGTCTCAAGCGCTTCACTAATCTTCCCGATTGGAAAACCAGTTCAACGAGACGGCCCGTAATGCACAAAAACACCCGATATTAGGACCTCAAGTACTGCGCAGTCTGGGGTTTTCAAGATGTGTTGTAACAACAGCAGATAGATCTAGAGTGAAGGGTGGAGACCGGGAGACAGCAGGTCTTCAGCAGATTTCACAGACATTATGTAAATGCATTTTTCAGCTCCGCAAAAAAACAAGAAAACCTGCCTCATCTTAAAAATGACTTATGTTTACTCTGTGGAGTTCAGTCTGCACACATGATCAAAAGCAGGACACAACAGAAAACAGAAAACTTTCTTGAAAGATGCAGAGATCCTCAGGGGCAATGACTTGTTTGAAGGAAGCCCAGCATGCCTGGGCTCTGTTCATCGCCTATATGATCTGCACAGACACGACAGGAAGTTAGACTCTCTTCTCCTCTTTTCTGATCGCTTGTATTTGACCCAATAGGAGGTTTTCAGTACGAACAGACAACTGTAGCAAGTAGAACCATCTTGTTTTCCCAAACTAAGGCCTTATGAGATTGGTTCTCCCATACCAACAGGGAAGGATCTGATCTGGAACCGACCACTCAATTTGAGTAGAATGCTCACATGGAAATGCATTTAAATACATAGTCAAGCATAATCTGAGGGAGGCTTGCTTAAGTGCTGATCATGCAGTTACATCAGCAAAAACAGATGAGGTTCTTCACCGAAACCCCAGCACCAAAGCTACCATCTATAAGTCCGAGGCAATATTATTGAGTCAAACCCTCTAAGGTAAATTAAGGATTAAGGACATGCAACTATGTTTGTAAATGCAATATAAAAATCAAATTACATTAATAGCATAGGAAAATATGTTTTAAAAGATGTTTAATATAACGCTGCAACGGCCTGAAACATCTCCAACTGGAGAAATGTACTGCAGTTTGGAATGTTAGTATTCACTGACTGAGGAGCTTATTTACCCTTTTTGGCCACCGTAATGAGGTTAACTTCTTCAATGAAAATAAACAAGGCTCCTAGCCAAGTGACTACATTGGACATTTAAGGCTAAAAACATGGTGAAAAGACGTCTTTTGGAGTCGATTGAATTTCAGGGCTTACGGACACTTGGATTACGCCACACTAGCAGTATGGAGGCATTTTGTGTTTTTTAAATGTTGTGTTAACACCTGAAAGAGGGGTCACCAATGGCTTCAATTGATTTGGATTAGTCCTCAATGCGGTTTTTCTTTGTAACTCCAAAAGTGTTTTGAGGACGAAAATAATTTGCGGACCCTTCAATTAGCCTTGGGGTGAGTTGATGATGAGTGAATTTTCATTTTTGGGTGAACTATCCCTTAAACCAAATACCTCCATTACTTCTGAGGTCTTTGAATATACAAATGTGAGCTCATACACACAGAAATGAATGACAATAAAAACAAAAGTAGTGTGACTAAACAATAATGCACTAGGCTGTAACTTCAACAGGAAAATAAGTTCTGTAATTCTGTCTTCATGCATTAAATTATTTCCATTCGCTATATTTAGCTCAGACAAAAACAACATTTAGCTAAAACAAAAAGAAAACATTAACTATCAGTGCTGCACGAAGAATCATTTAATTTTTGTGTGAATTAATGAAGGCCACAGAGTAATTATTTTCTTGTCTACTCCAGTATTAATCCACTTGAAAAGGTGAAGCAAATATATGAATAAAGCGAATCTTTTTCTTGCGTGAGGATTTTCCTGATTAATAATCTCTCAGAAAGAAAGAGCTTTGATTCCATTCGAAGGCCAACGGACACGCTGCTTTTCTTCAGTGCTCTTTCACAAAGATCCAGACAAAAGAGGCCTTTTCCACTTACAGAGCGTTTGGAGTGGGAAAAAAACTAGAATGACCACTGCAGTACAGTGAGAAGCATTTGAAGTCACATGTGTGACGGCCTGTGAAACACACGTAGATAGCAGCCAGTACACCCCCATTCGCCAGCGGGGGCCAAGACTCCACGTGAGTCACGCCAATGTGACAACCCAAACAAAGCCTCCCAAAGGAGGCCTCCACGCCCATCTTAATGCAATCGAGTAATAAGCTGTGTTCACAGAGGCCTATTATGAAGCGTCCTTAAGTAACTGTGGGTGTGACGGATCCATTTCAGCGTTAACCCCTTGCAAATATGGCCTGCAGTAAAAACATTATATTGGTTAGCTAATTGTGTGCTGCCACAGGCATCCGTCCCCTGAACCAAACCTACCCTGGACTGAGCAAACTTAGCTTAAGCTATCTCTCGTCTGAGTGACTTTGTGCCACCGCCAAATAAGTTGCATATTTGAAAACTGCATTTCAGAAGGCTATGCTATTAGCTATTATTATTATTATAGATGTATACCTCCATAATTACTTTTTAAAAATAAAGTGGAAATTTGGGGGATGCTATGCCACAAAAAGCAAGGCCTAATGAAGACCTTTTTATTTTAAAATTTTACTAGCATATTAGTACACTGTTATAAACTTGCACCCTTTTGCCAGTTAATTTAACTGTAATTTTACAATCAGTTAATAACAGAGGTGCCATATGTTAGGTGCAAGCCACAGTTAAATGCGCGCAGGACTCCACTTACTGTTAAAATAACCAAGAAACAATGCGTTAATTTAACTGTTAAATTCAGTCAGTTTATAAAAGTGTAGTGATGATCTTGTTGAAATCTCTAGATCAGAAGGTGAAACTGCATAAGAGCATTTGCAGTGCTGGGTAGCAATTTGTGTAATCTTCATGTCGGTCACAGCAATGGGCTAATCGGGTTTACCCAGCACTGTTCTCTGTGTGATGCGGGTTCAGTAGCAGTTCGAGAAATAGATCATGGAGTTCTGGATCAAAAAACATCTGTAAAATGCAGTCTCTCATGACCATTGCGAATTGGAATGGGGAGGCATTAGATACAGTACAATATCTGAAGTGTGTACCAAGTTGCACGTATGTCGTGTGCTTGTTGAGATTTCTGCCGAAGTCCGTTCAGTAGTATAGATCCTAACTTCATGCTGCTGGAGGTGGCAGTTAAGTGTTGTAGGAGAGGCAGCCCAACTAGACCGGATCCCTGTCTTCAGCAGGCTGCTGGTGGCCATCCAAGTTTAACCAGGCTCCACCACAGGCTCTTCCCTGGGTCCTCCAGAGTCCCCGTCTCACGGCCCACAGTGCACTTGTGTGTGCCGGCACACTGACGGCGCCAGCTGAGATTCTGAGCCTGTACTTACTGCCACCCCACAGCGGCCAGTACATAAATACACCATCACATTAGGCAAGGCCACAGCCTCCCCGCGTAATAAAAGAACATGGATGACAGTGGGAGGCGAGTCTGAACATGTTCCACTCTGTCACTGTGAGACTGTTAACTTACATGATACCTTTCACTCTCCCGGTCCCTAATGCGCACACACACACAGACATACTTACACAAGTGCCAGGGTGTTCACACACACAGGTGAAAGCAGACTCAAGGATACTTAATTTCACACAGCAGTTGGGTTAACATAGGTACCCATCCACAGAAACAAACACGCAGCATACACATTCACACAGTTACTTAAAGATGCACACAAATATAAGTAGAATTCAAAAATACACACTGTGTTTCAAAGTGTCAACCACAAAACTCTCCACACAATTCTCCACACATGATACAAACAACCATGAAGGCACAACTTCATTTCATGTAATCGGGCCCAAAGAGTTAGCCAACAAAGGAAGGGTTTATGTGAGCATTAGCAGTAATCTCAGCCGCTCGGCTCCGGCTGCTTTTGTCCAATGTAAGCGTGACAACCATGAGCAGGGAGAGCCGGACCAGTGATCTGGATTTTAGGGTTTAGTGAGAGAGCTTAACTTAATCACATCCACCCAACAAAAAACTTCATAAATACATGAAATACAGAAACGCGACAGAAACACAGAAACCAATATAGAAATAGTTATTTAAAAATGTCATCGGTGACCTTAATTATTAGGTGATAATTAGGATGGCATAAAATAATAAATAACGCAAGGGACCACTCAGGAAAGACTTCCACACTTGCCAATGAAATTCACGGCTGGAATTGATAGACTGAGCTTTTGCAGTCATATCTGTGAATAAAATTATTCTGCACTACAATCATATAAGCCAGGGCTCCCCAAATCTGACCCTCAAATCCAAATCCAGCCCTGGTTTCCTTTCCCTCTTGACAAATATTGAACAATTATTGTCTCTGATTGGTTACACTGTCTTTACACTTGACTCCCAGGTAAAGGGAGGGTGGTAAACCAGCAGGTCTCAGCCTACAAGGACCGTAATTTAGGGAACACTGATGAACGGGTGGCGGCTACGCAACACTGATTAAATCTGGCAACAACAGAACTGCAGGAAACTCCAATTTTCCTTTCCACATGTTTGCCCAATTGAGACGGCTCCAGAATGAGCTGAATGCAGAGAGAAAGATAAACACGAGCACTAACACGTCCATCCTCGGCAGCAAAGTACTGGCACTACACAGCAACAAAAGCAATAGCGGGCCATAAGTGTACAAAGGTCCAACAGCCAAGAGATCAGAGTTGTAATCACATTGAGGAAATACAGTGGACCATGACAGCACAAGATCGCCTTTTTGAGCCGAGCCAATTCTGCAGAGGGAGGCTGGAAGAGCTTCGCAACAGAGATATCTGAGCAATGGGATCACAAAGGGCGGAAAATTCTGAGCAGACGGGGAGAGAGGAGGGGGAAACCCATGGGGAGGGCAGTCCTGAGGAAAACAGGGGGGGAAAGGTCCTCTGATACAATGGGGATGTGGCCGAGGGAACAGAACTGCTCTGTGTGCTGCAGGCCGACGAGTGTGTGTGAGAACTGGAGACAAACCAAGGGCAGAGAACAGCCAGGCCAACTGTGGGGGCCGCCAAAATGCGGACGTCCACAGTGGAGTCCTCGTCCATGTTTGCTAGGGACAGCCAAATGGCTCACACACACACACACACACACACAGAGCAATGCCCCCCCCCCCTCAGTGATTCTGGTTCTAAGTTCACAGTTTGCGATGTTGGTATAAAAAAAGACGACTGGATCACCAAAAAATGTACCCAGTACTCTGAGAGAATCAGACCAGCCAAAAAAAGGGCCCTTCATAAATCTGAGTGAACGACAGGGGTGTAAAGTCCAGGTTTAGAAAGTAAAAATCCTCCCCAGAACTTTATTCCAACTACCTGAATTTACTGCAGACAGGAGATAAAGCCAATATGAGTGATCAGCCAAGAAAAACTTGGCCGGAGTTTTACTTTCAGACCCCTGGATTTTACCCCTCTGGCGAACGAGGTGATTTAGAGGAAATAATGAGGAAAATGGAAACCTGGATGTGACCCAGGGAGCCGAATCCTGCCAGCCGGCTGCAGAGCCACGCCTACAGGAGCTGTGAGGTCACACAGAGAGGAGCAGCTCAGCTTCGGGCCGAGAGGCTCTAAGGAGGACAGCTGAAAACTGGAGGAAAGAATGACCAAACAAAAGACAAGAAACAGGCTGGTGTGCCCAGTGCTGGATGGGGCTGCACAATGGATCTCTGACTCGTCCTCACAGGAGAACCGCATCAGGTTCTTCATTTCACCCTCTATGGCTGGTGTGAAAAGAGCAAAATGTTGATAGAGTTCTGCGTTACACAGACAAAGAGGAAGCGTTCAAGTCTCTTAGGGAAGAGAGGATTTGAATTTAGGCCGCGTGGCGAATGAACGGCCAGAGTAGCACAGTGTGAACCAGCTCTGCCATCTAGCTCAGGGACTGCAGACTGAGGTAAGGTGGTGGCGACCGAGAGTACATGGAATGCTCACTGCTCCCCCGAACTGATTTATGCCTAGTTTTCACTGTCGTGCACTCCGTTACGAACGCCACGACTGGCCATTCTTAGCTGATCGTGGAACTTCTCTGAAGCTGCTTTCACATCGGACGCGAAACGAATTTTTCGCACAACTTTGAACATAATCTGTCGTGTGAAAAATTTGCTTCGCTTCCGGCGTGACAGCGGCTTTAAATTTCAGGTTCGAATACGAGGTGATGCGATGGTCTCGATTGGCAATTTATCGTGTCAATAGTGGGAAATTTTTGAACCGTAAAACTTTTCTATGATCAACACGATTGCCACTTCTGACCTCAAGATCTGATGAGATCTGATAGGGGCACCACGATTACTCCACGACTAAGACCACGATTTCAATCGTGCCGCGAAATGTGACAGTGGGGCCCTAGCATTAGGACGTCACGAAAGAGAGATGGGCACACAAATAAAACTGGGCAGTGCCACTGCGGACGACAAGAAACTGAAGTATCTGTTGTCAAGTCAATGTTTGGACAAGAACAAAATCATAGTTATTTTAGCTCTTGAACAGAGCATATTGTCATTGAAAATTAAATCAATATGGGCTGTAATTGCTTTTATCTTTCATTTGAGGGTATTTACATCTGAGTTGGGAGAAGTAATTGGACCATTGGCCGCTCGGCTGTTTCACAGCCAGGTGTGTGTTATTTCCTAATAAACCTGATTAATTTACAAGTAAGCAGAGAAATTCAATAGTAAATACTTCAGGACTTGACAGTGGAGCAGATGAAGACTGACGCATCCAGAAAACTAAAGGTTTGTTATCATCAGAAGAAAATGAAAGGAGCTATGAGTACAAAAATATAATGATTGAATTGGTGAATTCAACGAGGGCTCAATTCCACACATTTTCAACATGGAGTTGGGCGCTTATTAAATTCACCAATTCAATTCCTCATTTCTAATGTCATCATCACACCACACAATCATCAGTTAGACCATTTAAGAACACAAAATGTCAGGCCAAACAGCCAGTGAGCCACAAGTGAATATTTGGGCAGAGAAACAAAATGCAACTTGGTACAGACAGTGAGGCATGAACTCAATGGTGGCAATAAACTGCAGGACTGCAGGTCCATGTAAATACCATGTTTTACACCAATGTGTCAGTACACCAGTCCTATCCTGGCTATTATCATGCACTTCCCATTCCAGATCACAAATCCGTCAGCAGCTAAAGCAGTAGTACCTCAGGCTATTTGTTAGGATCCCTCTGTGAGGCGGTTTCTGCTCTGACCATAACTGCTTTCACAGAATTTGAAAAAGTAGCTAATTTTCCTTAACCCTTTCACGTCCGCATACAGAAATTTCCGCAATACGCAAATTGACCAACCTGCCCAAATACAGCAGTTAAGGGTGCTTGACTTGAGACTGAAAGGTCCTGAATTCAAATCCCGGTCACACCTTGCCCAATGTCTTCTTTCCACAAATCACTTCACTTCAATAGTGCCCCACTCCACCTAGGTGTAAAAATGGGTACCCGTAAATTGTCAGGGAAACCTGACTAAGAGCTGGGAGGGTAACCTGTGAGTAGCATCCCACCCAGGGGGAGTAGCCACACTCCTAGTCGCTTCATGCTACAGAAACCAGGGTTAAGCTCTGGCCTGAAGAGTCACTAGACTCAGAACAGGCATACTCTCTCTCTGTCTATCTTTCATGGGTCAAAGAAAGTTAACAGCACACCAACAATAAGAAATGGCAGGGGTCAGACTAAGCCCAGGAATGGTGCTCAGTCATGCAGCAGTTCTGTTCAGTGAGCTGCACTGCAGTCCATATTACTGCAATGTAGCAAGAGATTACATTAAAATAACAAATAAACAAATACACTGATCAAATGAAAGTTTGAACACCTAGCCCACAAAAACTAACTGATTAGCATATAATTAAGAATCCATGCAGAAAGAAAATGCTAGCAACTCAAACCTGCATGGTGTTAAAGGTCGTATCCGGGATTCTGAGCCAAAACATAATTTGTCATGTACAGAAGAGTTTTCCTCACGAACTGTTAGCAGCTCCTCTCATGAGTGGGCAGTGAAAAACTCTGATCTCTGTTGGCCACCTACAGCCAGGTAGACACTGAGAAAGATACACAAACTCGTGGGGACATACCCGCGTCCCCAAAGATCAACAAAAGTGTTCCAACGAATCAGAGGGCAGGGGTGGGTCTTCTGCGCCAGTTCCGTGCTCATGCACGCCAATGGGTGGGACTGAGCAACGAAAGGAACTGGCAGTGGCACTACTGATGTGGGAGAGTGAAGCATGGTGGAAGCTAAACCGAAAAAGAGACGCTCAAACGAGTGCATGTCGAGGAAAAAGGAACGCGATCGCAGCTATGCAAAGTTCCGAGTAATCAGGGAAAGCATACCAATGCTGGAGATAATTCCGGGAGTTGAATGGTTTTAATTCTTAAGCCCAGGTCGCCTTGTTTCTACATGAGGTGAGTAGAGCTGGTGCTAACTCGGTTGGATGTGAATTGTAAATTGTCATCCCAAGCAAAATTGAGGGAAGCTCTTGTAATGCTTTTGCAAGGCTATCTTGCATAGATCATGCTGGTCAGAATGAATCAAACAGTAGAGAGATCGATATTACCTCTTTGGAGTGAGTTAGCAACCTTTGCTAACTCTTGGTTGGCAAGTTAGTGAGTTTGCTAATTCTGTCTGATCAAACCAGAGTTTGTGCAATAACATTTTTTCTCAGAGTTGAAATTTGTTTATAACCGCGTGATAAGTTTAGCTAAAAGGTTGTGATCTATGTGACGTCGTTAATACTCATTTTGTAATGCCGAGCTAAGATACTTGTCGTAGCTAGCATTAATGGCGTAAATTTATTTCCGGCAATGGTCGTCATTGTTGCTACCGGGCGTTTATCACAACGAGCTGCAAACGGCCATTTACCCAGCTGAGTGAGCCATTCCTAAGCTGCTCCGGACGCGAAACGAATTTTTCGCGTGACAGATTACTTTCAAACGCATGAATTTGCATCTTTGCATTGACTTTGAATGTAATCTGTCGCGCGAAAAATTTGTTTCGCATTCGGTGTGAAAGCAGCTTTACTCAGAAGTTTCACTTTAAGAAAAGCGCGTTCATGTTCCAAGCTTCTGAAGGGGAAGTGCGAGCGGCTCTGCTGTGTTTTTAGAGCGTTTCAACTGTCAACAACAGTGACGCCATATTGCTGATACAGCCTTTAACAGGTTTTGGGAAAGCACTCCAAAGCATTCGTTTGCCACCTGACTTCAGCGTGTGATTGACTGAAACAATAAACAGGAGTCCACAGAACTATATTTGAGAGCCACTACTTTAACTCAAGCGGTGGTTCAAAGTCTCTCCTGCGTGACAAGAATCAAACGATGCGTTCGACGCCAAACAAGGCGGTGACCAGTCAAGAGAAGAATGGAGTGCGGCCAGCAGCTGGAACCTTAGACCGTCCTTCCCAGAAAATGGAAAACTAAGAGTCACACAGAACAAGATGTTCTTCCATGTTTATATCTGGCTGAATCATATATACAAAGCTGTAAAGTCACACTGACTACACTAAGATGAACAAGGTCAAAGTTCAAGATATTTTATCCTTGAAAGTCTCGACTCTCGGACATTAATTTCATGCAGTAAAACATCCCAGGTGCATCATGGCAAACTGCAAATGGCCCATCCATAGGAACAGACTCACTGAACACTTTTATGCTAATCATGAGCAAGCAGCATAGGATCGGGTCGGGTGAGAAATGCATTCATCCTGCCGTGATGCAGCGCAGCTGCTCTGGCCTTGCCCCTGTGCTGAACTAAGGAGTGTTAAGGCCCAGCTGTTTTAACACTGCCTCTCTGTGACAGCACACTGTTTCATCACTGCCTCTCTGTGACAGCACACTGTTTCATCACTGCCTCTCTGTGACAGCACACTGTTTCATCACTGCCTCTCTGTGACAGCACACTGTTTCATCACTGCCTCTCTGTGACAGCACACTGTTTCATCACTGCCTCTCTGTGACAGCACACTGTTTCATCACTACCCTTTTTGACAGCACACTGTTTCATCACTGCCTCCCTGTGAAAGCACACTGTTTCATCACTGCCCCTCTGTGACTGCACACTGTTTCATCACTGCCCCTCTGTGACAACACACTGTTTCATCACTGCCTCCCTGTGAAAGCACACTGTTTTATCACTGCCTCCCTGTGAAAGCACATTGTTTTATCACTGGCTCTCTGAGACAGCAGTTTCATCACTGCCTCCCTGTGACAGCACACTGTTTGATCACTGCCTCCCTGTGACAGCACACTGTTTCATCACTGGCTCTCGCTGACAGCACACTGTTTCATCACTGCCTCTCAGTGACAGCACACTGTTTCATCACTGGCTCTCTGTGACAGCACACTGTTTCATCACTGGCTCTCGCTGACAGCACACTGTTTCATCACTGACTCTCGCTGACAGCACACTGTTTCCTCACTGCCTCTCTCTGACAGCACACAGTTTCATCACTGCCTCTCTCTGACAGGACACTGTTTCATCACTGCCTCCCCGTGAAAGCACACTGTTTCACCACTGCCTCTCTGTGACAGCACACTGTTTCATCACTGCCTCCCTGTGACAGCACACCGTTTCATCACTGCCTCCCTGTGACAGCACACTGTTTCATCACTGCCTCTCTCGGACAGCGCACTGTTTCATCACTACCCTTTTTGACAGCACACTGCCTCATCACTGCCTCCCTGTGACAGCACACTGTTTCATCACTGCCCCTCTGTGACTGCACACTGTTTCATCACTGCCCCTCTGTGACCGCACACTGTTTCATCACTGCCTCTCTGTGACAGCACGCTGCGCTGTTTCATCACTGCCTCTCTGTGACAGCACACTGTTTCATCACTGCCTCTCTGTGAAAGCACACTGTTTCATCACTGCCTCTCTGTGACAGCACGCTGCGCTGTTTCATCACCTCCTCTCTGTGACAGCACACTGTTTCATCACTGCCTCTCTGTGACAGCCCACTGTTTCATGACTGCCTCCCTGTGAAACCACACTGTTTCATCACTGCCTCCCTGTGAAAGCATACCTTTTCATCACTACCTCTCTGTGACAGCACACTGTTTCATCACTGGCTCTCTGTGACAGTACACTGTCACCACCCAAAATGTCCTCACAATCCCAAATGTCCACAATGCATCTGTAGTTTCTTGAGAGTTGTTTCTCAACAACCATCCCTGGTTCATTAATTTGGGAAAACACCCCAGGCAAAGATGACTGAAAATTGTGAGTTTGAGTCAATCTAAAATTTGTGATTAGGTAAATAACACACTTACAGGAATTTAAACCATTCCTCCATTTAGAGATTTCAAAGATCAGTGGGTTTGCACTTATGGACTGCCCTCTCCAGTTATAAGGCCACAGACTCAAATGGCCAGTGCAGAACACAGATGTTACTTTTGCTATAATGATTTCAGTGTGAATTCTGATGTAACTCTGTGATCAATGAAATTCCACTGACATCCAAGATTTGCATCAAAGCTAAATTTTGCTCCAATGTTGACCAGTGCTTGGAGAAATCCATCATGGCACTGAATCATACTAGGACCCCCTAGATGACTGACAGCATAACAAGCCCAACACATCAGTGACCTGATAATCTGATGATGTGAGTGTGATAGTTTTTCTGTTTTCTGCATTTTTATCAAGGGTACGCTGCCAGCAGCCCGGGCCTTATTGTATATGTTCAGCATAAATGCTCAACATATGTTTTTCTCACATACATGCACAATACTGGAAGAGTGACACTAAATTAAGAGAGCAGACATCAGTATCCCAGTGCTGTAGAAAAAGTGAACACAACATAACATCAGACCTGACTGACTGGGGGAAAAAAACAGCTTATTCCTAAAAATAGCTACCACACAAAGAGCAAGCAAGTGCTACAGTACCCTCCATGGGAAACACCCACACTATTCTACGAAATTACAAAAAATACTTAGCGGTTCCTGTTAAGATGAGAAATAATGCACATAAAGAACAGCTCAACAAGTAGCAAGACCTACCATCCACCATACTGTAGAGAATAACACTGCTCTGAAAGAACAACATCCCCGCCGGAGTCGCTACTCCGATATGCATCAGTCTATCTGCAACATTCGCGCAAAGTTTCACCTGTCAAGTACCTTCCAATACAGATGGACAGTAAGACAGATGGACTGCGCCACAACATAATTCCCTTTCGGGCATTCGCCCAGGCAGGGGATAAAAAGTGCATTAACCAGCTTTGTAATTGTCAACAATAAAAACCTGACAATATACAAAAACTGACTAGATTGTAAAAAAGTAAAAGTTGAAATAAAAAAGTCAGGCAACCTGCTACACAGCATTTATAAGTTTACTCTACTTAAACTTTTGAGCACGTATAAACTCTAACTCTTCTTGAAAGAACTCGGAACTTGAAGTTGAGCCAACTCTTAAGTACTTATTATTTTGAGTCTTTTTTTGACAGAAACTGGTTTATTCACTGATGGGAAAGGTGGACATATACAGGTAAAAGTTTAAGTCTTAAATTAAGAAATTCGAATAATTTGTTTTGAGGAAACTTCATTTATGACCACATGAACGGTTTTAAAATTTCGAATTAACTTGAGGAATCGTAGTTTATCCTCAGCATTAAGCTTCTACCATCAACAAATGAGCTCGCAAGCCTGAAACTAAAAATGGTCCAAAGTTAGGATGTTAAGACGAAAATGCCAATTTAAAACGTACGATTTCTGTATAGTCACTGACATTTTTGAACAAATGTGTTATTGTTTATGTACATTTACGACTACATAAGATGTGATCAAAACAAGAGGTAAATAAATAAATAAATAGAGTAATGACAGAACAGTCATTTAATCGAGTCCACTGAATTTAAAACTAGGGCACTCCAACTGGAAAATAATAACCAAAAATATGTTTGATTTCAAATTCAGAATAGCAGCAAACTTGCCATTCGTTCAAGTGGAAACCGCGTGAACGACCAAGTTGAACGGACAGTTAAAAAGTGACAGACCTAACTGCTCCAGTAACCATCACTGAACGAGCCAATCGCGCGAATGGTTAATAATCGGATATTCATCAGCCGTTAAAACTTTCCCCTTCTCAATTCACCACTTGGAGAATAATTTCCTCCAGAGACCAGGGGAACCCACGCCTCAGACGTGACAGCACATCACGACAAACAAGATACCAAGCGACATCATCAACGTGTACTTCAGGGAAAGCACCGACTTTTGCTTCCCAAATAACTTCACTCACCAGAGAAATACCCCAACCTCACTGTCTTCCTGCTGAGAACACGCGATAGGCGACAGGGAATTCATTACGTTAAAGTGCTTCTCAATTACATGCCACTGTTTCATTCTCGGTTAAGGCAAATGAGTTAACTAGAGATGTTCTAGACACCTACCTTGAATTAACCCCTTCCGTTAATTTATCTCCCACGTATACATCTTCATTTATGCAAACTTCACCTCTAGCTACGCTTATAACGAACTTACATTAGCCAGTTAGCTCAGCTGGCAGTCTAGGCTCTTTCGAAAAGAGTAAAGACTTAGACCAAATGGTCTCCTCCCCCAACTGTCCGCCTCCCGTTCCCTCCCCTCTCTCACTCTCTCCACTGTAAATTGATGCCCAAAGGTTTCAAGGTTTTTCAAACACAAACTCCAACGCTCGGAAAAAATGGGGGCTGGGTGCAAGGGGAGTGTTTCCCTAACAACAAGCGGTAGAAAATGTTGAACATCATCATAGGCATGGGACCATCTGTTACTCACGGTTAAGCGAGGAAGGGGGAGGCAGGAAAGATAGAAAAACCTCACGCCAGGACGTTGGAGGTGACTCGAGGTTAGCCTTTGTCTTCTGTTTTATGGGGGGCAGGGATGCCCCTCTCAGGTTTGTATTACAGTTGCATATTTTGCTGCATGCAAATTAGACGAGTCACCAAGCCGTTTGTACGAATGGTGGGCCTAATGGGAAATGCATCTAACATGTATTGATTTTATTTGCCTCCTGCTATGCCGTTACTGTCACAGCATGCCAGTGGCATTCCTGAAAACAACATCGTATTGCCAATCTTTTCTAACTGATAACTGCATTTTCTTTGTTTCGTTAAGAAACCAAAAATCCAATGTATTCCATTTTTGTTGACTAAATGTCACCGAATGTTAGTTGGTTTGAATATATAGGCCAAGTGCAATTTGGTTCCAACTAGGCTACGAAGCGTCTATCTTGTTAGAGTTTTTTTTTTTCTGTCCATATCAGGCTGCCGTTAGAGGTAAAGTAAAAAAAAATTAAATTGAGGATAGGCATGATTTCACGTAATAATACAAGCTTGTTAGTGTTCCCAGAATAAAGATAGCTCTTTTCAGTCTTGAACTGATCTGCGTACCTTCGAGTCTGTCTCGGGTTAGAGAGGTCTGAACACGATACAAGGGACTTACACAAAAAATGAGAATTATGAGAGAGCAGAGTTGGCGGGGGTGGGACCGCATATTAGAGAAGTTGGCACTCACCCAACTCCGAGTTCATTCTTACAAAACATGCTGCATTCTCCCTGAATTCACACGCTCAAAAATAGGAAATACGATTTTTTTTTCAATAAGGTGTATTAGTATGCAGTCCATGTTTGAAAGCTGCTTAAATCCTGAGTTTACGTCTCATACAGCAACGCACATCTTCTATACCGTGAGCTTTCTTCCTCCAGCAGAATGATGTTAGGTTCTGGTCAGGTCAAGAGAACAAAACTAATCTCAGCAGCTAGTATTTTATCTGAAACAGGATACAGACCTACTCAAGTTATGTCATGCAGCCCAATGTGCGCATAACGTTCCATCATTTTTATTCTGAGTTTTATTATTAAGTTGATGTCCTACTTTCACTTCTAAAGTCACATTCTCTGGATTGGTGGAAGCATATTTGCATTTTGCTGCAGTTCCGTCATATGAGCAAGCAGATACGCCGGCCGTTGACGCCTGAGGTGTTTGATAGAGTAAGCCGGATATACACCCACATGGGGCCCCAAGGAACAGTACTGAGATAACACGTTGCTACAAGACGCGGCATTTATAGGCTTACATTTTCATAGACGTATTGCTGTAATTTCCAGAAGTTCTCCATTTATACATCACCGGCGTTGAAAAAATGATTTTGGTCGGAAATTGAAGAGGCGATTCGGGAGGTTCATTCTTGCTAATACTAGGCCTACAATTAATCAGTGAATCACTTCACTTACACTGACAAATACACTGAACCAAAATATAAACGCCTCATGTCAATTTTTTTGAGTTTTAATGAAAAAATAAATAAACAAATAACTGGAACCGAGATTTGTCTGTGAATAGCTCTCTTCTCCAGCTGCCTGGGGCCACCGAACGTATGCGTCTGCCCATGTGAGTCGGTTCCGAGGCCGGACAGCGGCGAGATCCAGACAACGGCGAGGACGCCGAGCATGCGACTTGGCTTCACGCAGGCGGTTATGGACTGTCTGTGGTGTGATGCGTCTGTTGTGCAGACCATGTTGTGCAGGTCTCATCCGCTGTGCGTGTCCCTGATCTGAGCCGATCCAGCAGGTGGACGAGCGGGATATAGCGATCTTTTGCTGGTGTGGTCACACGTGGCCGACGTGGATGAGGTCGATTTGCAATACTGCCCGTCTGTAGGTAACGAACTCTCGAACGGCCTATCGTCCGATAGTGAACATTGAGCTGCACAACGACCGCTCTGGTGGACATCCCTGCATCCAGCATGCCAATGGCACGTTCCCGCATGACCTGAGACATTAGGCATGATGACTTTTGACAAAATTTGACATTTTGGGGTGGCCTTTTATTGTTCTCAATATAAGGAGTGTCTGGGTACTGCTCATTCTGTCTGATCATCATCTGGAAATGCCACACCCATTGACTGAGTGAAATCACTGCATCACTGAGAAAATGCTCACTGAGAGAGATGGATTAAAAAATGGTACACAAATAAAGAGAAATATCCCTATTGTACAAGTAAAAGTCAGCATATGCTCACTTAAAGAGTTGTTAACTCCATGTGGCATCAATATTTGACGTGGTGTTTATATTTTTGTTCATTGTACAATTCTCCAGCTGGGTATGTATTGAAACATGGTACTGTAAATACAGAAGGGCCCTAGAGCAGGAGGCTGTACAGGATCGAACATCAATTTTCAGTGAAAAGCTCATTGCTTCAGATGTGACACTACTATGCCACCCTAAGATCTGAGACCATAAGAGGCTAAATCTCTATATAGTGTGTTATGGTCTGTAACCATTGCACACATAAATTGTGATGTATTCTTCATGAGTATAAACTGTTCAGTATACTTGTGATTCAAAGCTTTTCACAGTTACCATTTTGATTGTTGCTGGATTTGTTGTTTTAGTTCTGTGTTTGCATTTCCACATCTGGGTTTGTTGCTGCAGTTTTCTGATTGGGCACACTTGCGTTTGCATAAAGATGGCAGCACACATTGTTTACCCTCAAAACCCCGCATCTTCCTCTCAAATCCCCTTCCCAGGGGCCCGTAGGAGTCTGGGATCTGACCAGATGCCGCTTACAGGAAGTGGCTAACACAGTCCAGATGTACCGGGGAGAGGTAGAAGCCACTTAGGTGGGAATTGCACCAGCCCCCCTTGTAAACAGTGACAGTCTGAATTGGGTCAAGGGGGACAAGGGGAGAGGAAGCCCTTTACATCCAGCCAGTTTAAAGAGGGGAGTTGTGGGGTCGGGGGGTGGGCTGCACTACCCATATCACCAGTAACCGAGGATGCAGGTTTGTTTATAAGCTTGGTTTAACAAAGTTAATTGAAAGCATATTGAAAAGGCAGCTTCAAAGGCTACACTGAACACAGGAAGTATCTCTAGAGGGGGCCTCTGTTCTTGCAAAGGCAGGGAATCACACGGATTTCTGCCTCTAACAGAGAGGAGGAAGTGCCTTAAGACTCTAGTGTTATCTCAGTCACCACAGCCAGTCATTAAAATCAGCAGAAAACCCGGGCAACCACAGTCTACTGTAAAACTATGGGGGGGAAAATGTATGTTGAGATAATTTTTTTCCTTTGTTTTATAGGGGATGGTGCATTAGAGAGGACTTGGACACATTCTTTTTCTCGTCAATAGATCATCCTTCAGTTCATTAAGCAATGTCACAAGTTAAGATCTAGTCTCATTACACTTTGGTCGGAAGAATTGCCAATTCATTAAGACATCTGCAGGACTGTAAAGAACAGAAAAATGTAGTGAGAATGAGCAATAGCTCCGAGAACAGAATACTTTGAATAATGCATTTATAGGGGCACTAAGTCGTAAAGTGCTCCCTCTAGTGGCTTTTGAGAGCAAATGCATTACCTGGCTTGTGGCTTCTTTTCAGTTTTTAAGCATTCCACTGCTTTGTCATTGCTTTCTTACAGAAAGCAAAACACAGTCAAGTAAAACAAAAACCTAACACTTTTAATACATGAAAGGGCTGGAACGACCCTGGAAATATGGGTCTATATTTTATCACCTCAAGTCTACAGCAGAAGGCCTTCAACAATTGAACCTTCTTGCTTCAAATGTCTATTCAAACACTACAGTTAATGTCATTTTTTTCCTCATTCTGGGACATATTTCATGTTTCCATATCAATTCTTTCTGTTTAAGCAAAAATTAAAGTGTTAAAATTAGTCCTTTTGTTAGCCCAATTACACTAAAGGATATGGTACGGCCCCAATTTGTTATTACATTTACAACAGCAAGGTATGACAGACACGATTTTAAAACTTAAATACATTTAATTAAACAAAGACTAACACTAACCTACAATCTACACTACTGACCAAGATTGATATATCAAAGAAAAAAAAAAAATATATATATATATTTACAGTCCCCTGATATGGGGTTGCTTGGTGATGTTCCGGGTGAGGAAAATGCTCTAACAGAGGCAAAAATCCACAAAAAGCTTCACAGGTCATGAAAAAAGGTGACAGGTCTGGTCAAATGTATCCTTCTCCTTGCAATTTCTCCTACTACTTTACTCTCTCAATTTTCCTCCTTGTATACTCTTTTGCTGACCCCTCCCACCTTTTAGACTTTTTTTTTAAAATTCTCTGGGACTTTCCATCTCAGACATGCCCAGGACATGTCCAAACCTAGCTCCAATCTGGGCATAACAAAAGAAAAGGTCAGTACTGCCATCTAGTGGCTTCTATTCGCATTACAGATAGAACTGACAAAATTGCTGTGGGCACCTGAAATACTGGCATCCATGTCTGGAAATTCACTAAATGCAATAGAAAATAAATTATATTAGCGAGGCATGACAGGAATACTGAATTCTAAGGTTTCAATGGAACCAACCAATTATATTAACCCATTTACTTCACAATCAATTTCCCATTTTTGGTTTCCATTTTTTAAAAATATAATTAATATGACATTTCCATTCAGGGGTGCCAATCATTCTGGAGCCAACAGTACCGAAACAATATTTGTCACATCAGAGTCCCAGTTATATCACAACTAAAAACCTAAAAAAACAAAACACAAATGCTGATGTCAAAATTTTATTAAATACACAATTCAGTTTACTGAACCTTTACTGAACCTAACAACCGACGATAGATCAATTCAAAACTAAAGAAACTAGAACGCATTTCCACTCATCCCTGGGTCTAAATAACATCACTACAAATAGGGACATTATTAACAGCAGCAATGGCAGAATTTGATACATTGAGAAAGAGGGGGAAAAAAACCGATAGGCCTTTCACAGTAGTCACTTAAAACAAGCCAGTCATTGTGTTGGTGCAGCATTGTGCATTGCCATTAGTTCGTCAGTGAGTGACAGCTCATTTTAACTCCACCCATAATAAGCTTCATGAAATATTACTCGCCATTCCACAGCTGGAAGTTTCCTCCCCAAGATTGGTCAAGCATGAGAAATACAGTTGAAGACATTCACACTTTTGTGTATATGGTCCTTTGAACCAAACTGAATAAAAACTTACCTGTTCACTTATCTTTAAGACGGTTTAAAACAGCAGTGAAACGCCATACTTTGTACATGACAGTGGAGGCCATCTCCTGAGATTTTTATACGGTACTGCAAGTGCCCTTATGGAGTCAGTGGAGGGAAAACTTGGCAACAACTGGCTGCCGGCAGTCAAATTTGAAACCTTCAACGTAAAAAAATGTCTGCTTGTATATGTGGCTTTCCACTATCTCAATGTCAAGAATATATATATATATATATATATTGTTTATATATATATATATAAACAACAAGCAAGAAACAAAAGCTGAAAAAAAACTGAAAATGCACAATTGCAAAGCAACTCCAAAAATAAAAAATAAATGCTTATTTTGACTCGAGACATACTGCTGACAAGCTGTCGCTGCTGGCCCTTCGATCAGCAGCTAATTGTGTTCCCACCTCTTTACGTATTTGGCCACTGTTACCTGGATCAACCCTTCAAACCCTTGTCCCAATAGCATCCCGTTATAAGAGGTGAGCCAAGACAGACCTAGGGTTGATACAGGCTGCTTAATTCTCTGTCAGCTCTGGGATAATGAGTGGGCAAATTTTGTTAAGAGACCATGGAAGTTCAGTATCATCCCCAGGCAGTTTTGGTTCTGGCCTGCCTCATCTCTGCGGAACCACGGAAGTCTAGTCTTCATCCTCATCCTCATCTATGAGCGCTCTCTGGCGACGGCGCTTGGCGGGGGCTGACTGCGCTTCTTTGTCCGAATCTGGGTCCATGTTACATCCCGTGACCTCAGCAGAGTCTTCATCTGGGAGAGAACAACACTTTAAGATTTCTGGTGAGTGATAATAGGCTAATGCCTGCTAAACTGCAAATCAATGAAAAGCATTATTACAGTCTTAAAACTGGGTGGGAGACTTAAATGATTAAATGCAGTATTTTTCTGAACACTTAGCTCCAAATAAACATTTCTTCTCTGTTGCCTAGTTTAGCAGCAAGTGGTCCATGATTTGGACAACTCAGCAATTCAGTACTAGAATTTTTTTTGGCATGCAACCAAACATGAGTAACTGAATGAACATTTCATTATTTTTAGGTCAAAATGTTTATCTAACGATCTTAAGTTAGGTAATTGTTTGGCAATGACTCAAGGTCTGAGTTATGACTGGTATGCTAAGCTAGATATACGCCAAGGTGATGTAAGGTCATTATTAATCCTTTGTAAGCTTCTCGTTCCTTTAGCCATGAATGGAATGTCAAGCAAGATATGTAGCTAGCTAACGTTAAGCAATCATTTAGCAGCTGTAAGAGTCTACAATTACCAGCAAAAAGAAAGCCAGAGAAAATCCTACTTGCCCTGTCCTCAACCACTTTCAATACAGTACAAGAATAGAGGAAGATGAAAGCTGCACTCCAAAAAATATAAATGATACCTTCATTAGCAGAAGTCCCTTAAAAGCCATAATGTCTAAACTGTCAAGGAATAGTTTTTGGGAAAATCACTGCACTTGATACGCAAGGAGACTGACTCTCACACTAAAACACTTTTTAAGTTCATACATGATTTCAGAAGCGGACAGTACCTCTCTCCTCATCGCTGTCCAATACTCTGCTTCTCTTCGCAGAAACCTTGGTCATGTCTTCAGCTCTGGGGAACAAAAGCCAGTAATCAGAAGATAAAAAACACTGCAACATCATGCTCTTTGGTCACCAGAGAGCCTGACAGTCCACATCCCATCAAACTAAAAACATAGGGACCCCTTAATATTAGTACCTTTCAGTGATGTGCATACTGGATGTAATATGCTAGGGGAGGCAAAATCCTCATGTGAGCCAGCGATTCTTCTCAACCCCTTTCCATGAACTTAGCTTTATTAGCAAACAATTGATTTGCTCAATTACAAAGTCTAAGCATTAGGCTGGTCAATTTATGTTTCGATTGCATTAACACTATTTGCATTCTTTAAATGGCTATGAATCTGCACAGGTTTGCATGAATGCGTTTGCTTGCCTTAGTTGGCTAAAAGTCAAGAACATTATTTAAAAAACATTCCATGATGGTTCAAAACACTTAAAATGTTTTTCACAACAAATATACATTCCTTGATGCTTTAATCCAAATCCAGTGCAGCCTAAAATATCTATTTTAAATGGCCCATTTGTGGACTGCTGAAAAAATGCTTCAATAGGAAATGTAAAAAGTTCTGATGTTACTCTAACAATCTCAAGTAGAAGCCTAATTTGGCCTACCTGCTTCTCACGATCACATCATGTATAACTTAAATTAGTTTTGATTAGCCAATAAATGGCTTTACAATTATCCAGGCAAACTTTGAAAATATTTCATAAAGGTGATAGAGGCTGTGCAACCTTCAAGGCGATTAGCAAACTTCTCGACTCATTTTGTTCCTGGAAGCACTTTTCACATTTTCTTTGGCGTTTGGTTGCTGTACATTTACAGCCGCATCAGGTACAAAGGTACGGTTCAAGAAAACTAAAAGCCTGAGATTACTTTTATGAACCATTAATCAAATTATGAATTTAAATTCATCATCACACTATCCTATGTGCAAGATGTATACATTCCAACAGACAGATGACTGTATATCTACAGACTATATCCCGCCCCACATTACATGCCAGGGGGATATGGAAAAAAAAAAAAAAAAAAAAAAAAAGTTGAATTTTTTGGACCCACTAAACAGAGTCTCCAGACAGGAAGGATTAAACTTTGATTAAATCAACAACAACAAAAGACATTTCATAAATACTGTTGGTCAGAACTAACAGAGAAGGTACAATAATAGGCCATGCAGCACACAAACACTAGGAAAGTGCTACTCAGCAGGCGCCATTTGCATGCGTTTCTATAGATGTGGCCAGAGCATTACTTTATAAGGCTAATAAACAAAACAAATAAAAAAAAACAACAAATAAGAAATAATTGTGCTTTGCCCAAGTCATTCACTACACATACATTTCTAAAGGTTGGCCTGACCATACCTTGGGTTGTCTCCATCTGAGGTAGTTTCCATGTCATCCTGAGAGGAGCGGTTTTCTAAGGGACAGCAAAAACTGTATTACATAAGGGAAAAGCACATCTGTGCAACTGCTAGTACGTTGGTGAAAATGTGTGACAGAGTTTGAGGAAGTATATAAATGTGTGTTTGCGTGAATGCATGCAGTCCTTTTTCTGTATTTTACTGTAATGCCCATGTTTCTTTAATGTGAGCAATGGGACATTGACATCAAGTTAGGTAAGCATGTGCACGTGGTCGTTTTTTCTGATGGTTGTAATGACCAGTTTGTCCGGTCAATATGTGTGCGCATGTTTGCTTAAGTACAGTCCCAGTAGTGGTTTTGATCAGCATGTCTAGCCAGAGTGCGGGTCAGAGTGCGTGTGTGATCGCGCTGTCTGTTCCTGCCAGTACTTCCTGCTGCAGTGGATATGCACGTCATAGAAGTTCAGTGCAGATCTTCAGTACAACTACCGGTACTGCACAAATCCACATGTGCAGTGAGAGCATACAGTTCCGGTGTCGATACGGAGTCCTGCTGCAGTGCGTGCATCTGTCCTATACCACTGGCTAAGTTATCCAGTAAAACCTGCTGAGGAGTGCATTTACGCGTGCATGTGAGAGTGCGATCAGTAGCTGCACTCACTAGTGTGTCCAGCAGAAGTATGGCTGTACGTGAGTGATGTGCCTGTGTGTGCGCGTGCTTATCTTACTATAATACCAGGGATTTAAGTGTCTTGTGGGCGCTATAAGACCCCATGCGCAGAGGCAAATGTGATTTTACATCTATCCAAAAGCTATAGAACATACCCAAGGGAAGGGAAACCCACAAAAATAGTGCCACAGCACTGCAGCTCACCTGGACATTCACTCCACCAAAGTTTTTCAGTCCTTTTGTGTCAGTCAATCATTGAACGGTATTATTTCAGTTGCCAATTAAACACAAAAATGGTTTAACATGGAAATGAAAATATTTTGGAAATAAAAACATACAGCGTACATTATAAGCTGTGCACAATTTTTAATTGAGAAAAATGTTTTGGAAACCAAAAAAAATTCAATCAGAATTATTTTGCAAATATTTTCTGTTCCCAGATCCATACACCTAAATTAAAAAGAATAAGTGATCATGTTTGTAGATCTATTTAAAATAGATCTCAACTGAGACGGCACTCACTGCTGTCTCTGGCAGTGGGACGTTTCCTCTTGCGGGCCAGCAGCAGGGCCCTCAGGGCCTGTGCCCTATGCTCCACATCATCGCTCCCTGCCTCCTGCTCCACAGCGGGACTCTCCTGTCCCTCCTGAGCCGCCCTGTCCCCCACCCCCTCCTCCTGGGACAGCCACGAGGCAGCGGCCCGCAGCTGGGATGGGCTCAGCTTCGCCGGAATTCTCCAGAACGACTCCTGAGCACCAGGCAAAAGAACATCGTACTCAATACACATTCATCACTGATTTATTTTCCCAAATATTCAGGCTCTATATTGTGCAAGGGAAAGGAGTTCTTTGCACTATATGGAACCCAAATGGGGAAAAAAAAAGTTCAGACGATATTTTTAATTAATATTGAAACTAAAAACATTAAATTTTATCTTTGACATGCATTATGTTAAAAACAATAAATCAGCATATTACGTAATGCTTCATCACAGGACTTATATTGATTTCTCAGAATAAACTTAACAATTTTGATTCTTATGACATACTTCAAAAAAAGTTGGAACAGTAAAGCATTTACCACTTTGTAATGTTGCCATTCATTTTCACTACACTAAATGAATGTTAATGGACTGAAGACACCAAGTGATTAAGTGTTTCAGGTGTAATTGTGTCTAATTTTCTGCAAATGTTTTTTATGCCTGCAACAGTACAGGAGTCATTGTTGAAGCATTTTGCATTTCAAAATGTGCCACAGATTCTTTTTTCTGGACAAGTCAGGACTGCTGTCAGACCAGTCCAGCATCAGCAGGCGGCCATGTCCTTGTAATGAGTTCAGAATAGGGTTATGCGTTGTCTTGTTTAACTATGCATGGGCATTAACCTAATTCTACTAATCAGAAGTTCAGTGACATCTGTAGTCAGTGAGGAAGGTGCACTTTGTGAGGGCTGGTAAAGAAAACCATAGAAAAACAGGGTTGGACAGGCCTGCTCTGCTCTTTATTTATATACTACATAAACAAAGCCTTAAAACTGTTTCCATTACCAATCTTGGACACAGACATTGAGTTCATAGTTAAGGAGTACAAGAAAGGGCAGAGCATCACATTATTCTAAAATGACACAGTAGCACTAATTAAAATCAATATCCCAAACCAATATGCCCATTTCTGACTGTGGAGGACTCTAGAACATGTTGTGGAAGACTCTAGAATATGCTAACATTTGAACATTTACATTTACATTACATTTGATCTCCATGATTAGCGGAACATAAATTGTTTGAAAAGCAGCAGGTGGACCTACCTGCTCATTGGCAGGTGCTCGAACACCCAGTTTCTGCAGAAGTCGCTGGAAGCCAGCTATCTCCATGGCGTCCTCATTCTCCTCTACTAGTGGGACGAGTGGTACAGCCTGGGACAAGCCTGGAGACGGGTAGGGCACCCATTCAGTGATCGTCAGGCAGCAAGATGGGACAGCCTTATGATACCGAGGTTTTAGGGCATTTCTTTTTTAAACCGCTGAGGAGTGGGGCGCCGTTAAAGGACACAGACAGACTGACAGGCTCACATACTTCCTCACCTTCTTCTTCGCGGTCATCTGCAGTTCTGTTCAGGCAATTCTGCAGCCACAGCAGTGGCCCTGCCATTCCTAGAAATGCACAAACAGAGGAATAGGTGAAGGACTGACTACTCTGAAAGTGAAGTTGGGGGGGGGGGTGAGGTCATTGTATTAGGTAAAGGGTGGGACAGATGACTACTGGGATGATAAACTGTAAGGTGTGGCTGAGGCAGACAAGGAATGGATCTGAACTGGGAGACCAAGACCGAAGTGTATTAGAATTGGAACGGCACTGAGGGACCAAGTGCAAGAGTTTAGCGGAGGGAATAAAGCTGAATCTGAACCGGGGTATGGAGATTAAAGTGTTTGAGGGTTGAATCTGAACAGGAGGACATAGGCTTAAATGTGAGGGTTGTGTCTGGACAGAATAACTTAGACTGGAGAGCATGAGAGTTGGATCTGAACAGAGGGACTAAAACTGAAGTCCCTGAGGGTTATAACTTAACAGATGGACTAAAACTGAGGTGTATCAGGGTTGAATCTGAACAGAGGGACTAAGATTGAAATATATGAGGGTTGAATCTGAGCAGAAGTATATGAGGGTCAGGGGCTGAGGTCTGGTGAGCAGGAAGGTTTAAGGTGCTGAAATCGAGCAGAACAGACCTTCATCTCGCAGTGTGTGCACCATGGCTGCCACGCTGGCGTTCCGCTCCGCCAGCGTTTCTCTGCTACAATTCCCCTTCTGCCGAGCCCCTCTCCCCTTTTCCTCCTCCTCCTCCTCTCCTTCATCCTCACTCCTCCCCGAGTCCTCTTCCTCTTCATCCTCCACGTCATCTTCTTCCTCTCTGTCTGAGGCCTCTTCCTGTGCTCCCGCCGCCAGGTCTGAGAAGAAATCCTCCTCACTCTGTGGCGGAGAGAAAAAAAACAGTTATTACTAGGCAGCTTATGTCCTTCGCATGTACCTTTCCTTTGATTTTAATCCAGCTTGTATTTTCATGTGTGACATAGTCAGGGCTTGAAGCTAAAAAAACTACCATGCCGGAAAATGAAATTACTGGGGGGGGGGGGGGGGTCTTAAATTGAGTTGCGACCTAACATACTTTGTGATAGTAGCCTGTCCGTCATGATACAGTAATAGGCCTACATAAAATCACAATGCAAGAGCTTCTAACACATTTACACTGCCTGACATTTTTATTTTGATAAACGCTTTTCAGTTGGCCTATTGGTCTTCTCTTTGCTGACGTATTGAAATATTTCTCGAAGCCGCGCTGTGATTACTCAAAGAGCAATTTCAACATCCAGGCGCCTCGTATGAACTCTAGTAATTCTACTTCCATCTTCTTCCCATAATATTGTTGTATTTTCTGAAAATGTTTGAATTTTGAGCATTGAATACATTTTGAGTATTGAAAAGTCACCTTAAATTATACTGCCAAGAAAATGCTGAAACGGGCACTGTAATTCATGGTAAATTTTTGAATTAATTGTCTGGATTACTGTATCCTTACAAGATCGCGTATAGAGTATTATGTTCGTTGTTAGTGTCACCTATCGGTGATCTTTTCCCCCATGAATTATAATTTCTAAATCATTATAGGCTTATATAGCAGTCTTGATTATTCAATAAAAAAAAACTGTTAAAAAAAAAAACGAAAGCTCCACGCTTCCGAGGTCTACAGGCCACAGAAGATCTGTCAAAAATCCGTGGTGTTCAGGCTGAAAAAGTTAACTCTTGTTAATTAAATGCCCAATTTGCCCCGTTTAATGACGTTGATGTGGGGTGGGGTGAGGTCCAAATCTGATATCTGTTAACTCTCACGCATTTGGATTTCTCGCGCTTTTCTTTACTCATGGGTTCGAAAATTCTGCGCTCAGCTCAGCTGGCTCGTGGGGCGCATGTGGATTGGTCATGTAGCTCATGTAGCTGTAAGTCACGCAAATCCTTTCTTTTCTACGTTCTTAATTGCTGAATGTAGAAGGAAATGTCTGGCACGTTTCACAACTTGTTGCTTAGTGAGCCCAATGAGTGTTATATAGAACTGGAGAGGCTGTGGGAGCGAAAAGTTGAAGAAACCAATATGGCGTCCAGTGCACCGCACCTCTTAATTTCCCATTGACTATAATGAAAAAATTCCTACCATTATTTTGTTATTTAAGTAGCATACAATCGAATTTCGTTCTTAAGTAGTACTGGAATACATATTAAAAAAATAGGCGTGCAATGCACTGAATAAGTTTTTGGAGACGCCCGCCCGCCAAACCGCACAAAGGATAGCAATACCCAGTCAGCCTTGAAAAATGAATCAAGGCGCAATTTTGGTTGACACTTTTCGAGAACGAAGTTATAAGGAGCCGTTTTTAATCAACAATTAAGGCACTGGTTGGTCAATATATGCCTCACATCAGACTCTGAATGGTCAAACGCGTGTTACTTGTGTTAGCCGTGTTAGCCTTCAGGGAACATGGCCGTAAAGCGGTTTTGTGCCCATGTGCATTGTACTAATCCCATTTTAGGTTGCTTACGCTGTCCTAGCTAGCCTAATGGGTACCTAGCCAACTGTTAACAGGGAAAGCCTCTGTACGTTTTTCCAATCGGTTGGAATGAGGATCACAACACGAACGCGTTACTGTGGTCATGTCACACTTCAAATTGGTTGTGAATTTAACTTTAGCGAGATATTTAGTCCCTTGTAACGTTGTGCACCAAACTGAATTCTTATCTTCAGTCCAGCTCCCTGGAGCTTGCCGAACCCCTGCTGAAAAGCTGGCTAGTATTCCAACCCACTTCTCACTCGTTTAATTTCTAAAGAATGTTGACACACTTGGGTTTATATTTTTTCTGGACATTCGGTTTGAAGTAAAACGTGTCGTTCTCTCATATCAGCGAGGTGCATTGCCATCAACCAGCACTACGGTCTTGAAATTCAGCAAATGCGAACATTGCCTTGTATTTTCCGTTTGGTAGCTGGGCTTTTTCCACAGCCAACATTAATGCGTGAAAGCACTATTGCTACCTTGCATTGCTGGAACCATTTACAGTCTGTAAGCAAAAACTATGTAAGTTGCTGACATGGTTAACAGCGAGGCTTTGGAGAAACGTGCCCAAAGCTAGCCAGCTAGTTAAAGATCACTGTGCAGTCCTGATTCCCAGTTTAAAGCTGGAGCTAACGTAGCTACTGCTAGCTTGTTCTTAGACCTCCTTCGTGCATTAGAATTCTCAATGTTAGCTGGTGGATTTCGATCTCTGCACCTTGCCCCGTTTCCTTTCCTAAGACTATAGGGGTTGGATCTTTCAAGTTTGGAGGAATTGTCACGTACGCCGCATTATTCACATGCTGCTCATGACACAGGTGCAGTAGTCACATCTCTGGCTGCAGTTATTAAGTTCGAGGTGAAAGATACCGCCGCCTTTTCATTTGTGCATCCAAACAAATCCTACGCCCGGTAGGTGTATCTGAACACATACTTATGCAGATTTATTAAAATTAACAATGGACAAATTATTGCACTAAGGGATTTTCGCACATATTATGCTGATAATAATAATAAAGGCTTAAGCTCATCGGTTTAGGCAACACAATGGCCCCGTTTCCAGCCAGGTTGGACCACCTTATTCAAATCAGTCCATTACAGTTAAGAGAATTTTGCTCATTTTCTCGACTGCGCATTCATTATCTCAAACTTCCTGCCACCTTTATCAAAAGACGATGAATTTGAAAATGTTGTGGACGGTGATAATGATCGCTAAGCACAATGGCTGTGAACTTGGGGTTGAAGCCCACCAGTATCTACCTTCGAAGGAGCGTGGTTACAGATGCTTGTCACTGAAGCCAGTCTGACTAGCCAAATCCATTAGATAGATTTGGAGCCAATTAACCAAATACAACTTGCATCTTTTGCATGAAGGCCATCATTTATTTGTATAATGCGATCACAACAATTAAAACTGCAGGTCGCGGATCATTCTCCGGGCATATATGGCATTTTTAGCACAATTTAATAGTTTATCAATGTGAAGACTATTTAAAACGGTAGGGTATGTTTTTACGTTGGAGATTAAGCTTAATCCTAGACTAAATTCAATTTTCAATCGGAAATCTCTATTCAAAACTCGGCTTAGTCCAGGACATGTATTAACAAGAGTTGTCAGAAAGACAACAAAGCTCGCCGAGGCAAGGTTAAAGTTTTTCTGGACGCAGACGCGGACGCCGGGGGTACGACAATAGCTCTCCGGACATTCGTCCCGGCGAGCTAAAAACAACTATTGGAACCATGGATTTGTCATGTGCCTTCTCATAACTCACCAGAAATAACTTGAAAAACTTCACGGGATTGTATCACTATGTGGACGATGATCAAATCAAGTTATTGCATATGAAAGGTCTCATTCTGATCTACATTATGATACGAGGCTCATACTTAAGCAGTGATTCCTTCAGTGTCAAATAATTTTCACACTCCAATTTAGAGCTGCAGCCAGTGCTGCTATAAGATGGTAGTGAACTGTGTGGGTATTGGTAAAGTCAACAAGTAGATCAGAGGGATCTAATAGCTGCAACCTGGCCTAGCATCCGTCACGTGGCCTAGTGTCCATGACTGGTGGTTTCTTGTATAAGTTTGACCTCGAAATTGGCAAATGACCTTGTAAATCAATAGAGAACCCTTCCTCTGTACCAAGAAGCTTGTTGTAAGATTTGATAGCCATCCATCAAGTTAAACTGGAGTTACGGTGCGAAAACCGTCAAATCGGGCAACATTGACACTTTTTTTACCTGTGTGACCTTGGGATTTGACGGATGACTTCGAAAAACAATAGGGAACACCTCTTCTATGCCTAGAAGCTATTTCCAAAATTTCATAGCGATCCATGAATTCTAACTGAAGTTACAGCGCGAAAATCCGCAAACAAGGTCGTGACCTCTGTGAACTTGACCTTTGACCTCGACCTTGTGCATGGACATCACTTTGGTGAAGGTCAATAACCCCTGAAAATTTCATGATACGACGACAGGAACGTGGTGAAAAAGGTGTCACGGACGGGCAGACAGACGGACAGACAGACAGAAGCGTTCATAGAGCTGGTTGGTTGCAGCTAAAAACCATCAACTTAGAGCTGCTTACCAGTGTATCAGTAAACTAATGCAAAAGCCAGTGTCTTGCCACTGAACGTGTCCATGTCCCCCACCATATCACGGACATCGACTGGGGTCGGCGTATCACACTAATACACATTGAAGCCAAAGATGAATGAAATCTGTCAAACCGTTCTTGAGATATCGCGTTCACAACAAACGGGATGTGACGAACGGACGGACGGAGCTGAATACTATGTCCAAAAAAACAAGATGTTGTCCAAGATTATTATTTCCATAAATTGATGAAAACAAATATTTTTCACGAGAGGTAAAAGGAACAATGTGACAATCAGTCCGTTGGTACAGTGCACTGAAACTACTTACTGAGAGTTTTATTCAGGCATGACGAGGAACGGTGTCTGAAAATAGGCAGCCTACATACATGATGACAAGATGAGACCTTTAGAGTCTATTAACTGTCATTCCACAGTGCACACTCAACAAACAACACGGCCCATGAAGGTAATTATTAGGGTTGTAAGATGCTTATTGATTATAGAGATAAGTAAGCTCCTAATTTTACAAGTCTAAAACTATTTTTCCCTGGTAGTTCCGGCTGCCGTGAGAAAAATCTAGTGGAACCCCAGTCCAATTAAGTCAATAATGAGAGAATAGGGAAATTCCTGTAGCTCATGACCTTGACTTTGATCCCAGACATGTTTTGTGGTGACAATTCAAAAACTGTAGGAAAAGCAGCAGCTTCTAGAAGAAATGGGTGGAATAATATTGTATAATAACACTGAAGAATAATGACAGTGTCATTGCAAAGCTTTGTGGGAGGTGTAGTTTGCGGCTCACCATGCCCGTGGATTTCGCAGGAGCACTGCGGCGTCTCTTTTTGTACAGCTCCTTCCTGTCAGTCACCAGGCCCATGCTGAGCATCTTGTCCACCACCCGCGCTCGCGACCGCTTCGCCGTCAGCCTCTTCAGAATGTTGCCCAGCACATCTGTGGAGAGACCACTACCACCGCTCATGACAAGGCCCCACTCAAAACTGAAAGCCAATCTGGCTTTCTTCAAGCTGCTAAATCCATGCATCACAGCTGAATTCATTATTCTAGCCATTTTATGTTTAAACGCGCATCCAGTTCGTTCTTGATGAACCATAGCAAATTCTGCCATCAATTTAAAAATTAATAATTAGTAACAGCAGCACTTCTACGGAATACGACATAGTAGATCAGGGGTTCTTTACCTTATTCTAAAAGGGCCACTACAGGTGCACCCTTACATTGCAGCCATGCAGTTGCACACCTGCTTCCACTAATCTACCCATGAGTCTCTTTTTAAGACCTTTATTCAGGTGTGCAAGTGTTGATTGGACTGAAATCCTGCCCCCACCCCAGCCCTTTCTGAGGAGAAGGGAGAGCCCCTGCAGTAGATGGTGTAAGGTGCCTTATTAAAGCTTTGCCTGCAGCAGGAGCAGAGGAGAGAGCTCACCGTCAGAGGTCCTGTACTCTTCAAACAGAGTCTCCAGCTCCAGCTCCTGTTCCTCTGTCCAGAGCACAATGCCAGTTCCTTTCCTGCACGGAGACCAGAGATAAGCCAAAAGCATGGAACCTGCAGTACAACCATAACTGCGAAGTATAACACCCCTAAGCCTTGTTTCAACTAGTAATGTAACAACGACGCATAATGTTACAGGTTTACACTATGTGTTTTTGTTACATTATGCATCAACTATCCTATGCATAAAGTAAAAATAGGACGCATAGTGTAACATTATTCATAACACATAATGTCACAATTTTTGACACATAGTGGAACAACATTTTCTAATGTATAATGTTACAACCCCTTCGATGCATAATGTAACAACAAATCCTGAACACTTATCCTACAGGATCTTTCTTACAAAAAAAATCAACATGTTCAGGTCGTTCCAAAAATGCCCCAGTTCAGAACTTGCACTGTCGCTGATAACGGACTCTGTGGCATGGATTTTTACATTACTTTTTAGGTCACCTCTGTGAGCTTTAATGTCATGGTGTGGCGTCCAACATCCGTTGACATGGTCAACACTGCAAAGGGGCGCATTTTGTTATCCTTTGGACCTAGATTTCTGATTTTTGGTGTGTTGGTGTGTGTCTATGCAAAAGGAGAAATACCAGAAATCAAGGGGCTCTAGGACCCTTATTCTTTGAGGTATACTTTTGATATTTGGTTTGCGGGGGTATCTAAGTTCAATTTAATTTTAGGCTGTGCCAATTCCTGAAGGCCTACTAGCAGGGATCCAGACAAAGAAGGGGCCGACCCGCCTTTTGGATTGAAATTCATGGTCAATTTCAAAGAATTCCGGCACCCGGTCAAATTGAAAGAATTTTCACCAAATAGAGGGGCGGGGCCGGGTCAACCCATTTTGTATCCCAGCCTGACTAAGTAGGCCTATGCCTGCAAACTTGGTCCCACTGAACAGTGTAATACCAACAGAATATTTGATTTTGGCACAAGTTGCCACCATAGGCCTAGTCAGTTTGTGGGGTCTAACATCTCTGGGTAGTGCTATTTGTATGCCGATTAGTGAGGCTTAATAAATATTAATGAACAGTCGCAAATTGCCAATCTCTAGACTTGACACAGCCAATCAGAAGAATTCATGGGACACGTGGCTACCTATGCATGTGTTCCATTCCTACTGTAAAATGGCAATAGGGGCATGAGATAGTGGTAGCTGAGAGAACAGGGGTAAGAAATGGATAAGAATGATCTGACTGATTAGTTGGCTTTGCTCTTTGGATATCCAATTGGCTTTGGCACCAAAATCATGAGGCAATGGGTACAAAATCATCGATGATGCATGTGGGCAGTCAACAATGTAGTTTGAGTTGAAACAATGAAAGTCCATGGCACATGGTTGTTTTTCAGCATCCATGGGAATATCCCCAAATCCATTTCTCTGGGCATGGGCAGTTATATCCACAAAAAGTAGACGTTCACAAAACAAGACGTTCATTCATGATTTTCCACAGATGTAGACCTGATTTATAAAACTTGTAGACGTTGTGGTTTTCAGACGTCCAAGATTCGGAGTCCTCAGCCAAGCAGACGTCGGGTGATGGCGTTCAGGTCATTAAAGTGTCATTATAAGCTGGCATATGGGCTGAAGCAGACTATCAGGAACAGGATGTAACCGATTTAAAGATCAGCCCCAGGTGAGGGTTTACATACACTCCTGATCAAAATCTTAAGACCAGTTAAAAAATTGCAAGAATTTGCATTTTGCACTGTTGTATCTTAAGAAGGTTCTAAGTAGAGTTTCAAAATGCAAAAAGAAGAAATGGGAACAAGAGACCAAATGTTTTGAGCAGGCAATTTATTGAAAAGAACAATTTAACTGAAATAGGCTGTTCATCAGCTGATCAAAAGTTTAAGACCACATCCTTTAAAAGCCCAAATCTGTGGAAAAAATTTGGATTCCATGTCATTTTCTGTCAAGTAATCACACTGTCAAGACCTCTTGATGGGAAAGGCAAAAAAACTCACTGCCTTCGAACGTGGCAGGATTGTTGAGCTGCATAGACAGGGCCTCTCACAGCGTGCCATCGCTGCTGAGGTTGGACGCAGTAAGACAGTCATTTTGCATTTCTTAAAAGATCCTGAGGTTTATGGAACAAAAAAATCAAGTGGTAGACCCAAAAAAATCTCACCGGCTCTGAGCCGGAGGATCCGAATGGCTGTCCGTCAAGACACGGGACGATCCTCATCCCAAATTAAGGCCATTACTGGTGCTGACTGCAACCCAATAACCATCAGACAGCATCTGCAAAGGAACGGCTTCAAAAACAAAAAACGTCAAAAACAAAAAAAGGCCACGTCTCCTTCAACGCCACAAAATTGCCCGTTTGGCCTTTGCAAGGGAGCACCAAACATGGGACGTTCAAAGTTGGAAGAAAGTTTTATTCTCTGATGAGAAAAAATTTAACCTTGATGGTCCTGATGGCTTCCAACGCTACTGGCATGACAAGGAGATGCCACCTGAGATTTTTTCAACACGGCACAGCGGAGGGGGCGCCATCATGATCTGGGGTGCTTTTTCCTTCAATGGAACAATGGAGCTCCAGGTTGTGCAGGGGCGTCAAACAGCAGCTGGCTACGTGGAGATGTTGCAGCGGGCATCCCTCATGACTGAGGGCCCTCGTCTGTGTGGTGATGACTGGGTCTTTCAGCAGGACAATGCTGCAATTCACAATGCCCGTCTGACAAAGGATTTTTTTCAGGAGAATAACATCACTCTTTTGGATCATCCTGCATGTTCCCCTGATCTAAATCCAATTGAGAACATTTGGGGATGGATGGCAAGGGAAGTTTACAAAAATGGACATCAGTTCCAGACAGTGGATGCCCTTCGTGAAGCCATCTTCACCACTTGGAGCAACATTCCTACAAGCCTTTTGGAAACACTCGCATCAAGCATGCCAACACGAATTTTTGAAGTGATCAACAATAATGGTGGAGCTACTCATTACTGAGTCTGTTTTTGAGACTTTAATTTCTGTTTTAGGGGTTTTTTTGAGCTATGGTCTTAAACTTTTGATCAGCTGATGAACAGCCTATTTTAGTTAAATTGTTCTTTTCAATAAATTGCCTGCTCAAAACATTTAGTCTCTTGCTCACATTTCTTCTTTTTGCATTTTGAAACAATACTTAGAACCTTCTTATGATACAACAGTGCAAAACGTAAATTCTTGCAATTTTTTAACTGGTCTTAAGATTTTGATCAGGAGTGTATGTGTAAGTATTTATGAGCCCGACAAAATGTAAAATTGATACCTATTCCTGTTTTACTGAGTTGTTGATGCGTTTATTTTTGGTCCGATTAGTGATTTGGTATGGTGTTGTTACATTATGCGTTGAAGGGGTCGTAAAATTATGTGATAGAAAATGTTGTCACAATATGCATAAAAAATTGTGACGACACGCGTAAGTAAAAATGTTACACTATGCGTCGTATTGTTACATTATGATGCATAATGTCACAAAAACACATAGTGCAACACCTGTTATATTATGCGTCGGTGATACATTGCTAGCTGTAACAAGCCTACTGTGCGACTCCAACCACTGCGTATGGTGCAGTGCTTCAAGTATAACGCTCAACTTTCAAATGCACACTGAACCTTTCAGCACAATCCTTGTCTTGAGTCTCAAACCTGAATTCTACCATTAATCCTCAGAGGATCTGTAACCCCACAGTACAGGGCAACTACTCAAGTACAACTCAAACCATACAACGAAGAACAGGAATGAAGGAATTTCATGCTTTTGTAACTGCACTACAAATGAATTAAATGCTGACTTCTCTTTCTTGAGGTCCTTCACACTGTCCACGAGACCCATGTGCACCATCTGAACCACGACCTGCCGACGCGTCCGGCTGGTGTTGCTAAGCAGCGGCAAGATGGTCTCCACAATGTCGGGCACTGTGAAAGAGATGGCAATGAGGGTGAGGGAAAAACAGAGGCGGTGAGCTGGAAAGAGAGGAAATCAGAGGAGGGAGAGCAGGCAAACAGGAGAGCGGTCGGGTCACTCACCTCCGGAGTCTTTGTGTTCCTCGTAAACGGCCCGAAGTTCCTCCTCTTCTTCTGGAGTCCAAATTGCCTTCTTTCCTCCACTGCTTAGACAGAAAGAGGTCAGTCAAAGTAACATATTTACCAGGGCTTCACGTTCAAGCAGCAGTAGGAAGAGCAATTTCAGCAAGTCCACATTCAAACCTATTTAATTAAAATGTTCAATGGCAACGTCCAGTTAATGAATTAATTATTTTTTTAAAAAGTAACATGTTGCTGCCGGGTGGCTCACACGGTTAAGGCACTGCGCTGCAGTGCAGAGGTGATCACCACGTCGCGGGTTCGAGCCTCGGCGTACCCACCGGCAGCGGTCGGCAGCTTTTTCAGAGTAGCGCACAATTGGCTATCGCGCTACAGGGTTACAAATTGGGAAGGGACTGCCGGATTTGGGTATTCGATAACAGCTTTGTTTGTTGCTCCAGCGCCTCCTGTTGGCCAGACGGGCGCTCGTCAGGAAGACTCCGGCTTGGTTCATGTCCGGGTATCCTCCGCCCTCGCTCTGAACTTGCGAAGATTCAACCAGCGAGTGTATAAGAATCAGTGGCTGACAGGCACGTGCTTCGGAGGAGAGCCGTGAACTGTCTTCACTATCCTGAGTTGGCAGCAAGGGGTCGCATACGAGCAAGCTTTGTACATAGTTCCCCAATTGGGCATTCCAAATTCGGGTGGGATTGGAGATGCCAAATTTAAAAAAAAAAAAAAAAAAAAAGTAACAAGTTTTCACAGACGTGCATTTCAAGTAAACACACTGAGCTCCACTGACCCTTCTCCAGGTTTCGTGTACCCCTCGGTCATCTCGCGAACGGCTCCCACGTTCTTCCAGAAGAGCAGCTCCACGAAAGCCTTGTCGTTGCGTGCTGCCACAGCAAAGAAGCGGTTCAGGACATACTTGGCGAAGGTCACCAGCTCCTGAGGGGCAGGCAAAGGAAAAGGAGGGCTATATGAGTCTCTAATGTCGAATCTCCTACTCTCTGAGTTCCTGAGAGACACAATCTTCGGCACATTTCACATATTTCACACCTTTTCACATTTTTGACTGAAGACAAATCAAGTGGCTTGGCCTGGAATATGCTAACTCACAGAAAATCACAAATTTTATTGCTAAATGAGGTTTCATAACAGTGTTCATATTAATTTTTTACTGCTGCTCCATACCAAACAAAGGGGTCATAAATGCAATGAATGATCATGAAGCAATTAAATGAAAAATGCTCATTGTGTTATGTCACACCCGACTATACAACTTAATTGGATGAAGTAATAGAATACTATCATTCCAGAGCTTACATAAAAATTACGAAAATGTAATGCGTCCAGATATTATGGGAGGTGCTTTATTTGCATTGCAGGGTAACCAAGTAAGGGTAGAGGAAGGCTTTGGGACAGTGCAGAAATAAGAATCAAGCAATTTCACACACTTTCAGAGCCTTGAGTTCCACGCGGCACGCCTACATCATGCAACATAAGAGGATTTACACACACGTATTTCCCTAAAATTCCCGCAGAAAAAGCACAGGGGTGATGGTGTGTGTTTTAGGCCCCTGGTCTGGGTCTGTACCCGATACGCTGCAGCCGCTGGGTCCCCCATGATCTTGTTGAAGAGCCAGAAAACAGAGAGCTGGTACAGCAGAGCCTCCATCTTGAGGTCGACAGCCAGGCGATGGAGCATGCGGGCGATGCAGTGATTGGTGTGGGGCGTGTTCTGAGAGTATGACTTCAACAGGACCAGGTATGGCTGCACGATGTTCGGGTTGGCGAACCTAGGTCGGTTCAGGACGTTTTAAGTTTAAGGATATTTGACCAAAATTAGAACAGTAATTTTGACATTTTAACTAGTACCATACAGAGCCTTTCTTCGTGAAGAAGAACTTCAGCCATGGATAATAGCCAGGCGTGAAAGGCATAGCTATGGGACTGAGATTGAAAGTTTGACTGCATGAAAGATGAGCAGATGAGGGCCACTGATACAGAGTATCTGTCCCAACAAACCTTTTGATGTAATCCAGGAAGTTGAACTCCGTCTCTGACACACGCACTGACTCCACCTCTTCCTCCTCCTCCATTTCAGCACCGCCTCCCTCCTCCTCCTCATCAGCAGGATCGGCGGGAGCAGGTCCTGTCAATGAAAAGAGTTACCCATAACAGTCCGCCATCCCGCATCCACGCATCAAGCCTTCCATTGGTACAGAAAAAAAATGCATTTGTGGCCAAAATCAATTCGCCACAAGATTGGTCCATCATCTGTAACTAGTTTAGTGCCAGCAGGTGCAAATTATTGATTACAAGCGTAGCTTCAATTCACCAGAACTAACGGCCAGTGAAATATTTGAATATAAAGAGAGCCTCAGGCACAGAGTGACATCACCAGGTGCTGGTCTGGCAAGATGCAAATCAAACAATGCGATGGCCAGAAATAGCAAACCGTTAAGTGTTCTGAACCTCCATAGAACAAAAAAAAGACTGCATGGATTTAAAACATGCATTATCATTCAATATCAAGTTCAATGAGTCACTGAATGCAAAAAATTTGAAACCAAGTATTAAAAGTAACTCAAATGCAGGATCATACAAGTCAGTCCAATTACATTTGGGAGGGATATGTACAAAAACAGAGCACTTGATCATTTGTATTAATTGGAGTGATTTACAGCCAAAATGAGTAAAATTTTACCACTTTCCAAGTACCTATGGACCAGACTGTCTTTGCTCAAACAAGCAACCTGATGACTTGTCTGTAGCACTTTAAGCAGTGATGTTGCTGGTTTCGCATCCTGCATCCCTGACAAATTAAAATCTCAAAGGACACGGTAAACTCACTATCCATGCGTCCCAGGGACACATCTCATTTTTCCCCATGAAAAACGATACATTGTGAACAACAACTCGTTTTTAAAATCACAGTGACACGAAGGGCTGTCATAAATATTCCATTTTCCAATACATATTGATTTTCTATCAATAAAACGAACCACTGCACGTGAAAATTAATGATCAAATATTAAAAAAAGCCATGTGAAGATAATTAACCCACTGTCAGTATGTACAGTGTGTAGCCGGTGGTTACCAACGTGATATACTGCAGACACGGCTCACTGTATTGAAACTGTTATATCTTCGTGCCGGGTGTGCACAGTGCATGTTGGTTTAACAGTCAGTCAGGAGCTGTTAGGAGTCACACCACCTCGTTGATATTTTACGCGGCAATGATGGCGGAGAGTTCGATTTCACAAGAAAGCTCTGGTTCAGAGACAGTGGCAGCTGGTGAGCTGGCGATAGGGGAAGCTCAAGCCATCCCTTGGTCATAATGATTGGTCATGACCTGTTTTCAATCATTCATTTGAAATCCATTACAAAAGCTCTGAAAACTTTCATTATCAGGTGTGGTCAGTTTTCATTAATAACGCATACCTGTCAGCTCTCACTCATTCGGTGTCAGTTTTGAGTGGCACATTTACATTCCCCTGCTTCCATCAACGCTTATGTAAGAAATCCTTACACGGAACTGAAGTCCTTGTGCGTGGAGCTTTATCAGTTTCACATGCGTTACGGTGATTTTGACTTCTCACACTTTTCTTTACTCAGTGCTTGGAAGCAATGTATGCGTTTCATTATCCTACAAATTGTTTAAATTAAATAAGATCATCTGAAACGTTTTTATGCAATTCCATTTCTTCCAACCCCTGAGTATAGAACAGCGCAAGAAGTCCGGAGTTATAATCACCGTAACGCATGAGAAACTGATAAACCTCCATGCACAAGGACTTGAATTCCGTGCGAGAATCTCTTACATATGCATTGATTGAATAATTGCTGACTACAGCAGGGGAATGTAAATATGCCACTCAAAACTGACACCGAATGCGTAAGAGTTGACAGGTGTGCGTTATTAATGAAAACTGACCACACTTGATAATGTTGAGTTTTCAGAGTTTCTGTAATGGTAATTAAAATGAATGATTGAAAATAGGTCATGACCAATCATTATTTTTAAGGGACAGGTTTGAGCCTCCCCTATCACCAGTTCACCAGCCGCCACAGAACATTCTTTCTTTCTTTATTTTTTTAAGATAATCCCAAAAAAATTATCTCTTTGTTTTATTAGACAGTCACACAGTAGAGAGAGACTAGAAAGTTTGGGGAGAAGAATGGGGAAGACATGTGGCAAATGACCCGAGCCTGAATTAAACCGGGTTGCCGCAGGAAGGCCACAGCCTTAATGGTGCAAGCGCTTAGACCGATGTGCCACCAGGACACCCAAGCTGCCACCGTTTCTGAACCAGAGCTTTCTTGTGAAATTGAACTCTCTGCCATGATTAACGCAAAAAACGAGGTGGTGTGACTCCAGCTCCTGACTGGCTGTTAAACTGGCATGCACTGTGTTAAAATCAGCACTTTTATTGATAATTTATTTTGGTACTTCAGACACCATTTTGTTTTCATTTGAATTTTAGTATTTTATTTTGGTGCTATTTACGTTGCAACAAAAATGCTATTTTATCTGAATTTTGTATGTCATGCCACTGTGACAGTTGTTTTGCAATAAACTTCTCAGATTTGGAATTTTATTTGTTTAATTTCAGATACATTTTGAACATACATGAATATATCCATTAATTATAAAAACATCATACCACAACCAAAGGAGTTTAAGACTACAATTTATGAGATAGAAGAATATAAGAAATATAAAGACAAAATTTTTTAAATTGGGGACCCATTGAATTTCCCAGGGACCCACTCAAATCACCACCTGTGGGTCCCGGGGACTCACTAAACTGAAAACCTATCAACATCACTGCTTTATGTGTCTGTTTTTGAGACTGGTTCAGGCTCTAGGGATTACAAGCTGCGTATCAGAAGGGCGGGGTCAAGTGGGGCGGGGCTTACTGGGCAGGCTGGCGAATAGAATCTGCCTCAGCAGCTCCAGCTCCTCCTCCGGCTCTACGTCAGCAGACCCAAACACGTCCCCCGCTGGCCACACCTCCCTGTCCCAAGGAAAAAGACCAGAGACAACATCCAGTCTCCAAATGCAAAAACTTCCACCTGCTCAAACCTCTACTTTTATACACTCACAGCAGCATCGATTTCAGCTACTGCCATCCTGCAGCTATTTTATGGTTCCAGGAGCATTAGGAGCCCCATATCCACAGCAGTCCCAGTTTAGCAGGGAGATAAACACTGTCAGCACTAGGCTGAGGTTTACTCATGCCATGAGTGTCCATACTTACATTTACACATGCAAACACAAATTAAAATTTTCAAACTTAACAGCTGTAACTCCCAAAAACTAAACAAAACAAGATGTGTTTATGAAACACTGATGCCTCCGGTTAGAAGCATAGTTGGAATGGAATGGAATCCCTTGGACTTGCAAAGGGTTAAATAAATTAATCAAATTTGTAAAACTTTTCCAGGAAACCATTGTGAAATCAAAATGACGCCAAGGTGAAGGTCACAAGGCGAAAAATGATAACCTCATCCAAAAGGTCTAGTGTCAAGGGTTACACGTCAAGTATCAAAGGTCTGTCACTGACCAATGATAAGTTATGGCCAAGGTTAACGTTTTTGGAAAATGCGTCCCACACCAAGTTCAAGGTCACAAGGTCAAAAATGATGACCTCATCTGAAAAGTCTCGTGTCAAGGGTTACACGTCAAGTATCAAAGGTCTATCACTGACTAATGGTAGGTTATGGCCAAGGTTAATGTTTTTGGAAAATGCGTCCTACACCAAGGTCAAGGTCAAAATGAAGACCTCATCCAAAAAGTCTCGTGACAAGGGATACGCATATCAAGTATCAAAGGCCTATCTCTGACCAATCAAAACTTTCGGCCAAGATTTAAGTTTTTGGAAAATGCGTCCAACGCCTAAGCCAAGGTCATAAGGTGAAAATAGATGAACTCATCTGAAAGGTCTCGTGACAAGGGATACACATGTCAAGTATCAAAGGCCCATCTCTGACCAGTCAAAAGTTATGGCCATGGTTAAAGTTTATGGAAAATGCGTCCTACGCCAAGGTCAAGGTCAAGGTCACAAGGTCAAAAATTATGTCCTCATCCGAAAGGTATTGTGACAAGGGATTCACACGTCAAGTATCAAAGGCCCATCTCTGACCAATTAAAAGTTATGGCCAAGGTCAAAGTTTATGGAAAATGCGTCCTACGCCAAGGTCACAAGGTCAAAAATGATTAACTCATCTGAAAGGTCTCGTGACAAGGGATTCACATGTCAAGTATCAAAGGCCTATCTCTTACCAATCAAAAGTTACAGCCAAGATTAAAGTTTTCGGAAAATGCGTCCTTATAATAATAATAATAATTTGCAAAGCTCGTCTCAGTTTTTACTCTTTCAAATAATCAACTGTGTATACAACTTCTCAATATATGTGTTTTATGTAACTTATAACACCACAGCGAGAGGTCATGTTTTGCTATTAAAGAAAATACAGTACGCGCCCTTTTTGGTTTTACACACGGACAGGAAGAACAGGGTATAAGTGTTCACACACTCCCAGTCGGGAACTGTATGAAACAACTATATACCATAAAAATCAACGCAATTTTTACATGAAGTTAACGCCTGTATGTGCTTTCCGTACCGCAGAAGTTTGCAGGAAATCTGTAATTCCACATACCTGGCTGCTCGGAGCAGGCTCAGAGCCTCCGGCCCGAGTCGGGCGAGCAGCGCATCCTGCACTCGCACCATGGCCTCCGTGCGCTGCTCCTCCAGCGGCGTCTCCGAGGCAGCGTCAAATGGCACCATGCCTTCCCTCAGCGACTCGGACAGCTAAAATCCCAATGCAGCACAGATATTACAAATAGAGGTTTATTCAGGACAGGCCTTGAATGCATAACTCAGTGTTCATGAGCCTTTTAGACACAAGAACACCGGCAAAATTATTGTGGAAAAAAATTCCTGTGACCAATACTGAAAGCAGATCATTTTTGTGACAAGCATACGTTATAGTTGTTAGTTCACAGTGAAAGCTAATGAGGAACTAATTGAATGAGAGATCAAACGATGTGTGTGGGTCTGTAATGAGTCTCCTCATTTTCAGACATGCAAACTGAAGTTAAAGGATGACTGATAGGTGCTGCCCAGGTTACTTAATTTTACACACACAAGACGGCAGTGAGTGTCATTTTCATATGGTTATGCAGAATTGACCAAGTTGAGGAAAAAATGTCAGCTCATTTAGGCAAACCTACCTGAAGGCCAGCAGCCCTGAGCTCTTGAGAGACCAGCTGCCAGGTTTCCTCCAGGAGGTCAGGAGTTTGCTCACTCTGAGGCTTCTTCTTGGCTCGAGACTTCCTACGCTTCATCTTCTTCTTCTAAAGCAAAACACCACAACATAGGCAGGACATGAGCCTAAAGAAATGACAATGAGCCTCCTGGGGTACTGCCAGAGCATTCACAGAGATTCATTAAGGTGCAATGACCTAAGCAGAAAAACTAATAAAACCAGATGCTGTTCAAAGAACCACCCGGACTATGGCTTGGGGTTTGTCAGAGAATTAACAGTCTTAAGTCACAGAGTGGGCACAGCAAAAATGTGCCTAAACAACTTCAGGTTAAAATGTTATGGTACTGTAACCAACAAGAGCCATCTGGCAATGGCGGAACCCGCCGGCTGTAGGTTGTGTAACCTACAGGTTGTGTGGACAGACAGACTGACCGAAACCCCCAAAAGGCACAACTAGACCATAAGGAGAAGCTCCTTACCAAGTTTGGTGTTTGTAAGTGGTATAGTTTTCGAGTTCTGGTCCGGAAACTATTTTATTACAGACGGACGGACAGACGAACGAAGGGACACAGTGAACGCTATATCCCCCCGCACTATATGCCGGGGGGATAAAAAAAATGCATCTTTTACTGATTTTTTACGGATGACAGCGTGCATTTCAACATACAATTTGAGACTACACATTTCCCAGAGTTCCTAGTCACAGTCATGTTCAGATTTACAATAGTTTTACAACTTCTATCATGTCTTTTCCCCAATATACGCTTCCAATTCCCGGCACTGGTGCACGACCGTATGCGCAACAAAGTTGCTTCCAAAACTCCTTTATTTCATTGACAAAATCCCCCCCAGTCAGAAACCATTGAAACAATTCATAATGATAAAAATTAATCCCATAGCTAGCATATGCATCCATATTTCGGTCGTTCCAGATCAGTGGCTGTCCATGGGGACGGCTCGATTTTTCAGATTTATTGGAGAGCTCACAGGCGAATATCGTTAGCCTCAGTATAATTGCCCAACTTATATTTTTGCCAAATTAAGATAGACTGCCTGTTCTTTCGTGCGGTTTAAAAATGCATTTTTCCTTTTTTTCATAAAACCTTAAAAAACCTGGTAGGTAATGATGCTATGAGGCTAACAATAAACACTGCTCAAAAAAATAAAAGGGAACACTAAAATAACACATCGGAACACTAAAATAACACATCCTAGATCTGAATGAATGAAATATTATAATTAAATACTTTGTTCTTTACATAGTTGAATGTGCTGACCACAAAAATCACACAAAAATTATCAATGGAAATCAAATTTATTAACCCATGGAGGTCTGGATTTGGATTCACACTCAAAATTGAAGTGGAAAAACACACTACAGGCTGATCCAACTTTGATGTAACGTCCTTAACACAAGTCAAAATGAGGCTCAGTAGTGTGTGTGGCCTCCACGTGCCGGTATGACCTCCCTACACCGCCTGGGCATGCTCCTGATGAGGTGACGGATGGTCTCTTGAGTGATCTCCTCCCAGTCCTGGACTGAAGCATCCGCAAACTCCTGGACAGTCTGTGGTGCAACGTGGCGTTTGTGGATGGAGCGAAACATGATGTCCCAGATGTGCTAAATTGGATTCAGGTCTGGGGAACGGGCGGGCCAGTCCATAGCATCAATGCCTTTGTCATGCAGGAACTGCTGAGACACTCCAGCCACATGAGGTCTAGCATTGTCTTGCATTAGGAGAAACCCAGGGCCAACCGCACCAGCATATGGTCTCACAAGGGGTCTGAGGATCTCATCTCGGTACCCAATGGCAGTCAGGTTACCTCTGGCAAGCACATGGAGGGCTGTGCGGCCACCCAAAGAAAGACCACCGCACACCATTACTGACCCACTGCCAAACCGGTCATGCTGGAGGATGTTGCAGGCAGCAGAATGTTCTCCACGGCGCCTCCAGACTCTGTCACGTCTGTCACATGTGCTCAGAGTGAACCTGCTTTCATCTGTGAAGAGCACAGGGCGCCAGTGGCGAATTTGCCAATCTTGGTGTTCTCTTGCCAATGGAAAAATGTCCTGCATGGTGTTGGGCTGTAAGCACAACCCCCACCTGTGGACACTGGGCCCTCATACCATCCTCATGGAGTCGGTTTCTGACCGTTTGAGCAGACACATGCACATTCGTGGCCTGCTGGAGGTCATTTTGCAGGGCTCTGGCAGTGCTCCTCCTGTTCCTCCTTGCACAAAGACGGAGGCAGCGGTCCTGCTGCTGGGTTGTTGCCCTCCTACGGCCTCCTCCACGTCTCCTGATGTACTGGCCTGTCTCCTGGTACCCCCTCCATGCTCTGGACACTACGCTGACAGACGCAGTAAACCTTCTTGCCACAGCTCGCATTGATGTGCCATCCTGGATGAGCTGCACTACGTGAGCCACTTGTGTGGGTTGTAGAGTCCGTCTCATGCTACCAATAGAGCTAAAGCACCGCCAGCATTCAAAAGTGACCAAAACATCAGCCAGAAAGCATAGGAACTGAGAAGTGGTCTGTGGTCACCACCTGCAGAACCACTCCTTTACTGGGGTGTCTTGCTAATTGCCTATAATTTCCATCCGTTGTCTATTCCATTTGCACAACAGCATGTGAAATTGCTTGTCAATCAGAATTGCTTCCTAAGTGGACAGTTTGCATTCACAAAAGTGTGATTGACTTGGAGTTACATTGTGTTGTTTAAGTGTTCCCTTCGTCTTTTTGAGCAGTGTACTTGCTGTTCCTTTAGATCAGCACATAATAGCCAGGGAGAACTCATATTTTGTTCCTAAAGGGCTACTGTACAATCTACAGCACTGCATGAGTAAATAAAAAGGGCTAATTACAGCGAAGTTCACCAAGACACACAACAGCTTTCTCTGTGCCAAAGTAGTTACAGGGAACTTTGTCCGAGATTTCTTGTTTTTCGGATTAAAAACTACAATGGGTTTTGATCGTTGTACCACTACCAAGGTAGGAACATCGATGTGTGCACATTTTGAGATATGTACAATGCTGTACAATCAAACCTATGGACTGTATAGCCAAGCTGAGAATCGTTATGACAAAATGTGTGACAGACTTTTTGCCTTAGTATTTGCATCATAAAATAGTGTACACAGTTAGAATGCCAAGTCCTTCACACTTTGAAGCAACATCTAGTACCCCAGTGTAAAAAAATGCAATAATGTCTAGTGGCCCGACCTCAGGCTGAAGTTCGTGGAAGAGGTTAATATATTCAGGCCTCAAATTTCACAATTTGCCTCCACAGCAGTTTTCTCCAAAATTACTATGGAAACCTAGGGCTCTCCATAGCAATTTTTCAAGCCTTCACAGCAACATTCTGCAGTGGTGACCTTTGCCAATTATGACAATTTTCCTGTCCATACAATGCTAATCTTGCATATATGTTCCTGTTGTACATTGTACATGCACTGCCGCCGCACTATTTTTTGTGCATATTGCTTACTGTTATCTTTTCATTAATGTTGGAGGTGGTGTCCAATCCTGTCTACCATTCTCCTTAGTTGGCACTTAATTCCTCCGCTGAGTCCACTTAGCATGCATTCAGCCCTTAGTAGCGCGTTTACTTTAATCTTTCTTAATTTCCTTCTCATGCAGATTTTATATGAATGTAAAATTTATCAATCAAAAGTTGACCGATGTCAGACTTTTAATGGAAGGTATATTTTTGAAACGATAACCTAAGACGTTGTTTCGTCGGTATTCCCTGCAATGTGACAGTGTGCGATTTCTAAATATGGACGTGCAAACAATCCTGTCCATTCACAAGCCAACGCAGGGGAAAAGCGGGAAAGTCTGGAGCATAAATTATCAATTGTGGTTGCGAGTCTGATCGGATAGCGCCCAGCCTGCTCGCCGAGCTGGGCCGCCAGCCGTCCAGGGCCCTGCCTAACATTGTATGAGTGATTTAAAGCATTAGGGCACCGCGGCAAAACATTGCTGTGGTTTTTATATGTATTCGCTGGCAAAGTCAGTAATATTACGTGGCATTTACCATGAGTGCCTTCGTGAAAGTTGAGCCCTGATATTCTTAAAAATACAAAATTACAATAACAATGCCTAAATGTTATTTTGAAATCAGCTTTTAATAGGGCTTTGAGTCAGAAGGCTCAGTTGACGGATTGAAATGAAAATTTGAAAACTGCATGCCCTTGATAAGTGCAAAAGAAACATTGACTCCAGAATTCTTTTTGTTGGTTCAAGTGACTTGCCAGCCATTTGGGCTTATTGAAGTTTCTACTGTTAATAACTCCACCCCTGTGAAAGATGCGTTTGTATGGAACAAAATTTGTTCAAACAGAAATTGATTTGAATTTTGGTTTTGAATTGAATGCAATTAGTTTTGAATTGAATTTAACCTGCTTTGAATTGAATTTTATCAGGTTTTGAATTGAATTTAATCAGTTTTGGAATTCAATGAACAAGTAATCTGCAACTGATAGACAAAAATGGAGGGCTGCTGCGCAGTTCTTCTAGTAATTAATTAGTAAGCGTGAAGGTGCTCTTTAGAATAAATAGTCATAAATTTAAAGATGAATTACCCAAGGCACTCTTCAAAAGTATCATTTAAAAAAGCTTTAATAAATAGGCTTAATCATATTTGAAAGAGTAAAACAGCCAACATGTTTCAGCCATGGCAGGCCTTCATCAAGGCACGGTGAATTACAAAATGTTCTGACAGGTATTTCAAGTCAGCTGTTGAATTAACTCCAGCTGTAGTAGGCGGAGTCAGCAAATTGCATAATCAAGACCTATATCTTAAAATCGTATCACGAATGCACACACAAACACAGAATAGATCCAGTATCAAATCACAAACATAATTCTTAAAATAATTTAGAGTAGTATAGCTAGTTATATAGCCCATTATTCATCACTTCTACTGGAATGTTACCAAATCTATAGAGTCATTCAACCCTGGGAATGTCATAGCATTTAGCTTATAAATCCAGCGACTTTCTTTTTGGTTTAATGTTTTTTGTCTATCACCCCTCCTAGAGGTAAAGGGCACATGATCAATACCTATGGCAGTGAATAAAATATTTTTATCATTATGCGCTTCTTTAAAATGTTTTGTCATAGCATAATCGCAATTTCCTATTTTTGCGGCATATCTATGTTCAGCCAAACGGTCCTCCAGCCGTCGTTTTGTACGCCCTACATAGAAGGCGTCACACAGAGAGCATTCCAAAATATAAATAGCAAATGTACTCTTGCAATTTATGAAATGGTTAGTAAAGAATGTAAGTTGTGTGACCGGGTGGGTAAACCCTTTCGCCTTTGATACCACTTCACATAATTTGCAGTACCCACATTTGAATGTACCGTTAGGTACTTTGGGTAGCCATGTAGACTTTTCTTTGGCTGGTAAATAACTACGAACCAGTCCATCACCCAAAGTAGATGCTCTTCTGAAGAAGATTGGGGGGTCTTTAAAGAGATCATTTAGAGAGTCGTCACATTGGAGGAGATTCCAGTTCTTTTTAATTATATTACGTATTGTGTACGCATCTGTGCTATAGCGTGTAGAGAAGAAATCCCTCTCCTTTTTAGCAGATGCTGGCTTTCTGTAAAGCAGAGAATTACGTTCAATGGAGCTCGCCCTCTCCAGGGCTGTGTCTAAGACTTTAGGAGAAAACTACTACTTTTGTGACTCCAGGTATTCTGAACCATTAAGCCATATGAGGTTGAAGTTTAAGTTCTGAACAGCTCTATCAAATTATTTAGATTTTGACTGAATATAACGTTACACTTGAAGCCCACGAGCTTAAACGAGTAGGCTCGCCAGCGAAACACATTCACACATACTGACTGGGAGAAAAAGTGACTCAATTTTAAGTAACGTTGGCATTTTTACTACGCCTAAGAAACGTAAGAAATTAGCGAGTGCATTTACTGATTATCTCGGGCTAACTCAGGGTTAACTGTAGAAGATTAATATGATGAGCTAAAACAAACAAACTGATAGAGAGCTGAAGTTTTCGTAAACATTTTCCGGTGTAGTTTGGTGGGTTTACAATTCATAAGGAGCGCTTCCTGGACATTAAATAGGTCACCTTACTCCAAATAAGGCAGAGGCTACGAGGGACAGAGTCGGGGCTGCAGCTCGCGATGCGCGTTCATGTGATGTTACTCAACTTGAATTTGAATTTGAATTTAGAGAGCTGAATTTGAATGAGTGAATTGAATGAAATGCAAATTCAATACAAATAATAGGACTCTAGTTTCAGATTACTTGTTCATTCAATTTCAAAACCGATTGAATTTTATTTGAATTAAATTCAATTCAAATCCAAAATTCAATTAAATTTCTGTTGGAACACATTTCGTTCCATACATTTGACAGCCAAATAAATTTTGACCTGTGAGCATCATTGCCAAAATTTCAACTGGTCTTGCAGTTTGGCCACGATATTGGATTTTGCCAAAAACATTGAAAATGTTCTTCAGAACCAACGAACTTATTCAGCTGCAATTTCACAAACAAATAAAAATTTGGTCCAAAAAATCTGAAAATATTAATACCTTCCATTGAAAATTGTAGAAGCAGCCATTGGTCAAAATGTCGAAATAGTCACGTGCTGAAATTTATCTTAAAATGTTATTGGTGTGAAAATGGTTCGATATAGTCACATGAAAACTTCTAAGTGGAATAGCCAATGTATGTGAAATCGATTGTGTAAAACTTTTTGTGTCTCTTTTGAAAGAGACGTGTGGCCTGTGCTCCATATTAGATTTCTGAAAATTATTGCTCCTGATCATAACTAGAGCCCTGTGATTGGTAGAAATATGCAACTTTTGTGAGTAACATTCGGGTGCCTGTAAGTGATTTAATGTGCTGCAACACAAACGGCTCACTATAATGGTGAATGTGGCTCGTAGCCCTGCCACGCACCCTCTGACAGTTGAATGACAGAGCGGAATCCCCCTAAATTCTCCCCAAAGGGAGAAAAACATTTCCCCCTTTGAAAAATGTATTATTCACACATTGACCCAAGGTATTAGTTGTAACAATCAGAAACTGACCCATGACTTCCTGAACCTCCCTGCCCTCCCTAAACCAATCACAAAAATGGTTTAAATGAACTACTGGCCCCTTCAACTCAATGGGCCTCACCTGCACCACCAGGTTTCTGCGGCCCTTGCAGAAGCGCTCCAGCATGCGCAGGAAGAGGTGCGTGGACTCCACCAGGTCCCGCAGGAAGGAGCGTGGCTGCTTGGTTTCGTCAAACTTGCGCAGCAAGGTGAGGAAGATCTCCCTGTACTCCATCATATAAAATATATTACCTAAAGATGGACATGTCAGAGAAATGAGAGAAAATGTAAAAAAAAATTGGCGTAGTAAAAACTGCTAAAATAGTATCCATCATGTCAAACAAACAGGGATCGCGGTACAGGCAGCTCATCACATTTCCATCCTTCCTTCCCTCTTATGCTCTTTGCTCCAACCATCATGGAGTTATGAAAAAGGACTGCAAAAAGGAGACCATGAGGATAGAAATGGGAATTAGACCAATGGAATGCCATTAGGCTTTCAAACTTAAGTTTTAAGCATCAGCAAGCACAGGAATTGCAGATGCTTAGCAGATGGAAAGAGGTAGCCTCGCAGGTCAATCATCTATAGATCACAAAGGTCTGGGAAAAAAAGAAAAAAAAAAAAACAACCACAGACCTTGGGCTCATGTTTCTAAGCTCAAAATAACTTGGAGACACTTCCAGTTCTTATTCTCAAATTCATATTACAGATTTGAATCTCCAATAATGATGCATGGTGAGCATTGTAGAGTAAAATCGCTGCTAAGTATCTCTCAAGTAGATGCTACACATTGGTGATGTTGGGGTGAGATTCTCCATCATCACTGCAAAAGTGCTTTGAGGTCTTTTGAGAAAGTGCTACTATTTGTTCATTCAAAATAATGGCAGACCTCACTGAATTTCTAGGTCTTGACAGGAAGGAAGGACGTTAACATAAGTGACTGGAAGGAGCTCTCGACACAGAGAGGCAGATACGGGAAACAGGAAGTTCAGTCGCTCACTCTTGATGACATTGGAGCTTTGACGAATGTTCTCGTCTCGTGAGCGGTCCATCTCATTCACTGTCAGCAGCAGCTCCTGATAGGCCTTCAGGGCCAGATGCATCCTGGAAACATGAATAACTTTATAAAAGCCTCCACAGGCCAACCGCAAGGCATAACGCACTTTCAACCATTTCATACCCCCAGAGCAGTTAACATGTTCGAATATCAAATTCCCTGACGCTTACAGAACCAAACCCAACCATGAGCCAGAGCACATATATTGAAATTCATAAATCAATGCACCCAAAAAACACCTTCCCCTAACTGACCTACGAGACCAGGAGGTGGCCTCCTTCCGGTCGGTTAGCATCATCTCGTAGTAATTGGTAATGTTGCGCTCGATGTAGTGGAAGGCGCGGATAGACAAGGTTTCGGACACTAGGTCGGGTCGGAAGTTGTGGCCCCGGTTAAACGCCATGAAGAAGGTCAGGGCCCAGAGGTAGTAGGTCTCGTCATGCTGCTGTGCTTGCTCCCGGACCAGCGTTTCCTGTGTGTGCCCATGGAAACAAAAGGGATTTGGAACCCACTCATGCTTTAAGGTCTGCGGCCCTTCCCAATCACAGCACCACACAAGAAACGGCCACTGTCTCACAATGATCAGTCAACTACTCAGTCAAGAGGCAGAATCCTTTGAAGATCATATTTAACTACATTTTCACATTTAGAACACCACCACTAGTGCGCTTAACCTCTATTGCTTACAATTATCAGCAGTGAATGTTCCACCAGCACTAGAATCGTCAACAGGTTAATCATATAGCTGTAATCTGACACCTTAAAAAGGTTGAGTAGTAAGTTAAAGAGCTTGAGTTTCAACCAGGGGTCCCCAATCTTTCCCAGAAAGGGCCGGTGTGGGTGCAGGCTTTCATTGCAACCAAACAATTACACACCTTATTCTACTAATTAACCCCTGGACTCTTTGCTAATAACCTTGATTAGTAGCATCAGGTGTGTAGCTGCTTGGTTGCAATGAAAGCCTGCACCCACACCGGCCCATTCTGGACACCTGGTTTAAAGGATTCCTGGAGCGCCTGTGTCTGCTCCCACCTTGACCAGGTACATGAGGCGGTTGTAGCAGTTCTCCAGGAAGTCGATACAGAACTCCCGCAGGAAGAGGCGCACGTTGAGGGCGGAGCGTCGCTGGACCTCACCGTCTCGCGCCCGCATCTTTCGCTTGGGGACCCGCCCCACCGCCTTTCCTACGTCGTGGGTGTAATTCTTAAACTGCGGAAGACAAAAGACTGTGGTGAGCAAACGAACTCTGGGAACATCGTGTCCACCTCAAACAGCAATATAAAAAAGAAATTCTTGACAAGTCAACCCCATCATAAAGTCTGAATTCAAAACATTCCAGTACCTTGTCAAATGTTAACAAATGAACTCGAAAACTGCTCAACGATGCCTGAGGAGTCTCTGTATAACAGGGGCCCGGTATGAGAGTAAAACTCAGATTAGGGGACACTCATTTGTTCAGAGCCAGATGGCCCAAAGTGAAACTGTCTCTAATGCACATCACGGCAGACAAAATATTTTACCCTGTAGCAGAGACCAGAAGCACAAATTGTATAAATGATGTGAGAAGTATGCAAACAAAGTTATTGTAACATTCATTGTGAAATATACAAAAGTATATTTACTAAACGGTTGTCATCGAGGAAGAAAAGTGGCCAGCTTCTTGTCACCTCTCACCGTCATGTCATTTCATTACATACTGAACGTTAGGCAGTTTTTCACTGGTTACATTTTCCATAGCTTAGCAAGCAGGTCTGACAGGAGTGATCGTATGGCTTTCCGAACACAAAGAGAAGCGCATCTGCAGATGGCAGCAGTGCCGGTGTGAGAGGGCAGATGATCAGACTCACTTTGTGAAGGCCTCTGTGGTAGATCACATCATTATCCCCAATAGACTTTAGCCCCTGCACCACATAGGAGCCTCCGAAGCGAGAGTGTCTGAGGATGCAGGGGGAAAAAAATGAAAATATAAAAACAAATCACTTTTTGGTAAAATAAAATCATTCTGACAGAAGGCAATAAATAATGACCGGATATCAAAAACCAATAACGGGAAAAGCAAAGAAAAAAACAGCACTTAAAATAATAAAATGCAGTCAGAACAGAGTACCCTCAAGATACCATGCATGAACAAAGCTCTCCAAGCTCCACACCACCCTGTAATCTCCCAAAGGCACAGGAAGAACAGTGATAATCACCCTCATCATCCAAACAAGGCCCAGTGTTCATGGTAGATCTTAGCATCTCACCTTAACAATGTGACACCTCCGTGCCAGAAGACACAAACCATACTATGGTACGCAGGCTGCATTCCTTGCATGCAATTTGTATACTCCGTAATGAAAAAATACAACGAAAAAAAATCCCCCCCAACCATGAAGCCAAGAAAATTGGTGAAAAAGTGACTTTGCTTGGGAGCCAGTGTGCTAGATTGCCATTTACGGACACAGCCCCATGAAATGATCCGCCACTAAAGAACAGCTGCCAACTGCGGAGGGTAGTCTGCGCAGGGACCAACTTTCAGGAAACCCTCTGGGCCAAAATAACTGAACATTAATACCAGCATCCCTGCCAGGCCACCAGAGCCTCACTGCAGCCCATAAGCGAAACTTTACGACTCCCTAGTGTAGTAAAAACTGCAGTGTCAGGTTAGTTTGTATTCAGAGCCATAAAGTTAGCGTTACTGCAGTCAGTATGAAAGGACGGGCTCATTATTTCTCTGTTAAAATGACAGAGTGTAAAAAATATAGAACAAGTCTCTGTGACATCCCCCGCAGACACAGGACAGGTGAAAAGCATACAGGCACATGAGAGCACTTTTTCGTTCCTGCCACACTGCAATATTAATACAAGGAGTCCAAGTCAGCACAAACCAGCAGGTCAGAATCATCCACTCAGCATTTTACTTGGGGCAGCTTAGCATACTCCTGACTCGTCCACAAAATAGATCTCCATTCAACATCGGTCGACAGAACGGCGCACTAGGTTTCGATGAAGGCCAAACAGACACAAAGCGTAAACGCAGACACGGTGACTCCCTGTCACCCACCTGGTTCCCCGCTGGAAGTTGCGGGTCCTCTTGGCAGCCTGCTCCTTCTGTCTCAGTGCCTCCAGCTCCTGGTTGTCTTTCTGCTTCTCGTGTGCGGAGCGAGCCTGACCCGCACTCACCAGCAGCTCGGGAGTCTGGCAGCACACACAGGGGAGAGGCGCTCAGACCATTACACACAGCACCTCAGTGCCCAACAGAACAGGGCCAGGGACAGCATCAGCACCCCAATACTCGGGCCTAAATCTGGCCAAGTGCTTCAGACTCCAGCTGTTTTTGACATACAACTGCTGGTGTGCGCTAATAATCCTTCGAAACATGCACACGCGCGCACACACACACGCGCGCACACACACGCGCACACACGCGCACACACACGCGCGCGCACACACACGCGCGCACGCACGCACTCACACACAAACACACAAACACACACACATTTCAAGGTATTTAGCATTTAACAGGACGCATATTCCTCTATTCTCACGTCTCAAACTCAACAATTACCACTAGTATAGCATCATTATATCATGATATTCCCCGCCATTGCCATTATAGTAAGCTAGGAAGGTCATTATAAAGTCACCTTGCTTTACAGCGATTGCAAGTTTCACCCTCACTTTCCCCATTGGCTGTCCTGTCTTCCATTTCTCCCAGTGCATCCAGTCTAACTGGATGACCAGTGCAGTGCAATGGCAAGGCTCCTGACCTGATCCCTGAACAATAAGGAGATGACCTCCAGCACATGTAGGCTCCACTGCTGCTCACTCTGAGCACTGGCCAGGAACTTCAACAGGTCATCCAGCCCACTCATGTGCATCGCCCACAGCAGCTTGTCATGGACGCTTGCGTCATCGTCCACATTCTGTCAGAATCACATAAACACACGCGCAATTACAGCAAGTAACTGGAACATTCCAGGTGAGATAAAAAAAAAAATAATAAATAATAATAAAAAATAAAAATAAAAAATTGTGCCAAGGGTACCAGTTCATCTGGACAATAAACCGACTGTGACCACAAGTGAAAATTTTACATGTATTTATCACTTGATCTGCAACACATCAATCGATATCTGTGATATACATTAATGTCATCTTATTACCCTGAACTACAGTGTAATACTGGGATCATTACTCACTAGTTACTCATAAAAATTTTTTAAATGATATTATTATTCTTTGGTTAAAATATGGATCTGAAGTCAATCCTGAAAACATAAATTTATAAAACTGAAATTTATCACTTAAATAATTCTAATTTTCACTGAACTGATCAAAAGATTATTTATGTCATTAAAATGCCAACTTTGCGTTTAAAATTACACCAAGTAAAATTAAGACAATAGGTGTGGATAATTGTTGTAACATAATTAGACCCTTTGGACAGCAAAAAATCGATCTGCTAAATTGCTGCAAAAAAAGTGGCAACTCCAAGAGGTTTGAAATAAAATGGATACAATTCAAACTATGTTTGTGTATTCATGGGCAGGTGGAAGATGCGTGTAAAGTTTCAGCTTACTTAGAGCAGTTTCTACATTAACTTCTTCGGAAAAATTTACAGGCATGGTATAATGACACGTCAAATCAAGATCAAAAGTCCCCAAATGACAAAGCTTGAAATACACATCGCCCAGCCAAAAAAAAAAAAAAAACAGTCACACACTAATATTTCATTGGACCGCTTTTAGCTTTGACTAAGGCAAGTATTTGCCATGGCATCGTTTCAATAATCTTATGCAATGTCACAACATTTATTTCTGTCCAGAGTTGCATTCATTTTTTGCCAAGATCTTGTATTGATGATGGGAGAGTCATAGTTAAGTAAAGTCTTCTCCAGTACATCTGAAAGATTCTCAATGGGGTTAAGGTCTGGACTCTGTGGTCATCAATCCATGAGTGAACATTATGTCTCATGCTCCCTGAACCCCTCTTTCACCATTTGAGCCCAGTGAATCTGTCCCTCTCCTTACCCTGAAGGGCCCATCACTCTGCTACAGAGTGAATCTGTACTCATCAGACCACATGACCTTTTTCCATTGCTCTAGACTCCAATCTTTATGCTCCCTAGAAAATTTAAGCCTTTTTCTCCAATTAGCCTCACTGATGAGTGGTTTTCTTCAGGTTACACAGCTGTTTATTCCCAATGTCTTGAGTTCTCTTCACATCACGCGTGTGGAAAAGCTCTTACTGACACTATGAAACATAGCTATGAGTTCTACTGCTGATTTTCCACAATCTGATTTCACCACATGTTTAAGTGATCTCCGATTACGATCACTGAAGACTTTTTTCCAACCGAATTTCTTCCCCGATGAGGATTGTTCACGACTATCCTTCCAGATTTTAATAATGCGTTGGACAGTTCTGAATGCAATTTTAGTTGTTTCAGTAATCTCCTTAGCTGTTCACTTTGCTCGATGCAGGCCAACAATTTGACCCTTCTGAAACAGAGTAACATCTTTTCCATGACCACAGGATGTTTTCTGACACAGTTGTTTAAGAAATGAGATGCAGCTCACAGCATCAGTCAGGGTTAAATAACTTGTTGCCAGCTGAAAAATATGAATCAATGCAGTAATTATCCAATGGAAGGCTCTATTTGCCTTGTTAAATCCAGGTGGTCACTTTTTTTGGCCAGGCAGTGCATGTCCTGAGTCATACTGCTTAGCTCCTAAATACTAAATTTTAGCTCAATCGTAACAAAAAGGGCAGAGATATGAGGCATGAGTAGGCCTGGGAGTTTCAGGACTTTTTTCAAAACAGGAACTGGCGATTTTTGGGGCGGGTGCCAGAAAATCACTTAAACGCAGGGGCGGTGCTAGACCTGAAAAAAAAATAAAAATAAAAAAAATAAAAAAAAAAAAATCGGGGCCAAATAACCATCACTGTATCGACAACAATTAGTCCTGGTTAGTTCTAGATGGCTTTCCTTTATTAAAATGTTTTCCTCTTTAAGAATAAACATGTGGCAATTGAAGGCACAGCTTCTCACCCCCATGCGATCTAACAAAGACAAAATCGAGGGCTGCACTCAGTACAGAAAAATTATTTAATTATAATTAGGTCTATGCACTGGCACTCAGCGACGATAACTTTTTTCCAGCGAGAGCGGCATTTCAGAACTCTTCAGCGAATGAAGGTAATTCTGGTGACAAGTAGGTGGTTTCGTCCATTTACATTCTTCATTCGGACAGCTGTCCTTTTTTTACAGCAAGTTGCACGACCGAGCTGCAAAAACAGCTGTATGAACTTGTCGCCAAAATGACCTTCAATCGCAAAAGAGTTCTGAAATGCCGCACTCGCTGGAAAAAAAAATTTACGTTGCTGAGTGCAGTGCATAGACCTATTCATAATTAAATTATATGTGTGTACTGAATGTAGCCAATTGTTCTGTCGCTGTTAGTTTGCATGAGGGAGAGAAGCCATGTCTTCAATTGTCACTTGATTATTCTTAAATTGGAAAATGTGGTAATAAAGGAAAACCACTGAGAACTAGGACAAACACGCCATGACATAAACCCATCAAACCTTTGGTCCAGAAGAGCAAATAAAAGCACTTTTATTTAAAAGAGAAATGGGATGGACAGAGAATTTATTTTGGAAACCCTGATGATGCCAATGCAGAGCGCTTCAAATAGTCGTATTAACCCCTTTGCGCAGAAGCCAAATTTGGCTATTTTTGGGTTACCCACTTTAATGCTGTATAATTCAAGATTTAAGCTTCATAAAGAGGAAAAATGTGGCTCAATTCTGAAAAGACTCTTACAGCATTTAGAATTACATAATATTTCAGTTAATTTTCATGATTATGGTAGAGAAAATGAGCTGCAAACATAAAAAATCTTCATGAGAATTCACCATTGAAATTGCAAAAAAAATAATTCTGAGGATTGAAAAACTGCTGGGGCTTAAAACTATACATTTCTGGGATCATAAACTCCTTGACCACAAGTACAATTTATCTTCAACATTACATTCTAGATTACCTACATGCTTTTAGCCAAATTATACACCTATCCAAGTGTCTCCCCGAAGTCTCAAAATGAAGTCCTGTCAAATCATAAAAAAATCATGTATATAACACAAATAAAGTTTTAAGGCATGAAATTTAATATGAACAAATGATATTCTGGTTGAGTTTTGTATGAATTTATCAATCTCAGTGCAGTTGAATACCAATGGTCACCAGCAACCTCTCCAAAGACAAAATATGCCTTTTCTCCTTAATAAAGTTTAGAGTTTTGGCCATTTTACTTCAAAGTGCCCCAAGCCAGCACAAACACGCATTAAATAAACTTCTTATTAAACGGTTAGAACATTCACCCTGTAATGAAAGCTACCAGTCCCCTCTTCTAAGCTTACAAACTCATTTCAACACTTATAAGGAACAAGTGCAACTCACTAACTCAGTAATATCTGAATTCTGAAATATACCTTATTTTAATAGAACAGACACTCCACTTTCAGGGAACAATCCATTGCCTCCCTGGATTCAAAAGAAACGTGCAATGAACGTACCAGGGGGTCCACCCAAATGCACGGGCAGTTCGTGTTTTAAACAGGAAAAAAACCTCGACATTCGACTTTGTAGAGTACGTATACATTCCAAAAACAAAACAACAACAACAGCAAAAAAATAACAAAGTAGCAGCCTCACCTTTTTCATGAATCCCAATTCCAGAGACAGATGTATCCTGTAGCAGGAACCCTCCGGTCCTGTTTCATTCGAAATAATTCCAATTGACCATATCCTTATCTCATTTAAATCCCCTAAATGTAACTGAACACTTCAAGGCCAGTTTTGCGATCGTGTTTTCTATAAATCGCGTCTATTTTAACCGCGTAATGTGCATAACGTAGACAGGATACAACCGAGCCTGCTGATACGCATAGGTTTGTATGCTCTCTGTTTGTCCAATCAATGTATTTCACTTACTCTAAAATGTTTAAACACTCGGGAATTGGATAAGAAACGAGCCAATCAATACATTTTTTACCAGGGTAGCTTCACGAGAACATGAAGTGTAACTATACAATTACGCAGAAGAGCTTGAGCGTATGATTGAGTGATTGGCTGTCAACGCCAGTACTCGGGTGGATATAATGAAGCGCTGGATTTGTCAATGAACGGATCTGCGCGTAAATCCACGGTAGGGAACAACGAATTTTTGTTGTATGTGACAACTGTAATTAACAGTAGAATGTGAGAGAATCAATACCATGTCGATTTTTTGCCTCAGAAAACTGATTTTTCTGAACCATTACTTGGAATACTGTTGGCTCGCTGTGGCTTAACTGGTTGCTACAGAGGATAACGATTTTTTCTGTGTCAATATATCGTTTTTTTAAACTGCTGGATCGATACTATAGGCAAGGATACTGACCAGTTTGCACATCAGGCTTAGCTGAGGAGTTAAATTCATGCAGCTCTTGAAAAACAGGGCGTGGAGTGAACTTCCCCATATTCAGAACCGCGTTCGAGGTCTGCTTGCTTGTGAACATTCAATAACTGATCCGAGGGTGCCATTTATTGATCGAGTACAATAACAGCGTGCTTCCAATTTGCAGGTCTATAGATGCGGGCGTCTATATCTGCAGAAAGGGGTTAATTACACTAGATATCTGCAGGAGCAACATTATGGCTTCCCGCCCCGTGATGCACACCTTTTCCTCATAAGGGTCAGCAGGAACGTGCAGCACGTTCCTGACCAGCAGCAGAATCCGCTCAATGAGGAGGTTATCCTCTTCCTGTCTCTGTTCCCATTCCTTCCAAAAAGAAAAGAATACTGTCACATCACAGAGATGCTCCCAAACACATTTCCCAACACGTTTACTCATGGTCAGCGATTCAAGGTTGAGGGCTGGAGCTCATCCCAGAACGCAAAAGCATGAAGCAGGCGTACATCTTAACTCAGTCTCCACTCACACAGACTTGTATCCAGAGGAAATTTAAAGCTTTCAAATTTCCCAGCACAGAGAACTAGGGTAACAAAAGAAAACCATAGTAAACACTACAGTACACAAGAACTCAGTTTCCACACTCACTCATTTGTACAAAATCTCAACAGCGGTATTAGGAATGCCTCAACCTACATTTTCTGCAGCTTTTCAGTCAGAACTAGGTCCCGTTTTTTCTGAGCAGGAATGTCTGTCCTTAAAACTCTGATGTTATGTACACTCTGATCTTGCATCTGGAATCTCTGTATATGAGGAGTCTCCTCTCAAGTGCAACTTGAATTCAGCAGGGATATGTTTCCAAGGGTGCCGTTTCTTGAGTAAACTTCATAAGCCAAAGAGAATGAGAATACCGGGAGCATTGAGCTTTACTCACCAGCTGCAGAAGGTTATACAGAGTCTCACTCAGCACACCAAACACTTTCTCACTGGCAAAAGCCTGCGGGGAGAGAGTTTAGACTTCAGACCTTCTCTCATGAACACAGATAGACACAACACCAAACTACGAGCAGAGGATGCCGGCAGTCAAATTGTAAAAAATACTGTTACAACCGTAGTGCGTTTTTCACTGACCTCTTTGTAGGCCTGCAGGTAGGACACGACCTGTAGGAAATGATGTCTGAAAGCTGGGTCATCCGGCACTTTCCCAAAGCATAGCAACGCAGGTTGGGTAAGGTTGACCATCAGCCTGAGAGTTCAAAAGGGAACGCAACCATTACCCTTCAAAATAACATTCCCAGCTTGCAGTGCAATTCCAAACGTATAAATACTCAGAAACACAAAATATATTTCATAATGCATTCCCTAAGACTCAAACCAGCAGGAGAAAAATCACGCAAAAAACTATAATATTGCCTAAGTGCAAGACAATCAAAATAAATTCCCGGGGGGGTCGCAGAGTCCTTGAGTTCTTTGTCATTCAATATAGAAGGGCTGCCAATTAAGGTCTTGGGAACAAGGTGCTGTTACAGCATGAGACTCAGGGGTCTGACTGGGACTCAGAGGGTTGATCATTGAAGACCCAGTGAAGCCACAATAAGATCAAGGCCCCTGGAGTTAGCATTCTCCTGCTATGTATAATCAATAGAGATTTTCGGCCACTGAAAATTTTCAGCCGAAAAAGGCAAAAAAAATGCATTTTCGGTTTTCGGCCGAAAGACTTTTAACACCGAAACAATACGGCCAAAACAGAATGTTGTGATGAAGCAAGCAAAAACCGCGGTCAGCACACGTCTGTCCATACGTTTTAAATCGGGGACGCGCACCACCGTCACCACGTTATGGCACTAAAGTCCGCGAGTGCTGAATTGCAATGTCTGTTTGATACTGTCCTCATGCATAGGATAGCAGCTGGTGTTGTGTCCGATTCGGTTGCACATTAAATACGTACCACATAAAAACACAGAGCAATGATATCCGTAGAAGGCATAGAGTATTCATAGACAATGGCAATGTATTCTCAAGGCAGTTGTGTACCATAAGTATTCCATAATGTAACTAGACAACCCCAGTAAAAATATGGAATCACCTGACACGGATGTTAATTTACCTTTTGTCCTTTATAAAGAAGCAAATAACACGTATGATAAAACAATTATTGTTTATTAGCTTGACACACAGGCGTCATTTAACATTTCACTTTGAAAGTGAAAGCAAAACATGCAGCAAACGCGCAAATCGCGGGAGATGGCAGAGTATTAGAATTTATCGCTTTACGATGCGTCATCTCATCTGTGATACTTAACATAATTGGACACAACACCGTTGCTTCTTATTTCCCTAAGAACAGGATCACGGACAAAGAAACGCAATTCGTAAATGCAGCAGCTTCAGTGAATAAACGCAACCTTGTTTGAAAAGAAAGGCAACGCACAGTATATTTATCAGGCTGCCTAAAACAACACACATTTCAAAACCATAATCTGAAGACCTGTTTCAGTGATGGAAAGTGAAGCCTGTTTCCTATCGATTATGCGGAAGCGAGTGGTCTTTCGCAGCCGATTCTCTCTGACCAATCAGTGGGCTGTGTTGTCTTCATGTAACATATTTTACAATTTATCAGTACCAGACCAGCCATATGAGTAACAGACCAGCCATTTATAGGCCTGTAGGTTATTCATGAGTGGGGCAAAGTTAAACATTTAATTAATTATTTTATATTGTGCTTTGTTGGAATGTCTGTGCTGATTAAATATTTTCATAATTTTGTAATTGATTAATTCTTTGAAGCATGAATATTAATTTATGCCATTGCAATGCCTTGACTTTAGTAAGGTAAATACACAGTCATAGCCATAAATGCAATGGTACTAAAAATTGGCATAATAATTTCTTTCGGCGTTTCCGTTTTCGGCCAAACGTTTCTCATTTTCAGATTCGGCCAAAAATTTTCATTTCGGTGCATCCTTAATAATCAACTAAGTTATAATGGATAAAAATCATCAGCTAAAATGACAACTTCGAGAAAGCGAGGAGCTGTAGCCCAGTACCGAATGCAGGCATCAAACAGGGGCTTGTCCTGGTGGTGCTGGGTTATAATGGGCAGCAGGTCGTTCTGCAGGATCTGCCCTGCTCCAAGCTGCTGACGGATGTCCCGTGTGTCATCTTCATGTCGCAGATACCGGATCAAGTCCTTTACGCTCTCTGTACAGGGCAGGGGCGAGCCCAGAAAAATAAATAGTAGTCCCGAAAACACGCCCCAACCAAAAACAGTACAGCTCCTGCTGGAGTAGATCATTTGCCAGCTAAGTGTGTTCTACAGCACTCCTACTTAGACAAACTATTAGGGTTTGGAACTTCACTGAACACGATGGTAAAGAGTGACATGACAGGAGGAATAGGGAATGAAAGAGATGGAGACAGCAGGCATTAGTGTATTTCTGAGTTTGATAGCCGTCATTAGCGCTAGTGTGACTTCAGTTCATAGTAGTGACTGACATCTGGATCATATGAAATACAAATTTCTATAATTGGGCACAGCCCTACTTATTATAACGTGCAATAGTGCGCATATTTAGCTTCGGCCTGAAGGCAAACCTTTTGCCAACAAAGAAAAACATAACGTGTTGCTGAACACCCCACAGCCTGCGTTGCACATCTATGGGTCCCGGTGAGTTACCATACCAAATCTGACGAAGCTAAAACCAATAGTTGCTTTGTACTTGGCCGGATAAGATTTCCAGGGTCAAGGTCACAGAGCTAAGGTCAAATGTCAAATTCAGCAAAAAACCTGACACAGCACATTTATGGGTAACTGTGAGTTACCATACCAAATTTGGGAAAGCTACGAGCAATAGTTGCTTTGTACTTGGCTGGAGAAGATTTCCAGGGTCAAGGTCACAGCGCTAAGGTCAAAGGTCAAATATAGCAAAAAACCTGACATTGCACATCAATGGGTCATAGTGAGTTACCATACCAAATTTGGTGAAGCTGCAATCATTAGTTGCCGAATACTGGCCCAGACATAGTCATGGACATACGACAGATGACAGACAGACACGCAGGTGACGACAATACCCCTCTGGCCAAAGTCGGCCAAGGGGTAATAAAGTGGCCATGTATGGCTCCAAAAAGTAAGTCAAAATGAGGTCCCCATTTACTGAAAAACTTGCTGAAAACATCAACAGATTCAGTGGTCACTAAATGTCACCATCCACAGGGAGAATTCATGAATATTAAAGAGGAATCATTAATGGTTTGAAACCATTCAGAAGTGAGATAGGTTTAACAACAGATGCTCTTTGAAACATTTTCTCCGAAAATGAGAAGGTGTTTACAACTTATACTCACCGCGGTTTAGCAGCTACCAGACGAATTTTAAGGAGGCAAACAGCAAATTAAAGCTGAGAAAAACATGCTTTGTAGTGGTTTTTGTCCCACGAAGATCCGTTGCTAGTGAGCCGAGCTACGAGGTTTTAAAAACGGCAAACACTCTCCTGACCAGATACGTATGAGTGCTGCACGATTGCCTAAAACGCCCATCTCCGATTCGCATCAATCTCATAAATGGTCCTCAAAAAGTTTTGAAATCCAGGCAAATGTGGAAAAATCCCATGCCTGACTAATGAAACTCACAAATACACTAATGACTGCTGACAAGCTCAAAAATAGATGATTGACTTAACAATTTCACAAATACACCAATGACTGCTATCAAACTCTCACATTCAGTAATTACTGCCATCAAGCTCATAAATATAATAATTACAGTTATTAAACTCAAAAATATACTAAAGACTGTCATAAAACTTGCACTTATAGCATTGAGTGCCATTCAATTCACAAATACACCAGTGATTGCAGCATGTCGGATTCACACACATACTTATCACTACTCCCCCAGGTTAGTACTCATTACTGCCCACTGAACTCACCCAGACAGTCCGGCTCGCGATGGTAGGTGTCTCCTTCCAAGTAGCCGAGGGCACTGCACGTTGCCAGAAGTTCACAATTCATCATGTACAAGTCCATATATCACAGTCCAGCTAAAGGTAAAGGGCCTCAACCTGTCGGGCACACATGAGAATGATGGACTTCACCTAACGCTTCAGTTTTAAAGCCTGAAATGTTTCCTAAACAAATTTTATACGTGTGAAAAATGCATAATGAATTTTGTAAAATGGTTAATAGCAGACCGAACAGATAAATACTGAGACAATGGAAAGCCTATTAAGTGACAACTGCTTCATATCTACTTCTATGTAAAGACATCATAAATATACTGTACAGAGAACACGATGTGCACCACATTTTACATTTAAGAATTTTTATATCTGTAATTCACTTAAAATGGCAACACAATTACATCCACGCCAGTCAGATTGGCCTCAAACAGCAAATGCAAATTTGGTTCCTGAGCAACTCCTGAGTAAAATTCCAGATGAGCCATATTTGAAGGAAAGCGAAGAACAGCAGGTTGCAGTGCCACCATAAAGTACTTCATTCTCTGTGACTGCATGAAGGAGTTACCTGATTCTCAACAGCTGAGCTGAGGTCCAAAGACGTCAGTTCATAGGCCGTTCAAAACCTGCGGAAACCAGAGAGGCCATTAGATAGACATTAATGCTGCCAAAAGCGGGTGGAGAATTTAATTTTAGGTATTTTTTCCAAGTTTCAATAATTTTTGCAACAAAACAAGAGGGCGAATTTGCTTTTGACCAGTCCCTTTATGCAACCAATATCACTAATTAATCCATGCATGTCTGAAAGAGATTACTTTAGGAAACTGTTCATCAAAGTTTTGTGAGGGATTGTGTACCTTGATTAAGCTTTTCACTGAGAGTCAGTCAAGTTCTTTTCTGTAAGCATTTCATGTGGCGTTTGATTTGTGGCGGCTCTTAGTTTAAGAAAGCATCAGGCATGATTCATGGAAAACGAAAGGAGAAAGCTCATCTGTCCTCCCTGTGACAGGAGTTATCATTATTGCACTTAAAATTATCATGATAAATTTATCATCCAGCCTAGGGGTGTCAACATCTACACGTGTAAACGGTTACACGGATAACAAATCATAACCGTTTAGAAAAATCAATAACCGTGTACGCGTCATTTTTTTCCTCCTCGTTCATTTCTCACCAATACATATAGTCGCCTATTTTTAGGGTTGATAATGTTGCCTGAAAGCTTCAGATAATAACATTAACCCACAATACACTGAAATGTTTCCACTAGCGCATACAGATGCATGGGGCGCAATGTTACCTTGATTTAAAAAAAAAAAAACCCCGCAGCCAAAGCCAGTGTCGCGTCACTTCAAGAATAGGCAGCAGCGGACTTGAGAAGAGCGCGGCGCTCATCATCTTCTCCATGTGCAAATGTCGTGTAGCTGAAAACAAAAACTGTTAATGGCTTGTTAGTTTAGCCTATATTGTTGCGTGTTGTTGTACATTATATTGTTGGTTGGTGCTCTGTCGGCTTTTCACGACCTGATCACGCATCCTCGCGTCTAAAGAGGAGGAAGATAACACATTTTTTCGCCAATTTTAGTGAATAATGTTGAGCGTCCCCCTCTACTTTTTTAACTTTGAGGATATAAGGTGAAGTTTTTTCTCTCACTTCAGCTTTGGCTTCTTTGAGTTTTTTCTCTCGCCAATTCCAGATTACTTTTACTATGAGATGCATATTAAAATTCAGATGCGGCTCCCGTTGCGTATTTAAGTTTTTTTTTTTTTTTTAAATGTACAAAAGTGAGCAATAGTTAAAACAGTGATTAAAAAAAGAAGGTTAAACCTTTTTCAGCTTTCACTTGTACATTTTCTTATCTGTCAAAATGATAGAGGATTTTATTTTCCAACTCATTTTACTTTCTGTGGTTATACAGCGCAACTGCGATAGAAAAAGCTCATAAATCTCCAAATGTGTAACCGGGCACACGTCGGTTAGTAGTCCCGTGTACACGTGTAGAAAAAATTGTAAACGTTGACACCCCTAATCCAGCCCTATTCATGGCCAAATCCACAAGTTATCTGCCACTGCTGTACAGACCTGAGCCAGTGTAACTGGCTGAAAAAGAACTTGAAGAAACAGCAGGTCTACAATAAATGGAACTATCCACCCCTACACCCAAAATAAATAAATCAAGAGCATTTTCTTTGTGCTCCCCATCTGGGCCTCACTTACCCTCAGGTTTGGTTGTTTGTGCACAACGACTTGAGATATAGGACAAACTATTCACAACCAGAGGGAGAAAGCCACCCAACAGTTCAAACAGTAATGTGACCTCTTCGGCTGTACACTGTACACCGTACCGTGGAAGTGTTGTCTTACAGTGTGAGCTCTGAGTCCCTGAAGAGCTCTTTTGAATCAGCTAATGTTGGTCGGTCAGCTCAGTAAAACTGGCGTCCAAAAAAAGAACTACAAAATAAATGTGTCTTCAAGAACTAATCAGTACATCATTTAGAAACAAATCAGATAAGGCATTCAAACTCACTGTAACCCCCCCTGGTTTGCGGTGACACTACGGTATACGCCGGCACTGCTGTGAGCGCAGAATGTACACTCACCCTCTACTCTCGAACACAAACACTCATACTCACTCACTGTGCTTAGTATCCAAAGAAAGGACAGCTCAACACCTTGGATTAACCCCTGCTTACTTGTAACTACCTTATTTCCACCTCAAAATGTGCAGGATAAAACACAAAAAGGGGGTCGATTCAGACCGCAGGATCCTCAGTTATACAACCGAAATATTTACCCATAATGCCCTATGACTCTAACCTAGTTAACCAAGGGGGCTTAACCCTTTGTGTGCCACACGCTAACAACGCCAACAGCATGCTTACAGACAGGACCATCTGCGCCACTTCATCATAAAGGCGTAATCCCGCAAATCGTATCAACCGATGATTATTAAAAGGGGTATGTGTAGGACAGGAAACACTACAGCAGAGAAACAGGTTTCCTCCCACGTTGAATTTACATCGCAATACCACTTGTCTGACCAGCGCAGTACCACTTTAAGAGGCTGGTCTCAATGTTTGGAGGGAGCATTTCATTTGAATAAAAAGAGACGAGAGTTTACTAAGCAAGAAACAACCGATATTAACCATATATCCGAGAGCTAAAGAACGGTGTGTGAAAGCCAGGAACAATTCGCCATTTTTTACGAATTTAATTAAGAAATTAATCTGAAAAATCAGCAAGACTTCTCAATTTCGTCATGCAGGGGAATACCATTATGAGATTTGGCCATCACATTGACCCCGGATTAACGTTAACCATTCACATTTTATTTTCAGGACTGCCAGCCCTGGTCAATTTCGGTTACTCTTGTCAACAAAATTAATAGCAAATATGCAGAGACACGGAGATAAGCACATTAATCGCATGAAGCAAGGCTGGGGATTACAAAATAAGCGCATAGCTAATGTGCTACAACACCGGGGAAGGTTAACTTCTGCAATATCCATAAACTGGGGCTAAAATAAATGACAAGCTCCAAGAAATAAAGCGAATCGTTGACGTTTAATGCAGAAACCCGTATCAGGAGATCAGATACTGTCAACATTTACGAACTGCCTTAATAATACACAAGAACCTACACATTTTTATATGGTGCTTTACATAGAAACCTGACTTTATACATTTATTGTCTTAGACAATATCCTAGATCTTTTCAAAGTATGTAATTACAAAATCTGATTATAGTACGCATGTAGCTAGCTACTGACTTGCATTCTTCCAACTTCCTTTGGACGCCTCCCAATCGGAGAACTGTCGACAGCGCGCTTTCAGACTCCTCAAAACAGTGATTCCTAAGTGCAGACATGTGATTATCGAATCAAATGTTACGTTTCGGTCCTGAATGTCACCTGCTTCATAAGTTATAACTTCGTTTGGCTACCTTGGCAGCCAGCAGGGAAACTTTTAAAATACTTATAACTTACTGTAACCCCGTGCCATGCGATACTCCAGTCGCTAGCCAGTTAGTACGCCACACTCCGCCTGGAAAAGCAAACTGCCTACATTCACTGGCTGAACTAGCTACAGTTATTGTTGGGTACACGGGACCGTTGTTAGTTAACGCAATAAGTTATCAGTAACATTATAGCACGCTAGCTAACCACACGTATTATGGGATCGTTCAAAGCACTCGTCTTAGCTAACTAGCTATAACGTTCGTTTACCAATTACTGTTTCTAACGTTACACAAATTACACGCGTCTCGTCGCAATAAATGACGTTACCTTAAACATGTGCCAGTGGACTATTCCGAGCAAATAACTCAGAAATTGCGAGAAGTTAAGTCGGCGCATCATAACGTCAACTATTAACGTTAGCTGGCTCCATTCATCTACTAAATGCTGCATACAGAATGTTTGAACTCACCAGATTAAGTTTCTGTGCGAACTGTTGGAATAGTGGTGTGAACTTTAGGAGAGATCAGCCCATGCATTACATCATGCTGGCTGAGTATAGAATGCCATTTTCCCCAAATAATTTCCGACTGCTTCAGACTCCGTCCCCAAAAAATTACACCGGAGACGGTTTTCAGGCTGACAGTAAGCAACACGCATCTCGCGCCTAAACACTGCAGAGGTCAGAGTTACTCTTAAAGGGGCATGGACACTTACATTGCGGACCCCACGTTTAAAGCAACCGGTTCGCGAAATACATTGTCACAATACGAACGGCAGCAACAAATATGTTCATTTTCTAGCTTCTCGTGTATTTATCGCAGGTCCCGACATCATATATTTGCGTGTGAAAAGTAGACCTTTCACATTATCAAATACCATTTACGATTAGAGCATAATTCATCACATTGATTCATCTTTCAGTATTTATAACGTCTTTCGCTTTTCCCCCCCCAAGGGTGGCATGTGAGCAACCCTTATAGCAATGCGATTTTGATTCACCCGAACGGCTCTACAACTCATACATTACTCCAAATGGTTCAAGTAGTTTGACTGCTGATACATTTTCGGTCAACATAAGCATTGAAAAGATGATATTTTGCAACACTAAGTTCAAACTATGTACTTGTCATACAAGCTCAAGGACTGTATCTTGCCTAATACAGCTATTAAAACACATTACCTGATACAGGCAAGTGGAGTGTTATGGTGTTATGGCAAGTGGAATAAATCGCGACCACTTTTCTCCGTGTATCTTTTAGCCGGAGTATAGCCAGATGTTTTGCCACAAAACATATCCATTCACGCTTTTTCAGTTAAGCCACAATCGGGACTGTACTGAGTACTCACATACATTAAAAGAATGAGAGCCAGCGACAGGGGTGGCATTTACGTGTTGTGTGTACACAAAAATCGCAACGAGACTGAGAAAACTGATGCATTTGGTAGATAGGAAGCCTATTTTCAAAATACATTTGAAAAGCTGTGAAATACACGCTACGCTTCCCAGAACAAGCGTGCACATTTTGATAGCATTTTTGAAAGAGGCATCCTTCCCTGCTCTACGGCAGGGCTGATGGTATTGTCTCAGTCACATTCTTGGTCTGCGTGACACCCTCTGACGCAAGCAGGCTACACGTGGTTTAACCAGGAAAGCTACTCGCATGTTTTGGTGATGGGCTGAATCTCAATCTCCTCCCTAAGCCCTGAGCCCTGAGCCCTCACTGACTTAAGTAGCTGCACCTGGAAAGTGATTGAGTGCGTTAGGCTGCAAGGGGCTGAAGTCAAGTACTATAAACAAGAGTCATCAGAAGATGACATATCCAACCGGTTCCACATAAGTCGTGATTTACTCATTGCAGGAGAATTGTATCCTCTTAATATCATCACTGTAGTAATTCTATACTCATAAAACAGATGGATTGATTAGTTTGTTATCAAGGCAAGCATGTAATGATGAATGTCTTGATTCAGAACTAGGATCTTGTGTCATGAAGTGTGGGGAATACAATAATGTGAGATTTGCTATTACCACTGTATGAAATGGAACACCTATTTCCGTATATGTTAACATATACTTACCTTTATAAATAATCAATGATGTAACTTCCATAGAGATATCATGTCTACCACAAACTTGACAGTGTTTTGTAACCCATTGGCCTACTCTTTCAATAGCGATGGCTGGTGTGCTACTGAGTCCTAGGTAACTGACAGTTCTGTGTGTTCCTCATTCCATGGCTCGGATGTGAGATACAACAAGGACATTTCACTCTATTTCACTTGGTCTGTGTGAGCCGAGACTTTTGGAGTTTTTGAAGTTTCTAAGTGGTATAGTTTTTGAGTTCTGTCCCGGAAACGAGACAAAGTCCAATTTTACGGCTGTTTTTGGTGAAAATATCAAAAATTATGGGCAGCATGGAACTGAAACCCCCAAAAGGCTGAAATACACCATAAGAGTAAGTTCCATAGCAAATTTGAAGTTTGTAAGTGGTACAGTTTTTGAGTTCTGCTCCGGAACTGAAAATGATTACAGACGGACGGACGGACGGACAGACGGACAGGGTGATGACTATATCCCACCATATTACATACCGGTGGGATAATAAAAAGGAAAGGGCAGTCCTTTGGTTGGTTGTCAACAGCGATGCATCATGTTTCTCACAATCGCAGTTTTGGGACTTTTTATTTTACGTTTTTTGCTTTGATAGCACTCTCCATGTTTTTTGTTTACAAATTTGCTCATTTCACTTCACTTTAATAGCGGCCGCCTGCTGGTTTCCCCAGGGGATTCATGTCATAAGTCACAATGTAATGAACTATGGGTAATTCCCTAACGCTAAGTCTGCGGAGATGCCCACTTACGGAAAGGGTGCATTAAGGACTCAAAAAGTCCGCGAGAGATCCCTCACGCACTTCATGATTTGTCAACGGGACAACCCTAAGCCCTCACGTACTTAGCAGGAGCGCGCCTCAAAGTCAATGAGTGTGTGAGGGTGGACATTGGGATTGGGCCATTGTGTTCATTCATCGGGCTTGGTGCATTGATGCTGAAGTTGTTGCGGCCTCTTATGCGGAAGTTGATCGGCCTAAGAGACGAGTACGATTGATTTTAAGTCTGATGGTAGGCCCAGAATTTATGAATGTAAGTTATATGTAGCTACTATAACATAGTTCTTCACAGTTTGCCATGCCAAATCGGCCTAGCAACGGGATATGCACTTTCACATGAAACCAGTGTAGTTGTTAAAACGTGTAACATGTTTTGTAGCATGTTATATTTCAAGAGTTTGTCTCCAAAACGCAATGTATTCATTTAACTCATTTTGAGTAAATCAGCCTTTTCTCTGTTGGCGCCCATTGCATTTTATAAAAAACACAAACTTTTATCATGAAAAAAAATTCTAAAAACGGATTTTTGCACCATGTGTAAGAAGTCCAGGACTATCGCTCTATGATACTACCTTAACTTTGTAATTTTGGCTCTTGTGTTTTGCAAACAAACTCATCATTTTTTTATGTCCAACTAATTTAGGGAATTATTATTTCAAGAGCATTGTTTTACCATATCATGCTTATAAAAAAATTACCTGCTTGTCTGAAGGGTAACAACATAGAATTTCTACATGTGATATGTTCATTTTTAAGATTGTCATGAATTCCATTTTTGTGAAATGATAGCTCAAAGTAAGCTTGTTATTTCTTAGAGCACAATTTATTCACCACGGTCATTTGCGCATGAAACCTTCTCAGTGATGTGACAGCCCTTTATTCCTCCCCTAATGAAGCCAGTCAAGTACTTTTATTTGTATATCATTAAGTGAGAATACAGGAATCCCCCCCCCCCCCCCCCCAAAAAAAAAACAAAAAAAAAACATAAAAACATTTCAATTCCATGTTGTGTTTTGGGGGCCTTTTTTTCATATATAGAGCTTATAGATAATGGTATTGTGAAAAGATGGCCGCTATTTACTGAGAAGAATCGATCCATGCCAGACATAAATAGTGATGGCTTGTTGAAAGACAGATATAATTAGGAAGCAATCAGGGAGCATTCAAAGACCACTGATTTACACTGTTCACATTACTTCAGTGACAGTAATGTTGGTCACAGCAGTCCTTCTTCAGATACCATAAAACCCTATAATGTTGTGACAATTAATACTTATATTTGAAATTTCGTAATAATGGTTCATTTTACAATTCAGCAATTTCTTACATTTTCATAATCAATTGCAATTTACACTGGTTGGTTTAGAAATACCTTGCACTTACAATTCCAGTGACGACTACACAGAAGCAGTACCGCACTCAAAGCACCAGACTGGCGAAGAATCTAACACACCTTTTGTTAGCTATTGGTCCAGCACATATATCAGGTAATGCTATGTTTGAAATTAAAATTATTGGGCCATTCCATGTCAAAACATCCAGATTTTGAGAAATTTTCCAGGTCACCTCCTCAAAAATTTTTGAAAAAATTAACGCAAGTAAATATTCACATAAAGTTAAAACATTGCCAAATATTAGACCAGTATCCCGAATAGATTTAAAGTTATGTCCATCAAAATCTAAATAATGTTTTGAGTTTTTTGGCAAACCCATTTTCAGCCAACTTTGCCAACTTATTGCTCCAAATTGATTGCTTTTACAAGGCTAAAATTGGGTATACTAACCATATTCATCCCCTAGAATCTGAAAATGGCCTTTGCTTCTGTGCATCTTGATCCACTTTTGTATGGTAAAGCCTCAAAATCAGCCGAAAACACAAAATGCCCAAAAACGAGGCCACGTTTTATGTCCTGTAACTCAGGAACTAAGTAAGATAAAAGGTTAGAATTTTATTTATTTTTTTTGTGATTTTATAATATTTCTCTCTGTAAAATTGCAGTACTCCAAGTAATATCATTTGTAGAAGAGTTTCAATGAAATAATTTCTGAATAAATTTTTCTGGTTTTGCCCCAAAATGCCTGTTTTTGGGGCAAAAAATGACCATGTCACCAGCTATTCATCTCTCAGAAATTTTTGCTGTGCAATCTTATGAATGTGAATAGTGTCTGACAAAAAATCAGAATGATGTTCAGCTTAATTTTTTTGTTATGAATTTTTAAAATATGTTCCGGAATTTTGTGTTTTTTCGTTGACTAAACCGGTATAGGCCTGCTGCAAGTGCTGTTGTCTACTGACTATAAAACAAAACATTGATTAAAAATACTTTTTGAACGATACACCATCTGAAAGTATTTTGTAAAATACATGACAGAGGTCTTGTCAGAATGTTTTGGTGTTTGCTAGATTCGACAGATTTATTCCTCAATTTTATTGGTTTCATTGTTTTTGTTACGAATGACTGTTTGGGGATGACATCAGTGCTTCAAACATGACATGACTTGACTGATCACAGGCTTCTGAAGTAATCCTAAGTGAGCCCAAACTCGTATTACTGAACTGTGCAATAATAGTTCACTATAAAAGGAGGCAGTCCCACTTGAGGATTATTAGATCATCATGAGCACTGAAATGAAGGGGAGTAATTTACCTTGGAGCTGTACTGGAATCCATTTAGATGATGCATGTCATTCAAGGAAATTTACAAGAAAAACTGGGCTATTGGGACTAGATACTTTCTCAAGTGAGGATACTGCTTTAATGCAGGGGCAGTTTGGTGTTCAGCAGATTGATTCTGTTTGTTGTCATCATGAGAAAGTGTTTTTGACTTGTTTTTAAATTTGAGAAGAATCAAAGGTACTGTGCAGATCCTAGACACACTCACCTCAAAAAAGCAGTGGGCCTATACCCATTTAGGTAAAAAACATTTTGGGACAATTTAAAAATTGGTAACAAAAAAGCAAGCTGAACATCATTCTATTTTTTTTGTCAACCATTGCTCACATTTATAAGATTTACAGTAAAAATTTCAGAAAGATGAATAATTGGTGACATGGTCATGTTTTGCCCCCAAAACAGGCATTTTGGGGCAAAACCAGAAAGATTTATTAAGAAATTATTTCATTTTAAAAACTTCTAAAAACAATATTACTTGGATTACTGCATTTTTACGGAGAGATATATACTGACCAAAACTTCCAACGCAACACTCGGGTTTATTGCAACACATGTCATTTTCTTATGATAAATAAAATATATAATATAATATATATAAATATAAATATAAATATAACAATACATAACAAATATTAAGATTCAAATCAAAAACACAGTTTTAGAGTCAGGAATGAAGAAAAGATTTTTCCTGGTTTCCAATTCACTGCATCAGTTGAAGACGCAACTCTGGATCACCAAAGTCAGTATCTTGTATGGCCTCCTCTGGCGTCACACACAGCCTGGATTCTGCGATGCATGGAGTCAATCAAATGCCGAATTTCAGCCTGTGTGATGCGGTCCCATTCCTCCTGGAGTGCTTGACGCAACTGTTGGACTGTGGCTGGTTCTGGATCACGCCTTCTCACCCGGCGATCCAGAATATCCCATAGATGTTCTATAGGGTTTAAATCTGGGGAATACGCAGGCCAATCAAGACACTGAACATTATTCTGCCTCAGGTAGTCCTGACAGACTCTGGCGACATGTGGTCTCGCGTTATCCTGTTGCAGCGTTAGGCGATAGCGATGGACGAGTGGAACTGCGACAGGGGTAAGGATGTCGTCACGGTAACGGGCCGCACTGAGGTTTCCATCGATGAAAATGAGGTCTGTCTTGCGCCTACTGCTTATTCCAGCCGAAACCATCACACTGGGCAGGATGGTAGCGTTAGTGTAACATTCCTGTCGCCTACGCCATACACGCAGTCTTCTGTCAGACACACTCAACTTGAACCACGATTCATCGGAGAAGAGCACCCTGTTCCACCTGAGAGCATTCCAGCCCAAATGAGCCCTTGACCATCGCAGACGGACGCGGCGATGTGCAGGAGTCAACACCAAACCACGGCGGGGACGTCGGTTGTGCAAGTTGGCTTCACGCAGGCGGTTGCGTACGGTTTGGTCGCTAATCCAGTTCTGGTGATGACCTCTGGTCTGAGCAGCAGTGGCTGTAGCTGGCATGAAGCGATTGCGCAGGTGCTGGTAGAGAATATGGCGATCCTGCTGAGGGGTGGTGACACGTGGTCTGGGGGCACGTGGTCGATCACCGGTGCTTCCTGTTTCATTATACTGGCTCCAGAGATGTGATATGGTCGACACGTGGACACCCAGGTTCCTTACAACCCGTATTTGCGACATTCCACCAGTGAGCATAACAACGGCTCGAATCGCTGATTTTGACCTAGGCGCGGCATGGTCACACGTTCACCCAGGATAATGCAAAGGAATATTTAAGTTGCCCATTGCTACGGTTATTTATTGACCAAATTCTTGAAGGATTGGTCAATGAGTTTTACTCAACCTGATGGGATAGGCAAAATTCCAAACAATATGCAATCAAGCGGAACGAGCTGCCCACATGACAAAATTAAAACAATTTTCTGAGCTTTTCATGGCTCAAAACCAATATCCCATTTTATGTACACCAAGTATTTCAAATTTGTATGTATTGCGTTGGACGTTTTAGTCAGTGTATCATTAAATCATTAAAAAAAATTAATTCTAGCCTTTTATTTTAGTTCCTGAGTTACAGATTATAGAATGTGGTCATGTTTTTGGGCATTTTGTGTTTTCAGCTGATTTTGAGGCTTTGCCATACAAAAGTTGATCAAGATACACAGAATCTAAGGCCATTTTCAGATTCTATGGGATGAATATGGTTAGTTTACCCAATTTCAGTCTTGTATAAGCAATCAATTTGGAGCAATAAGTTGCCAAAGTTGGCTGAAAATGGGTTTGCCAAAAAACTTAAAATATCATTCAAATTTCAAAGAGCTATAACTTGAAAACTATTTGAGATACTGGCCTAATATTTGGCGTTTTTTCATTCTGTGTGAATATTTACTCATGTGAATTTTTTCAGACTTTTAAGGAGGTGACCTGGCACCCCCTGGATGATTTGATAAAATCATAATCAAAATCATGATAAAAACAGAATACAATGATTTGCAAATCCTTTTCAAATTGAGTACACTGCAAAGACAAGATATTAAGTGTTCAAACTGATAAACTTTATTGTTTTTTTTTTTTTTGAAATATTCACTCATTTTGAATTTGATGCCTGCAACACATTCTAAAAAAGCTAGGACAGCAGCATGTTTACCACTGTGTTACATCACCTTTCCTTTTAACAACACTCAATAAGCGTTTGGGAACTGAGGACACTAATTGTAGAAGCTTTCTAGGTGGTATTCCTTCCCATTCTTGCTTGATATACGACTTCAGTTGCTCAACAGTCTGGGTTCTCCGTTGTTGTATATTGTGCTTCATAATGCGCCACACATTTTCAATGGGAGACAGGTCTGGACTAAACTATTTGAGATACTGGCCTAATATTTGGCGTTTTTTCATTCTGTGTGAATATTTACTCATGTGAATTTTTTCAGACTTTTAAGGAGGCGACCTGGCACCCCCTGGATGATTTGACGTGGAATGACTTAATTATAATTTTCCTTGTGTGTAACACTGATGTTATCCCTCACTGTTATTAATGTCCTCGGGCTCATGTTTAGGAAGTATTAAGTAATATATGCAATCATTGATATATACAAATGCTGCACCCTTATTTTAAGATCTGCTCAAAAACTCTTTGTTCTAGTTTCAACCCCATTTCCAATAAAGTTACCATGCTGTGTAAAATGTTATTAAAAATAGAATTCAATGATTTGCAAATCATTTAAACTCTATATTCAATTGAAAATAGTATTTAAAAAATCAGATGTTGAAACTGAGAAATTACATAGTTATTTGAAAAACATATGCTTATTATGAATTTGATGATAGCAACACGTGTCAAAAAATTGAGACCAGAGCATGTTTACCACTGTGTTACTTTATCTCTACTTTTAGCAATACTCTGTAAGCTTTTGAGAACTGATGAGACCAACTGCTGTAGTTTTGAAAGAAAAATGTCTTCCCATTCTTATTTGATATAGGATTTCCACTGCTGAACACTTTGTCATATTGTTTGTTTCATTATGCGGTACAAAGAAACAGTCACACGCACATCGCGTAAAGGTGCGAGGCTATCAAATAAAACGTGTCAATGAAGAAAGGAGAAGACGCCTGCACACTTACACCAAGCCACCAAAGAAAACTTTATTGGTTATAAAATGACGTTTCGATCCGACTTGGATCTTTGTCTGGTCAGCAGTCAGGCCGACCAGACGAAGATCCAAGTCGGGTCGAAACGTTGTCATTTTATAACTAATAAAGTTTTCTTTGGTGGCTTGGAGTAAGTGTGCAGGCGTCTTCTCTTGTTTCATTATGTGCCAAATATTTTCTGTGGGTGATAGGTGTGGACTGCAGACAGGCCAGTTTTGCACTGAGAATCTTTTACTTCATAGCCTGGTTGTAATACATGCAGAATACGGCATTTGGCATTGTCTTGCGGAAATACTCTCAAATACACAAAGTCATTTGGGAGTCTTCTTCTTGATGGCAGCACATGTTGCTCTAAAAGGTAAACATTTATTCAACATTGATCATGTCTTCACAGATGTGCAAGTTTCATATGCCATGTGCACTAATGGACTCCCATGCTATCATGGATGCTGGCTTTTGCACTTTGTGCTGATAACAAGCAGGATGGTCCCTCTGCCCAGAGGATGCAGCATCCATGATTTCTAAAAAGAATTTAACATTTTGATTGGTCAGACTAAGAATCAGGCTTCCTCAGACATCCCTTTTATAACCAATCATGATACACACCTGATGCCAATTAACTTGTAATCGCTTGCTAAATGTTTCTTTCAGCTGATTCTCTTATATATAAATTGCTTTTACAGCCCTTTTTTGCCTGTGTCCCAACTTTGTTGAGACCTGTTGCAGCCAGATAATTTGAAATGAGCTCATTTTGTGAATATAAATGTCAAATGTCTCAGTTTCAACATTTGAAATGTTATCTAGGTTCTATTGTAAATAACATATTGGCTCATGTGATCTGAAAGTGACATGCATTTTGATTTTATTCACAATTTACACTTCGTCCCAACTATTTCAGAATTGGGGTTGTAATTAAATGTATATCATCATGACAATATACCCTTAGCATACAGAGACAAGCTAGCTACAGCAAAGCATGACAAAAGTCAACAGAATACTTTTTGTTCCAGCTGGCTTTATTTGCACATTTCATGATTGCTCATGAGTAATCATAATATTCATTTTGTTTTTTATTCATCATTGTTTTACATTCATTTTTTCATTATTCTTTGGTTGCCAAAGCACGCATCATCAAACCCTTGTAAAGTAGGTTGTCCTGCTTTGATTGTGTGTTCAATACAGAAGATTCATAAAGGAGTGTTGCTGATCAGTCAATCCACCACAAAGCCCCCCCATTGACTGGGACTGAGGGTGCCTGAGTGCGCAGTGTGTGACTGAGCTGGGAGGAGTGGGAATGAGGAATGCCTACACCATGTTAAGGCTGATATTTGGCTCAACTGTGGAAATTCACAACATGGCTGATGATACTTCTAGACAGGTATTATACAGTATATCATACATATTAGCGATATGTGTTATATTTCAGAAAGCCGGGACATTGTGGGGTGAGGGGATCTTCTGCTCCAGGTGGGTTGGAACAAGGGAATCATTTACCTCTGTGGCAGTATAGCTGTCAGTGAGAAATGGGTTAAATGGCAGCACCATTGAAAATCAAAATGATTGGGATTCGAGGTTTTGACCAATGAGGATATCGTCCTGAAAAGAGAGCCGTCTCAGGGCCGAGCTTCGGGACTGAGGGCAATCAATGACCTTCGCACCTCAGACAGGGAAAGGTATGGGATTTGTTGTTATTGTGTGCTGGATTGGCACAGCCTACTCTTCATTCAGTTATTCATTTATTGTTAGCTATTTTTCTTTTTTAATTCTTCATTGCATTGATTCTTCTTCTCTGGGGCTGGAACAAGTGGACATGTCCTCCGTCTAATCATCCCGGTCATCCCTCTCCTTCCTGGACTCCTTCACCACCTGGTAGGAAATACAGTGCAGCTGTAAATCAATGCCAATATTTCTTAGGTGCTGCAGGTGTGCTTAACTAGAATCGTACCCAAGAAAAGTTCAAACTGAGTCACAATCAGTTGCCCTACACACACTCATACATACTGTGCACATAGAGACTTACTTCACCATCACGGGTTTCAACGGTCTTTATCACAACGGTTTTCTTGTTTGAGGTGTTGGGGTGGTCCTCGATTTCTGAACAGAAGGAAGAGATCAAAAGTTCTGCATATTCGTGCACGTGTGCATAATTGGTCCTCTGTGTGTGTGATACTCTAAGGTTTTTCTGTGCGGCCATATGCACATGTGTGTATGTGGTAGACTCACCAGCATTACGATGGGCATGCATAGATGAGACATTGATTGGCATAGTAATCCTGCAAGCAGAGAGAATGGCCATTGTGTCAGAAGGATATTATGGACATAATCTTACTCAGAACAGGCTACAGTTGGAAGCTTAATTATAAAATGAAATCCCTCCTGGTTTCAGTTTATGGCAATTGACTGTACTTTAGGAATATATCAATGAAAGAACTGTGTTAGCAACTACTTAAACTAATCAAGTAAAGGGGAACTTACAGCATCAGCCTTTCTCTCATCTATCAAGAATTCTCCTAAATACATCCTCTGTAATGCTTTACGATGTCAGAAACTGATATAAACTGTCATTAATATCAGTCATTGAGATGAACATAAAAAAGCTTGAAAATAACTTGTCATGAGTTTTTAGCAAATATTTCATATACTATTTAGCAATTATTTTTAGATTTACAAAGCATATGATTAATTTACAATGGGTCATCCATGTACAAATACATTGGTGTTCTTAAAATATGTATGTTAATTGCCATTAACTAATGTGTAAGTAAATTGAATTAATACTGTAAAATTCAAATTTTCAGTTGTTAGTTTTCAGAAAGTATCCTAGTTTATGCCAATTTATGAGGCCCTTATAGTAAAATACACTTCCTTCTGTCCCCGTTCACTGTTCTCTTTCACCTGCTCTCCTCGCCTTCCAGAAGCTTCCTATAGGTGGCAATCTCAATGTCCAGGGCCATCTTGACGTTGAGCAGATCCTGATACTCCCTCAGGTGGCGGGACATCTCGTCCTTCAGGTGGCGGATCTCCTCTTCCAGACGAGCCACGTTGTCCTGGTAACCACTCAGCTCAACGCCAAACTGGTCCTCCATGTCCCTCATCTGCCTCAGCAGGGCCTCATTCTGCCAGGCACAGGGGGGGAGTAGCCACGCAAACATCTCAAAACAACGTGAAGACAACTGGATGTTTCGGAGTCTAAAGTTGAGCTGAATCAGAGGCACGGCTTGGCCCATTTCATGGGGCTTCTATCCCTCCAAAAATGTTTTTCAGCCCCCTTCCAACAAATGTAAATTTTTAGTTCATTCATCCATAGCTGTGGGGGAACAGGCCAGATCAATCCACCCCTCCCCTCCCACAAGTGACAGCATAGCCACCCCCCACCCCCCCACACACACACACACACACCTGTTAATCTCCTATTAATGTCCCAAAGCTGGATGACTACAAACATCTGTGTGAATAAATGCCAATTCATGTCATTGCAGGATGCAGGAAATCCAGGGATAATTTTATATTCGGCTTCAGACAGCGCTGTAAGCCGCAGTTTCTCAACCCTGCTCCTGGAGTATCTCGGTCCTGCATATTTTGGATGTCTTCCTGATTTGAGACATCTGGTTAAGCTGATCAGCTTGTAGTAAAGCATTTGGTGTGCTGAAATGGGTGTGTCACAGCAGGGAGACATAAAATGTGCATGGCAACTTTTCAAACAAATTGGAGATGGGAAAACGCAGATGCACTTCTGTGAAAAAGGTACCTCGTATGCCTATTATTGATTGAAATGAAAGCAAACAAAATTTCTTTCATTGATGATCATATGTCCTGCATACTTTCGTTTTGTGAGCTAGAAGTTAATTTCTGATTTGATGTCTTAACTACAAGTGAAACAATGAGCCAGGATTGGCTGAATTGTATGTGTCTTTTCTTATGGTCCTAGGAAGGTGTCCGATGGTATGTTGTGTATAAACGTCCAGGTGAGTCCCTGGACCTGCTGTTTGGAGGAAATATGGCCATACCGTGCTCTTCAGGGCATCAATCTCACAGGTCAGGGTCTGAATTTGCCTCCTGTACTCATTGGACTCCTGCTTGGCCTGACGCAGAGCATCATTGTTGCGTTTAGCTGAGTCAGTAAGGTCAGCGAACTGTATGGGCACACAAACGTAAAGAGGAACTTTACACAGAAACATACAAATGCACACAAACACGATATCTGCTGGTGTTTGTTTGTTGATTTGTTTTTGAATGAGTATACGCGCGTGTGGTTATTTTCAAGTGTGGATATTTGTGTTCACTCGTTTACTGTGTGCATCTTTACGTTTGCACGCACACATTATGTGTGTGTATGTTTGTTTGTATGTGCATTTTTGTGTTGCATATTCCTGTGTGCATGTGCATGAGTGTGTGTGTGTGGCATGTATGCATGTCCATGTTTTTGTCTGAATGTGTACATCTGCACTGCACGTACATTTGTGCAGAATGTTCCTGTATGTGTAGTATGTGTTTGTGCATGTTTCTCTCTTTGTCTAAATATGTACCCATTAGTTTTGGATTTTCTTGAGAGTGTAGTATGTTTGCATACAGTTCTTTTGCTGGTAGTTGATTATGAACACATATTTTCGTAGAATGTTCCGGTCTGTTACCTTGGACTTGTACCATTCTTCAGACTCCTGCATGTTCTTGGCAGCGATGCTCTCATACTGAGCCCTGATGTCACGCAGAGCAGTGGTCAGGTCAGGTCTGGTGGAATCCACTTCCATCTTCAGCTGGTGGGTCTGCACGCTCACCTGCACATCCTGGATTTCCTGATGTGGTGAGAAGAGAGGGCATAGGACAAGGGTCAGAGGGAAAAGAGTCAGAGGAACAGTCACTTGTTGAACGCACATTATCTGTTAGTATGAGCGCTAATTCTCATCAAAGTGAATGGTAGCAACAGTTATAAAATATTCCATTCACTGTAAAATAAACTACTTTACAATCCATGCCAGCGGACAGTAATGTTTTGGTTTTCCATCAATGTTCTGCTAGCATTACTGCATGATGTTACGCTGCCATCCATTGCATCTGCTGCTGTTGATGGATATCTCACCAGCAGAATCTTTGATGCAGTAAAGCTGACAAAGAAAAACTCCTTTTGGTGAAATAAAGCCATTCTGCTATGATTGTCCAAAAAATGTAAACTGTTTTTTTTTTTTTTTAATGAAAGCGGAAGTGCTTCCAGCTAATGGCCAAAATGTGTTGGTTTATTGTACTATGGGTTTTCACTGAAGATTTTGCATGATGTGGTTTCAGTGGTGACATGGGTTGAACGGTGGGATGGCGTCGCTCACCTCATCATGCAGTTTCTTCAGGAACTCAATCTCATCCATCAGGGACTCTATCTTCCTCTCCAGCTCCAAACGGGAGAGAGTAGCGTCATCCACATCCTGGAGAACATTTTATTCTCATTATACTATAGCTGCTCCTGTTGTGGCCTCACTCACAATCTAATATCATGCCAAGTGGGTAATTCATATCTATTTCACTCAGGTTTCCAAAATCACAACTGGCCACAGGGTGTCACTCATGTACAAAGAAGATACCAAGGGCAAGAAAAGTAAAAATAACCCACTAATTCATGTTCTTCTCAGCATTAGGTTGTGCAGCGGACCTACAACTGTGCCTCTACACAACTGACCTGCCCGAGTATGTTATAAACAATCTCTAAGGCAAAAGTACAGTAATTGACAAGCTGTGTACTTGTCTCTTTTACTTTTTTGTTTACCTTGCAATAGAGGACCAGTCTTCTTTATCGAGTTAGTTTACCTTGTGGAAAAGGACCAGGTTGTTCTCTATTGTGTTTGTTTACTGTGTGGCTGAAGAACAGGTTGTTCTTTATTGTGTTGGTTTACCTCGCAGAAGAGGGACAGGTTCTTCTATATTGTGTTTATTTACCTTGCGGAGGAGGATCAGTCTTTTATCTGTTGAGTTAGTTCACCATGCGAATGAGGAACAGTTTGTTCCATAACGTGTTATTTCACCCCACAGAAAAGGAACAGTTTGTTCTGTATTGTGTTTGTTTACCATGCGGAGGAGGATCAGTCTTTTATCTGTTGAGTTAGTTTACTATGCGGATGAGGAAAAAATTGTTCTTTTACGTGTTATTTTACCCCACAGAAAAGGAACAGTTTGTTCTGTATTGCGTTTGTTTACCTTGTGGAAGAGGGCCATGTCGTTTACCTTGCAGAACAGGATCAGTCTTTTATCTGTGAGTTAGTTTACCATGCAGAAGAGGAACAGACTGTTCTTTCATGTGTTATTTTACCCCACAGATGAAGAACAATTTGTTCTGTATTGTGTTTGTTTGTCTTGTGAAACATGGCCAGGTTGTTCTTTTCATTGATGGTTTACCTTGCAGATGAGGATCAGTCTTTTATCTGTAGTGTTAGCTTAGCTTGCGGAGGAGGATCAGGTGGTTTCCTATTGTGTTAGTTTACCATGCGGAAGGGGAACAAATTGTTCTCTATAGTGGTAGTTTACCTCACGGGCAAGGAACAGGTTATTCTCTGTTGTGTTAGTTTATCTTGTGGAAGAGGAACAGGTTGTTCTCTGTTGTGTTAGTTTATCTTGTGGAAGAGGAACAGGTTATTCTCTGTTGTGTTAGTTTATCTTGTGGAAGAGGAACAGGTTGTTCTCTGTTGTGTTAGTTTATCTTGTGGAAGAGGAAAAGGTTGTTCTCTGTTGTGTTAGTTTATCTTGTGGAGGAGGAACAGGTTGTTCTCTGTTGTGTTATTTTACCTTACGGAAGAGGACCAGGTTGTTCTCTGTTGTGTTATTTTACCTTACGGAAGAGGACCAGGTTGTTCTCCGCTTCAGCTCGCTTCTGAGTCTCCTCCTCCAGCCTGACGGGCCAAAGGGGCACACAATGGAGATAAAGTCAGACAAACTGATGATCGTCTCTGTTTTTGTGTTCCAACAAATATCATCATACAAGGCATATGCTTATCGTCAAAAAAACTTCAAAATCTTGTCTTCTATTTTTGAATATCAGTGAGTTCTTCATTGTCACTTTTTCCCCTGAATTTCTTGGTGGGTTTTAATCCTTGTTTCTCTATAAAGCTTGTTGTGGGGACAGCTTGTGAAATGCTCAACACAAACATATTTTTTAACAGGGTTTGAACAAAACTCTGTGTCTGAGGAACTGATCAGATTTAAAATATGAACAACTAATTTATCTGCAATCCAAGAATAATGAAATGGTTTGGTGGTAACAAAACAGTTTTCTCTTACAACAAAAACATGTTTACATTTCCTTTTTTTTTGAATGATGCACAAAAGCGCACTGCTTTTTTCTTTAATCGTATTGTCCTACCCTATACATGCCTGGTTTATAATCAATCCTGCATCACTTTTTTTTGTTAAGGCATAACATGTCAGTATAATCTCATTTTTCACTTTCAGAATTTTACGTACCATTACCACCAGTGTGTAACTGTAGATATTCGATCTTACTGCGCATCAGAGGACAAGGTAAACACTGTCTGAGGCACCAGGATAAGCCAGATATTCATTCAGTGAGGAGTTAATCTAAGCCCTAAACTGGCTTCCCTGCCAGATTGTCTGGCTTCCTGGGTATCGCTGAACATAAAGCAGAATAAGGGGTGATTAGATATAGCACATGCAAATCTCATCAGTTTGGGATAGAATTTTAATACTCCACTTTAGTCTTTGGACTGTAGAGTTTTTTTGCAGAGTATTTAAAGCTATTGAAAATAAACTACATTAGTTATGTGATAGCCTTCACAGAGGGAGGTTGAATGAATTATGGCCAGATTCCATTTGCCCTCATAAGAGGTAGCAGCTGGCAAATGGCTGTTAGATCCATCCTCCTGCTTTACATCATATTACAGGATCAGAGGAGGCGAGTGAGAGGGGCCATTTACACAATGATCAATGTCATTGATTGGCTTTTATAAGTCCTGCCCCTTCAAGTACTCCCACCCCCTGCCACCCAAAGCCCACAGAGCCTCTTCTTCTTTTTCTTAAAAACGTCGCAGTGATTATATTATGTGCATTTATTCCACTGGTTATGTGAAACCTTCAGAAATTCCTGACATCCAATGTAATGGATCAAGAAGTTGCGTAATCTCACGGTGTGAGATGTGATAAAATGGCTGCGTTGCAATGGCTGGGGGTGAGGATGATACTGTGGAACAAAAACAATGTAAAACTGTTGCCCGGTTGCTCCAATAAAACAGCAGCTGATTAACAACTGAACATGCACAATGTTCTCAAAAACAAGCTGCGCTGAATTTTGTGTTTAGTTTGTTTTGAATAGGGAGACCCTCCTGGATACCCTAGCTAGCCTGCACTGATGCATGCCGGCCCTGAAAGGAATCTGGTAACACGAGGAGCACATGGGCCAGGCTGATATGGTCAGTAATTGGTCAGATCTCAATATGTCACCTACTGCGACTCCACCCCCAGGCATTTAGCATCCCCTGTGACACAACATCCAGGTGGGCGAGCCGGAGCGAGGCTCATCTTTAATTCATGCGCCAGTGCTGCAGCCCCTCTGTAATAGTGCTGCCCAATTTTCAGCCATGAGACTGTAATGGAGAATCTATGATGGGACTTCATTGATTTTTTTTTTCCCCGAATGCAGTTTTGCGCATGAAGCCCCCGCATAGCCCACCCAGCCCTGCATAGCCCCCCCCCCTCCCCAAATATACACATACTGTTCCAGCTCCTCCTATTGCACCACCCATCCATTCCTCCTGTCATCCTTTATGGGGAGGGGCGGAGCATCTGACTCTACAGTTTGCACGATGCGGGCGTGTCCTTCACATGTAGCCTGTGTTATAGGTCTGCAGCACTCCCTCCCCCTCCCCGGCTCAGCAGCCGTTCTGCAAACAGAACTAAGTGTCCTGAACACTCACAGATAACACATAGAAGGACATATTCTTTGCAGTGCGCGTCAGTTAGTGTTCTAGAATTGCACTGTTTTCAGTCACCTTTCGCGATTGATATATCAGCATTTGTTGTGTCAGTTATATCTGTTTAATCTGTTATGTCACTTATGATAATTTTTATGACAATTTATGATTTAGCACTGTGAACAGGTGCAACGCTCTGCATGTTAGAGGGATAATGGGTGAAATGCACTTGCTAAAGGAGATGCTGAATGGTTTATTATTTGTTTGATGAAAAAGTATTGCACCTGTTTTGACTTACATCTTGTAAGAACGCTAATGTTATGACTTCACACACTAGTCTCAGGATTAAACTAGTGACAAATCCATTTTACAGAAGAAATGCAGTTATTAGTGCTATAACTTTTGAAAGCATTTGAAGAGAACTGCTGTTCTCAGTGAACAGTTAAAAACAATGTAAGAGTCCTTTTAACAATTTGTTAATGTCATCAAATATGATGACATAAAAAGTATATAGTTGAATAATGGCCAGCTTGATATATTTATAAAGCCCTGACATGGTACTTGAATGGCAAATTGTTACTTAATTCATAAATAAACTAGAAACAAGCAATCACAAAACTTTTCATAATTTTGTGTACTGAATTTACTGCACACTCAGTATGGTGCTATAATGGAGCCTCTAGCATCTCTGCTCCTGAAGTGTGCCACACCCCACTCCACTGCTGTCAGGATGGGATGGGTGTGGCACAGAGGGAGAAACAACTTTGTCCCTGATCAGGACGAAGCTAGTCTACAAATACAAACCACAACTCAGCTTTAACACTCCTGCTCACTCTCTCTCCTGTGATTGTTGGGGTTGATCTGAATGGCAAACATCTGCTCCAATCAGCCACCCAGAAACCTGGTGAGTCTAGACTCTCATTCCCCAATCATTCTGACTGCTACACTCTTATTTCACCGACAAATAGGACCTTTCTGTCAACAAATGTAACCTACACCAGAGTTACACGAGTTTAAGCAGGATCAAACAATCTGAATTAATTTTGAGAAATTCATTCAACACAAAACATATCACTGCATACCCGGCTTTGCTATTGTTTTTTTACCCTCTCGGTTCAGCATTCTCCCAAACCCACCCACCTCTCCCCAACCAAACAGTACTCACCGCTGCTTACAGTACTCACTGCTGCTTACAGTACTCACCGCTGCTTGACCTGGGCCAGGTCTTCGGCCATGTTGTCTCTTTCCACCTGCATGGCGTCCCTCTCCTTGCCCAAGACCTCGATTTGCTGGCGGAGCTCGCGTAACTCACGCTGGAAGAGCTCGTCGGCGCGGCTGGGTTCCTGCTTGTTGCCCTTGTATTGGCTCAGCTCCACCTGGAGCCCGGAGTTCTGCTGCTCCAGGTAGCGCACCTTCTCGATGAAGCTGGCGAAGCGGTCGTTGAGCTCCTGCAACTCGGCCTTCTCGTTGCTGCGAGTGCTGAGGAACTCCTGGTTGACGGCCTCGGCCAGGGTGAAGTCCACCTTGTCGTAGGACAGGCGGGGGGCTGGCGAGCCGCTGGAGCGCAGCCGGTAACCGGTGGACGAGCGGGAGGCCAGGGACGGGGGCATGGAGTTGACGTAGCGTCCCCCGCCATAGGACATCCTGGAGGAGATGGGAGTGTAGGAGGAGGACATGTGGCCGGGGCCCCCGAAGGCTCGGCGGTAGGAGGTATTGGTGGTGGTGGTGTTGCGGATCGAGGAGTGGCTCATGATGGTTTTTTCTTTTCTGCTCTCCCTCTCGTGTCCAGGACTCTTTCGCTCGGGTGCGTTCGGTCAGTGAGGTCACAGGAACTCCAGGCTCGGAGGAAAGCGACAATCTGGCTGGCTGTGAGGCGATGGGCTTTTATAGAGCAGAGAATGCTCAGCCCCCCACTCCCCACCCCTGCCCTCCCCAACTCTAAAATCACAGCCAGCTTCTTCTCGCATCCATCATCCCTTAATGCAGTCTCCTAAGCCCGTCCTCCGCTCCCTCCAGCCCTCCCCCTCTTTCGCTCATCCCACACGCCCCTCCCATCCTTCCCAAGACCACCGCCCAGATCAATTTATTGTCTCTCAAGATCTCTCTATCTGACTCCATGCGTCTTTATTTTCTCAGCCACATTCATTCACTTCTGCCACCTGCACCACATCCCCTTTTCCTTTTCTTTTCAACACTTTTGCAACTATCTCTCTTTCTTATCCCATATTGACAGCAGTTGATTATTGTGGTCATATTTTGATCAAGAGAGCTCCCTCACTCACCTTCACTCTTAATCGCACATATCAGTGCCATGACCAGGTTTTGCACATTTGAGATGCCCGTACCAACTGTTTTATCCAAAATGTCTGAGGGATTTTGAATCACTTACCTTCAGTCTAAAAATATCTTTGCATCATCAGTTCAACATGCAATAGACTGGATACATTTCATACAGCAGAACTCTTAACTGTAAATGCCATTATTAAATAATAAAATACCTTTCAGGTCAAATAGAAAATAAATAATGGTTTTTCCAGAAAGGCTTGTTTGTTTATTAATTTATCAGTCCACTAAAATTAGGCAGCAGTTTTTTTTTTATTTGATTATTTTCAACAGTCTATCCCACTTTTACCATTCATTTTATTCGACCAATAGCAGAAACTTAGTATTGATGTTCCGCATGGTGGACTGCATGCGGGGCATGACTGTGCAATTTTACAGCATAATTACACTCATGATGCATGGCACTGAGCAGTCATTCAATCCCCTGCGTAAGGGCTGGGCACACGAAAGAACATTAGCTTCCCACAAACCCTGCAACTGCACTGCAGGCTACTCTGCGAATGCATTCACATGCGCTAAAATAAACACCCAAACTCAGTGCTTTACCACACATTTTCTCAACGAGCATTTGTGCAAACTTTATGGTTGGCTACATCGTGACAGGAACAAACCAATCTAAACAAATTGACAATTTAGTCGCATTCAACTCCCTTCCAGCAAAGACGTGATTTATGACATAGAGACAGAACTATTTTTCAATTTTTGACACGAAACCAGTTTATTTATTGTTAGCTATCCTTGCCTTATTCTCTTGAACACATATTAGTGAAGACACATGATGCTTTATAGACAAAATGACACCTAAGACAGGCAACCAGATGTGTGTGATTCAAAATGATTTGCATTTGACCACTTCGTATCAGATTGTTAATGCAGAATGTTTCATGCAGACCTAAGTGGTAAACAATAAATTAAAAGAAAAACAAGTTCAGTTATCAGTATCAAACTACCTTTCATGGTAACTTAAAAAGTGTAACTAATTATTGTAACCTTGTGTCATTTCCATAAAGAACTGTTACCATGCATTGAGTACAAACGCCAATATTCTACTGCAGTCTTCGAACTCAGAGTTTGAATTTTAGTCTGAGAGCACATGTGCTTTTTAGTGCGCAGATGTCTGTCAGGTTTGCAAATGATTTCAACCGGGACAAGTCTGGGGAACATCTACCGTTCAGCGCAGAGAACCACAAATGACAGGATGAGGGGACCGAATATATTCTGGAGAGGCACAGGCCCCTGGATTGAGATGAATCCTGAAATCCATAGAGGCATCGAGAGCAGGATAGATGCCCCACTGTAAGCACGCTGAGGACAGTTGAGGGGCAGTAGCGCACCGACATTTGCATACCTCTTGACCAATTACAAAGAAGAGGTTTCATCTGCAGATTGTAAATCTTAGTGTCAGTTACAGTGCTATGACTGTAAGCTCCTTTTACAATGCAGAAAGATGTCTTTCTGCATTGTAACAGGAGCTTAAAGCATTCTCTTCCTAATCGTGCTCATGATTTTGGTACATTAGTGCCGCAGGATTAGGGATGGGAAAGCTCTAATTCCACAAGGGAATACATAATTAAAGAAATGCTGAAAAACCTAGTTACTTCACCAAACTGTACCCAACTGTGCCAGCCTGTTGAATTCTTTGATTCACTCTGACCATATTTTAATACCCAATTGATTGTGCATTGTATCCCGCTGCATACCCCATATTGTGGTCATTTTTGTGCCCTGGGCGAGGAGAAGGGAGGCTCGGAGGCTCTCATACAGGTAGGGTATGGGGGTTGAGAAATGCTGATGTATTTTGTGCGCGTGGCAGTGTGTACTGTGTGCTATACAGGGTCCGCAGTGGCTCTGCAATACCCCCCCACCCCACCCCACACCACACATCAATGTGCAGTAGTGCTCAGTCAGCACCTATGAGCATGTGGATTCAGGGGGAGGGGCGAGAGCATGCTTCCACATGCCAGCCGCATAGCTGGAGGTGAAGACTGCCGCAATACAAAGGAGAAAAACTGCAGCCTCTCTCTTGAATCAGGAATGGTTTGAAGGTGCTTTGGAGTGCTTGCCGTGTATGTGTATGTGTGTATGTTTGTGTCGTATGCATGTAATCATCTGACTCATGATCTGTTCAATTCCACTTCTTTCTCTTTCCCTAAATTTAATTATGCTGCCCGGGCAACAGTACACTCCTGACTCAACTGCTGGTTGCATCTGGCACTCTTGTTAATGAATTTCTTCCGTGTTGGCATGACAGCATAATCCTATCAACCCACAGTTGCCATTTTTTCATTTTTTCTGTCAGTCTCGTTCTCTCTCTCTTGCTTGTTGTGTCCCATGTCTTGATGTAAAGAAAACTGAGGGATGCGGCAAACAATTTCTCAACGTCCCCTTTCCGGTTGGACTAATTCCCAAGAGATCAAAGATCAGGTTTCTATAGTCAAGCTTCCCTGTAGACCCCCCCCCAAAGCCTGCAAAAATGCTATTATGCTCATATTTAATTAAGATTCAGTGAAAAAGGGGAGCCTTTTGTATTGCCTGTGTCCCGTAATGTTTCCAAGGTTAAAATGTGTAAAAACAGCCAATCCACTGCAATTCTGCAAAGAAACAGTTAGGTGATGAATGAATGGAAAATTAATATAAACAATAGTAAGGTGTTCGGCCTCCGCAAGCTGCCAGATCAACTTCCACGTGCCTTGGCATAGAGTCTACAAGCAAAACATTTTTTATCAAAGGGATATCCCGGAATTTGCCGTTTTGAAGATAGTGACAAAGGGCACTATCCGAGATGAGCTGGGTTGGTTCGAGATCTGGTGACTGTGAAGGCGGTGGCACAGGCTAAGGATCATTTTCATTAAACCGTTCAGTGACCCCTTGTGCCCTGTGGGCCATCGTCATCCCGACAGAGACCGCTCCCATCATGGTAGGAATGCTTCATCATAGCATATAGAGGTGATCACACAAAATTACTTGCATTGATTTGCTGTGACCCTTCCATCTTTAATCCCTTAAACTCAAATTTTTTGCTCGGGCTTTCCCTTAAGTTGGTTCAAAATCAGAAAAAGCATTTTTTTCATATTGTGCGACAATGTCACATAAATATTCTGTATCTGCTGGTTGCAGCATTTCACTGAAGCTACATTACCCTTATAAAATTAAAATGGCCAGTAAAGTCATTGTGAAGCAGTAGTGTAACTCAGTCATAAATAAATTGTGACCATTTGGGGGCAATGGGTGTTCAATGCCCACTGGGGGAGTAAAGGAGAAGGTAACCCCCTGTTATTGGGGGATCCAGGGACCTCCCCTAGGAAAATTTGAAAATTTGGGGTTCTGAGATGGCATCTTGTGCACTTTTTCCAACATTGACTCGCATAACTTGACTTTTATTTTCTCCTGCATTTTAGAGCATTTGAGATTCCACAGAGATCCTATTTGGCATCATTACTCATGAAATCAAGAGAGATTAACTGAGGCGCTATTCAATTTATGAATTTTTTCTCTTTAAATGTTAAGACGTAATCATTACAGATGCCATCCATCCATTTTCCGCCACTTATCCAGAGCTGGATAAGCCCTGGGGTAACAGACAAAGCAGAGAGGCCCAAGCACCCCCCTCCCCTGCCACCTCCTCCAACTCTACATGGGGGTCCCCAAGCCTTTCCTAGGCCAGCCGGGAGATATAATCCCTCCAGCGTGACCTGGGTCTGCCTCGGGGCCTCCTCCCAGTTGGACATGCCTGGAAAACCTCTTAAGGGCACTACCCCCACCCCTTTGCCAGTCCAAGGGTACTGTATCCAACATCCTCTCTTACCTTAGAGAATGGCAAAAATAAGAAAATATTGTTGAATCCTAGAAATTAATGGGTACTGAAAAAATAAGAGAAAATCGTGGCTAGGAACAAATATAAGAGAAAGTTTGTTTTTATACCACTACTTGCACAAAGGATGAACACTAATCTCAAGTTTCATTCTTACAAAATATTTTTAAAAAGTTGGTACTGTAAAGTATTTGTGTAACTGTAATGTTGCCATTCCTTTCCACAAAACTTAATTGATGATGATGAGTCTGAAAATATACAGTGATTAGGAGTTTCAGGAATAATTTTGTCCCATTCTTTCACCAAACCAAAGTCTTAAAGGTTGCCTAACATTAAATAGTCCGAAATTGACTTTTAGCATTTGCTATTGTATTTTTTCGCAATGAAAACAAAGATGCAAATGCTTTTCTGTGAAATTTGTTGTTTTTAAACTATTTCGGATTAATTAAACTGTTCGGGAACGCCCCCCTTCGAATGTCCGGAACTGCCTTATATGGCAACTGATGTCACGTAAGGCAGCCAGCTGGTCAGGATCTCGCTCGCTCTACAATGAAATGTACATACACTACGCTTTACTTACCATAGCCAGCTGACAGACCCTTACAAAAATCCACTGTTGGAATACCATATTATTTATTAACAAAAATCTGTAGTATTACTGTAGTAATTGTATGGTTTTTTTTTTTTTGGAACGCACAATATAGATTTGAGTGTTACCACTGAAATATTGTAGGGCTATTATATTTCATGAATTAACACTACAGAAAAAAGCTACTGTAATACTATAAACTTCAGGATTATTTGCCAGGGACTTTGCCAGAATAGGTGGTGTTGAGCCGCTTTCACACCGGATGCGAGGCGGGTTTTTCGCACGACAGATTACATTCAAAGACGAGTGTATTCGTGTCTTCGCATTGACTTGGGGTGTGATCTGTCGTGCGAAAGGTTTGTTTCGTGTCTGGTGTGAAAGCAGCTTTAGACACGTACGCAAGCTAGATGGCTAGCTGATGTTAAGGGCCGGTTTATACTCTACACAAGGTACGCGAGCACAGGTCCGTTCCATTCATTTCACAGAGAAGCCTGAACGCGCGTCCCTTGCTGCGCTGTGTCTCGTTAAAAAGCGGTACACTGCTCATGCAATAGGGGGCAGCAAAGTCTTCTGCTTCTCCTCCTCCTTCTTTTTTCTTTTGGTGTGTTGAACACAGCATATGATGCATTATTTGCTTTATCTCCCCTATTGGAATCTCCTGGAAATACACGCGTCGATGCGTCGCGTTACAAAAATTTGGACGACACACTTTGCTACGCAAGAACGCAAGACGGCTACCTTGCGTTGCTCGATATGTTGCCTTGCGTTTGCACTCGCGTACCTTGCGTAGAGTATGAACCCGCCCTTAATTTCCTGCAGTACTTACCCAGATAGCAAGCACCTCCGTTCCGGATCTGCCCTGGCTCTAAAGCCTCTTATACCTTCGCCTGGCTCCATTCGCGGATTGCGCTCGCTCCTCAACAGAGCGCGGAGGCATTTATACTTGGCGCATTCTCCGTTGCAGTGTTCGCTGCAAATACGGGGGGCAGTAGGAAAAAATAAAATAAAAAGTAGTACCATCGGGCAATATTTCAGCAATTTCCTTGAAAAAGATAGATAGATAGGATTAATAAAGTATCTATCTATCTATCTATCTAAAACAGTAGAAGTAAAAGCATTTCGAACTGGGTGACCAATGAGTGTAGGCGACACGAGCGCAGTTTGCGAAAAGTTTCAAAATCCTGGAGGTGCGCGACCTCGCGAAGCGGCAGCGCACGCGGCTGTTGCCAGGTGCACAATTACGTCATTTGTGGCGCGAGAAGCTCGCGCATTCGTGACTGCGTCAAGCTTAAATAGGGCTTAAGCCGGATCACCTGGAGATCCGGAGTGGAGTTGCTTGCTATCTGAGTCGGATACACCCCAAGCCGTCGCCTCCGACGGCATAAGCCTAGTTTGATTGATGGTCTCAGCGTCTTGTCTCGAGTCATTATTGTTAACCCGGTTCTTGTGTAATTGTTTATTAATCCCTTGTGTTTCTATTCCAGTCGAGATTGCTTCTCGAGCCCCCGCCTCCTCTCGTGACTACATATGTGGCAGGGATGGGAGGGATCATCAGATGGAACTTTGCTAGACTCTGCTCTGCACTGTTGCACTGCCAGCTCCTGTGCCTTCCCAAGTATTTCCTTGTGCTAATTTCCGAGTCTTGTTTTTGCTGCGCCCTCGTCTAGTCTGCCCTTTGTCCAAGTCTCCCAGTGTGTCCGTCAGTTAGTTAGGTTCAGTTTTGTTTTTCTAGTTTATCCACTCTTGGAGTGAGTATTTCTGTTTCCCCCTGCCTTTGGCAGTGTACCTTACTTTTCCCTATCGTTCAGTGCATGTGCACAGTATTTTGTTTCTGGCCTGTGTGCCTATTTTCTCGTAGTGTTTTGTGTTTCAATAAACGCTTTGGATCCTGCATCTGGTGTTCCCCTGACCTCTTCCTGACACCAGGATCATGACAATCCACACAACTTGGTTTCAAAACATTGTCAAGCAATTGCGCCCCAAGAAAAACCATTTGAATTTTATATTTAATCATCAATTTTTTTAATATGATTTTCTGACGGTAAAGGAGCCAGAAATGACGTCACAGCCATTTCTGGAGCAGAGAGGAAAATGCTCTTGATAGATACACATGGAGCTGGACAGGAATGCCCACAAACATCACATCCAGTTTTAGCCTGGGTGAAAAACAAAGCCTTAGCGACCATTGAAAACAACGAGCGGACAATGGTTAAGAGCTGCTGTGTAACATTTTGCACATAGGGGTCTATTCTCCCATTAGCGCGTAAGTCCTTTTTTTACGCGATTCGAGTTAAGCGCTTTAGAGTTACGCGTATTCTCCCCTACGCGCTTCGATCACGCCCACAGCGCTTAACTTCAGAATGTAGGCGGCCTTATGAAAGAGGTGTGACTAATGCAAAAGACAGGCAGACTCTGAACAGCTCATTGATTATGGCTATCAGGAAAACATGGAAAAAGGATTTTCTGATTAACCTTGAAAATGCATTTTTGGTCCATGGAAAACGCAAACCAGACTTTAAATTTGAATATCGTCGGCCTGCTGATAAAACCTCATATTTCCAAACTGATAAGAAACAAAAACTCGTATGTCCACTATTCTTACATGCAAAATGAAACATTTTTTTATTTTAAACTATATTTATATTATTATTTAATTTTAAATTTTTAAAAAATTTTCCTGCGAAGTTTGTCATTTTGAAGATATGAGGTTTTATATGCCGCTGTAATAGTAGGCCTATGTATGTCTGTACGAATTGCAAGAAGTTATTCAGGCATCTCTTTTTTTATCCCCCGCCGCGCGATTAGCGCGAAGCGGGGGATATAGCATTGGTCCCCGTACGTCCGTACGGACACATAAAATTGAGGCGGCGTTCGTGGAAAACACTTGTTATTTCTTACTCTAGCCACCATGGCATTGAAGCTATGCAAACAAAGAAATTGCCCAGATAATGAAATAATAAATAAAGAATTTAGCGCTTCTCAACCAGCGCAATCAGATCACTGAAAATGTGCCCCTCCCACACCAGCCTGTTTGTTCCGTGGAAGACAGGGAGGAAGACAAAGGGAATATTCTAGTCACACAAAAAAAGACAATCAAAGACAGTTTATATGATCTCATTTAGAAATTGCACACTTAAAATCTCAAACTACTCCGATGACAGGTATGTAACTAAAGGACATGGAAACGCTTTAACAAGGATTCTTACCCCACACGTGGTCATCTCCCCGCCCCGAAACCGCCTCAGCAATGACGGAATTCCATATCCATAGCCTATCATATCCTATTTGATTTGAGCAACACATTCACTTGAACTTGTGCCTAATACTTTATTATAATGAATTATCCCGTTTACTGATAATGATTCTTCCCATGTCGGCTATTCTTTTTAGGCTAAAATTGATTAACAAATGGTTAGTTCTTTGGTATTGGCCAGGTTAGGGCTCAATCTAGAGTAGCCTATTTAATAATATCTTTATTCACACATTAAAATACACAGTATTATCACTGGTAAAAAACTTACAAAGACACAAGTTAGTTAATACAGGTATCCTCAGTTAGAAAATTGATCTCTTCACTCGTGAGAATATCACAACTTTTAAGATTATCACGAACATATGGGGCAGTCGCATTTGTTAATAGAACGCGAAGACAATGATGGCGACGTCGAGCCAAAGCCAAAAACCAAATTTCACTGATGTTGGTGTTGTATGGCAAGCGAGCACTGAAGGCTGATCCGAGGAATTAAGCTGCGAATCGTTCTGGATGTGGCTTCGGTGGGGAGATCTAAGCGCAGTATCCCCGATTTAAAGCATAAATGGAGAGATCTGCGGGGCGCTGTAAAAGCCAGGCTCTCTGCACACCGGAGAAGTGTACACACAACAGGTGGTGGGCAACTATCATCCCCTGTGCATTTCACTGCACAGGAGGAGGAGATGGTATCCACTCTTTCTCCAGTGGGAGTGCATGGAGAAGAACTTGGAGCGTCAATGAACTGCGTCAGACACCTTGACACAGACGCCAGTGATATGTGTATGACATCACCAGCCACTCTCTGGAACGACCCAGATGCCTGGAGCGACAGCGCAGTTGTGACGTTGATGACCACGGGTATGTTTTCTGGATAATTGCTGTGGCTGGATAGCTGCTCATCCAGAAGTTGGCAAAGATAGATGATTGCCTCATGCACGGTCCAGACGAAAGCGCTGGATGCACTCGATGTTTGTTAGTCCCAGGATGTCCAAACGAAGCCGATATATGCGTGTTCGTCTTCGAGTTTGGCGCGCTCCTCTAACTCTTTCCCAATCACGCAAGAGTGCAAGCAAATGCAGGACTGGCATTTTGGTTTTATATTTTGAGGGCATGGTAGAATGATGGTCTTATGTATACTCATATTAATTAATTGTTTTGCGTTTGTAATTGAACTGATTGGAGAAGAGGCTGATGCGTAATATCATGTGATGACTTCGTTTGATAAATTATTATGGCTTTGAGAAATGTAGTTTAGAAATTAGGAAGAACAATCCAATATTAAATGTCTCAACCTTTACCACGTTAAATAAAATAAAATTAATGTTAAAATTCGGCCTATAACCGACATCCAACACAATATTCCATTTCGCCTTATGTTGCTGCTTGACCTTAATACAGCCCTCAAAAGCGCTTAACAGAAAAAGCGCGTAAGCCAGGGGTAGAATACGCGTAAGTGTTATTTGCCTGAGAAACGCCTGGAAATGCCCCGATTTTAGCCATGCTCCGCCCCAAGCGTGTAACTGCCTTCGGGGCGCGTAATGCACAGACTTAAGTCGAGGGGAGAATACGCATAGGACACGCGCTTTTTTCCCCACTTAGGCGCATGGGAGAATAGACCCCATAGAATTTTGCAAAAAATCCGGAATTGAAGTTCATACGTTTAAGGTAAGTTTAATTGAACATAGCTGTTGAAAATGTAATAGTGTCTCTTACCAGGTGACTCAATCAGATAGTTGTAGATATCTCCGTACGCGACCGGAGGCCATTGCGTTGGATCATCTATCCAGTCCTTCATAAGATAAGGACAACGATCGATTTCCGATTTTGGTCAACTTTCACAGGTAGCGTTCTATGTCGGCTGGCAATAAAGCATCAATGTAAGCCATTGATATTCATTTGAAAATCTCTATTTTATTAGGATTCAAAACTCGCGCTGAATGCATGGGAATCAATGAGAGCAAACCAATGTTTTCCACCCAGGTGACTCAACCCCCCAGCTATGACGCGCTGATGACTCTACACCATGTGTATCTAATGAAAGTACTTTTACAAGGATGTGGTGCTTTATCAATGACTTTTTTTCATCACAAACATTACTTTGGAAGACCATTTAATCAGTCCAGAGGTAAAACCAGATTGTGAAAAGGGTTTACATGCTCTTTAGGGTCTGCAACAGTACAAAGTCTGAATTGTTGCATTTATGCTTCAAAATGTGCCACTTCTTCTCTATAGGGGAAAAGGTGGGACTGCAGACAGGCCATTCCAGCAGGTTCCCCCTCTTCTCACTCAGCCATGCCTTTGTAACGTACGTAGAATACGACATTGCTTTTTTTGAGGAAATATGCATGTGTGTCCCTAGAAAAGATGTAATCGTGGATGCGTCGTATGTCGCGCCAAAATCTCAGAGCACTTTTCAGTAGTAATGTTGCCCTCTGAGAAGCACAAGTTACCTTAACCCCATATCATGACAAAGCATAACTTTTAGACTTCCTGCTGGTAAGAGTCTGGGTGGTACTTTTATCCTTTGGTCCAGAGTACAGTCCCTTTATAGAGACAGTGGTCACATTAGGATCCCAGAAAAACGTGGTTGTGTGCCATATGGAGCTACTTTCCAACCACTGCATTATTGGGTGCTTTTTCAAAGTGATATAGTTCATGCAAGAATAAGTTCATCATTTTACATTCATCTTAAAAATATTAAAATATGATAGATTGCTCTGCCAGTGGGTTCACAAATAGGTCAGAGAAAGGCCACAAAATGAACCAGTTCCAGTAAGAACTAAAATGTAGGCTCTTCATTCTGTCATGAAGGATGAAAAACAACCACATTATCATTTCTTTGTGTGGCAATTCCTTCCTGTTAATTTTATTGTTTCAGCTTGGCTTCTTGTGAAACTGAAATAAATAGATGCATTTCCCATACTTCACAGTAGATGGTGCAATGATATTTGCCAGGATTGGTGATATCAGAAAGATGTTTCGGGCTGTCCTAAAAGAGGGGATCGCAAAATGCATTTTATGATCCATCAATCTGTCACTGTAAGCCTCAGTAACAGACACTCACACTTAAAGCAATAGGCAGCAATTAATCCACTTCCATGGTTTGCCCCCATCATTGTTGCATCATTTTCCCCAAAAAAGTAGGCGTACTAAAACTAGCAAGCATTGACTTTGGCTACATAGCCCATAAAAGGGTCAGAGTGCATTTTTTTTAGGAGCAGTTGCATTCGATACATATCCGGAGTCATTACCTTCATTACCTACTGTAAATGGGAACTGCAGAAACTGCCCCCCCCCCCCCCCCCATTTTGGAGAAGCAGACAGAAGTACCAGCACGGAAGCTACGCAATGTATTGCTATTGACGAGCCAGCAGCAAAATGTATTGCAGCCACCTTAAAAGGCCCACCTAAAAAAATGGCCAGTTTTCCCATTTTCCCCCGACTGCTAATTGATTTAATTTCAAGCTGGATTATTGTTTATCCCTTGAAATTAATATGTTTCCCTTTCGCAAATAGAACAAAAAATCCCACAATGCCAATTGTGGAAAAACCACTCTGTTTTGCACAACAAAGAGAAAATAGCATCAAAACTTGAGTTGTCCTGACTTTCTCTGTATACACACTCTAATCTGGGGCACACGCCATCCAATTCTTTCAAAAAACCCCGTAACATTAATTTTCAGACCACAGTACACCTTTCCAATGTATGATAGCCCTTCACAGATACCTCCAAGCCAAGAGAAATTAACAGCACTTCCGCATACTGTAAACGTGAGGCATTTGTGGATGTAACCAGGTATTGTAGTACTTTGATAAAGGTTTGCTGAAGTAATCCAGAGCCCATGTTATTTCATCACTTTAAAATCAATGATGATTCTTGATGCAGTATCATCTGAGTGACTGGGGATCATGGATATGCAGCTTTAGCACGTGCCCTTGTCATTATTCCCCCAAATTTTAGCTTTTTCATTGTATTGTTTATCATAGAGGACTAAATATCCAAAGGCCTTATCATTTTTTGAGGAGCATTGTTTTTAAACTTTTCAATGCTTTTCTCATGCATTTGTGGGCTTTTTCTGCTGATGCTGCTTTTGTATCATATCATGATTACAATCACCTGCTGATATTAGCTATATCAAATCACATCATTATTTAAAATTTAACCTCACTATTCGTCTTAAATTGCCCGCGTCCTAACTCTTTTTGGAATACATTGAAGGGCAGCAGTGAGTTTGTATTTAAAAATAACATGTAGTTGATGAGATAAAACATTTAAAGGGGACCTATTTTGCTATATTTCCAAGGTTATATTTTGATCTTGGACTCCCCTAGAGTACTCCTGATCATTCAAAGTCCAAAAGAGGGTCCTTATTTAGCTCATACTGCCATCCTCAAAAAACCCCATTTGTAGTCCATTGAAGCCTCCACCTGAAACGCCTCATTGAGGTGGCTCTTCAGCTATGGCCCCCACACTCATGTGCCCGCTTTCTTCTGACTGGCCAGCTCTGTGGAGGGCGGGACGAGGCTGGAGAACGCAGTTTTCCAGATCCGCCTCCCCAGAGTGAAACGTGAAACACGTCTGCCATCTATTAAGGATAAGGCGGGGAAATTCCGAAATCTAACGCTATACTTGAATATAGATCTGATGAAATGCACTTGTTCTAATAAACACAGCGGCGAAAGTGGAGGACGCGGTGCGAAAGTCTGGCAGCTCAAGCTCAAATTTGCCATCGACTACAGTTTTCTACGGCAAAAGTGGTGAGTACAGCGGTTTTTCTACTCTATAGCTAGGATGCAGGGAAAGCTAGAATCCACCACATACAGGCACATTTGTAGAACGGGTCAACATGCCCAAGTGTAGACTGGAGACCGCAGAAATCTGGCGGTTCTGAGTTTAGAGGGAAACATGGACAGTGAGGAGCAGCTAAAAGTGGACCAACAGTTTATGGACTGCTTTGGGGTATATAAAGACCTGCTGGTTCATGTCCGTAACTGTTGTGTGTATTTAGTGTGAAGTAACGAACAGCTTCTGCGCTGGTACATGACGGAGCGGCAAAAGCACCAGGCTAAATGGCCTTTTCGGAAATTGCCCGTGGTAAGTGTTTCCTCGCGGAAAATGGGTGCGTTATGGATAGTGCGTGAGAGCTGGATAGTGAGTGAGAGCTAGATAGAGCTCCGGTTGGGTAATGAGCATAATACAGGTTTTACAGACCAGAAGTTCTGTTTGCATGAACCGTTGCTTTTGTGGAGCTACCGAATCGATAACTTTTACAGGAAAAAATTTAATATTCAATCGCCTATTTAATATTCAATCAACGGCAATGCAGAGAAATTGTTTGTTATACCGGACACGTTATAGCCTGTGCGCTTCCCCATTGCTTTCACTGGTAACATCAGAGCGCTTGCCCAGGTATTGGAGAAGTATCAGGCTGACCCCGGTCATGGATAAGTTAGGCGATCCAACTGCAGCTTTCGCAGCCACATACAGCATCTCTCCGGTTAGCTTCGTTGTTTCCTTCTGATAATGGTCTACTATGCTGCTATTAGCTGGCACCTGAGCACGACTACAACTTGTGCAATTATCGTCATTTGTGGGTAAACGCGATCCATTTTGATATTGACAACAACACAGTCAATATCAAATCACGTCCTATATGAAAAAAAAAAAAAAAAAATCACCCTGCAGAGGCTTCAAATGACTGTTAAAAATAAAATGTTAATCACATTGAGCGGTCAGAGATTGACAAATTTGGTTATCCTATATAATGCAGATTTTCTTTACGGTTTGATAAGTATTCAATACATCATTGTACATTGTCAGATTTGAAAAATAATTTGCTTTCTCCTCAAAAGTCAGCCATTTTGCTTTTCTGGCTTCTAAGTATGGGTATGAGTATCGCTGTATGAGTGAGTGTATGTGTTGAATCACAAAAGGGTGTTTCCAAAACAGTTGGAGGCCCAATATCATTGGGAATGTCGCTGTATGCTGCTGGCATCAATTTCCCTCTGCAGAACAAAGACCTCACGCGGGCCATGAAAAATAGTCCCAGTCAGAAACATATTTTGTATTTTGCACACTCTGATGCTCTAGTCACAGCTAAACTAAAACACTAAAACATTCTTAGTCACGGTAACATAGAAAGAAATTAGTGCGCTCACCCTATTACAATATCGCATTTTGTAAATCTCCTGCAGTATACCCTATTTATTTATTATGCTTATTTTAATGGGTCTAATTTTATGTCATAGTTAACCTCGAAATTATTTTTTCAACTGTGACAGCAATTTTTTCTCAAAACAAAAACATCCAAACACTCTTTCTTCTACTAATAACACTTCATACAAAAAAACACGGTGCATTCAGGAAGTATTGAGACCCCATCATTTTTTCACATTTGTTATATTGCAGCCTTATGCTTAAACTCATTTAAAGTAATTTTTGCCTCATCAATCTACACTCAATACACCACATTAATAAAGCAAAAACAGAACTTTAGATTTTTTGCAAATTTATTAAAAATAAAAAACCTAAAAATCGCATTCATTTCAGCCAACATGCAAGAAAATTTTGTTCGGTTAATTTTTTGGTTTCCCATGCCGTGGAGAGTTCCATTTTGTTCCATGATTTCTGAGGAAAGTTTCTTGGCTTTAAATAATTTTGCTGCTCTTTTAATGATGTTATCATAATATCAAAGTCATTTCTGATTTATGTCTGCTAAAATCCTAGAAAATTTTGTTCAGACAATTTTTGAGGGTTTCTAAGCCCCAGAGTGATGAATTTAGCATGATTCCTGATGAAAATTTATTTCATATAATATAAATTTTATAATATAATATTTCCTGGCTTAAAATCATTTTCCTGCTCTTTTATTGATGTTTCCGTAATATTTGATGATTTCTGATTGATATCAGGCAAATTCAAAAAAAAATTTTTTAGTCAGTTTTTTTGGGTTCCTAAGCTTTTGCTTAGGATTTTGCTTAATTTCCGAGGAAAGAGTTGTGTGGCTTAAAATAACTTCCTTGCTCTTTAATTGACATTTTCATAGTGCTTCGGCAAATTCTAATTAGTTTCAGCCAAAATACGACAAAATTTAGTTTGGTCAGTTTTTTGGATTTAAGCTGCGGAGTGGTTGCCTGATTTCCTTGGAATATATTTTGTGGCTTAAAATGATCCCCCTGCCCTTAGATTGATGCTTCCATAATATTTTAGGGTTTACTCAATTATAAAAAATTTTGGCTATTTTTTGAAGTATTGGGTCATATGTAGCAAATTAATTTGCATCACACATTTGTAAATGCTTTCTGTAACCTTTTATCATTATTTGAAAACTAAAATTTGGCTGGTTTGTACGGTCCTAAGCCTTGCCCCTCAAAGAAGTCATTGCACAGACCTCTTGTCATGTGACCTGTGATGTGTGAGAAGTTGCAAACATTCCCAACTGATCGACCAGTGGTTTGTTCTATAGTGACGATTGATTTCACCTTGATCAATCCTTCATTTCGTTGATTTTGAGATAACATTCATCAACATGCCAAATAGGTGTGAAGTGGCAGGCTGTAACAAGACTACAAACGATGGTGTGAGTATACATCACTTCCCAAAAAAGAGATGCCAAGTCTCATTCGGTGGAGTCTCTCGCCTCGGAGTGGTATTCACCTTCCTGTGCCATAGTCCGCAATTTTTCAATCCATGCTTACTGGAGATATTCACTCACGGAATTGAAGTACTTGAGCATTAAGTTATTCAGTCTCACCTGCATTACAGTGGATTTCCCCACTAGTGACACGGAAATCGATTATGACTCAGGAATTCTCACGCTTGTCTTTACTGAGGGATTGAAAGCAATGGAATTGCATAAAGGCGTTTCTTATTTTGTGTAGTATACAATGCAAGAACGCGTAAAATGACTGTGCACGTGTTTACGACCAATGCAAACCTTTCGTTTTGCAATCCCAGATGAGATCAGAGCTTTGTTCATGAATAAGTAAAAAACCCGCAAAATCTAGACATTTCGTGTCAAATCATTTCATAGAGTAATTAGAAAATGTATCAATATGTGAAGGAGGGGTTTTGGCTAACCAGTCGCGAGAGAAAGCCGTGTCTAAGGCCAACGAAATGGTAGATGGCCACTAATATGCCTAAGGAGGCAAAGAAAAACTAAATAACGATAAAGTAAGGAACCCCAGCCAAAATGCCGGGCAATTCGGAAAATGCCTCAAACTAAAGCGAGCAAAATAAACCTCACACGTATTAACTCCTGTTTCTCTATTTGACAGGCGGAGTAAACCCGGAAGTTGCCGAGTAGCGTGAAACATAAGAAAATAAATAAACTCAAAACAAACTCCGCCACAAAACGGAGCGAAGACTTGCCAAACGTGGGCTCGGAAGCTCAAATGTGTTAGTACATAAACACTAACAACATATCCTTCAAAAAATAAACATGTAAGAGAAGGAAGACGTATCTCTGGTCAAAGGTAAAGAACTCGACTGCACCCAGAGACTTCCGGACAACAATAGTTGACGTCGATAGAAAACAATAATAGTAAAAATAATAATAATAATAGGATAAGGGAAAAACCACTGTAAGGACCTCAAGACTGGGTCCTAAGATAGAGATCGATCTGAAGATATCCAACGGTGACGGTTGACGTACTGAATGAATAAGCAGAAAAGGTCCTTAAGGCAACGAGACGCAGCTCGCAAGAAATAAAAAATAAAAGGAAAACAAAACAACGCCCAAAACCCGAACGCAGTCGGGAATAAACCCCCACTAGAACATCCTAGTGAAAGAACCCACCCTCTGAATCTCCTGTCGGGTCGCAGCCCAAACAAACAAAAGGACCTTAAAAAGAAACAAATGAGGACGGTATTCCGAGTGCAGATAGCGACAACAAACAGAATACCCGTAACCTCTAAGCGGACTCAGAATCAACAGACAATTCTTTTCTCTTACAATGATTCTGACACAACAGTCCGCTCCACTCTCAATACCGGCTCTGTGTATGGCTAGTTAGACACAGAAGCGCTGACTGCACGGAAATCCGAGCTTAAATAGAGACGCAACCCAAAACAGCTGCCGTAGATAATCATGATTCTAATAGGCTCCAAGTGGCTGCACCTGGCCACTACGCTCAGAACCATGACAGCACCCCCCCTCTAAGGGGCGACTCCAGACGACCTTCCAGTACCCTGCCTGCAAAAGTCCTGAATGAGGTTTGGGTCCAGGATATTCTTAGATGGGACCCAACAGCGCTCCTCTGGACCATAACCCTCCCAGTCGACAAGATACTGCACCCCCCGACCCACTCGCCTACTGGCCAAAATTCGTCGAACCGTGTATGCCGGTTTGCCATCAATGAGACGTGGGGGGGGTGGCGGTTTCTCAGGAGGAACTAGAGGACTGGTGAGCAATGGCTTAAGTCGAGAAACATGAAAAGTCGGATGCACCCTCATGGACCGAGGAAGCTGAAGACGCACAGTCACCGGATTGATCTTACGGATAATCTTAAATGGTCCGATAAACCGTGGAGCAAGTTTACGAGACTCCACTCTTAACGGAAGATCTCGTGTGGAAAGCCACACCCGCTGACCCACTCTATAAGAAGGCGCCAAACGACGATGCCTATCAGCAAGTCTCTTCTGATTGGCACTTGCCCGCAGAAGAGACGACCGCACCCTTCTCCATGTAGCACGACACTGCCGAACAAAGGCCTCAGCAGAAGGTACCCCTACCTCCTTCTCCTGTTCAGGAAACAAGGGAGGTTGATAACCGGCTTGTGCCTCAAATGGGGAAAGACCCGTCGATGAGTTGCGCATAGTATTGTGCGCATACTCAACCCACGCAAGATGTTGACTCCATGTGGATGGTCTTGCAGATACCAGACAACGGAGAATAGTCTCCAGAGACTGATTGGTGCGTTCAGTCTGCCCATTAGTTTCTGGATGAAATCCAGATGAAAGACTGACCGAAGCACCAAGCAAAGAGCAGAAAGCTCGCCAGAATCTGGATATAAATTGTGGGCCTCTATCGGAAACTACATCCATAGGAAGACCATGTGCTCGAAACACATGGTCAATGATGAGACGTGCGGTTTCCGAAGCCGAGGGCAACTTATATAGCTGAATAAAGTGGGCCGCTTTGGAAAAGCGATCCACCACAACCATGATGACAGTATGCCCATCAGATGGTGGTAAACCAGACACAAAGTCTAAAGCAATGTGGCTCCAGGGTCGACCAGGGACGGGTAATGGCCGTAAGAGCCCTGAAGGGGCTCGCCGAGTCCCTTTATTGCGGGCACAAACAGGACAGGCTAGGACATAGTCTCTTACATCCTTCTCCATCCCTGGCCACCAAAACTGTCTGGACAAGAAGTCTCTAGTTCGATGGATTCCAGGATGCCCTGCCAAACGAGAGGCATGACCCCACTCCAACACTTGTGAACGAACGGAAAATGGAACGAACAGACGGTTAGGAGGACCCTCACCAGGATCAGGCTCACAAGACTGTGCCTTACGCACTAAGTTCTCAATACCCCACAAAACCGGAGCGAGAATCTGCTCCCCAGAAACAATAGGCTCCGGTGGATTTTCTGTGTCAGACTTATCAAATACTCGAGAGAGTGCATCTGGCTTAATATTTTTTGATCCAGGTCGATAAGTCAACAAAAAATTAAAACGTGAAAAGAATAATGCCCAGCGTGCCTGTCTGGAATTCCGTCTTTTAGCGTTCTGGATATATTCCAGATTTTTGTGGTCTGTCCAGATAACAAAAGGATGTTCAGCACCCTCTAACCAATGGCGCCACTCCTCTAACGCCAACTTAACCGCCAGTAACTCCCTATCCCCAATGTCATAATTTCTTTCAGCAGAAGAAAGAGCCCGAGAGAAAAAGGCGCAGGGATGGACCTTTAGATCACTGGGAGAGCGCTGAGACAAAATGGCGCCGATTCCAACTTCTGAGGCATCAACCTCGACAATGAAGGGGAGGGACGGGTTGGGAGTTGTCAAAATAGGTTCCGAACAGAACAGTCTTTTCAATTCATTGAATGCCACTTCTGCACGAGGATTCCACTGAAAGGGTTTCGGTGCTGACTTTTTAGTTAAGGCTGTGATGAGTGCTGCGATTGAACTAAAATTTCGAATAAAACGCCTATAAAAATTAGCAAACCCTAGAAAACGCTGGACTTGTTTCACCGACTCGGGAGTGGGCCACTCCTTAACGGCAGTAACCTTAGCAGGGTCCATTTGGAGCTTGCCTGCTGACACCACAAACCCCAAACATGAAACTGAATCTGCATGAAACACACATTTTTCGGCCTTTACAAAAAGACGCGCCTCCAAAAGACGTGTCAAGACTTGTTGAACATGCTGAATGTGCTCCGTAAGATTGGATGAAAAAATTAGAATGTCATCGAGATAGCCATATACAAATCTCTCCAACATCTCCCTGAGGATATCATTGACAAATGCCTGGAAAACTGAGGGGGCATTAGATAGCCCGAACGGCATAACCAGGTACTCCCAGTGGCTGTTGTGTGTATTAAAAGCAGTTTTCCACTCGTCACCCTCTCTTATACGCACTAGATTGTACGCATTCCGGAGGTCGAGTTTAGTGAAAACCCGTGCGGACTGGAGACGTTCAAAAGCTGAATTCATTAGGGGTAAAGGGTATCGGTTCTTAACGGTGATAGCGTTAAGGCCCCTGTAATCGATACATGGCCTTAACGAACCGTCTTTCTTTTCAACGAAAAAGAACCCAGCTCCGGCAGGTGAAGTAGATGGTCGAATGAACCCATATGACAAGGCTTCTTCAATATATTCTCTCATAGCCTTTTCCTCACGAGCTGAGAGAGAATACAGAGATCCCCTAGGTGGCACTGTGCCAGGATATATCTCTATGGCACAGTCGTACGATCTGTGAGGGGGCAGGGTGGTAGCCTTTTGTTTGCTAAAAACCTCTGCTACTGCGCTGTACTCAGACGGGACATTAGAAGGGAGAGAAAACGAAACCGCTCCAACAGCAGAGGGACCCAGAACACTAAAGCACGAACAGATGCTTTCGACCTCAAAATCAAGGTCTTCAAAAGAATTCCCTGCATCTGGTAATAAATCCCAATCTACAACTGGATCCCAGTCAAGACTATCAGATCGCCTAATGGACCCAGCATCTTCTCTATCTTGCCTCTCAGGAGAAACCATTTGATTCTCTTCACCATCAGAACAAGAATCTGAGTCAAACTGTTGGTGCGATGAGTAAGGTAACAGCTGACTATGATGCCCACAACCAGTGCCCCAGTGCACAATGGGCTCCACTCCTCTACCCCAATGGATATAGGGCTGATGTTTCACCAACCATGAATGACCTAACACCAGGGGGTAAGTAGGCGAATCAATTACAAAGAATCGGAGTTGTTCAATATGGTCTTTGAAGGGAATAGTCATGACGATACTCTGAGTAACATGAGTAATTACTCCAGAGCCCAAAGGGCGCCCGTCTAGGGCGTTAATAGTGCGTGAGGGGGACAATGGCTGCAAAGGAACCCTCTGTTTCTGGGCCCATTCCATGTCAATAAAATTTTCAACAGCACCAGAATCTAAGAAGGCATCAGCTTTTACTGAAGAATTCCCCCAAGCTAATTCTACAGAAACAAATGTACGGAAGACTGATTGCCCCGGTCTCACAAGTGGCTCCCGCTTCATTTGTGAGACCTTTCTTTTCCCTGCAACTTAGGGCAGTTCCGCACTATGTGTCCCATCCGTTTGCAATAAAAACAAACAATCCCAACATTTCTGCCCAATTTAGGAGACATTAAAGAGCTATCTAACTGCATGGGCTCCTCCTCCCTGGGAGTCATGTCAGTTTTAACATTAACCGGCTTAGTGGGTAATCTTTCCCTACTAACATGGGAATAGCTCTTTCTCTCTTCTTTCTCCCTCTCACGCTCCTGGACCCGGTTATCGATGCGGATGGCTAAGGCGATTAATGAATTCAAAGTTCGTGGGGGTTCGATAGTAGCCAGTGCATCTTTGACCAAATCAGATAGAGCATTGGTGAACAAAGTGATCAAAGGCTCATCTGACCAACCAGTTTCTGCTGCCAAAGCCCGAAAAGAAATTGAAAACTCTGCCACACTTTGTTTACCCTGGGTTAACCTGGTTAAACGTGTGGCTGCTTCATGGCCAGATATATCATGATCAAAGATGAGGGCCATCTCATCCATTAGTGCCTGTGAACTGTTCATTATAGGAGCCTGAGAGCGAATTAAAGGATCTGCCCAAGCTAAAGCTGCCCCTGTAAGCAATGATAGTATAAATACAACCCTAGCATCCTCAGTAGCAAATCGCGAGGGCTGAGATTTGAAAAAAATCAAGCATTGCGACAAAAACCCCCTACACCGGCTCGTTTCCCCGCCATATCGCAGTGGAAGTTGAAGTTTAGGCTCTCGCAAGTTAGAAGTTAGTATTTGGGGGGGAGGAACGGGTAATGATGCTTGTGCAACTGGGTCTGTTGTGGCATTAGTTAGCTGACGAATATTACCAGCCAACTCCATTAACATTTCCTGTTGGCGGTTAAGACGCTCAAGAATTTCCCCCTGCCTCTGGGAAATTACAACCTGCTGGTCCACCGTAGCAGACTGCTGAGCATGTAATGCTTGGAGATTTTTACCCTGTTCCTCAATCATAGCTTGCTGGGTGGCTATAGCTCTTCCAAATGGGCTGCTTTCCATAATGACACGGTTAACTATCGCTGGTACGCCGAATGGCTTCTGTGTACCGTGAAGGAGGGGTTTTGGCTAACCAGTCGCGAGAGAAAGCCGTGTCTAAGGCCAACGAAATGGTAGATGGGCACTAATATGCCTAAGGAGGCAAAGAAAAACTAAATAACGATAAACTAAGGAACCCCAGCCAAAATGCCGGGCAATTCGGAAAATGCCTCAAACTAAAGCGACAGGCGGAGTAAACCCGGAAGTTGCCGAGTAGCGTGAAACATAAGAAAATAAATAAACTCAAAACAAACTCCGCCACAAAACGGAGCGAAGACTTGCCAAACGTGGGCTCGGAAGCTCAAATGTGTTAGTACATAAACAATAACAACATATCCTTCAAAAAATAAACATGTAAGAGAAGGAAGACGTATCTCTGGTCAAAGGTAAAGAACTCGACTGCACCCAGAGACTTCCAGACAACAATAGTTGACGTCGATAGAAAACAATAATAGTAAAAATAATAATAATAATAGGAAAAGGGAAAAACCACTGTAAGGACCTCAAGACTGGGTCCTAAGATAGAGATCGATCTGAAGATATCCAACGGTGACGGTTGACGTACTGAATGAATAAGCAGAAAAGGTCCTTAAGGCAACGAGACGCAGCTCGCAAGAAATAAAAAATAAAAGGAAAACAAAACAACGCCCAAAACCCGAACGCAGTCGGGAATAAACCCCCACTAGGACATCCTAGTGAAAGAACCCTCTGAATCCCCTGTCGGGTCGCAGCCCAAACAAACAAAAGGACCTTAAAAAGAAACAAACGAGGACGGTATTCCGAGTGCAGATAGCGACAACAAACAGAATACCCGTAACCTCTAAGCGGACTCAGAATCAACAGACAATTCTTTTCTCTTACAATGATTCTGACACAACAGTCCGCTCCACTCTCAATACCGGCTCTGTGTATGGCTAGTTAGACACAGAAGCGCTGACTGCACGGAAATCCGAGCTTAAATAGAGACGCAACCCAAAACAGCTGCCGTAGATAATCATGATTCTAATAGGCTCAAAGTGGCTGCACCTGGCCACTACGCTCAGAACCATGACAATAAGAATATTCGTCCCAAATAAGATAACTATAACTTTTCTTTCTTTCGAGGCAGTCGTGAACTGGCCTAGACCTGCTGACCGTAAGTCCTTGCAACGGTTCCTGGGATTTGCTAATTTCTACAGAAGGTTTATTCGTAATTACAGCACCATCGCCACTCCCCTCACCGCACTCACATCCGCCAAGGTCCCGTTCCACTAGTCTCCTGAGGCCGAATCAGCATTTTCTGTCCTCAAAGCACGATTTACCACTGCTCCTATACTAACCATTCAGGATTCCTCTCTCCAGTTTGTGGTCGAGGTGGATGCCTCCAACGTGGGGGTAGGAGCTGTTCTCTCTCAAAGAGCCACCAAGGATAACAAGATCCACCCCTGTGCCTTCTTCTCCCATCGTCTCTCCCCAGCTGAATGCAACTATGACATCGGCAATCGAGAGCTGCTCGCCGTCAAGTTGGCGCTGGAGGAGTTGAGGCAGTGGCTGGAGGGCTCCGAAATCCCGTTTTTAGTATGGACCGATCACAAGAACCTTGAGTACCTGCAGTCTGCCAAAAGGTTGAACCGTCGACAAGCCAGGTGGGCACTGTTCTTTTCACGATTTAATTTTCACTTGGCGTATCGTCCCGGCAGTAAAAATATCAAGCCTGACGCCCTCTCGAGATGTTTTGAGACGGAGAAAGATCCCCCCCTGTGTTGACACTATACTACCCAAAGAAACATTCATTCATGCCATTTCAATGGATATAGAGAATGAGGTCAAGAAGGCTCAAGATGGGTCTGCCGCACCAAGTTCATGTCCTACCCACTGTCTGTTTGTCCCTGCCAGTTTGCGCCTCCGAGTCCTGGACTAATGTTTCTGGTGGCCTGGGATTAAAGATGTTGTTCAAGGTTTTGTCGCTGCCTGCTCGGTCTGTGCCCAGGGAAAGGTATCACACCAACCTCCTTATGGTTTATTGCAACCCCTATCCAGACCTCACCGTCCCTGGTCACACATTGCAATAGATTTCATCGCTGGTCTGCCCCCTTCCAATCACTACACCATCATTCTTACCATTGTCGACAGATTTTCTAAGGCCGTTCACTTCGTCCCACTCACTTAACTGCCCTCTGCCTAAGAAACCGCCACCCTCATCATACAACACGTCATCAGATTACATGGTATTCCCTCTGACATCACTTCTCACCGCGGCCCCCAATTCACAGCCAAATTTTGGAAATCCTTTTGTAAATCCCTTGGCACCACTGTTATTTTGTCCTCCGGCTTCCATCCCCAGACCAACGGCCAGACCGAGCGGGCTAATCAATGTATTGAACTTGTTCTGAGATGTCTTTGTATCAAGAACTCCTCCTCCTGGAGTCATCAGTTACCCTGGGCTGAATACGCCATCAATAGTCATACCTCTGCTGCCTCCGGACTCTCTCCCTTTCAAGCATGCATTGGCTATCAACTACGCATATTTCCCTGCCAGGAGGAGGAGGTGGCTGTACCCTCTGCTCGTGAGTTCATGCGACGTTGCCAACGCACCTGGAGAACTACACGTGAGGCGCTGCTCAGGTCGGTGGCACGAATGAAGGCTCGTGCCGACAAGCGACGTACTCCCGCTCCTTCCTACCGGGCTGGGCAGCGCATGTGGCTATTGGCTAAGGACATCCCCTTGAGAGGTAATGGGGGCAAACTATTTCCTAGATTCTTAGGCCCCTTCACCATTGAAAAAATCATTAGTTCCACTGTTGTTCGCCTCCGTCTTCCCCCGTCCATGTATAGAATTCACCCCACATTTCATGTATCCCTAGTTAAACCTGCAGTTACCCACCCCCTGTCTTCTGGTCCTGATCCCCCACCACCCGCCCGCATCATCGACGGAGGCAAAGCCTTCACAGTGCGGACTCTTCTGGAATGCCGTCGATGAGGTCGCGGACTTCAATACCTCGTCGACTGGGAAGGCTACGGTCCCGAACACCGCAGCTGGGTGCCTGCGCGGCACATCTTGGACAAAACTCTAATCACGGACTTTCATGCCACGCATCCCAAGCCTGGGGAAACGCCAGGAGGTGTTTGTTAAGGGCGGGGGGGTAATGTTATGATTCTGCCATGCCTGCCTTGATCTTGCCATGTTTTGATATTTGCTTTATTGTTTTCCTGACACTTTGCTATGCCTGACTATTCTTTGTATTACGTTTTGTGATTTGTTACTTTGATTTGTCATGTTTTGTCTTAGATTACTTTTCCATGTTTAACATTTAGCCATTATCACATTCCGGTTCATGTTTTTCATTTTGCTTTGCACTTTGTCTCCCCCCTCTGGTCTCATGTCTTGTCATTGCACTCAGCCCCAGTCTTGTGTTCACTCTTCGGGTGATTTATTGGATTCTGGTTTTCAATCTTCCTTCCGATCTCGTTTGCTGGCTTCACTCTTCTTTTCTATCTACTAACAATACTAACAGTTTATCATTTTCTCCTGAGATTACTAACAACTTACCTTGTTTACCTGTGCTGCTTTTCTCTCCCCTTGCTAATCATTGAGTTTCTGATTCTGACTGGATTGCCCGACTTCTGATTTTTGGTTTGCCCTTTTGGATTACTGTTGCATCTGTGTATTTTGACCTTTTTCTGCCCGACCTCGATTTTGTGGATTGCTGCCCTGATTATGATTCAGACTGTCCTTAGGCTTATGAGTTTGCTTCTCCCACAAACCCTCGCCTTTGTACCGAATCTGTTTCTGCTGACTACGATTTTTGTGATTGGTGCCCTGGTTACGAACTCGGTTTTGTCCCATTGGAATTTGAGTTTTGGATTGCGGACTCTGCACTGTTGCTATCTTCTCTGCGGGGGTTACCCCCCTTACTCAATAATGCTCCTCTTTTTTGCAATCCCGTGTCTTCGCATTTGGTTCCAGATTGCTACCTCACAATATGAGGATAAAGTAAACCGATAACTATGCATAGTGGAAACAGAAATAATTTTTTTGAGAGAAAAAAACTCAATATTCAGTGTTGCCACAATTTGCTTTTATTGCAGCATTTAATCTTTCAGGCATAGTTTTCATGCTTTTTTTTTTAAATTTTTTTATTTCCTCACTCACTATGCCATTGTGTATGGTCTGAAGTTGATTCCAAAGAGATTCTATCAATGTAACAACAGATTTGTTCTATTGGATTAACCGTTTTTTCTACTACAACCCTGACCAAGAGGTATTTTGAAACTAAGTGATAAACATCATCTTGTTTGGTATCAGTATACAGCTACAGATGTCCTCTCATCAAATCAAGTACAAATAAAACACATTTCAACATTGACATCATAGTGACATCATAACTAACATATGAGGAAAAAACATCAAAATTACAAAAATCCTTTTTTTACATTTTTTTAGTTTTAGCTGAAAATAAGTAACTTTCTGTAACCTCTAAAACTACTGATACTACAATTAATATTTTAGTATTATTATTAATTTTATAAACTCATGAGTAACATAAATTTGACATTACTATGATGTCATAAATAACGCAATTTGAGAAAAACACACTTAAAAGGAAAACAAATACAACCCCAATTCTGAAATAGTTGGGACAAGGTGTAAATTGTGAGTAAAATCAAAATGCAATGACTTTCAAATCACAGCAGCCAGTATTTTATTCGCAATAGAACACATAACATTGCAACTGTTAAAACTGAGAAATTTTTCAATTTTATCCACAATATGAGCTCATTTCAAATTTGATGGCTGCTACAGGTCTCAAAAAAGTTGGGACAGGGGCCTGTTTACCATGGTGTAGCAATCCCTCTACTTTTTATCACAGAGTGGAGTCGTCTGGGCATTTTTTGGCAGACTCTAGTCTTTTTTTGATGTTGCCAGTTCTTGGCAGCAACAAGACCAATCAGGCCATTTTCACACAGTGTCTGGAAACAGTAGATCGTGATACTTTCATCTCATTACTTCTGGTGCTATTAATATCATCATGGAGTTGTCATGTTGTCAACCTCTGAAGCACTTAACTTCTGTTTTGCACCTCAATTGCCACTAGTTTTCAGCGAACCGGTCTCTTTGAACTACTTTATGGTGTTTCTTATAGTGCAGTGGCTGAAGGCATTAAATGCTGCATCATGTAAGGCCACAATGTGGCTACAAACAATCTTAGAGAGTTCCTTCTGTAATGCCATTGTGTTTAACACTGTGACACTGCTCCAAGTTCATGTCACTTTTTTTACTGAAACAATTGACCATCAGAGGTAATTTTGCAGAATAATGTTGCCTCAAACCAGTTTAAACCATTTTTTATTTTGCATCAATAATCATGGAATGAACCCTCAAACATTTATTCATGCTGCAAGAGTCAAAAAATAAAATTTCCGACAACTTTCAATTGTAATAAAAAAAAATTGATATTTTCAGTATTTTTGTTTATTAACCATATTTTTATTTTTTTTTAACCTCAAAAGACTTCAGGGAATTATTCTTTGTTTATTTGGTCTCAATGCCTACAATAGTATTTTTCAATACATTTTTGACCAAAAAAATTAATATATTAGACTATAGTGGTGGTGTGTGGTACCTCAGCATGGTTCTCTTGAAACACTGGTGGTTACTAAAATGTCAAAAAGTTGAATGTTGAAATGTATTCCATCTCTTTGCAGCAGGGGTGCTACTTCTGGCAAAGGACAGTGCCTTTGACAAGTGAGTGGCGAGAGAAAGTTGGTTTTGAAGTGTTATTGTTCGGGTGGATTAAGCCACAATTATTCATTCCCCAATAATGAGCTTCCATGAGATGGGAAATCCTGACATAAATTTTATCATTTTGTTTTCATATTATTATTTTATTCTTCTGTGTATTTATAGTGTCTGCAAAGAATGAAGTGTGACATAAATTTGGTTTTGATAGGTCATTGTCCAAATGCACTAAATAGTCCATAGGCTGATTTGTCAGCACCAACATTCCGTGTCCACATCTGTCTTAATGAGGTTTCTCATTTTTTTTCAATAGATCAGATCAAAACTCAAATTTTCAGACAGGGAACCCTTCTGAGAAAGTGTCCGAAAGCATATTTTTTCGACAATTCACAATTTTTTGTGACAAAATTAGCAAATTTTTGAAAATCAGCCCTATCAATACATGCTCAACAAAGCAAATAATTACACATTGTGACATTTTAATAGCTGATTGCATCTAAAGCAAAAAAATTGCAGTAAAATCTACCCATTAGCAAGAAATTTGCAAAAAGCGGCAGAAATGTAACATTTTTTCTTTCATTTTCGTTTTGAAAAGTGAACATTTCCCTTCATATCTTTACTGCTTTAGCACATAGAGCAACATATTATTCACCAAAATTTTCCCCAAGCATCCCTCTAAATGGTTGATTTCATCTTTAGTTTGGAAGTTCTCCAAATTTGCTTTCAGTAACCAATTTATGACCCCACCCCCCATTATGGCAAATTCTCTATGGATTCCATATATTCACGATTTCGTCACTATAAAGTGAAATTATAGTTCATTCGCATTAAATTGTTACATTTAAATAGCTGATTGTATCTAAAGCAAAAAAGTAGTAAAATCTGCTTACTGGCAAGACATTGGCAAAAATCAACAGAAAATTAAAGGTTTTTCTTTAATTTTCGTTTTTCAAAATGTACATATCCCTTCATATCATTACTCCTGTGTCACTTAGAACAACATGTCATACACCAAAACTTTTCCCAACCATCCCTCTAAATAATACATTTGGTTATTTAAGTGGTAGGCTTTCAGGATTTGCATAAACAAGCCATTTGTGAGCCCTACCTCAAATTACTGCTGTACATGGCAACAGTAGTATACAGGTATACTTAGGAACGTTCTAGGTAGCTAGCTTGCTGAACATTCTAAACAGATGCAGTGTGCTTATGATATGTTATCAACCAATATATATTTCAGTGGAGATGGTTTCCTTGTGTGCATTAGGTACTGTATTGTACTAAACAGGAAGTTTTCTTTTTCAGTGATTTGGAATCCGAATCCTACGTCACAGCCCTCAATGCACTGACATCAGAGAAATGCATTCAGTGATTTTCTCATGTTATCATATCTGTTGCATGGAGAAATTAACATAGATTTGGTTTTCTTCCAGATAATTATAATGAAAAGATTCCAATGATACTATGGCTTCCATAAAGTGGGATCAGTGCATTTGCCATGGATATAGTGAGAATCCAGGAAAGCTGGTTAAGTTCACATTACAAGCATGAACAAAATTTTGTGAGGCAGCACAGGAAAGACAGGATTCTATATATAAGACATTAAAGACATATATTGATGAAGAACAACCACTACCTGTGGCTGTAGGAGATATATATAGACATGAAGTGTGTTACAAAGTTTATACTTTGAAGAAAAACGTGCAGCTTGCTGCAAGCAAGCGGAAAGCAACTGGATCAACTGATGCCAGTCCCTCATCATCTGCAGCATGCCCCACTAAGCGTATGACACATGCCTGTATGGGTGAAATCAATTAAAAGGCATGTATAATTTGCCAAAAGGTCTATAAGTAAGACCCAAAGGATCGGCGTAGACTAATCAAAGCAACACCTTTCACTTTGAAGCCTGCAGTGGAGCACCTTAAAAAAGCAGCCACAATTCGTGGAGATCAGCGCATCATGACTCAGTTAGCTGGAGGGGCCCGCGGAGGAGATGATAGAATTGCTGGGAATGTCCTAAAACATGATGACTGTTACAGGGATTTCATACATCGGAAAAGCCTGGATCGTATATTAGGATAAGGATAAGGATTCCACAAAGACTTCAGATTCTGAACCTTTTAAGGAGCTGGCATCTCTAATTCAGAGTGAAGTCATAAATGGTGGAGTTGTGTGGACCATGACTTCAGTGCATGAACTGTACACAGCAGCACTACAGAAACATGGTGCAACAGGGGATGGCAGGTATAAGCACCTCAAAAGTCACCTGCAGAGACATTTTGGGGATAACTAATGCTTCCATCGCCCTGCCCAGCAAAATCAGCCTGCACTGATATACTCCAGAACTGTGGATATAGGCCCTGTACTACAGGGATACAGGGACATGCAGGAAAAACTGGCTGATGAGGACATCGAAGATGACCTGCAGTTTGACCTATCAGGTGAAGAAAACCCAATGAAAACAGCCTATACCCTAGCTCTGCAGGTTCATGAAATGCTGAAGTGTATCAAAAACATGGAATGGCCCCCTACTCCAAATCTCTGCACAGATAACCATATTCATGACCTCATCCCTCCATTGCTGTACAATCTGATCGCTTGGATTGTTATGGAAGATGCAGAGTACAGTGAAGAGAATGTTAACCTAGATGAAGCTACACAGGTTAGGGTTCTCTCCATCTGCCAGGATATACTGTTTGCCAGCAGGCATGGGCAGATATTGACACCCAAGCATGTCTCCTTGGCAATGGCTGATATTTCAATCTAGGGAAAGGTGGTGGAGCAATTATAATTACTTACTTATAATTGGTGGAGGCATACTTCTTTGAGCAAATGCATTATCATCTTTTTTGTTTTTTTTAGGATGAAAGCCTTATATATATAAAAGAGTTACTGAACCATAATTTCACTTCATTTTATATTCAGGATATAAGGAAGATACTGTATTTGAACATAATTTGCCATAATGGGGGGTGGGGTCACAAATTGGTTGCTGAATCACTTTTGAAACTGAAGATGAAAGAAAAAATGTAACACTTCCATAGTTTTTTTGCCAATTTCTTGCTAATAGGTGGATTATACTGCAAGTTTTTGCTTTAGATGCAATCGGCTATTAAAATAAAACAATTTGATATGTATTTTTAACTGTAATATTGATTTATCTTGACGATATCAAGAATAAATGAAAGTCATACAGAATTTGTCATAAAGGGGGGTGGGGTCACAAAGGGCTTAACTGTGAAAAATTAGAATAACCTTTGTATAAATAACAGACTGTTTTACTTAGAGGAATTATTGGGGAACATTTTAGAGTACAATATATCCCTCTAAGTGCAATATTAAGAAAGATATAAAGGGAAATGTGCATTTTGAAAAACGAAAATGGAAGAAAAATTGCCAATTTTTGGCTGTTTTTTTGCCAATTTCTTACAAATGGGTGAATTTTATTTCAGTTTCTTCCTATGGTTGTACTCCCCTATTAAAGAGCTATAATTGACCCAACTTTCAGCTTCATTGAATAGGTACTGGCGAAAATGTGGATGATTTCCAAAATTTTACTGATTTTCTCATAAAAAAAAAATCACAAAATGAGTTATGGTCACATCTATTGAAAAAAATACAGAAACCTAATTGAGACAGATGTGGCCACGGATTTTGGATTTAGGCCTCCTACAGAAAATAGCCTATGGACTAAAACCATCTTAAGCCTTTCCTTAACTATGCATCTTCTGTATTTGTAGTTCAAATAAAAACATTGAAAAGAGGAGAGGGCTTAAGACACAATCCTGTTAAACTCAGCTAAAACATTCAACACAATGGCTGAGAGAATTGTTCAATACACTCACTGTGGATTATATTTCTGAATACGTATTACTAAAGGAAGATTATTAACTGCAAGGTACACCATTTTTCATCAATACATGCAATAAAAGTTTCTGTTTATTGTGTCAAAAGTCTTACAAAAATCAACAGAGAAATAGTAAAATCGACCACCACAGTTAGATAGATATTTTGGGATAAGACCCAGTGTTATCTGCTGCACTATATCCCTCTCTGAATCCTGTTTGAGCTTCTGATATCTTTTCATATGTCAGCAAACTGCTGTAAACAATCATTTAGAAATGGAACAGCATAGTTTTCCTAGTATATCCATCAAAGATATTCCTCTATAATTATCCACATGGTCCTTACCTGTCATATGTAGACGAACCATTATTCCTTCAGCCCACTCGGAAGGGAAATATCCTGTTGATGGAATACTACTGAATAAAATGGACAAGTTGGGTAATAATAAGTCACAAGAGCATTGATCATTTCAGCTTTTACACCATCAAGTCCAGTAGCTTTACCAATTTTCAATACTTTTATGGTGGTTTCAATTTCCTCCTCTGTTTAATAAATGATTTAACTCTTCACATTAACAATGATCAAAAACAATAGCATCATGATCTCTGTTCATATGGTGAGCTTCTTCCAACACAGAAAATGCAATGGTGTATATGAAATATTGAAGATTCCCTTAAAGTAGTCAGTCCATTCATTAAGCATTATAGTTGGTGTTCGTATGGTTCATGCTTCATTTTCAGAACAATTTGAAAAATTATGTGATCCTCACCATCAGATTAATTATAAAGTGGATGTGGCCAGACATGACTGCTCAGCTGTTTGTCCTATCTTTACAAAGTATTTGTTGAAATTAGTTAAAATTTGATCCAAATCAGCCAACGGGTAGGGCTATAGGTACAAAATATATGAATAGGGCCTTAACTTCAACACCATCAATCTGATTGACATAATTTTTTTCCCTTATTACAGCATTAATGCCTTGCCACTTAAGAAACTGAACCATTCACTTCTGTTGGGTAAAAAAAAAAAACAACTTTTCACTATTTTGAGTTTTTTGAAAGCAGCCTTCTCCCCAAAGGCTTTTTCTGTTTGTAAACATTTTTCTGACCAATTTGATAAAAAAGATTGGTCACTATGAATGGATGCGAAAGCGCTTTTTCTGAGCACCGTTGAGAATGTACTGAAAACCAGGAATCGTGGAATTGGATTCAGATGCGAAGATGAATCAGGATTTATTATGCCTTCACTGTAATGCAGGAAGGCCACGAAGGCAAAAAGCAAAGATACAAAGAAACAAGGTTCCTCGAAGAATACTAGTAATGCACTGTACTGAGTCAATAGTTACAGCGCTTCAAAAATACAAAATTAAGAAACAGGAAGCGAGGTTCCTAATTACAACAATGCTGTGCTGAACATAAATAATAGGTGCAGTGCTTGAGTTTAGGTTTATACAATACACAGGAATACTTTTGTACAAGGGATATAAGGCTACACAAGACTACAGCTGAATATCAGGCTTGTTAAGCTTACAAGACTGAACTAAATGAGTGCGAAGCTCCCTTTTACAAACCCCAGTTCCAATGAAGTTGTTTTGTAAAACATGAATAAAAACAGAATTCATTCATCTTCTATACCCACGTATTCCTCACAAGGGTCACTGGGCGAGCTGGAGCCTATCCCAGCTGGCTACAGGCAAAGGCAGGGACCCACCCTGGACAGGTTGCACACACACCATTCACACCTATGGGCAATTTAGTGTCTCTAATTAACCTCACATGCATGTGTTTGGACTGTGGGAGGAGACCGAAGTACCCGGAGAACACCCACACGAACACATGCAAACTCCACACAGACCGGATTTAAACCCACAACCTTCTTGCTGTGAGGCAGCAATGCTAACCACTGTGCCACAAAATCTCATAAACCTACATTACATTCACAATAGACCATAGACAACATATCTGATGTTGAAAGTGAGACATTTTACCATTTCATTAAAAATATTAGCTCATTGTGAATTTGATGGCAGCAACACATCTCAAAAAAATTGAGACAGGGCCAACAAAAGTAAAAGCTACTGATATAAATACAGCTGGAGGAGCATTTTAAAGCTTATTAGGTTAATTGGCAACAGGTCAGTAACATGACTCGGTATAAAAGAGCATTTTAGAGAGGCAGAGTCTCTAAGAAGTAAAGACGGGCAGAGGCCCACCAATCGGCAAAAAACGAAAAATCTTAAGTCTAAAAATTGTGAAACTATTTCAAAAAAATGTTCCTCAATGTGAAATTGTGAAGATTTGGAATTTCCCACCATCTACAATTCATAATATCATCAAAAGATTCGGAGAATCTGGAGAAATCTCTGTGCGCAAGGGACAAGGCTGAAGGTCAATATTGGATGCTCATGATCTTCGGGTCCTCTGGTGGCACTGCATTAAAAACAGGCATGATTCTGCACTGGAATTCACAGCACGGAGTCAGGAACACTTCAAAATATCATTGTCTGTGAACACAGTTTGCCTTGCAATCGACAAATGCAAGCTAAAGCTGTATAATGCAAAGAAGAAGCCAAATGTGAACACAATCCAGAAATGTCGCCGTCTTCTCTGGGCCAAAGCTCATTTAAAATGGACTGAGGCAAAATGGAAAATTGTTCTATGTTCAGATAAATAAAAATTCTAAATTATTTTTGGAAACCACGAGAGCTGTGTCGTGCAGACTAAAGAGGAGAGGGACCATCCAGCTTGTTATCAGTGGTCAGTTGAAAAGCCTACATCTCTGGTATGGGGTTGCATTAGTGCCTATGGCATGGGCAGCTTACACATCTGGATAGGCATTATTTGAAAAGTATATAGAGGTTTTACATTGACATCTCTTTCAGGAAAGGCCCTGCATATTTCAGTAAGACAATGCTAACCCACATACTGCATTAATCACAAGAGCATGGCTTCGCTGTAGAAGAGTCCAAGTGCCGAAATGGTCTGCCTGCAGTCCAGAACTTTCAGCGATAGAACACATTTGGCTCATCATAAAATGAAAAATCTGGCTTAGAAGACCCAGGACTGTTGAGCAGCTAGAATCCTACATCAGACAAGGGTGGGCGCAACATCCCTCTTCCAAAACTCCAGCAACTGGTCTCCTCAATTCCCAGACTGTTTACAGACTGTTGTTAAAAGATGCTGCTACACAATGATAAACATGGCCCTGCCCCGGCTTTATTGAGATGTGTAGCTGCCATCAAATTCAAAATGAGCAAATATTTTTCTTGAAATGGTAAAATGTCCCACATTCAACATCTGATATGTTGTCTATGTTCTATGGTGAATAAGATGTGAGTTTATGAGATTCATGTTTTACTCAATATCCCAGTTTCACTGGAATTGGGGTTTGAATATAGGCAAGGCTATGGCAATGATGCAATGAGTAACAGAAGTGGGTGATCACAGTGGATTGTGGAATGCAAGCCAGGTCTTAATAGGCTGGTGATTTAGAGCATTGGAGGCATGCAGGATGAAGCTGAAAGCAGGTGTGGCTCGGACATTTTTGACCTTAGCTGTGTCTAAGCTTTGCAAAAATGCTTGACATGTGTTCGTTAAATTTGGTCTTTATCGGCTTGGGTGGTGCTACAAACATCTCAACTGAATGTCTTAAATCGGGCCCATGAAATCCATTAAAATTTTATTTAACTCATGGGGAGTGCATGAGTCAAGTACCTGAAAAAATTACTATGGTTGCACGCGGACTGTGGCATGGTGATGCTGGTGAGGCCGAATGTATAATAGCTCATTCCTTAACATGGTTTTTAACAATAAACAAGAAACATAATGCACATATCTCAGCCTGTGTGTCAAATAGTCACATCAAATTTCAAAGTAGAATTTAATCATGCATGAATATTCATTAGATCACAATCCTATGAATGAAATATTCCAGTACCACAATGTCATTCAATGATTTTTTTTCATGCTAAAATAATTAGTAGCTTTTTTGCAACATGTTGTTTGCATATTTGATATAACAATAGGTACAGTAAGCATATGGATTCCGTTTTGATTGTATAGGTGACACCAGACTGTGCACCTGTTTTATACAGTCAACAACCCATCCGCAAGGACAATCCCTTAAATTGGCAGACTAAAGTAATTGGTCACACTTTATTTGAAGTGTTGCTCATAAAGGCTTTATACAGCATTTATTATGCCTTCATAAATGAGATATAATGCCTTCATAAATCATACATAAGCAAATGTCGTACTTTGTAAAGGTTGAAATAACACATCCTTCTTCAACATGTGACGCCAGCTGTGAATTAACTGACAGTGCAAATTAGCTAGTGGCTAAATGTGATAAAGGGCGACACTGTTAGCGAAGTGACATCGTCATTGTCACATCTGGCATCACATGCTGAATAAGGATGTGTGATTCCATCCTTTACAAAGTATGACATTAGCATATGTATGATTTATGAAGACATTATGTCTCATTTATGAAGGCATTATACATGCTGTATAAAGCTTTTATGAGCAACACTTCAAATAAAGTGCATGTCGAGTCATTATAAAACATTCGATAACACTTTATAATAAGGGGACATGAATCATGTAGTTATCATGCATTACTTCATGCACAATTCACTCATGAATTCATCATGACTTAATGAGTTAAAATTAATTCATGTTTACTCATGTCTGAATTCGTGCAATAACATAATATAAACTAAGGCAGTACTTACTGTAATGAATGCATCATGAATCAAAAGTAATTAAGCATGATCATGAGGAGTTCATGGTTCATTAAAGACAGTCGTTTCACTTTTGGCAGAATGGAACATCTGTTGGAATGAAAACTACCGTTTGTCCACCACTTTAGTTGAGGGGGCACAAACATGATGAACTCATGAGAAGTAAGCTTTAATTCATGTCATTCAATGATTCATTAGCAATAGCATTTCACACATCTGTTGTTTATCTGTTATAAAGTGTTACCAAATATTCCAGCCATTTTTACTTCTCAGACCAATTCTAATGACGTCAGTGACCTCATGCCTCCTAAAAGCGGGTTCTCTCTACATTGCTCTCACCCAGGAACGAAGTCCAACTTTTCTTTATTCAACCTGCTTCATTATCCTGTTTATTCGCTAAATGTAACTTTTCTATATACGCTATTTTAGATTTTGAAGTTGCAGTAGTGACCCATGATCTCCGATCACACTCATTCATCTTCGCACACAAATTGCGCACAGTTTTTAAGTAAGTATTCATTCAAGTTTATGATGAAAAATAACAATTTTATTTCAATATAGAGAGTGCATAATGAAACTTATACAAGCCTAGATAAACTAATACACACACTATAGGGTGTTTTTAAGGCAAAAAACACAATTGTCTCCCCGATCCCAACCCAGCCACCCCTCATTGATGTTATAGACATTTAGGAAGAAACTAGACTGAAACTAGAAACTGTTCAGCTGATTGTGGATTAAAACTCCAATCAGCCAAAGAAAAGATCATACCAATCTTTGGCTTATTCAAACCTGACAAATATTGTCCTTTTTTAATTATGTTTGGAGACAATGTGCCATAATTAATCTTGAGTCATTTTTTTTTTTTTTTTTTTTTAGAAAAACCACTATAAAAAATAAATACACAATATATAGACAAATCCTCCAGTGATTGCAAAGATATGACATGTATCTAACATGGAAAAAAGAATTACGAGATTTGGTTGGGTGGTTTGGGAAGAAGGTTTCCCACAATACAGACCATCATTTTGCTTATTAATATCAATTCCATGGTAACAATGTAAATCAAAACCAATGGAATTGTACATTTCTAACATCTCCCCCCCTAAAAAGCACCTTCTTCCTAATCTCTTCCCCTCTCCCAGTCCATTGAACTTCACCAGAACCTCGAAAACAAAATACTTTCATAAACAAATATGGCCTCTGATGAACCAGAGTGCGCTTGCAAGGGCAGGACCTGCTAGGAAACAGCAAGGCACTGTGAATGCGCTTTATGAGGGCATCTAAGAGTCAATAGCATCCTGGTGTGGGCCTCCTCTGCCATCAGTGATCGTGTACACATCAGTGGCGGGTAGCTGGGCAGAGCGTAATCTCATATTGACCAATCTGCGCCAGCGGACGTAAACATTGACCGGATGAATGAATGTGGTCAGGCACAGGAAGCATAGGGCTATGTTTAACTGCAGAGGGAAGAACAACAGAGACCATGAACAAAGTTGCCACAAAACTAAACAATTGAAAAGCAGGATCATCCTAAAAACAATTTTTTTCAACTTTTCCCCACCCTGAACACAGTTGAACTGTTTAGCTCACCACAAAGCAACCTACTCCCATCGACTCAGGTGTCGTGGCACTTGATTCCTCCGACTCACGTGACCCTTAGCCCTCACTTCTTCACACTATGCAGTCACACCACTAATCACACACTGCCTATACCGTCACATGCTCAGTGTACTGTTTAGTTCCTAAAGCTACATGGGCCTGGTCAAGCAGAAGTGGCCGCTACAGAGCAATGAACTAATGATTTTTAACCGCATTATACCTGGCAAGGCAGCGCCGGTGATGGTGCACCTGGGATTCAAGTACCCGACTACAGGGCTCACAGACGAAAGTCTTAGCTGTGAGCCACACTGAGGCCCATCAGAAAACAGGTTCAAACTAAAATGTTTCAAGTGCATTTAGGAAATGTTTTTTTTTCTCAAACTAGCATTGTTTCTAGCAAGAACATTAACCAATTGTTTGGCAAAGATCTTATAACAATAGCCATCAGAAGGCATATCCCCCTGGCCCCCGTCATCAACTTCGGATTAGCAAAAGGCACCTCGTCAGGTCATGATTAATGTGCACACCAAGTTCAGTGAAAAAAAACATTTAACAGTTTACAAGTTATGCTCCAGAAACAAAATGTTCACAGACAGACGGACAGACAACCACACCCATGACTATATACCCCCCGCATATAAAAAGCTACATTTATCTGATGCAATGGGTGTTAAATCAATCAAGAGATATCCAGCTATAGATATTTCACAGGGGAAATCAGAAACTACTGCTGCAGGGCACAGATGACTGTTGTGTCTTGTGTTTTTACAGAGTGGATAATTAATGTGACATACATCTGAATATATTGAGTGTGGTTTGGAAGGCAGGGGTGCAGTACTTACATATAAGGGGTCTCCATTCAGCACCTCATTCACCAGGATGACGCAAGGGATTTGTAAGAGCAGTGCGAGACTCAACATTGCACTCACTATACCAAACAGCTTGCCAAAGTAACAAACTGGAAAACTGAGGAGACAAGATGTTGCAAAGAGATTGCACATAAAATCAAAAAGTACCAATTTGGAAAATCTATTCCCCTGCTTCTATATTGAATATACAGTACAACAAATTATTTGATAATCTCTCATAAATTTAGTCGCATATTGAAAAGACATTATTTAGTGACCACAAATTGTCTATGTACTGCTGTGTAACATCATTCCTTTTAATCACACTCATTAAGCGTTTAGACACTGAGGACACCAGCTTGTCACAACCCTCCTGTGAATGCTATGAGTTTCTCTTCCTATTCAGCAATTTGCATGTCTATTACAAGTATGTCTCATTTGATTGGTTTACATCTCACGTCCAATCCCCTCCCCAGTTGTACCATGTTTGATGGTTACTTTCTAATGTTCCAACAACGTGTATTAAAGCCTGTTGCTTCCTGTTGCAAGCTGCTGGATTGTAATTTGCTTTGCTATTTGTGCATAGAACCAGTCAGTAGTCCTAGTAGAAACTCTCCTTCTTTCTTATGTGTAACCAGTACTCTAATGACAGAAACTCCTGGAAGCTTCCCTCTTTTACTCCCATTAACTTGAACAAGCCTCCAAGCCTAGTCAGTGTCCAGGGTTGGGACCGTGTTCAAGTAAAACCAGCTCAAATCAGTTCATCTGTCAAGTTTAATTTGAACAGGCTCCCAAGCCCAAGCAGGGTCCAGGATAGGGACCAGTCTCTTGTTATCCCTTCCAAGTCTCTTCATCTACCCACTTTGTTAGGAACAAGCTCCTAATCCATCTACCGTCATCAGGATTGGAACAACATTCTCCTCAAGCTACTCCATCCTCCTATGGAACAGTTTGGCGCTGGCAAAGTGTTCACCCCACCTAGCAGCCACTGGCCGGCGACTGACAGCTCAACTTCACCTATAACATCAGTACTGAACTGTGCTATCCTTATCTGGGGTTCCAACCCCACTTTATCCATATTGCTGTCAATAAAACTACCTGTTGGATTGTACTCTGCCTCTGAACTTGATTCCTGATCAGGAACATACAGCGCCCTCCATAATTATTGGCACCCCTGGTTAAGATGTGTTCTTTAGCTTCAAATAAATTCAGTGTTTTTCTAAATAATATAAAACCACAATGAAAAAAGAGGAAATCCAACCTTTAATTCAAGTGCATTTATTCAGAGGAAAAAAAATCCCACATTAAGAAATAATTCTTTTACATCAAATCATGTGTGACACAATTATTAGCACCCCTGACATTAATACTTCGTACAACCCCCTTTTGCCAACAAAACAACACATAATCTTCTCCAATAATGTTTCACAAGATGGGAGAATACAGAAAGAGGGATCTTCGACCATTCCTCTTGGTACAATCTCTCTAAATCATCCAGCAACCTGGGTCCTCTCCTCTGCACTCCCCTCTTCAGCTCACTCCACAGGTTTTCAATGGGGTTGAGGTCTGGGGACTGAGATGGCCATGGGAAGAGCTTGATTCTGTGTCTGGTGAACCATTTCTGTGGAGATTTGGCCACATGTTTAGGGTCATTATCTTGCTGAAAGACCCAGTGACAACCCATCTTCAGCTTTCGGGCAGAGGCCACCAGATTTTGATTTAAAATGTCCTGGTATTTCAAATTGTTCTTGATGCCTAGCAAGGTTCCCAGGGCCTCTGAAAGAAAACAGGCCCACAGAATCACCGATCCTCCCCCATACTTCACAGTGGGCATAAGGGGCATTTCGGCATACTCATCTTGTGTTCCGCCAGACCCACTTAGAGTGTTTGTTGCCAAAAAGCTCTATTTTGGTCTCATTTGACCAAAGCACACAGTCCCAGGTGAAGTCCCAGTAACGCATGGCGAATTCCATACGTTTGCGTTTATGATTGTGAGTGAGAAAAGGTTTTTTCCGTGCATGCCTCCCAAACAGCTTGTTGGCATTTAGATAGCGCCTGATGGTTGTTTTGGAGACTGTGACCCCAAGATGCTACTGTCGCAGAACCGAGAGATTACGACAAATAGTATTTTAACAAGTTTATTGTACTGTTACAATTGTGAAAAAATGGTGAATCATACCAATGAAAACCAACTGCTGGAATCTGCGGCTGTCTCTGGTACCAGAAAGCAAGAGCCCCTGAGATGGCGGCCCAATGATTTATGTTGAAGCAAGGTGGGCTGTTCTTTACAGAAAGAATTGAAATGATTGGATACAAAAGGACAAATGGCAGAGAAAACCAATGAATGGCCAACAGAGGGGGGCTGGAGGGACATTCAAAAGATAACAATGGGAGTGGATTGGTTGAATAGCCAGGTACAGACAGAATTATGGGTAGGGGAGAGGAGAAGAGTACCTCCTTCTACCACTCTACCATTTGTTGCAATTCTTTAACAGTGAGCTTTGGAGAACTTTTTATTTCTCTTACCATCCTCCTCACTGTGCGTGGTGGCAAAATAACCTTCTGTCCTCGTCCAGGCTTGTTTACCACTGTTCCAATTGTTTTAAACATCTTAGTGATTCCTCTGACAGTAGATATGGTCAGGTGCAGGCGAGAGGCTATTTTCTTGTAGCCATTGCCTGACTTGTGAAGGCCGACACACATCTGCCTTACTTGAATGGTGTGTTCCTTTGTCTTTCCCATGTTGAAGAGTGGATAAGAGAAATGGCCTCTGTGTCATTCTGTATCATATTTAAACCCCAGGGAAACAGGAAGTGATGATTTACTAATGAAATTTTCCTAAATACTCTGATCAACTTTGTCAACTACTGTAGAAATGACAGAAATACTTCAATTATATTTAATTCCTAGGAAATGTTAGGGGTGCTGTGGAACAAGTGATTTTATGAAATATAATTATTTCTTAGTCAAGGATATTTTTTTTCCCTTAAAATTCACTTGAGTTGAAGGTTACATTTTTCTACTATTTTCAGTGTGAGAGTATGCTTCTGCAATAAAAACTGAATTTATTTTAAGGCTTTTAACATCTTAACCAGGGGTGCCAATAATTATCGAGGGCGCTGTAACACCAGCAGGTAAACTGCTGGTAGAATTTTCCCACATTCCCCAATAATAAAGATCTTAAGCTGTGAAATTGTATTGGGCCTTTATTGCCATACATTTTGTTTCATAATGCGTCATAAACACTCATTCGCGGACAGATCAGGACTGCAGGCAGGCCAATCTAGCACAAGCACTCACTGCTTATGTAACCATGCACTCCTTATCTGAGCAGAAAGTGGTAAACCATTCTTTTGCGGGAAAATTCCTGGAAATCCAGGGCGCTGTTGCCTTACAGATGGCAGGATATGTTGTTCCAAAATTTTTTCATGCAGTCATGAAGCAACCTTCTGAGGTAGTTCAGGCATCCAGTTTGAATCGGTTGTCAGCATGCAACTTGTATTGCTCAGGTCAACTGCAACTATGCTCCACCCCAATATGGCAGCCTGTTTGCGCCAACAAAGCCCAATTATTTGCCCTCCACCACACCCTCCTGCTGCTTACGGCAAGCAAGACATTGCTGTAATTTCATATGACTTCAAATGAGAAGATTATTCAAATTAGAATGAACTAAATTAAATTCTAAACTAAACAAAATTCATTAAATTCAGTTTAAATATTACCTGTTAACAGAAGTTATAAACACTAACCTAGATAACCAGCGACAGACTCTCTTTGAAAATAAATTGAAACGACCGCTTCTTTACATTTTCCAAGAAGCATAATAGGTTACCTATAATATAAATTCTGTTGCAAGTCCTACATTGTACTGATCCAGATTAGTAGTATATAACACTTCGATAAAAAGTGGATGGCACACACATATACATGCCTTTGCCAAATGAAGCTGGAATGTTGCCATAAAAAAATACGCCATGGGTGAAGATATTCATATGAGCGGCACAATTCTCGCCAGCCTGCATGTTATATATGAAGGGGAACCAAATCTGCATGGAATACCGGAAGCCATGTTTTATGAAAAAGGTAGCCCACTAAAACTGACTGGGTTGTCTTATTTCACAGTTAGTGGGTTAGAAGGCACACCAAATAACAAAATGCACAAACCCAAGCACAGAAAAAGTGGGTTTTTCATAATACGTTACCTTTAATATTACCTGCTGCATATCACCTTATTACTGCAAGTTTTCCCAGTACTTCTAGTCCTAATTGCCCCTGCAATTTTTTTTTGGAGTGTTGTATTCATCAGTTTTGAAATGAGCTTTTATATTCAATAAATAATTAAGTTATTTAAAAGTTAAAGCAGTAAGTTATGTGTTGTTATTGTCTTTATTGAATATAGTAGAGGGCGAGTGGACTCATCAAATCTCCTATTTCTAATTTAATGTGCATTTCCGTTTTGCGCCAGCTTTTTTAGAACTGGGGTTGCAGACAAAACAAGAATAATTTAGATTACATTCGCTGGATAACAACATTTCCTAAATTACTAGATATGCATAAGGCCTAATGTTCACCTTATTGTGAAAGTGCCTCCGTGGTGGGAACACACCCTGCATGAGCAGTAAGTGATGCTTGCTTCCACCACCTGAAATGATTGAACTTGAAAATGACTCACACAATGTTGAGGAAGGCCGCATTGCCTCCAAGCATAAAGGAGCGGTTCAGAACTTGAAGGACGAAAGTCAGGTACTGAAGCGGGAGCACTGGGATGGTGGCGCAGACAGCAAATAAGAGGCACTGCAGGGAAGTGAGGAAGAGGGACAGCACCACTGACTGCAGCTTCCTCTCCTCCTCCGTCGCTCCTGTGGTACAGGCGGAGGTTACAAGGGTTACAGGCTGTTGTCCAACACTTAACCTGTATGCTGAACAGTCCATATCACTCTCCTTTCAAGGTCACAGACACGGGCCCATATTCTGCACAATAATTCTTGGACCAAATAATTAGATAGATCCCCTGTGGCCTGTCCATCCTTTGTACTGTCTTGCTTGAGAATGGGAAGCCATTTTATGTTCTATTCCATCTTTGATGCATAGTCATAGATGAATTGTTGCTATATATTCTTTTCAAAAAAAAAAGTTGAGATGCTGTGTAAAATGTAAATAAAAACAGAATGCTCATTTAAACTCAATAATTGCTTGAATGTAGCAAAAAAAAAACAACATAACAGGTGTTGAAACTGAGAAATTCTAATGTTATACATATATGTAAGCATTATTTATTTGAGGAGAACTGTAGTTTTGAAAGCAAAATATTTTCCCATTCTTGCTTGATGTAGGATTTCAGCTGCTCAACACTCCAGAGCCTTCTTTGTCATTTTTTTATTTCATAATTTGCCAAAAGTGTTCAGTGGGTGACAGGTCAGAACTCCAGGCCAACCAGTTAAGCACCTGGACTCTCACTTCTGAGCCATGTTGTTGCAATAAGTGCAGAATGGCATTAACTTGCTGAAAAAAACAAGGCATTAACAGAAAGAGACAATGAGTGCGATTCCCGAAATCATAGATGCTAACTTACATAGTTAAGCCCATTGACTGTGAATAGACGAACTATGTAAGTTGCTAACTTGGCAACTACGCTTTAGGGAAACGTGCTCATTGTCTGGATTTCAGCTTGTTGCGCCAAAGCCTGCACAAATCATTCAGCATTATTGTAGTCATCACAGATGTGGAAGTCACCCTTGCTGTGTGGACTAATGCACCCCCATACAATCACAAATGCGGCTGTAGAACTGTACATTGGTTACAAAACAGATGGTCCCACTCCCCTTTAGCCTGGAGACCGCTGTGCACATGATTTCCCAACAGAATTTCACATTTTGATTGGTCAGACCACAAAGCAGTTTTCGCCTCAATCCACCTTAACCCACCGAGACCGAAATTGCCCTCTGGAAAACGAATTCTAAAATCTTAAAACCTGAGGGTTTTCTAAAAAAAAAAAAAAAACATAAATGCCAAAGTTTAGCAAAACCTTGCTTTTTTGCCTCGACAGCAGATATAAATATAAAATCAAAACTTTGGAACTTTGACATTTTTGGAAATTATTGCCCTTGCAATGGTCTTCATAAACATTAAAAAAAAAAAATAGGCGTGGAATGCACGGAATACCCCTCAGCCCGATGTCGAAGTTTTCGGAGACGCCCGCCCGCCCAACTGTACGAAGGATAGCAATACCCCGTCAGCCTTTAGGGCTGAGGGGTAAAAATTAACAAAAAAATTTTTTAAAGTACATTGGCATTCACGCAGTATGTTATGTTATACAAAATGAAAGCATGAATGATTCAGTTTTACTTGCCATAGTTTAATATTATTATTACTATTATTTTGAATTAGTAAATTAGCATTGTCCATCATCATAATTTCTTATCATCATCATGATTTATCATCATTTTTACTTTCAGCTCATTGTAATCCTGTCCCTTGACATGCCTTTGAGTTTTCTTTTCTCACCATCCATTGACTGCTGGATGGAGTTCCACCCCTACTTTGTTCCACGAATGTTCCAATACTTTTAGAGGGGACTGTATTGACTTTTATTCACGTTTTAAGCAGCATCCCAACTTTTAGGTAAACGGGGTTGTAGTAAAAATTCAAATGAATAAAAAAAATTTAAAAAACCATAAGCGATCAATATATGTGCGGTGAAATTCTTACTCCAAACTAAAATAACTAAATACCCAATTTCTGTCATCTCCTTTGTATGTCTTCTCTATTTCTCATTACTGGTTTGTCACCCCGATGATGGCCATTGTGATACAATCTGTAGGTGCAAATTTTTAAACTTTTAAGCTATGCACTAGCCATACAAATAAAGGTTTTTTTTTTTTTTTAGTTTTCACACCTCAATTGTGCTTTGGAAGATGCCACTGCATCAAACGTTGAGGACTATATTTCAATATTTCTCATCACTCACACTCACACACACACACACACACACACACACACACACACACACACGCGCGCACACACGCGCGCACACACACGGGCACACACACGGGCACACACACGGGCACACACACACGCGCACACACACACGCGCACACACACGCGCACACACGCACACACACACACGCACACACACACGCACACACACGAGCATGAGCAGCTCACAGACACATAAGCAGCAGGCTTCTGTAACTTTGATTAGTAAGCAGGCTTCTGTTTAGTTGATTCAAAAACATAATCAGGTGATGTATTTGATTTCTGTAGCTTTGATCAATATTTGGTCAGTAAAATCATTAGTTGTTACTGATCAGTTGAATCATTTATCCTACTCCTTTGACTGTATTTTTCCACTCTTCTTTTTAGTGATGTGCATGCTTAGCTTTTCGTTGCAGTTCTCAAGGGAAGTTGGGAGTGGTTTTGGTTTGCCTGTCCTGTTGTAGCGTGAGAATGAGAAGGCGGAAAGACCATATTTGGAAGATATTTCCTGTGATGAAGGTATAAAAGCTTGGTGTGAAACGCAAAATGTCAGTTCTTCTTGCATAAAAAGAACTCTGCTTTATATTTAATAAATATGCCTCAATAAAGCATAATTGTCTGAAGAATCTGTCTGTCTCCAAATGGTTGAGGATGGGGGGAGCCTCATATGTCTGAATGAAAACCACAACACAAACAAAAAGGGTTCCGCCTTTTATGGGGATATCTCCTTTACAATCTACAGACAAAAATGGATAAAAATATATGGACACTCAGGTGTGGGGCTGTTTTTCATGGTTCGTGCCAGTTCTCTCAGCTCCACTGGATACTAAATCTTGACACTAGAGCACATACTGACATTCTAGTGATTTTGTGTCTCCAACAGCTCAAAGAGGGCCCTTTTCGGTTTCAGGACGACCCCTGTATGTCAAGTGAGGTCCATAAATGGCTAGTGTCAAAGAATTTGATTGGCCTGTGCAGAGACCAGGCTTCAGCCCCATAAAACTTAATTGGGAAAAGTGGACTTTTCAGATTGACTTCATTACTGCATTTCTGGCCAGAACGCAAGCAAATCCCTGCAGCAGTGTTCTACTATCGGGTCAAAGGTCTTCCCAAAATAGTGGAGGCAGTGAGAGCAGCATACTTCCATGAATTCGCAGTACTTGTTGAATGGGCAAGTGTTTACATACTTTTGGCCATATAGTTCTTATTTCTCCCATTTCAATCCATTTTGGAATTCTTAAACGCTAACAACACTGAATGCAAAATATGTTGTCAGTTCAGATGAACAAAGACCACCACTGAAGCATCATTTTTTGACTTTTTACGCATCGAGTGCAATAAGTCCCACTTAAGCAGTCAGAGGAAGACTCTGGCATGACTGTAGTTATAGTTGAAGATCCTCCCCTTGCTATGCTGGAGACAAGGAGGACGCTCATCAGCTGCGTACTGAGGCAGAGGCCTGGTTCTCCATCACAAAGGAGGATGCCATGCTGCTCCGCCCCCAAGTATGATGGAGTCCTCAGAGTCATAAACACGCTTGCGATGCCAGCTAAAGTGGGATTATGACAATTGCTGCCATTTTCTCTTAAATACAGAACTCTAAACAGAAGCTCTGAATACATTAGTATTGCTGTGAAAATTCCAGCACTCACACTAGCCCTGTGCTATGGGCCTCTGTTCCACCATACTGAGTGGCCGCATGAACTCAAAGAAGGCAAGTAAAAACCGACACATTAGAATCAGGTAACCTAATCCAATCTGGTCCAATATAAATCAGTCCTCTTTTTGACAGATTATTTATAATGAGACCCTCGTTTAAATTAATTGACAGATAATCATTGCCTGATTTTTCTTGCAGTAGCTCTGTCCTCCAAAATTTTGAGATTATCACACAGTAGAATGAAATTTCATCCCAGCTAGGAGTGAACATAAAGAGGGCCACGCCCACTGAAGCCATATTGATGGGCATTCCAATCCAAAGTGTGTGAAACTCATCCCCCCTTCAAAGGGTCCTACAAAACTGTCTTTTCTGCGAGTCTAACGCATGTAAGAGGGTGATAGGAACATGAACACTGAACCCCTGTAAAACTGAGAAGAGTAATATGGTTTGACGAGTCATCTTCTATTACAACCCCAATTCCGAAATAGTTGGGACGAAGTATAAATTGTGAATAAAATCAAAATGCAATGACTTTCAGATCATGAGCCAATATGTTATTTACAGTAGAACATAGATAACATTTCAAATGTTGAAAATGAGACATCTTACATTTTTATCCACAAAATGAGCTTATTTCATTTTTACTGGCTGCAACAGGTCTCAGAGAAGTTGGGACACAGGCAAAAAAGGCCTGAAAAAGCAGTTAATATATAAGTGAATCAGCTGAAAGAACATTAAGCAAGTACTTAAGTTAACTGGCATCAGGTGTTTAACATGATTGGCTATAGAAGAGATGTCTTAGAGAGGCTGAGTATCTCAGAAGTGAAGATGGCCAGAGGCTCTCCAACCTGTGAATGCATAAGTGCATATGGTGTGGCACACTTGCATGTTTTAAAGGTATATAAAGGTTTTAGAGCAACATATGCTCCCCTCCCGACGACATCTATTCCAGGGAAGGCCTTGTGCATTTCAGCAGGACAATGCAAAACCTCAAAATGCAGCTATTACATCAGCTTGGCTTTGTAGTAGAAGAGTCCATGTGCTAAAGTGGCCTGCCTGCAGTCCCGATCTTTCACCAATTGACAAAAGTTGGGGCATAATTAAACAAAAGGCCCGTCAAAGGAGACCCAAAAGTCTCCAGCAGCTGGAAAGCTCCATTAAACAAGAGTGGGATAAAATTCCAATGGCTAAACTCAAGAAACTTGTCTCCTCAATGCCCAGATGCCTCCACTCTCTGTTAAAAAGACGAGGGGATGGTACACCATGGTAAACAGGCCCCTGTCCCAACTTTTTTGAGACTTGTAGCAGCCATCAACTTTGAAAAAAAGTTGAACAGAAAAAGTTGAAAACGAAACATTTTGTGGATAAAATTGTAAAATTTCTCATTTTCAACATTTGCTACGTTATGTCTGTTCTATTGTGAATGGCTGTTGTTATTTGAAAGTCATTGCGTTTTGATTTTATTCACAATTTACACTTTGTCCCAACTATTTCAGAATTGGGGTTGTATTTTAATACATCTAGATGGGTTTATGTTTAGAAAAAGCCAAAGAGGAAATTTGATCCACAATATCTGTTGCCAAGTGTTCAGTATATTGGTTAATATTGGTATATTGGTTATGCAGCAAAATGTTTACCTAACGGTGCAAGTACCATGAATCCCCAATCAATCCTGCCTTGCCTCAAAGGGGAATCCTGCAGCTGTAATTGTGTGGGCAGTGTTTTCTTGCAACACAATGGGCTCTGTAATTCATGTGTCACATGATAAATACTAAGGTGTTGCTGAGTGTGTGCATCTCTTTTTGGCCACAGTCTAACTGTTTTAAATGGACTCCTTCAGCTGGATGACAAAGTATGTGAAAGCTCACACCATCCCATACTGCCATTGTGCCAACTAATATCACTGCGATGGCCGGATGCGGAAGACCACTAGGCTCATAGTTCAGGTACCCACCTGGTGCCAGTTGCTTTTTCTTGTATCTGTCAATGATCATGCCATTCCAGGGGGCGCAAAATACCCCCCCTAACTGGATGTAGGCGAAGACATTTGTGTAGTGGCTCACTTAGAAAGATGGAGGGAAGAGCAAAGGATTAGCATACAGTAACATTACTTCACACACATTGTTTTTCTGGGATGGGAAGCCCAAAAACACTAAAGGACATTCATAGACGGCATGCAGGGAGACCTGAAATTTCCTATATTTTTTGTTTCTAAGAAAATGAAGGCATCCTGGTTTGAATAACTAGCTCTCTCATTTTGCTCTACATCGCCAGCCCTGGGTCCTTCTGCTTGAGCGAGCATGGGATGTAGGCAAAAGAATAATCCATAATCAAGAAGAGCTTCTTTGCTTTCTTTTTTTTTTTTTAAATCAAGGCACTTGTTTGTAAAGATAAAAAAGCAGCCAGGTTTTTTCACATTTCTATTAATTAGGACTCAAGAAATATTATCACTTAACCAAACCCCAACCGCCCCAAACCCTCCACCATAACAAATTACAACATTTTTACAGGAAAGGACCATGAATTCTCATTTTCTGTTCAAAGTTTACCCAATTTCAAATCTGAAAATTGATGGCGTAAGGATCCATATAATGACTTGTCCTCAGCATTAGGGTGCCTGAAGTAACCCAAAGCAGCAGACAGGAGGGTGAGGAACTCATACCTACGGCTTCATCTCCTTGAGCCAGGTGGGTTAGCATGGGGTTTAATGTGCCAATGAACAGGTAGTGTCGCAGCACAATGACTGACACCCAGATTACGTGCCATAGAAAAAACCAGCTCAGGACGCACTGCTTGAAAGTGACTATATGGAGGGGGCAAGGAGAGAGATTGGGAAAGAGAAAAGGGAGGACAAAGATCATGAGGGGCAGAGTAGGGTACAGAGGGAGACAATTTGATTTTAATACTCATATTGTTAGTTGCACTGCTAAATAAAACGGATAAACTGCATGAAAACTATGCATAACTATGCAGTGTATACACATAGAAATCAAGTAAGATTCACATTACTGTCCATGACTTGACCCATATGAATATCATTACCTTAAAATGAAAGTTACACTTTAATTTCTGGATACACACACACACACACACACACACACACACACACACGCACGCACGCGCACACACACACACACACACACACACACACACACACACACACGCTAAATAAGGATTGATATGGGAAATCTTCAGGTACAGGGTTGCTGTCCATTGCTGGGTAGCTCCGCTCTCCTCATTCTCTGTCGTTCTACTGACAGCACGCAATAGTAGTGCATGTTCACATATTTTGAGGGAGTGGCTACAGAGCGATGACTAAAAAGAGGGGGAGTGTTTTTCTGCTCGCGATGTTCAAAATCTGCCCTGTGTTTTCTGGCTCATTCAAATTTGCCCACCCTACCATGAATAGAACATACCCCCACTACTCCCTTAGGTAATTTATCTATCCAAGATGCATCCTTATGTCAACAACACTACAGTTGCCCTGTTGTCTTGCGTCACAAAATTACTGGAATAGAGTAAAATATCACCAATTTTCATCTGAGATACAGTTACCTCTCGCGTTTGCCAACTGTGTTTCGGTTGTCAAAATAGGGCCTGAGAACTAACCTGTCTGTGCAGTCTGTTGTGGTTCCTCTTGTTCAGCAGTTACCGGTACTGTCTCTAACCCGATCTCTCCCGGCACAGACTCTGTGTTTTCTTTCTGCACAGTGTCTTCTCTCTGCACAGTGTCTTCTCTCTGGACAGTGTCTTCTCTCTGGACAGTGTCTTCTTCTGCTGCTTTTTTGGAGTGACAATAGTTGTTACACTGGAGCTGTTCACAACTCATCCTGTAACACAAAACAAGAAGGGTTACTTTTTTGTGGTAGTCAATGCCAGCAGCACCACTACTAGTCAGTTGCATTGCCAACTCTACCCTCGTGGATCTCTGCCCCCCCATAACCAGTAGGTGGCTCATACCCGTAAGTGAAGCCTGCAGGGAGGGGGAAGGGGATGTGCATTTTAGGCAAGAGGAGGAAGGTTCTCATGAGGTGGATTGCAGTGTATGCCGCAATAAAGAAGAAAGAGTACTGCAGAGAGATCCCTCCTTCAAATGCCACCTGTATCAAAGAACAAAGGTCATAGTTATACCCATCATATTTAACTGCATCAATTCTGTCATTAGAGTTTGAATAAGGAGTAGTCGTAATAGATCGCGTTCAATTCGGCTTCAGTTCTAATGCTGAGATGTTAGGTAACTTACGTACACGGACCGCAGACCTTAAGTCCACTTAGAAATAAGCATTACAGGTCTGGTAAGATAACCTAGGGGTCACTGAAGATATGTCTGACCACATGAAGGCGACAATCCACCTCAAAACCATTGTCAGCACTGCAAGCTCTCCACATAATATCATTTGTACACAAACTTGTGCTGTTACTAAAGCTGCTGCCATTACCCTTGTTTCCCCAGCAGACCAGTGCATATAGACCTTCTTGCATTAATTTCAGATTTCCTGAGTAGGTTTTCTTACCTTAACCAGGAGGAAGGTGATTGCACCAGAGCTGTAGGCACCATTGAACAAAGTTACGACGGTGGAACGACCGGCATTAAAGAGGTTTCCCACCTGAATGGTTAAGAAAGTCAAAAATTTTAATACAATTTCTCTGAAGATTGGGCAAGATATTTCCAGTTCAGGCGAAATACTACAAGCATTTCAGAAAATGGCAACTTTATTGGCTACGTACTTTATTGAACCCAGTGATGTACTTTTGTAATTGCACTTCAGCATTTGACCCCTCTGAGGTACTTAGGAGTGGTAAGAGGCAGTCACAGTGCAGCATTGTTGGACCATTTCCAGTTCTAAAGCCAAAGCCTTGGTCAGGGGCACTCGTGGGACCGTGGGAGTGTCCTTTAGTGCATGTTTTGGAGGGTGGGGGAAACTGGAGTACCCAGGGAAAACCGACGCACACATGGGGAGAACAGGCAGACTCCATGCACAGAGGTCCTGGCTGGCCAGAACTCAAACCAAGAACTTTCTTATCGCTAGGCAACAGCGCAAATCACTGATCCAACGTGCCGCCCATAGCCTATATATTAAAAAAAAAATCAAACAATTTCCTGTGTAGTTTGACTAAATTTAATGTCATGGGCAAACTTCAAGCCAGCAGCTTAAGCCAACTGTTCGGTATGAACTAAAAAATCTACCCAGGTCACGAAAAACTGGGCACTAGAAGTACCGTACAGGCCAGCAGACAGTGCCATTTCTACGCGAGATTATCGGGAGAACGAGACATACACGAGAATATCGCAACACAGCGTAATTGTAGGAGTCGCATATATCGTGTGTAGGAAAAGTAATAGGCCTAGTGCCGGTAACAAGTATACCTGTGTATCGCGGTAAGTCTCGCATGAAACTGGTGTCGGTAAATAGCATTGTTAGTGAACGAGATTCCGAATGTCTAACATCCAGTTTTGAGGTTTACTGTCTCACACGCGTTTAAAATATGGCTCCAGGACTATGTCATTTATGTTTTTGATATTCTTATGTATTGATAATACACCCAAAATATTATTTTGTAAAAATTTAAGAAAAACAAAGTTGTTACGCCATTGTAACAAATTAATTTGTTGATGCAACAGAATCCGATTTGTTATTCTAATAAAAATCTTAACAAAATAGATTTTGTCCAGTTGTCTTAACAAAATTGATTTGTTACTTTTCCGCAAGGCCCCAGCGGATTTTCTGTTGTTAATTTTCATGGGGGAGAATCGATCACTTGCAATTTCAGTGTCTTGTGTGTCTCTTTTTCTTGAAATGAGCAGGAACGCAACAGGAAGGCGAGTTTTAGCCTATTCCATCTTTTCTCTGTATACTATATGTTGTCGTTCTTTAAGTTTTATTTTTTTGGGATATACACCAACAACGTTAATCTATCTTCATTTTTCTGTCGCAATGTAGATATTTGTGTGAGCAGATGATATTCCTATCCCACCATATTTTATCTTCCGCAAAGCAGGTCATTAAACATTGCTGTTCACTTCTTGAATTACCACTTCACTATGAAGCAATAGAAGTACGCACTTAACTTATTTCATCTACATAATTGGTTTGTGCAGATTTATTTTTACAAAAATCCTAATAAAATAATTTATGGTCCAATCGTGTTTACAAAACACATTTGTTACTTAATTGTTAGTTGAACACAATATTTTGTTAACACAGCAACAATTTTACTTTGCTAATAAAACAAACTAATTTGTTACTTCTTGAACAAATTCATTTTGCTGGACTGATTTGAACAAAATTTATCATCTCTCATGGAACAAATTTAGCTAATTTGTGAAACATTTTGTTAAAAGTTAAAAATTCATATTTTGAATGCAACGGTCATCAGATTATTATTAAACTGGTCAAAATAAGATTTATGTGATTATTGCATTCATTTGATTGAGAGGTTTACCAGCTCTGTCAAGTTTAGAGTTTTGGACCGATCGATTAGGACGTGGGGTGTGTTTAAGGATAGTTATATTAACACAGAAAGGAAAAACCAAATTCTTCTGTTAACAATGCAACCCTGCGTGACATTATTTTTATAATTCTATTGGCCTACTTGATTATGAGTGGATGTCCAAAGAGGTTGCATTTCATCTCATAATTAACCATAGGTGTGTTTTGTACTAAAAATTAAATAAACTAATTTTGAGTTGCCATCTCCCATTTCATTTAAAATCTAGGCACTCCTGCAGCTTGATGGATTACTAGTATAATGGCAAGTTTGTATTTGCCATTTGCAAGTAGTGGGAAAGAATGCTACTCTACAGGGGTAACTGATCTATTAGTGAAACCACAGAGCATCTATAGCAAATGCAGGTTTACTGATGTATACAATACACTTTATATTGTGCACTTTTTGTGCCGGATGTACCTATACCTTTAGTGGTGAGTTAATCACTGCACTTGACTGAAGGAATCCATGTGTGCAGTGAATACAGTTCCAACCATCTTACTTCTTCTTAAAAAAGGATTTTTTTTTTAATTCAAAGACCTACATTTCAAATTCAAGATACATTGTGCAAATAAGACTGTAAGGTTTATTTTTTCACCTTGATGGAGCTAAGCTAATGACTCCTAAAGACTCTTTACTCTAAGCTACCACAAAATGCCAAACACAAGAACCAAACCCTTGGATTAAAAAAAAAAGTAGTGGCGAAGCCACTGCGCCCGCTTGGCCAAACGTGGCCAAAATGGAACGACTCCTATTGGCAAAAGTATCGGTCCATTTTGGCTCAAAATCAAACTTGGACTAGACCTTATGACCCTATATACACATTTGAAATATGAAAAGGTTGGGTGAAAAACTGAAGACACTAGAGCGAAGACAAGCCAGAAGTTTACGCACACATGCACGCACGACAAACCACTACTATAGATACCGAGCATAGCATAGGCCCCTTGGGCCTTTTGGCCAAGCGGGCTAAAAATTTGAGCATCTTAGCTTGTAGAGAAAAAGCCCCCTGGTGGCCAAACTGAGAATCACAGCATGCCCAAAATAGATAGATACGTGCATATAAAATATGGAAAGGATCCGTTGAAAACTGAAGGCACTATTGCACTGAAACAAAATCTGTGCATTTTATGACCTTTGACCTGCGTAACCTTTAAATTTAGGTCAAATCAAAAACCCATTATATAAATGATGAACCCTTGGCATAACAACCTACAGTAAAAATTTGAGCATCTTTGCTCATAGAACAAGGCAATCAGAGATAGCAGACCTGGCCCCAGCCACGGGCTGACAGACAGAGTGACAGAAACACACACACACACACACACACACACACACACACACACACACACACACACACACACACACACACACACACACACACACACACACACACACACACACACACACACACACACACACACACACACACACACACACACACAGGATCATTGCTTACCCTGGAGCCCCCTAGAGGGGGGCCAGGTAATAAGGGAGCAAGAGCTGTTTGAAGTTTTGCATAAAAAGCTGCCTGGTGGCCAAACTGAGAATCGCAGCATGCCCAACATCTTACTCCCATATAAGTTGGGCCCATATACTTGCATATAAAATATGAAAAGGATCAGTGGATAAATGAAAGCTGTATCTCGCTGAAACGAAAATTGTGGACGCACGTACGACCCGAAGAAAAGCATAAGCTGATTGGACCTGTCGGCCAAGCGGGCTAACTAGGTTAAAATGGAATCAAACATCTCTTCTCGGTCTGGGTGAGTTGAAAAAAGGAAATTTTCCTTAAAGGTAACCAATTCGTTCCGTATCCTCAACTCTTTTTTTTTTTTTTTTTGCTGCATAATTTGCCAGGCTGTTCCAATAAAAAGATTTGTGTATAAGTTTTAATGTCATCCTTGACCCCTAAAAAGGATAAACTCTGAAGGAAAGCAGTCACTGGACCGTTACGATCAGCCATTGTGGCTGCTAGACCGCGGCCATTTAATATGCCTACTACCTAATATGCATGAGCGCTTTGCATGAAAATTCACATCCAAGCAGTCATCAGATTCAATTGCAAGTAAATATATTACATTTGTGCATTAGAAATTCATTACCATAAATATGTTCAGTTTCAAATATGGGATAATTTCAAGTACATTAACGATCTGAAAGTGCTAGGAAACAGGGAAATCGGGCAATTTGCACCAGGCATCAAGTTTACTTACGTATCAAGCAAAAGTTTGGCCACATCTTCACTGGAAATATCCCCAAACCTGGCTTTAAAAGTTGGCCAGCTGGCTTTTTATATTTATCCTGGCCTTCAATCTATCTTTTTACTGGCCTTTTCTAGCACTTCTCCAGGCAGAATCAGTCAGATATTTATTTGGCTGCGGCATTTTCCAGTTGGCCAACTTCTCTTCAATTCTGCATCCATCGTGTACATCCAGTTTTGCGTGAGATCATTTTTGCAAACTCGTGAATACTTATTACCCCGCCCCGCCCAAAGGGGGAGGGCAAGGGGTATTGTTTTTGGTTAGGTTTGTTTGTTTTTGTGTTTGTTTGTTCGTTCGTTAACACTTCAGCAGCAAAACTAATGGCCAGATTCACCCCAAATTGAGGTAAGGGATTGCCACTGACCCAGAATAGATGCCTGGTGAAATTCGGAAAAATCGGACAAAGTATGTGCGAGGGGCGGGGTTTGTTGTGCCTGGCACCACTTTTTAGGAATTTCAAATGGCGCAGGTAGTTTTTGCAGGCAGGTCGCAAAAACTATTTTCACATTCAATATTTGGGAGATTGGAAGCGTTCTCAGAGAAAACATTGATTTATTCCCATTTGTTGTGGCCATATCTATTAAATTATATTAAAGAAAGAACAGACTGGTTACCTTTAAACTGTGGTATTCCTTTAACAATGGGCATATACAAGTAGAGAAATTGTTATTTTGACTGCAACTGGGAGGGAATTTGGCTCACTCCGATCACTGATTGAAAGAAGCTATATGTAAGTTTGTGGCCTAAACTGGTAGTGCAGTCACATTCAAAATAGTGCAGAGCGCTGTATCCCCTCCTCCTCTCCCCCAGACTTTGATTTGCTCTGACAGGGTTGTGTTCAGTTCAGTTCAGAAAAGATCTAATGACTAACTAACTTAAGCAATAGTCATATTGGTCAACTTGCTTACTCCTCTGTGTGGATAGCCCACTGAAGTGCACACTGCAAAATGCATAAAAAATGAATGAGGACTCATTTGACCGATGTACTGTCTCAATTACATTTCATATTGCCATAATGGCTGTACTAATGTTGGAACCGTTTCCACAGCGTCTCAGCATAATGCCAGACAAACGGACTGACAATGCATTGCTAATGTCAGGAATGAAGGCCCACAGTTTTTATTTCTCGAACAATTTGTTACCTAGTCAGTTCGATGACCCACGGCCACCTTGATACGCACTAACGTACCATGAACGAACATACATAATTTTATTCGACTGTTGAGAATATTTGAAATATCCCTGCCTACATTAAATAGAATTAAGTTAGCCAAACTGAGCTGAATCTTACCCGCCCAGGAGAAAATTAGCAACTTTGGCGTCAGTCTTCCAATTCTTCTCTGCTTTCAGCCGTCTCCATCTTTCAAAGGCATGTCCTATACAGATCCTTGGTTTGTTTCTGACTTTGTCACGACGTGTTTCAGAATCATAGCGAGGCCTTTTAGGTTTAGTAACGTCAGACATTTGCGCTCCGAATCGCTGCTTGCCGCAGCCCAGTGGTAACTGACAACCTGGATGCCGAAACGCTACTGACTTCTTAATTAGGAGATAGTTGGAGGGAGGCACAACCGGCCAAAACAGACAATGAAAACATAAACATTAGTTGTGGGCTGTAACTTCGGTTTTGTAATGAGAATATTCTGGCTGGACTACTGTTGTCAGTGATATAAGTATTTGAAATTAACATCATTCCTTAATGTCTGGTGATATATCAGGGCCATTTCATGATTAATCAACATACATTTCTTACATATTGCTCCTTTAAGAGCAAGATGCCTCCGCAGTTAAATTTAGGGCACTCTTTAACCCCCTGTAACTAACTTTTTAGTTTTCCCTTCAGTAGGTAGTCAGAAAAAGCATTTTTTTTCATAATGTAGCACGATGTCACATACATATTTATACAACCCCAATTCTGAAATAGTAAATAAAAGGGATGTAAATTGTGTAAATTGTGTAATTTACACAATTTGCAAGTGTAAGTTGAGAATAAAATCAAAATGCAATGACTTTCAGATCACATGAGCCAAAATGTTCTTTACAACAGAACATAGATAATATTTCAAATGTTTAAACTGAGACATTTTACATTTTCATCCACAAAATGAGCTTATTTCAAATTTTCTGGCTGCAACAGGTCTCAAAAACATTTGGACATAGGAAAAAAAAGGGCTGAAAAAGCAATAAATATATGAGAGAATCAGCTGAAAGAACATTTAGCAAGTAATGAAGTTTACTGGCATCAGGTGTGTAACATGATTGGCTATAAACGGGATGTCTTAGAGAGGCTGAGTCTCTCAGAAGTATGTTTGGCCAGGGGCTCTCCAACCTGTGAAAGCTTGCATGAAAAAAAATTGTGGAATACTTTAAAAACAATGTTCCTCAATGTTATATTCAAAAGGCTTTGAAGGTCTCGTCATCGTCAGTGCATAACATCATCAAAGATTCAGAGAAACTGGAAAAATCTCTGTGCGTAAGGGACAAGGCCGAAGACCTTGACTGGATGCCCGTGAACTTCGGGCCCTCAGACGCCACTGCATCACTCACTGGCGCGATTCTGTCATTGACATTATTAAGTGGGCCCAGGAATACTTCAAGAAACCACTGTCTGTAAACACAGTCTGCCGTGCCATCCACAGATGCCACCTACAACTCTATCATGCAAAAAAGAAGCCATTGCTGAGCATGATTCAGAAGCGCCACCATGTTCTATGGGCCCAGGCTCATTTAAAATGGACTGTAGCAAAGTGGCAAAGTGTTGTGTGGTCAGAAGAGTCCAAATTGACATTCCTGTTGGAAATCATGGGCTTTGTGTCCTCCGGGCTAATGGGGAGAAAGACCACCCATACTGTTATCAGCGTTCAGTTCAAAAGCCAGCATCTCTGATGGGATGGGGACACATTAGTGCATACGGTGTGGGACACTTGCATGTTTTAAAAAGCACCACAAATGATGAAAGGTATGTAAAGGTGTTAGAGCAACATATGCTCCCCTCCAGATGACATCTATTCCAGGGAAGGTCTTGCGCATTTCAGCAGAACAATGCAAAACCACATACTGCAGCTATTACAACAGCTTGGCTTCATAGTAGAAGAGTCTGTGTGCTGAACTAGCCTGCCTGCAGTCCTGATCTTTCACCGATTGAGAACATTCGGTGCATAATTAAACGAAAAGTCCGTCAAAGGAGACCCAAAACTCTCAAGCAGCTGGAAGCCTATATTGAACAAGAGTGGGATCAAATTCCAATGGCTAAACTCAAGAAACGTGTCTCCTCAATGCCCAGACGCCTCCACTCTGTTAATAAGAAGAGGGGATGCTACACCATGGTAAACAGGGCCCTGTCCAGAGGTCGCGGTACATTTTCTGATTGTCCGTCATTGTGATGGACAGGGGCATAAAAATTTGTCATAATCAATTATTATCCGTCATTGTAATTAGTTTTTTTTTTTTAAGATGATAATCATTTATTTTTTAAAATAAGAATAATTTATAGATTACGGATTAGCTGATGCTGACAGTGATTCATGTAGACATACATTGTGCACTGTGTAAAATACAGCACTGAGTGGATTTTCGAACTTACTGCAGTATGAACTTTATAAAACATCATAAATTATCTCTCCCCCCACACAGTAACAGTGCGCAAATGAACAATGCTTTTAGTTGTTGCTGGGCTTCACTAAGCCTAACAACCGCAGTCTCGCTAGGCTATCGCTATCAACTGTATGTCTCGCTATCAACTCGTTATGTCAACCGGGGGCTTTCCCGACCAACATATCTGTGTGTTCACATAATAGAGACAGTGTTTGTAGCATATGACCAATCGTCTACTGGCAGCAGAGCAGCATATTTTGCAAATGATCATATCACAAATATATGAGGAATACAGGATCATAGTCCAGAGATGCAAAGTCTCACGCATTTTCGACGCGAGTCTCTCGCCTCTTAGTGGTATTCACGTTCCTATGCCGTAGTCAGCAATTAGGCTATTCAATCAACGCGAACTGAAGAAATTCAGTTGAAGAACTCAAGTCTTTGTGCATCAAGTTAATCAGTTTCACATGCATTCAGTGGATTTCCCCACAAGTGACAGGGAAATTGATTATGACTCGGGAATTCTCACGCTCGTCTTTACTGAGAGATTAAAAGCAATGGAATTGCATAAAGACGTTTCCAATGGTCTTATTTCATTTCAACAAATTAAACGATCATGAAGCACATGCATTGTTTCCAATCCCTGAGTAAAGAGAAGCACAAGAAGTCCGGAGTCATAATCACTTTCCCTGGTGAGGTCAACCTTCACACAAGTGAAACTAAAACTTCAATGCAGAAGGATTTTAATTCTGCGCGAGAATCTCATTAATAAGCGTTCATTGAATAATTGCGGACTACGGTGAATAAGCCTTAAAAATGCATGAGACCTACGCCGAATGCGTGAGACTATGCATCTCTGTCATACAGATCAAAGACAATCCTCGAGACAATATGACACCACCACCAATTGGACGGGGGTGTGCATTACATTCTAACAAAATGACGGACGGCCTTCAAAATTTTCAGTCATCGTTAGAAAAAATCTGTCAATGAAGAAAAATATTTGGTTAATGCGACCTCTGCCCCTGTCCAAAGTTTTTTGAGACCTGTAGCAGCCATCAAATCAGCTCATTTCATGGATAAAATTGTAAAATTTCTCAGTTTCAACATTCGCCATGTTATTTCTGTTTTATTGTAAATAAAATACTGGCTGGTGTGATTTGAAAGTCATTGCGTCTTGATTTTATTCACAATTTACACTTTGTCCCCATTATTTTGGAATTGGGGCTGTACTTCCAGTGCTGCGAAAAATAATTTGCTTCATTGCAAATTTCCTCTGCTTTTGCACATTTGTCAGACTTAAATGTTTTATATTGTTAGTCTCATAGCATAATTGTCCAATAATAAATGTCAGAACATTTACTCGGACAGAAAACTTGCTGTTTACAATTCCAATAATCCAAGTGAAACACAGGCTTGTAACAAAAGTAAGAGAGACTGGATGTCAATGAGATATAGAATAAAGTTGTGAGGAACAACTCAATTTGTTGCAGGGTGAATTTACGTGTAATTCAATGATAGGGAATTGATATCTGATATCTGTTGACTATAATTGATTGTAGAATAATGTAGTAAATACCTTGCTGAATTTTTCCTTCAGAAAATTGATTTTTTTTCACTACTGAGTTGAGCTACCTTTGGCATATTATAGCTGAACGGGTTGCAACAAATATCATTGATTTTTTTCTGTCACAAGAGATAATTTTTATTAACTGCTAGATAGATACTATGGGCAAGTATATTAGGCAGTTTGCACATCAGGCTTGGCTTAGGACAGGGGTGGGCAATCACGGTCCTGTAGGGCCGGTGTGTACGCAGGTTTTTATTCCTATCAATTACCCTGACTAATTGAGTTAATTGATTGCATGCACAATTATAGATTTTGGCAATGATACGATCAAAGGAAAATGTTTTATGAAGGGAGACAAGACTAGTCTTTGTAGTTTCATGATAATGTAAAGAAATGCACATGAAACGTCAGATTTCATGAATGGTTTGGCTAATTGAGATAATCAACTAATTAAAGGCCAGACGTTGGTGTGAAAACCAGGGACAGATACGGCCCTCGCTGCCCACCTCTGGCTTAGGAGTTAAAGTCATACAATTCCTGGGAAACAGGGATGGGATTTATCTTGTCCTTATTCTAAACTGGAAACAGGCTGGGCCTTCTAGGAAATATTCAATAAATGGTTCAGGTGTGCCAACTATTGATAGAATGCATGCATAAATAAAGCAGCACTGTGTCCACTGGCGTCTAAATCTGCGTACAGGGGTTAATACTTTGGGACTCCAGAAAACCATGGTGAGAGCCATATCTACAAATGGAGAAAACTTTGCACACTGATAAACCTTTTTAGGAAAGGCCACGAGGTCACAAAAGAACCCAAACTAACATCCAAAGAACTGCATTCCCCACTTGCCTCACTTCAGGTCAGTGCTCACGATTCCACGATAAGAAAGTGACTGGGCAAAAATCCATCGAAAAGCTGCAAGGTGAAAAAAATTGCTGACCAGAAAAAACACAAAGGCTTGCCTCACATTTGCCAAAAACATCTTGATTACCTCCAAGATGACCTCTATTCTGTGGACTTATGAGTCAAATGTGAAACTTTTTGCGAGAAATGCACCCTGTTACATCTGTGGTAAAGCAAACACAGCAACCCTCAATAAGATAATCATACCAAAAGTGAAACACTGCAGTGGTAGCATGATGGTCTGGGGCTGCTTTGCTGCCTGAGGACCGGGACAAATTGCTGCTATTGATGGGACCATGAATTCTGCTCTCTACCAGAAAACCCTGAAGGAGAATGTCCTGCCATCAGTTCATAACCTATTGCTCAAGCCCGGTGGGGTATGCAGCAGGATCTAAAGCACACAGGCAAGTCCACCTCTGAGTGGCTATAAGGAAATTTATTGAAGGAGAAAGTCCTAACTTGAATCCCATTGAGATGCTGTGACATGACCTTCAACAGCCAGCACATGCTCAAAAACCCTCCAATGTAGCTGAATTGAAGCAATTCTGCAAAGAGGGGTGGACCACAATGCCACCACATCAACAATGATGACTCATTGCCAGTTATCACAAACGTTTGAATGGATTTTGCGCCGCTAAGAATGGCACAAGATGTTGTTAGGTTTATGGAGGACTGCTGACGGTGAAATCCCTAAATCACATGCAATAATGCTGAGAAATGCTGTTCTTTAACTGTTTGACCATTTGCTCATGCAGTTTCGGGAAATGGGGTGAATCTCAAAGCATCTTGCTGGTCAACGAACAAGGCTTTTGTGTCTGCTCAATTTACAACAGTAACAATTTGAATCATCTATTGCCTATTCATCTCTTTATTAGCAAAATGTTCCTCGAGTTTTTATGAAGATTCCAAAACGTTTCTGGTGTAATGTGAATATAGGCCACTAGATGGCAGTATTTACCTTTTTTTTGTTAAGCTCAGACTGGAGTCATGTTTAGACATGTCCTGGACATGTCTGGGGCAAGTCTCAGAAAATAAAAAAAAAAAGAGGTCTAAATGTGGGTGGGGTCTGCAAAAGAGTATATAAGGAAAAGAATTGAGACAGTAAAGGAGTAGGAGAAATTGCAAGAAGATGACCAGACCTGCCATTCTGTTCAAGACCTGTGACGTTTCTTTTGTGGATTTCTTTGCCTGTGTTTGAGCATTTTCATCATCCAGGACATCACCAAGCCACCCCCACAAAAAGGGACTGTAAATATTTCTGTTTTTTGTTGTGTTAAATCTTGGTCAGTTAGTTAGTTGTTATTAGTCTTTGTCTGTTTAATTAAATGTGTTTAAGTTTTAAAAACTGTGTGTCATCCCTTGCTGTTGCTGTTGTGTTATAAATGTAATAACAAATTTGGGCCATAACACTGGACTTTCCATTTCCCTGTCCCGAATGTTTTGGAACAAGTTACGGGCATCAAATTAAGAATTTCCAGATATTTATAAAAATCAAAAGTTTATGAGGTGAAACCTTGAAAATTTTTGTAGGTGAAAAAAACCCAGCCCCAGATAAGCTGTAGAAAAGGAATGGATGGATGGATTAATTCTGCTTTTTTTTAATTTTTTTTGCATTTTACATTCTATTCCAGTTCTTTTGGAATTGCGGTTGTCCATACAGTGAAACATAAAAACACTGCAAGTAAATAACTGTTGAAATAAATTCCATTTTGTCAAGGTATGTTAAATCAAAAAACAGTGTTGCAAGGTTTTCATAATTTTTATAAAATTAGGTCACTGTGGGTCCCTGTGCTGGATAAGGCAGATACCCTTAGGGGGTGAAAAAGCCTTACAAATAAAAATGTTAATTGTTGTTCATCTAGAAAATGTAATTAAGCTTGTGGCTCCACTATATCTCACTCATCTACTCCCAAATACTGCCTACTAATACTTACCAGGCACATGCAGCTTAACAAATGTATAATTTTATATGGACGATGATAAATTTGCTTTCTTTCTCAGGCCCCCAAAACCCATCTATGATTAATCTTACTGTCAATTCTGTGACCTGTCTCCTCTTCCTATTAACAAACCTCACTTGGGCTTTAGTGACCATTACATGACTGATATAAAAAATGTTCTATTTGTCATTACCACTGCATTCAAAGATTATTAAAGGTTTTCTCTGGATTCATTTCAAAAGCTTGTAAACACAGAACTTTTCATGATGACTGCGGTGTACCAATAAAATCTCCATTTTATTTTCTGTCGTAAGTTATAGCAAACATTTCCCTTCTGAATGATTCAGCAGTTCCACAATTAGCATAGGGACACACCTGCATGTTCGTGACAAATAACATTATGCCTCCACATCCCATGAAGGCCAGCCCTGGGAAGAGTATATAGGATATTTCTGCCAGAGAAAAGAAAAGAGATGGTTTAGTTAGCAAGGATTGAAATAATAATTGAAATAACTGGGGTAGGGGGCATGTCCAATATATTACGCGACAATGGTATAGCCAAGAATCCGCTAAGCAACTGCAATTGTAATCCAATGGAGCATTTTTCTGCTTCAAATTACGTCCACTGAAAGACTGTTTCTGCCACTGGCAGGCTCTAAAATCGTTACTGCAAGGGGGTTCCACAGGGTTCAGTTTTGAAGTCCCTGCTGTTTGCTCTTTTTATTAATGATTTTGGTGCCAATTTTGTCAACTGTACAATCCACCTGTACGTAATCTACACAGCTGCCCCTTCTCCTGAAATGGCTTTTCAAAATTTGCAGTCAGATTTCCAAATCTTCCAAAAGGCTCTTTTAGACCTTAAACTAATTTTAAACTCAGTGAAAACTACATTCATGCTATTCTCTCAGAAACCTGCTGCCAGGTAGATGGTAGCATCACGACAGCAAACGGAATTCAAATTGAAAGAGTTCCTTGCTACAAATACCTTGGCATTTGGCACTTGATAATCATAATTTTTCGGAGGCATACTGTTGAGCTAATCAAGCAAACCTAAATTGGCTATGCTGCACAGGAGTAAAGCCTGCTTTCCGAGGAGATGCAGAAGACAGATTGTTCAGGCAACAATTCTCTCTAGAATAGATTATGGAGATGTAATTTATATGCACTCTGCTCCCTCCTTGCTGAAGTCACTTGACGCAGTATATCATGCTGCTTTAAGGTTCATAACTGGAGATGGCTTCCGAACACATATATCGGCAATATCGGCAAAGGGAAACAATTAATCAAACATTTAATCAACAAAAATAATCAAAAGGTTCCTCAATGGTGAAAATCTTGACACAAGGAGGTAAAACCAAACAACTTACTTGGCAAACAATGTCACACCTGCTGTGTTTTGTGTTGCTTTAATTTGGTTCAGGCAGGTTATTTGGGAAAAACTCAAAACACCTGTGTTCAGAAACCTAATTTGGAGCTTACTGATTTTCTCAGTCTAATTTGAAAAAATGTTTTCACCTGAAAATCCTAACGATATTGAAAATTAAGCACAATATGTTCAAGGGTTTTTATTCTTCCTGGCAGAATGGATATGTCCATCCAAATGTGACTTAAGATGGTAAATAACTACTCTAAAATTAGTGGAATGCAGCTAATTAAGACAAAGTAACAGCTTTTTAAAATTCTAGAATTGCAATTATGGTTGGGACAAAAACCAGCATACACAGTGGGGTGCCAGGACCGAGTTTGAGAACCACTGCCTTAATCTGATCAAGCAATTCTGTTGTAACATCAAAAGAATTTCTTCGGAATGAACTTCAAACAGTATGGAATGGTTTAGCGAGTGAGGGAAAAAAATACATATGAAAACTATGCCTGAAAGGTTAAATGCTGTACTCAAAGCAAAGGGTGGCCACATTAGATTACACATTAGACACTTTTTCTCTCCAAAAACATCATTTTTGTTTACAATATATATTGTAATCTGTTTACTTATTTTCATCTATATGATCCATTATTACAATAAATAAATACTTCATTAGTACTTGTTTTCTAATTTATCATCATTTTGTTAAGTGTATAATCATTACTGCACACTACTGTACAGCCCAAGTTCAAATATGCCAGAATATTCCTTTGACAACCAAGAACACTTTACCTGGTTTGGAAAAAGCAATCATCAAGGCACCCGAGGTGAACAGTATTCTGGGAAATGAAAAAAGAAAATTCACAAAAATAAATTACTGAAAGAACAGAGGTAATAATGACTTGGCTAAGGGGGATAGTGAATGGGCTTATTTTTAAGGGAAGCAAAGGCTATTCTCCTCTCAGTTGGGTGAATTTTAAGCGTCAGTTTTGTTATTCACCCAACCGTTCTCAGTCAATGACATGCATGGAATATTTCACAAGCAATATCTTTCGGTGAAACTTTTTGGCATCATTTTAGTGGTGTTGTCAGGAGCGAGGCATCCTACAGTTGTGGGAATAACAGCAATCTTTCCCCCTCTTCCACCAACGATTGAGGGATTAAGAGCAACCTTGCCCCCGTTCCACCAATAGTTTAGGGAATAAAAGCAACTTTCCTTCCTGTTCCACCAACAGTTGAGGGAATAAGAGCAAACCTGCCCACTGTTCCAACAACAGTTGAGGGAATAAGAGCAAACCTACTCACTGTTCCACCAAGGATTGGGGGAATAAGAGCAACTTTCCGACCTGTACCACCGACAGTTGGCAAAATAGCCATGTCTGTTTAAAGAATAGGTGACATTTTATCCAAAGGAAGATAGGTTTCTTTGGACTTTTTGAGAGATTGAAAGTATGAGCTATCTGAGTACAGTAATTTATCATTATACTAAAGCTACCCCCATAATAACTCCGTTTTCGTTCACCCAATCATTCTTCATTATAAACTAGAGGCTCCTCAGAGCCTGTACTCGGCGCCGCCCGCGACTAGACCTGGGCCAGTCACGAAACCGCACGTTCGCATGACCAGGACAATCGCAACCCCGGGAAAAAAAAAGAAGAAGAAAGGAGCCGAAACTTAGAATCATAACATAACATAACATAACATGAATGGCAAGAACAGGCCTTTCAGCCCAACTTAGCTCGCCAGTTTCTTTATACTATTGTGAATATATCCCTTCAGATACTGAATGACTCAATGGTATGCAGCTTTAAGTCAAGCCTGCTCTTGAAAACTCTCAAGGTCTCTGCCTCAACAATATGGTCAGGCAAGCTATTCCACATTGAAATTACTCTTTGGGTGAAGAAATATTTCCGAATGTCAGTGCTAAATTTACCTTTGGTCAACTTCCATTTGTGACCCCGAGTTCTATTCACAACACTTGGTCGAAGCAGTCCTACATGATTCACTTTGTTAATCCCTTTAACATATTTAAAGACTTCAATCAAATCACCCCTGAGTCTCCTTTTCCTAAGACTAAAGAGATTAAGGATCTTCAGCCTCATCTCGTAGCTTTCATCTTTTATACCTAGAATTAGCTTAGTAGCTCTTCTCTGAACTTTCTCTAGAGCCTCTATATCTTTCTTAAAGTATGGTCCCCAGAACTGTACACAATACTCCAGATGTGGTCTGACGAATGTGTTGTACAAAAAAAGCGTCTCCTCCTTAGATTTGTACTCAATACTTTTGGCAATGTATCCCAGCATTTGATTAGCTTTTTTAACTGCTACGGCACAATGGCTAGAACCTGTGAGGGTTTGGACAACAATCACTGCCAAATCTCTCGTGTGCAGCACATTCCAGTTTTAAACCTCCCATGAAGTAATCCCGTCTAATGTTTTTACTACCTACATGTACAACTTTACATTTTGCTGGATTAAATTTCATTTGCCACATTTCTGCCCAATTCTGGATTCTATCCAAATCGTCCTGAATCACTTTAGTGGACCCTAAACTATTTGCCAAACCCCCCAATTTAGTATCATCTGCAAATTTAACCAATCTGCTCTCAATATTCCTATCAAGGTCATTAATGTAGATGAGGAACTGCAGGGGTCCCAAACTGATCCCTGGGGGACGCCACTCTCCACCATACCTAGCTCAGATGAGATACCACTGACCACCACTCTTTGTGTTCTGTCCTGTAACCAGTTTTCAATCCACTTCAGAATACCTCCAGTAACTCCAATGCAGCTCATTTTAAAATTAGTCTCTTATGCGGTACTGTATCAAATGCTTTCTGAAAATCCAAATATATGATGTCATAAGCCCTGCTCTGGTGATAAGTCCTGGTGGCCTCTTCAAAAAATTCCAGAAGGTTTGTTAGGCATGACCTTCCCTTCCGAAAACCATGTCGGCTATCCCTCAAGATACTGTTACGTTCAAGAAATAAGTCCAGCTCATCTTTTATGATGGATTCCAATACTTTGCACGCAATGCAAATTAAACTGACTGGCCTGTAATTTCCTGGCTCGGTACGGTCCCCTTTCTTATATATTGGTATATCGCCCTGTTTCCAATCATTTGGTATTTCACCAGTTTCTTAAGACCGTCCGAAGATGGCGGATAGCGGCTTAAAGATGATCTCTCCAAGTTCCCTGAGCACTCTAGGATATAAGCCATCAGGACCCGCCGCTTTATCTGCCTTTAGTTTATGCAACTTGTCTAATACTTTGTTATCCTGAACCTCAATTTCCGCTAAATAATCTTGAGCATTTGACATGCCCTCTGGCCAAATAAAGACCCCCTCTGAGGTAAAATTCTCAACAAAGTAACTGTTTAAGGCATCTGCAATATGCTTGTTATCATATAGCAGCGATCCATTTTTATTCTTTATGCACTTAACCTGCTTTTTAACTTTCCTTTTTCTGCTACAGTACTGAAAGAAGCGATTAGGGTCAGTTTTTGCCCCCTCTGCAATTTGTCTTTCATACAGTCATCTAGCATTCCTCAGCACTTTTTTGACCACAGCCCGCATTTTACAGTATTCAGCCTTAGTGTTCTCATTGTCATCCTTTATGTACATTTTATAAAGATTCTTCTTTTCCCTCAAAATCCTACGAATATTTTTGGTCGTCCACTGAGGATTCTGCTTTTTCAGCTTACTTTTGAACACCTTTGGAATTAATCTGCATTGTGATTCAAGTAAAACCCCCTTAAATCTTTACCACATCTCATTTACAGACTCACAGTCCAGGAGTGTCTCCCATTTTATTTCACCTAGATATGAGTGCATCCTGTCAAAGTTTGCTCGCCTAAAATTGAAAATTTTTGTTTTAGAATATACCTTTTTAACTTCCCATGAAACATCAAAATTAACAGCAGAGTGATCGCTTGTCCCAAGTGGCTCCAGTACTTCAACATTGCTAATTCTTTCAGGGTCATTACAGAGCACAAAGTCTAAAATTGCCTTCTCTCTGGTAGGTTTACTGCACAAAGAAATTATCATTTATAACATCTAGAAATTTTTCCTCCCCCCTACCCTGTCCTTTCACCATTTCCCAATTGATACCAGGATAATTTAAGTCTCCCATAATAATAGTCCCTCAACCTCTACAAGCTTGCGCAATCCTCCTGAAAAGCATTTCATTGATTGTACTGTCCAAAGCTGGTGGTCGATAGCATACTCCTGTGTTCAAACCTGTCTCGTGTTTACCAATGAGCCTGACCCAGATATCTTCACAGGATAAGGAATTTTCAATTTCGGGAATTTCTTGTACGTTAATGTTTTCGTTTTCGTGCTACGCCCCCTCCTCGCCTATTACATCTATCCTTCCTAAAGAGCTTATAACCTTCTATATTATATTTATCTCCATCCTCTTCACTTAGCCATGTCTCTGTAATCCCAACTATGTCATAGCCCTCACTAATCATTACAGCCTCATGTTCTGGAAATTTATTTTTTAATGCTTCTTGCATTTAAATAAAAACATTTCAGGCTATTACTAATGCTCTTCCCCCATGATTTCCCATGTGGCTGCAGCTTCATGCCCCCCACTACGCTTTGTTGCTTTAAAAGTAAATCATCGATAGTGCATGTAACCTCGTCAGCTTCCACCGGGGCAGTCTGCATTTCCCTATGTGTAACACTCACTAACCTCCCTGCCCCCCCCACCCCCCCCCCCCCCCCAAGTCCCTAGTTTAAATAATCCTGTGCTACCCTCAACATACGCTGGCCCAGTGCAAAGGTATCCCTCCGGTTCAGGTGCAGCCCATCAGGCTAGAACAGGTCACCCCTGTCCCAGAAAAAGTTACAGTGCCCCATAAACCTATACCCCTCTTTCCTACACCAGGTTCGTAGCCACATGTTAAACCTCCAGATAAAATTCTGCTTTCCTCTGCTTGCACATGGTACCGGTAGAATCCTGCAGAACACTACCGTTGAGGATCTGCTCCCAAGCTTCTCAGCTAATTCCACAAATTTGCCTTGCAGAACCTCAAACCTACCCTTACCTATGTCATTTGTCCCAATATGGACCATGACAACTGGATCCCTCCCCGCTCTGGCCTGGAGCTTGCCCGCACGCTCCAGGAGGTCTCCTTCCTGGGCACCAGGCAGGCAACACACCGTTCGAGACTCCTTGTCGCGCGAACAGACTAAGCTATCTATTCCTCTAAGTTTTGAGTCCCCTGGTATCAATAACTCTCTTTTCTGAGGGGTAGAGGCCAACAGGGTGCCCTGCTGCTCATCAGTCCCCTCACTCTCAGGGTCAGGGGCCCAAGTCAAGTTCCTGCAAGGGCTGGAATCGGTTGGACACCTCAACCACTGGAGAAGCTGTCGCTGTACGGCTTGCACGCCTTTTCCTGCGCTGTCGACCTACAGTCACCAAACTTTCTCTCCCTGCCTGCTCTGGGATCCCAGTACCACCCTGCTTCGGCGTACACACCATTTCTCTAAACGACATACTACTTAGTTCCTCTAGGAACTCAACTGATTGCGAACTATGTCGCGCCGCCAACTGGCCCTGAAGATCAAGGATCTTGCTCTCAAGATGCTCAATTAGCTGGCACCGGTGGCAGACAAACCCACCCTGGAAATCTCTTTCCAAAAGTGCGATCATCCTGCAACCGTCACATAGTTTTGGCCACATTTCGAACCCCCTAGCTGATGACCTTGCTAACCCTAGATAAAAGAAAATTACTAATTCCGAGACAGAAGCTGAGGAACCACAATTAATTAATTAATTTATTATCCTATGAAGCCCACACAGCAGTCACAATAGAAGCCATGGGGAAACTATGTAAATGGAGTATAAGCCTCTTTAAACAGGGGCTTAGTTTCAGTTAACAGAAATGAAATACCAAATTGAGTCAAACTCTATATGTAATAAGCATGCCTAATAAGCTGGCTTGAGTTTATCTAGTCCCAGTACTATTAATATACTAAACTAAAAATATCACAGGGCTTAGCTGAGAACCCAGATAAAACAGATTGGCTCCAAAGCCCAGGAGAAACTGAAGGAGGCGGAGCACTCCGGTAGAAAACTTACCTTTTAAGTTCCAACCTAACCTAACAGACGAGTCAACTGACTGCTGCACTACTAACTAAATACTTAATCTCAGATCCCAAGCCAAGAATTCAAACAGTACTTATTTAGCTAGCTAGCCGCAAATACAACCAAGGGTAAGCGAGGAAAGAGTAAAGCCCCTGTTCCCTTTAATTAAAACAGACCGAATAAACAAGTCGTTTACCATGTGAGCAAATTAAACACGGTACCTCCCCCAACAAGCCGTCCTAAGCACTCAAACAAGCAGTTGTACTTTAATCAGCTGATCAAGGCATAGCAACCGGAGGAAAATTCAAAGATAGTGTATTTACAATGTGTTTAATCAGAAGAGCCCTTTCGTGATAATAAAATGCGAGAAAGACAAAAACCCCGGTTCGCGATAATATTCAGCTTGGCTATGCGTTTATGCGGTAATGCCGTGAGGATAGAGAACGAAGGGGACTAAAAACCCCGGAGAACGTCAATACTTATTGGCTAGAAGACTGTATGAAAGGCAAGCAACCAAGTATGAACCAAGCCAGGCTATAGTTAGATATCCAGGTAATTCGACTGTATTCTTGTAGTTGAGAGCTTGCAAGGGTTCGTTTGCTAAATCAGCTACAGAGAGAAAAAAAAAATCTTTGACCAGATTAGCGACTTGATTTGGCTGCTTGCTCAAAAGTTCTTACAGGGGGAAAAAGGGGAAAAATACGGGGGGAAGATTCTCCCTGTCTCTACTGCGACAAAGGTTATACCTCGGGAGCAAATCGTCTAATCTCTATTATTGTTTGAGTCTTAACACGCAAATTATTTTCAGAAAACCCCATTAACACAAACGTGAAGTCTCAGCTTCAATCCCAGACGTCTTCCTCTCTCTACTCATGCAGAATGATAACCAACGATTACCGGCCCGAGTAATAAACATGCTCTTGCAATTGGTCAAGACTTTAAAACGAGCGCCCCCTTTTTTGAACTTAGACTGATCCAAAATAAACCGCATACTGTTCTTGAACTGCTTCGAACACATGCTTAAAGAAGCAATATGTAAGAAATGTATGTTGATTGATCATGAAATGGCCCTGATATATCACCAGACATTAAGGAATGGTGTTCATTTCAAATACTTATATCACTGACAACAGTGGTCCAGCCAGAATATTCTCATTACAAAACTGAAGTTGCAGCCCACAACTAATGTTTATGTTCTCATTTTGTGTTTTGGCCGGTTGCACCACTCTCCACCTATCTCCCAATCACGAAGTCAGTAGCATTTCAGCATCCAGGTTGCCAGTTACCACTGAGCTGCATCAACCAGCGTTTCGGAGCGCAAATGTCTGACATTACTAAACCTAAAAGGCCTCGTTATGATTTCGAAACACGTCGTGACAAAGTCAGAAACAAAACAAGGATCTGTATAAGACATGCCTTTGAAAGATGAAGGCTGTAAGCAGAGAAGAATTAGCAGACCGACGCCGAAGTTGCTAATTTTTTCCTGGGCAGGTAAGATTCAGCTCAGTTTGGCTAACTAAATTCTATTTGATGTTGGCAGGGATATTTCAAATATTTTCAACAGTCGAATAACGTTATGTATGTTCGTTCATGGTATGTTAGTGCGTATGCAGGTGGCCGTGGGTCATCAAACTAACTAGATAACAAATTGTTTGAGAAATGAAAACCGTGGCTCTTCATTGCTGACATTAGCAATGCATTATTAGCCCGTTCCACTGGATTTATGCCGAGATGCTGTGGAAACCGTTCCAACATTAGCACAGCCATTATGGCTATATGAAATGTAATTGAGACAGTACATCAGTCAAATGAGTCCTCATTCATTATTTATGCATTTTACAGTATGGACTTTAGGGGGCCATCCACACAGAGGAGTGACGAGCAAGTTGACCAAGATGACCATTGCTAAAGTTAGTCATTAGTCTCAATCTTTTCTGAACTGAACACAACTCTGTCAGAGCAAATCATTGATGATATTGAAACATAGCCATGGTAGCTCCGTGTAGTAGACGTTCTTGCTGGATCCGGCAACCTAGCTGGTAACCTCTCATCTGGGGGAGAGGAGGAAGAGATACTGCACTCTGCACTATTTTGAATGAGACTGCACTACCAGTTTTGGCCTCAAACTTACATATAGCTCCTTTAATTATGGACTCTTCTGAAAGATGAACTCTGGAGATTGCTCTAAAACAGTGAGAATCAATGTAAATATTCCAGTGGCAGGGAAATCAAATGATTCATTAAAAGAAAGATGTATTGGGTAGCACAGTGACATAAATGCAGGGCTATCCATAATTATTGGTACCCCTGTTTAAGATGTGTTATAAGCCATAAAATAAATTCAATTTTTATTGCAGAAGCATACTCTCACACTGAAAATTGTAGAAAAATGTGACCTTCAAGTCAAGTGAATTTTAAGGTGAAAAAAATTTTTGACTAAAAAATAATTATTTTTCATATAATCGCCTGTTCCACAATTATTGGCACCCCTAACAATAACTAGGAAATAAATGAAATTGAAGTATTTGTCTTTTCTACAGTAGTTTACAAAGTTAATCAGAGTATCTAGGAACATTTAATAGTAATTCATCACTTCCTGTTTCCCTGGGGTATAAATATTATGTGACACACATGCCATTTCTATTACCCACTCTTCAACAAGGGAAAGACAAAGGAACACACCATTGAAGTAAGGCAGACCTGTGTCGACCTTCACAAGTCAGGCAATGGCTACAAGAAAATAGCCACTCGCCTGCACCTGCCCATATCTACTGTCAGAGGAATCATTAAGAAGTTTAAAACAACTGGAACAGTGGTAAGCAAGCCTGGACAAGGACGCAAGGTTATTTTGCCACCACACACAGTGAGGAGGATGGTAAGAGAAATAAAAGGTTCTCCAAAGCTCACTGTTAAAAGAATTGCAACAAATGGTCGCATCTTGGGGTCACAAAGTCTCCAAAACAACCATCAGGCGCTATCTACAAGCTGTTTGGGTGGCATGCACGGAAAAAATCTTCTCTCACTCACAATCATAAACGCAAACGTTTGGAGTTCGCTAAGCGGTACTGGGACTTCAACTGGGACAGTGTGCTTTGGTCAAATGAGACCAAGATAGAGCTATTTGGCAACAAACACTCTAAGTGAATTTGGCGGAACACAAAAGATGAGTATGCAGAAAAGCACCTCATGCTTTGCTGTGGGCCTGTTTCTCTTCCAGAGGCCCTGGGAACCTTGTAAGGGTGCATGGCATTGTGAACGCTTTGAAAGACCAGGACATTTTAAATTAAAATCTGGAGGCCCCTGCCCGAAAGCTGAAGATGGGTCGTCACTGGGTCTTTCAACAAGATAATGACCCTAAACATGTGGCCAAATCTAGACAGAAATGGTTCACCAGACAAAGAATCAAGCTCCTCCCATGGCTACCTCAGTCCCCAGACCTCAACCCCATTGAAAACCTGACGATTGAGCTGAAGAGGAGAGTGCAGAGGAGAGGACCCAGGTTGCTGGATGATTTAGAGAGATTGTGCAAAGAGCAATGGTTGAAGATCTCTCTTTCTGTATTCTCCCATTTTGTGAAACATTATAGGAGAAGATTAGGTGCCGTTTAGTTGGCAAAAGGGGGTTGTACAAAGTATTAAAATCAGGGGTGCTCATAATTGTTGCACACATGATTTGATGTAAAAGAATAATTTCTTAATGTGGGATTTTTTTTCCCCACTGAATAAGTGTACTTGAATTAATGGTTGGATTTTCCTCTTTTTTTCATTGTGGTCCTATATTATTTAGAAAAAAAACAATTTATCAGAAGCTAAAGAACACATCCTAACCAAGGGTGCCAATAATTATGAAGGGCAGTACAACATCAATCTTAACAAAAAATGTGTCACGGACCTGATGACATATAGGCCCATACAGTAGTGTGCAGTGATGATTATGCCCTTAACAAAATTAAGATAAATAGAAAATTCAGAAATCAAGTACAGTCTCTTTCCAGGTGGCAATACGTGCCTCAGAAGGATGCTGTGATACTTCTTTTGATCCACGATTCCATCAATTTTCATGAGATCATCTGTTCCTTTTGAGAAGACTGAACCGCAAACCATAATATCACCACCTCCATGTTTTATTGAAGGGGTTAAACACCGATTTTTGAAACCTTCTCCAACTCTAAGGTGCACAAAATTTCTGCGTTCTGGTGAGAAATTTCAATTTTTGATTCATTGGTCCAAAGGACCCCAGTCCTTTGGCATCCAATTCTTGAATTTCTTGGCAAACAATTCTTTTTTTGATGTTCTCAGCTCTTGGTAGCAATACAACCAATCAGATCATTTTCACACAGATGGCTGGAAATAGAAGATCTTGATACTTTCATCTCTTCACTTCTGGTGCTATTAATATCACCAGGAAGTTGTCGTGCTGTCAACCAGCAATAATCTTTTACTTGCCATACATAGACAATGAACATCAGAGACACTTAACTTTCATTTTGCACCTCTGTTGCCACTAGTTTTCCGAGAACTGGTCCTTGAAATGCTTGGTGTTTCTTTCAGTGCCATGGCAGCATTTATCATCTTCAGCATCATGTAAGGCCACAATGCAGCTGACAACAATCTCAGAACGTTCCCTCCGTCTTGCCATTGTGCTTAACACATTGACACAGCTCAAAGTTCATGTCACCTTATGTACTGGAATAACTCACTATCAGACATAATTTTGCAGAATACTGTTGGCTAAAATTAGTTTGAACAAATTTTTTAAGCATCAATAATCATGGAATGAGCCTTCAAAAATGCATTCAGAATATGCAAAAGTCAAATAAATAAAATTTGTAGCACCTTTCAATTGTTATGAAAAAATGATGTTTTCAGTGTTTTTGTTAGTAACCCATACTTTTACCTCAATATACTTCTGGGAATGATTTTTTTTTCCTTATTGTCTAAAATAGTATTTTCCAATACATTTTGATCAAAAAAATTATAGAGAAGTAACACATTACGACCGCTTTTGGATGAAAGTGGTGCTGTATATTCATCGCTGCACACTACTGTAATCCGTCCCATAAAGAACCAAACACTAATTTTGTTTGAGACTTTGCCTCCTGTAATTTAACTTAGATAAGGAATTAAGCTTGCGCATCCGCTTTTGCCTGGAAGTTCTGTTCTGCGTTTCACAATAAAGAAATCCTGGACATCTGTATCAAATCTACCAAGAAATTCTTTAATTGTTAAATTTGAGTTAAAATATTAAATAGAATATGATCAAAAATGCATGCATTTAGGTCTGGAAGTATTTGGACAGTGGCACTATTTCAAGCATTTTGCCTCTGTACCCTACCATAATGAATTTGAAATTAATCTATCAAGATGTGACTGAAGTGTAGACTTTCAGCTTTAAATTGAGGGGGTTTGGGGTTTGCAAAAGAAAATTCCAAAAACCATTTAGGAATTACAGCCATTTTTATGCATTCGCTTCTAGTTTCTGAGGCTCAAAAGTAATTGGACAAACACACATAATAACAAATATAAGGATTACCTGAAAAATGTGGAATCCTTGGCAGTTAATGACTGCCTGAAGTGTGTAACCCACAGACACCAACAAATGCTGAATTTCGTTTCTTGAGATACTTTGTCAGGCCTTTACTGCAGCTGCCTTCTTTTGCTCATTTCTTGTGGGTCTCTCTGCCCAGTTTTGTACATGGTAAGTGAAAAGCAGCTCAGTTGGGTTGACGATAGGTGTCTGACTCGGCCATTGGAGAATATTTCATCTCTTTGCCCTGTCTCGCCTTTGCAGTAGGTTTTTAATTGTCATCCATTTGTACTGTGAAGCACTGTCCTTCCAGTTTTGCAACAATTGGCTGAATCTGGGCAGATACTGTAGCTCTGTACACTTCAGAATTCATCCCGCTTCCTCCATCAACAGTCACATCATCATTGAACCCTACTGTCCCAGTTGAATTGGTAATCATGCATGCCTATGCCATAACACTGCCTCCATCATGTCTAACATATGATGTGGTAATCTTTGGGTCATGAGCCAGTCCTTTCCTTCTCCATACTCCTCTCCTCCAAATATTCTGGCACAAGTTGATCTTGGGTCCATCGGTTAAAAGAATCTTTTTCCAGAGTTGGTAAGGCTTTTCTAGATGTTCTCTGGCAAAGTCTAGATTTTGTTCATGGATGTTTCTACACAAAGGAAATAATTCTGTGTTCATCTACTTTTGTTGTCCTCTGTGGTCCTCCACAGCCTTTTGCTGTTGCTGAACTCACAAGTGTATTCCTTCTTTTTATGAATGTACTAAATAGTTAATTTGGCCTCACCACCAGTTTTTGCAATCAGTCTGATAGGTTTGTTTTGTTCAGCCTAATGATGGCCTCCTTCATGTGTATTGACACCTCTTTGGCCCACATATTAAGAGTTCCCATGAACATCTACCAAATGTAAATTCAACACTTGGAATAACTTCCACACCTTTGTCAATGTTTAATGACAAATAAAATTGATGAAACTGAGTATCATTCAATTGTTCAATCACATTTGAGCCTCTCTAAATAGAAAACTATGTGGTAAAATGGTGGTAATTCCTTAACAGTGAATGCAACATTGACTTTGCGAGTGAATAGTGTGTGCGCCCTGCGATGAATTAGCAAACTGTCTGGCATGTGCCCCTGCCTTTTGCCCATAGTAAGCTTGGATAGGTTCCAGCTCCCCCGCGACAGAGGTGTGAAGAAGAGGTATAGTTAATGGATGGATCAATGAAAGCAAGATTTTTGTAAAACCTCCAAGAATCAAAAGTGTAAGTCCACATAATCACATCTTGAGTGATTTGTTTCAGATCCATTGTGGTGGTGTACGGAGGCAAAATATTGAAAATTGTATCATGGTGTAAATACTTCTGGACCAACCTTTAGCTGGCCCAGAGACAACAAATGAACCCATGAATCCGCTTGCCCACAGAGGTCTTGTCACTTGGGTTCAGAGTGACAACTTACATCCATTTTTGTCCATCCACAGATGTCCATTTGGTTTTGGGCAGAACCTTCATCACATTTGTCTAGAATGCCCCCTGAGCTCAAACACTGTTAGACACTGACGCATAATGCCACACATACACTCAACTGCCTAAAATATCTGATATTACACAAAACAAAGTAGTTTAAAACTCACAATGCCACCAGTCTGGATGCCATGGTACCAAAGCGGTCAAAGAAAAATCCATTCACAAGGCCAACAAAGAACTGTAAGAACGTGGCTATGGTGAAATCAAGGGAGAAGAGCTCGTCCTGTTTCCGGCAGCCTAAGGGAGATGGAGAGAAGAGAGATGTTAGCATCACATACAATTGGGAAAACATTCTGTTAATTTTCGGCAACTACGTGTCATTACTTCCATTTCTTCTTGTCCATACTTTTCATGGCAAACTTACCAATCATTTTTTCCACGTTATCTTTTCATTATTTACCATTATATGAATAATTTTCCCTAAAACCTCTCTTTCTTTGATTAGTTTATTAAACTTTTTAAATTGTTATTTTACATCTCAAGCCTGGCATGCTCAGAACGCATATGGTTAAAGCCCATTGAAGTCAGAGAAGAATTTAAAGGTATTCAGGAAATTTATGTGCATATTTGCACACAGTGGGTCTTATTCATGAAACGTGAGCAGAACGAATTTGAGTGTTAACTGTTTGCAGACATAAATTTACGTGCATCTCCGCATTCATCAATATTTTAGTAGCTCCAATCTTTTCATAGCTACTTCCAAAATCCACACATGCTGCTTACCACGCGTAGTGCTTGGATAAACTTAAGAATGCACATAAATAATGCTTGTCACTTTTGGAAATTACGATTTCAATTCATATTGCGCTCTTTTATGCACACAATGCACAGACCCCTTTGAAACACGTGATATAGTCTAAACACGACAAACGATGAAAAATATTACACATTTAGTTAAATTAGTTGGCAATTGGCAGGTTTAAGATTAGGTTCATGATTGTGAATTATCTGTGTGAATCGACTCAATAGATTACACGTTCTTTCTACATGTTGAATGATGATAATACATGGGTGTAGGAACTGGCCACAAATTTTTTTTTTCCCTTAAATGCTATGTCTATTGCACCTTTAACTCGTTCTCTGATTGGTCAATAATTTCCAAGGAGACATTAAAACTTCTGAATGGGCGCGGTCATGTGGTAGAGTCAGGTAGAGTCAATGGGCTCTAAATTCGTACACTAGGTGCGGCAAATGGGGGTGTGCGCCGAGCCAACGGGGTGTGTCCAGGCGTATGTTGCCATTTCGTGCCCGGCGTAGCTTGGTGCAAGTACTTCTCTTTCCCGACTCGGTCCCTCCTGCCGGCGCAAGTGGCAAAGAAGGCGTATTTGGGTATAACACAGCCGAGTCAAACCACCAATCAAATGAGCTCCTCTCCTCACCTTTAATGTGTTGGAATATAGAAGCCTCTGTCCTATATCTGCATGATGTGTTAATGTTGCATTTTACTTTGCTGCTTCAGGCATGTTTACTGCACTGCTTACGTCTATATTAAGCATTACAAATATGAGTTAGCTGGCCAGCTAGGGCATTCGCGAATTATTACCATTAGCGAACTTGAATGGAATTTCAAAACGAAACTACGTCAGATCATTCAAACGTGTGAAGTTGGAATGAAATACGACGGTTGCTCATTTATTTCTTCTGCCTGCATCATTGGGAAGAAAAACGATGGATAGCGTGTTGCTATTATTACACCCTGTTCCTGGTTAAAATTATGGGATTAACATGCATGGACAACAATGCATGATACATTACACATTTATTTTAAATATGTGATCTTGACTCAGTATGAGATCATAGCAATCAGGCTGTATTCCTTTCCCCACTAAAAACAAAAAAACCTAAGTGACAATAATAGTAGCCTAGTATTAAGCTACTTGTACACTGGATGCGAAATGATTTTTGCGCACGACAGATTGTGTTGCTGCGTTGAACGCAGTGTCTACATGTCCAAAAGACTGACAGTGTTCTTATATATCTCCGTGTCCGACAGTCGGATAGTTTCAATTTAACTCCGTGTCAGACAGTTGATTATGGTTTTTAATTTCTTCAAATCTACTGACTCTTTTAGATATTAAAAGTCAATATTTTGATAAGAGGGCTCAGTTCTTCAAGATGAGTACCGAGAATTTCAGCCAATGCTTCTGTTTAAGCTCTGCTCAATGAAGTGAGTCGACATTGGCGCCGGACAATGTACCTCCGTGTCTCACAGCCAAAAAAAAAAAAAGAGGATGCTTAGAACAGATTGATAATGAAATAAAGAATAAAAAGAAACATTTCAACAACAGAACATCCAATGAACACGGCAATTTATATATTTGCGGGTTATCTTTTTTGGATGTTCTGTTTGTTGGTGATATATTTTTATTGTTTATTTCCTTATAAATTTGTTATCATATCAATATCAATATCAATATCATACCGAACATGGAGTATTTTACATTTCGCGTCAGACAGTCTTGATCGTGCATGCGATAATTTATTCACACTGTCAATGGTCATGGAATTGATTTGATCACTGACTACAAGCACTATTTTATCTCTGCAGTGGAAATAAAGCTCGGATCTGTTCAATCCATTTGACTAATTTTCAAAAGAAAGACTGAATAAATACTGTTGTTTATCTTCAAAGGAAGAAAGAGAAATAAAAAGTCGATAGCTATCAATCTGCATTTTGTGAAGGTCGAACACAAACATGGCCAAGTCTGCACGTCTAACAATTCTTAGAATACTCAAAAAATTAGAACTTTAATGACTTTCGGACGCAGAGCTATATTAAAACCCTGTCCGACTATTGCGTCTTTGCATTGACTTTGACTGTAATCAGTCATGCAAAAAATGTGTTTCTCGTCCAGTGTGCAAGGAGCTTTACTGAGCTTAGAATGCAAGCATTATACGCACTGCCTGATGCCGAGGCAGTTTGTGGTTGGCTGAGAAAGATGTGAAGTCGTTAATTTGCATCACTGATTCAGCTGCGTTGATTAAAGCTGTAGTATACGATTTGAAAGTTTGATCATTATTAATAACCTCATTTAGATGGTGGTTATGGTCCTATGGTACAATCTACACAATGTGAAGAGCAAATGAAAAAAATCCATTCACTCTAGTGGCTGCAGGGCTGCAGAGACGTTGACCAATGTAAGCCATCCGGCCGGATGGCTTACATTGGTCAACATCTTTCTCCTATTCTCATCCAATCCCCTCGCTCTAGTTGACACTCCAGAGAGCTTGCTCTGACTCCCCGTGCTTCATGTTCTGCCTCGTCCCCGCCCCCTTCTGCATTATAAATTTTCTGCCTCGAGCAAGGAGTTGAGTAGCAGCTCAAGTGCTAGAAGAATGGAAAAGAAAGATAGTGACAGCAGCAAGCAGCCCCTGCTTGTCCCACCAGCAAAAGTTGGGAGAAAGCATAAGTCTGCAGAGGAAAAGGCAGAGACAAAGAGGAAATGTGAGCAACGCAGGACTCAAAGCTGAGTAAACATCGGGTCATCCATTCACCGCTGGAGGAAAATCCTGGAGGATTTGGGCCTGAAAACTTTTTGTTGAACAGGTAGGTCATTTTTGACTTTTATAGTGTGAGTTGTTACGTAAATAACTTTTTATAAGTCTATGACAATGCTGGCTTTTGACTGTAAACGCTGCCGGTCGTTTTCTCTGTGTCGACAGACGGCGTCAGAACGTTAGCCATTTATTTTTAGCATTGTAAACTAGAATTGCTATCATCAGTGTTGTGCCTGAATGCATTCAATGAACTCATGAACTCGTTCATATGTATTTCAGATTGATGAAGGTTATTCAAGGAACGTGTTCATTGTGGCGTTTGTGAACGATGCGCTCTCTTACTGATGCAGAAACTCCAGCTAAAACACACCGCAAACATCCTGGCGATTTAGACAGACAAATACAGTGCCTTACATAATTATTAGCACCTGTGGTTTAGATGTGTTAAAAGCCTAAAAATAAATTCAATTTTTATTGCAGAAGCAAACTCTCACACTGAAAATTGTTAAAAAAAAAAAATGTAACCTTCAACTCCAGTGAATTTTAAGGGAAAAAAATCCCTGGCTAAGAAATAATTATTTTTCATAAAATCACCTGTTCCACAATTATGGGTACCCCTAACAATTCCTAGGAATTATATGTTATTGAAGTTTGTCTGTCATTTCTACAGTAGTTGACAAAGTTGATCAGAGAATATAGGAACATTTATTATTAACCTTTATTTAACCAGATAAAACCCATTGAGATCAAGATCTCTTTCACAAGGGTGACCTGGCAAAGAGGTCAGCAGCACACATCATGAAAAACATTAAAAGTGAAAATATACAATAGTTAAAATGCACATTTTTTGTGAGTGCAAAGTGTCTTGCAATAAATTGTAGAAACTTTTAACAAAAAAACAAGTCAGGAACACAGGCATTGTTCAACGTTGTTTATCCATCAGCATGGACCAGAAGGATCCAAGTGAAATGAGCTCTGAGAGCTTCAGTTCAGTCATGTAGAGTGATCCACGCAGTGGGGGCAGCAAAACTTAATGCTCTCTTCCCCAGCTCAGTTCTGACCGAGAGATGGATAACGTCACAGCTCTCTGAAAAAAAGTACATAAATATGATGGAACTATGCCAAGAAGAGCCTTATAAATCAGGGTCAGCCAATGCGTATACCTTCGCGCACTTAGAGGGCAAATCAGATTTAGCATACAAGACACAATGATGCGTGAGTCGACCATCACCAGTTACAAACCTCAAGGTGCTGTGGTAAACAGTGTTTAAAGACTGCAGACATTTACATGAAGCACCCATGTACAACACATTTCCATAATCAGTCAAAGGAAGAAATGTGGCTGACACAAGCAGTTTCCGGGCTCTAAGTGAGAAACAAGATTTGTTTCTGTAATACAACCCGAGCTTCACCCTGAGCTTGGTGATAAAGCCTGCAATGTGGGCTTTAAAAGAATCCAGAAGAAAACCCAGATACTTCTAGTTAGAGACCAGCTCGATTGGGTTTCCTAGTTGAGTTACTAGAGTGGGGATATTTCCATGCAATTCACTTGAATTTGAAAAAGACCATGCGCTTGGTCTTTTCTGTGTTTAAGGCCAATTTTAAACTTCTAAGATGATACTGAACCACATTAAAAACAGTTTGTAAAAACTCAAAAGCATGAGTAAGTGAGAATGAACACGATAAATAATGGTGTCATCTGCATAAGTGTAATAAAATGCATTTAAAACATTAGTACACAAACTGTTGATATATAATGAAAATAAAATGGGTCCCAGGACTAAACCTTGGGGCACCCCTTTGGTGACATCCAGAAAAGAAGAGGTGGATCCAGCCACCTGCACACACTGTGTTCTGTTTGTTTAATAATCACTGAACCAATTAGAGGCAGATTCTGAAATATACAGACCAAAACTTCCAACGCAACACTCCGGTTTATTGCAACACATGCCATTTTCTTACGATAAATTTTACAATACATAACAAACATTAAGATTCAAATCAAAAACACAGTTTTAGAGTCAGGAATGAAGAATAGATTTTTCCTGGTTTCCAATTCATTGCATCAGTTGAAGGCGCAATTCTGGATCACCGAAGTCAGTATCTTGTATAGCCTCCTCTGGCGTCACACACAGCCTGGATTCTGCGATGCATGGAGTCAATCAAATGCCGAATTTCAGCCTGTGCGATGCGGTCCCATTCATCCTGGAGTGCTTGACGCAACTGTTCGACTGTGGCTGGTTCTAGATCACGCCTTCTCACCCGGCGATCCAGAATATCCCATAGATGTTCTATAGGGTTTAAATCTGGGGAATACGCAGGCCAATCAAGACACTGAACATGATTCTGCCTCAGGTAGTCTTGACAGACTCTGGCGACATGTGGTCTCGCGTTATCCTGTTGCAGTGTTAGGCCATAGCGATGGACGAGTGGAACTGCGACAGGGGTAAGGATGTCGTCACGGTAATGGGCCGCACTGAGGTTTCCATCGATGAAAATGAGGTCTGTCTTGTGTCTACTGCTTATTCCAGCCCAAACCATCACGCTGGGTCCACCCCAGCGGTCACGCTGCGGGATGGTAGCGTTAATATAACGTTCCCGTCGCCTACGCCATACACGTAGTCTTCCATCAGACACACTCAACTTGAACCTCGATTCATCGGAGAAAAGCACCCGGTTCCACCTGCGAGCATTCCAGCCCAATTGTGCCCTTGACCATCGCAGACAGACGCGGCGACGTGCAGGAGTCAACACCAAACCACGGCGGGGACGTCGGTTGTGCAATTCGGCTTCACGCAGGCGGTTGCGTACGGTTTGGTCGCTAATCCAGTTTTGGTGGCAACCTCTGGTCTGAGCAGCAGTGACTGTAGCTGGCAGGTAGTGATTGCGCAGGTGCTGGAGGCAAATATGGCGATCCTGCTGAGGGGTGGCGACATGTGGTCTGGGGGCACGTGGTTGATCACTGGTGCTTTTTGTTTCATTATACCGGCTCCAGAGACGTGATATGGTTGACACGTGGACAGCCAGGTTCCTTGCAACCCGTCTTTGCAACATTACATCAGTGAGCATACCAACGGCTTGCTCTTGCTGATTTTGACCTAGGCGTGGCATGGTCACACATTGACCCAGGATAATGCAAAGGAATATTTAAGTTGCCCATTGCTACGGCTATTTATTGAGCAAATTCTTGAAGGATTGGTCAATGAGTTCTACTCAACCTGACGGGATAGGCAAAATTCTAAACAATGTGCAATCAAGCGGAACGAGCTGCCCACACGATGAAATCAAAACTATTTTCTGAGCTTTTAAGTTGTAGTTGATGTATCATGGCTAAAAATCAATATCCCACTTTATGTACACCAAATATTTCAAAATTGTATGTGTTGGGTTGGAAGTTTTGTACCACTGTTATGTAGGGTGTTAATCAAAAGTCTGATCTACTGTATCAAAGACCTTAGACAAATTGATAAAAAGAGCAACACAATATTTCTTATTGTCCAGTGCCTCGATAAAATCATTCAAAACCTTAAGTCCAGCCGTAACAATGCAGTGCTGTTTTCTAAAACCTGATTGAAAGAATGATAAAACATTATTTGATTCTAAAAATTCAATTAATTGATCAAGGACAATCCTTTAAAACATTTTAGCTAAAATACATAATTTAGAAATTGGTCTGTAATTATTTACATTAGTGGGTTCACCCCCTTTTAACAGGGGGAGAACAAAAGCAGGCTTCAAAACTTTAGGGATTTTATTGCTCATAAAACGCAGGTTAAAAATATGTGCCAGAGGCTCAGCAATAAAATCAGCAGCCAATTTTAAAAAGAAAGGATCTATATTATCAGGCCCAGCAGCTTCACTTGTGTCCAGTCTCTTCAGAGCACTATGAACCTCAGAGGCAGTCACAGCAGTAAACTCAACAGGATAGGTGATGCCCCCCCTTGCAGACGTTGGAAACAAGGGTGAGTTTACACTGGGGGGCCAGGATTAGTCATCTCCAAATGTAAAGACTCAAACCAGGAGCCAGCAGAAATAAAATAGTCATTAAAACAATTTAAAATAGCTGTTTTATCAGACAGGGGGCCAGAATCCGTGATTAAAGAACTTGGCAGGTCACTAGTCACTACATGACTATTTGATTTTATGACCAGCCAAAATTTTTTGGGATCATTCAAATTTTTGGTTGATTCAGTCAGACTTAGCTCTCTTAATAAGCAAAGTACATTTGTTCCTAAGCTGACGAAAGCTGAGCCAATCTGCCTCTGATTTGGTTTTCCGAGCCCTTGCGCAGGCAATGTCCCTTTCCTTATGAAGGTTTCCTAAATCAGCAGAAAGCCAAGGATTTATCCGTCCTTTAACTCCGAATTTCCGGATGGGAGCATGCTTATTCATGATGCAACTAAACTCCTCAGTAAAGAATTTCAAGGCCAGCTCCACATCATCCATTAAAGAAATTCTGCTCCATTTAAAAACTGCCAAATCATGCAGAAAAGCTTGCACACAAAAGTTTTTATAAACTCTTTTCAGTGGGATATGTGGCTTGGCTCTTGAATTTTTGTGTGCCTAATTGTTGCGATGGCGCAGTGATCACTCAGATCATTGACAAATATACCTATGTTTGTGTACTTATGAGGAACATTTGTTAAAATTAAGTAAATTAAAGGTGATTTTGATGGGTTTTTAGCATTTGGATTGGTTGAAGAATTTACAAGTTGCGTCAAATTTTATAAATCGCAGATTTAAGGTTGTCAGACGATGACGTTAACCAGTCAAGGTTTAAATCCCCGACCAAAAGAAGATCACTGGAGTTTAACCCAGTCAAAAATGACTGAAGAGAGGATAGAGCATCGATGGAGGCAGAAGGAGGTCTATAACACCCTATGATTGTAAGAGACTGACCCTGCGGAAATCAAGCTTCAGGGCAAGGGCTTCAAATTGTTTTGCAATGGAAACTGAAGACAGAGGGGTAACATTAAATTTGTTTCTAATATATATCGCTACCCCACCACCTTCACTTGGGCAATCGCATTGAAAAACATTATACCCATTTATTGCAATTTCTTTATCAGAGACTGCGTTACTAAGCCAGGATTCTGATAGGATAAGGATATCAGTATTAGTTGACCGAACCCAGATTTTAACAAGATGAAATTTAGGGAGCAGGCTCCTGACATTTAGATGAAGTATGCCTAGGCCTGACCTGGCTCTGAATTCATCAGGAGTTCTGATGTTATTCAGGGCTGGGCCAGGATTCGGCTGAACATTGCCTGAGAGCAGGAGTAAAAGCAAGATGAAGTTTTTCCGTTTTACATTACATGTTGCCACAGTAACAAGATTATTGGGTCTCACAAGCTTTAGAATTGAGCCTTTGTCAAAAGTAAAGCAATTTTTCAAGACAGAAATACACCAAAACCAAAGCTGACTAAAGTCATTTGCAAATAAACCACAAGACAATGTCAATGACAGCTTTGACAGTTCTGCAGGAGCCAAGGACAAGGTGTCTGTGATTGAACTGGGTAAACACAGAGGGGGGCAGGGCACCTGATCAAGTACACCACCACACACGAAGGATGCGTTATTTGAAATTATCGTTATGGCGGGAAAACCACTGTAACTCCGACAGAGACAGTGCAACGCCTGAGACGGAAAACAGCTAGTTCTCCGGCTAGCCACCAGAGGCTAATGCACTAGCCAGCCACTGTGAGCCACAGCAATAGCCTGCCTTTTTCTCAACATCTCAATCTCTCTCAACTGATTCTCAATGACTCAGATCGTATACTACAGCTTTGAGCCTGGTCGAGTTTCCATTACGTGTGCCAACCGCCTTTGATCTGACATCAGGACAATCGATAAATATACTATAATTATGTGCTTCAGATAGTTACATTAAAAAGTGGTTGCTGTAATTATTTACAGTATTGAAATGTGCCTGACATACTGGAAACCTGCCTCTGAGGTTTCGGTGATGTGTGCGCACTGTGCACCAGTCAGCCAAATTACTACTGCACAGAAAGTAAACCAGGTTGGGGCTGGCGAGCTTTAGGCGCAACTGCAGCAAAGACTTTTTCTATGAAATTGTCACTGCGTCTTGATGAATATTTGACACCTCTCCCTACTATGCCGCCACACCCATCTCGGCGCACGTTCGTCTATAAAGGCTGCGCACAGTGTTGCACCTCACGAAATTACCGCTGCGCGGGCTGCGCCGGACGAAATTACCACTGCGTGAGCTGCGTCAAGCTACGCCACACTGCACCACCCTGCGCTGCACCAATAAATTAGAGCCCAATGAGTGTATGTTATGGCAAGCCATTTTAACATTTAATCAAACCACACTCCTATCTGTAATTACATTTTGGATATCCATAGTAGCATTTCTCCTTGTCAAAATGGTATCTGCAAAATCTGCAATAACATTCTTACTAGTACAAATGTTATTTTAAGATATCTACAATTTTGATTGTACTAGTCAAAACTAAATTTAAAGTGCCAGTAAATACCTTGCATGTCTTCAATGATATCTCAATTGTGACAACATATAAAAATGGTATCAGTAGGTAGGGAAATCATTCATCTTCACATCGATATGTTATACAAATTTTTACGAAATTGAAAAATATGGATTTTGATGTTAAAAACTCACTCAACCCTCAAACTGTCGCGCGAGCGAAAATGTGATGTCAATAGAGTAAGTTCCCTTTCTTGTGTACCACGTGACGTGTGACGTAGCACACAACAGCAATGGCGGAAAGAATCAAGTTGACAGCCTCGGAGAGAAAACGCCGGAAAATTACCCTTGAGGCCAAAAGAAGACGATCCCTAGTATATATTGGGAGTGATATTGATCGGTGGAAGAGTCTGAGAGAGCGACTGGGCATTGACAATGATGAGTTGGCCCTAACTTTGATGGATTAGTAAGTTGAAATACCGTGTTGGTTTTTCTTAGCAACATTTCTCGCGCTACTCAAGTTCATAAAAGTATACAACATAAATGGTAGTATGCCTCAAATGAGGGAATTATGTTTTGCTTATCGTGTTTGCCTCCACATTCTCCAAAAACGTTCCTGTCTGTCTTCTTTTTCGTCCGCGCGACGCCATCTTTGTTTACAGTGCGCGATTTCGACCCACAATGCTTTGCGCGGTAAATAATCTAGCCGATCTATTTTTAGACCGGGAAACCCTTTTCTGAAAAATTGCATTTCCTAAGGTTATTTTTGGTCAAATATTTTTTTATTATTTTTTTGGGCCATATTACAGATAGCTTGACTTTTGGAATTTAAAAAAAAAAAACACATGCAAGGTATTTACTGGCACTAAGATATCTGAAAATCCTTAAAAACTGTAAGTGGCCGTTTTAACATTTAATAGCTAGACCGGATATGTATTGTAGATGTCTGCAATTCACTTCTTCCTTGTCAAAAAGAACACTTCAGATATCCACAATGACATTCTTCCTATCCACAATTGTCATTTCAGATATCCACAATGAAATTCTTCCTATCCACAATTGTCATTTCAGATATCCACAATGACAGTCTTCCTAGGACAAATGACGTCACTTTTGCCATTTGTGTGTATTGGGCTTTGAATTTCAGATATCTACCATTACATTCTGGATATCTAGAATGAACATTCTGGATATCTGCAATTGAATTCGTACTAGGAAAAACTCCCATTTCGGATATCTTCAATCCATTTGTTACTAATCATAATTTTCATTTCAGATATACAAAATCTGACTAGGTAGAATTGAATTACAGATATCTGTAATACATATCCAGTCTAGCTATTAAATGTTAAAATGGCTTGCCTTATGTATATAGAACTGGAGAGGCTGCCGCCGCTTTCTTCTGTGAGCGCAGTTGAAGAAACCAATATGGCTTCAAGTGCACTGCACTTCTCAATTTCCCATAGACTATAATTGAGAAATCCAAGCCATTTTGTTTAAAATTAAGGGGTCTCGTGCCCGCATTTTCAACAAATATATAACTCGAATGCATGAAAGAATAAGAATCAATCGGTTATTTTATGTGACACTATTCAAGGATGAAGTTATTGGGGGTCTTGTTTTACTCATCGCACTCAACATTTGAGCGGCTGGTTGGTTGTATTGAGTATTGACAACGAAGCACTAATTCACGGATTTCATTTGCAAAATTACCAAATGTGGATGGGCAAATTGTGAACGTGTCTGTTCTGTTCTCTAGCTAGCTGGCATTGACTTATGTGTTCTGTTGTGGGTATTGTGAGATTCCATTAAAGTTAATTGTTTGAAATATCATCTGGCATGCTAGTTATCATTGAATTCAACTGCTTGCCATCACGTGCTGAACGTGAGCTATCACCAGAGCTTCTGTTTCTCTGAGTATTCTTCTTTCCAATTCTTTGTTAAAAATCATCAGTTGTATATGGTTTCTGTATCATCTGATGGTTTGACTCATATTGCCTTTGATGCTTGTTGCCTTTATTCAATTACATGCATATGATTACTCTTGATTATGTATCGTCTTACTTTCTGATTAAATGATGAAAACATAATAATATAAACGGTGTTTTGGGTCCTTTATTTAAGGTCAATTCCAACCAGTACGAATTCCTCAACAGTGGTGGAGAAAATGAGCGAAATTCTCTTTTCTGAATTGGACTGACTTTGATAAGGTGGTCTAAACTGGCTGAAAACGAGGTGATTGTGTTGCCTATGTTGTGGATTGCACTTCAATTTCAATTATTCATTTTATTTACTAATACTAATTCATTATATTCACTAATACTGATTATATATTTTTTTATCATTATTCATTTTATTACTCATGCTAATATTCAGTAAACTAACAATTAGATTTAGATCCTATTTAGCCATCAATAATCATAATCAATAACCATGTTATGTAACCAGCAGTTCACACACACGAACAGTGCACACAGACACATACACATAACACACACACATACGAGCAGTTCACACTCATAGGTTAGGGATAAGGAGTGCACACAGACATGTAGTTCACACATACAAGCAGTTCACACACACATACAAACAGTTCACACACATATACAAGCAATTCAATTCCCACATGCATGAGCAGCTCACACATAAGCAGTGCGCTTTTCATAATCATTAGTTGTTACTGAAAACATAATCAGTTGAATCATTTATGTATCTGCTTATATCCTATTCATCTGAAAGTATTTTTCCACTTATAAACTGTAATTTTCCAGTCCATTTTAGTACATATTCCTTTTATTTTTTAAGTCCTATACTGAAAATTTTCCACCATTATTTAAAAAAAACAAAGTTGGAGAGTAAAAAAAAAATTAAAGACAAGATGGTTACAACCCATGAATTGCGATTGGGGCAAAGTTTGTTAGAGATGAGATGGTTACAACCCATGTATTTTTGTTATATTTATCCATACAATACTCACAGCAGAACACATAAACCAATGCCAGCTAGCTAGAGAACACAACCGACATGTTCACCATTCGCCCATCCATATTACGACATGTCGCAAATAAAATCCGTGAATTAGTGTTTTCCCCTCGTCATTACTCAATACAGTCAACCAGCCGCTCAAAAGTTGAGTGCGAGGAGTAAAACAACACCCCGAATAACTTTATCCTTGAATAGTGTCACATAAAATAACTTATTGATTCTTGTTCTTACATGCATTCGAGTTATATATTCGTTGAAAATATGGCACTAGACCCCTAAATTTTAAAGAAAATGGCTCGGATTTCTCCATTATATAGTCTAAGGGAAATTGAAAAGTGTGATGCACTTGACGCCATATTGGTTTCTTCAACTGCGCTTGTAGAAGAAAGCGGCAGAAGCCTCTCCAGTTCTGCACTCATTGGTGATTACAGACCAATTTTTTTCCGAACAATGGCAGCAATACGCTTCCGTAAGTCAGGGACTCTACCACATGACCGCACCCATTCATAAGTTTCAATGTATCCTTGGAAACGATTGATTAAAGCTGCAGTCTGTAACTTAGAGGAGAGAGAGGACTTCGCACAAAAATTTGAAAAAAGCAACTTTCAGATCCCTCCCCCTCCCTCTCCACTGCACTCCTCAGACCCTCCCCTAGAAAGCTACCGTGCACGCGAAGGCACGCGAACTGTTGCATGCAACTGCGGAGAGATTTTGCACGTTCACATTATGAAAGCAGCCAAGTTGCCGAGGCGAGACGTTTCTGTTGCGAACAGTCAACACTGCTGGCCAACAAACTGGCGCGTCGTTAGACCTGAAAATTTCGGGGCTAATATCCCTCCTTTCATTGAAGACAAGTGTTTGCCACTAACATGGCAATATCCCCCGCCGCCTCAATTTTATGTGTCTGTATGGACGGAGCCCAATGCTATATCCCCGCTTCGCGCTAATCGCGCAGCGAGGGATAATAATTAGTCCTGGCAAATTCCTTCATTCACACCTTTTCCAATTCAATAACAATCAAGCGGCAGTTGAAGACATGGCTTATCTCCCCCATGCAATCTAAAAGCGACAAAATAATAGGCTACATTCAGTACCGAAAAATAATTAGATTATAATTAGGTCTATGCACCATCACTCGGTGATGGTATTTCATAACTCTTCAGCGAATGAAGGTAATTTTGGCGACGAGTACATACACCTGTTTTTGTGGCACGGTCGCTCAATTCGTATTAAAAAAAAAAATGGACATTTGTCAGATTGGAAAATGTAAACAGAGGAAACCACTTACTAGTCTGAAATGCCGTCGCCAAGTGCAGGTGTATAAACATAATTATAATTAAATTATTTTTCTGTCCTGAATACAGCCCATAATTTTGTCGCTTTTAGATCGCATGAGGAAAAGAAGCCGTGTCTTCGATTGCCACTTGATTATTTGTGAATTGAAAAACGTATTAATAACGGAAACCCATCTAGAATTAGCCAGGATTAATTATTTTAAAAAAAAAATCAGGGTTATTAGCCCCGGATTTTTCAAGTCCAACGACATGCCTGCCAACAAACGAGCAGAAATAAATCACGTCGACATGAAAAGTAATCTACAGCAGTATGTATTCATTAAAAACCCAGCACACACTTATTTCAGGAAGTTACCCGTTTTTTGAGTGCAGAAACTGTTGTGAATCCAGCTGAATGGCCAGTAACTCATGTATGTCAGCATTTAGCTGTGAGAGCACAGAAACGTTGCACATATTTATAAGGACAACAACACAACTGATAAGACTGCTGCTTTCAAATAAAACAATGCCAGTGACGTTAGCCCTAGCATCTGAAACAAGCTAACGTTAGTTTGATTGCAACATCACAGTAACATCACATGCACTGCGGAGTACTGTAACAATTACAAGACTCTGGCAATTTGAACAGCGACTGTGCTTATAAGTGACGTTCACTCGCTCATTTGCAGAGCGAAAATGAATTGATGCTGGTTAGGGCTGGGGTTAGTTTGGTGATCACGTCAGCGACGCCAACTCGCTTATTTGCAAAGCAAAAATGAATCAACAAATAAAGCAGGAGATTACCTGTCAAGGAGAAAATTTGCAAACTCTGTGTCAGTTTTTAATCCTTTCAGATCACGGAGTTCCTTCCACTTTTAAAAATCCACTCTGTTCAAAAAAAAAAAAATGTTCACTCTGGTTTTATCCTGGGTTATGTTAAATTCTTTCTTTTGCGCTTTTTTTTCTGGCTTCCTTTTTTACAAGTCTCAGCCATGTGTGCCGTTTCTGGAAACTGAGGTATCGGTATTGTTTTCCTCGCTGATGGCTCTAAGCTCCTGAACCCGCTCTCGGAGATTTGGACTTGACTGAGCACTGGCGTGAACTGAGGAGGAAGGGGGAGGAGGCTGTCTGCAGCGCGTGCATGTGCACTGTTTGGCGGCTGTCAGACACCATCCTGGCTCTAATTGGTTCTTTTAGTCGGTCCGAACGATTCTTCTAAATTGCAGTAGGAGCATTAGGTGGGTTTAAATGAGCCTTTTTTTAATTACAGAGTACTAGTTATATGTAATACTGTCTGTACACAGTGACAGTTTCAGCAAAAATGACAAAAAGTTACTTTTCTAAAACTTCAGACTGCAGCTTTAACCAGGGATGCCAATAATTATGGAGGGTGCTGTATTCATGTCTCCAATTTTTGGACATCATACCTGATCTTATCAGATCAGCAAAAACACACCCCATTTACATTTGGTATTAAAATACGATCTGTGTCTGGACACGTTATCCTGATGATAAACAATTTGTTTACCCCAGTTTTGAATGCATTCTCATTATCCTCATTGAGATTGGAGCATACTTCCAACGCAAAAACTTTGTGCAAGTAATTTGAGGTGACAGCAAATCCATTGGAAGCGTCAACACAGCAGGTGTAAGATGGCCAGAGATGTCATTAATGTACTGCTAGTTTCTACTTTTTCTCTGTCCAGGAACATATAATTTCTGAAAATTTTTCCCGAAAAGATGACTGGCCCTCTTTGCTGCGATTGGCATTGGCACAGATGCCAGCATGTTTTACCAACTATGTTCACGTCAACCTAAGATCCAAACATGCATGCCAATAGTGCGCTGAAAAATGTTTTTCAATGCTTGGAATATCACGCAGTTCTGCTTAAAGTGGCAAGCCTCATTAATTGTTTGCTTGTGTAGGCTTTTTGCGGATTCTTCCTGTCTACCAAAGCATGATAGCATTACCTACTCAACACCCGTTTACCCATTATTCACCCGACATTCCTCACCTTCCTTGGTCTTACATCTATTGGCCCTGTCCCAACTTTATGGAAGTTGTTGCAGGCATCAAATTCAGAATGTGTGTGTATATTTCCAAAAATAAATCAATAAAGTTGACAACTAAAAACAGTACTCACTCCAACCCTAATAAAAAACGCATCAATTAACACACAATAACTCATTGAGCAGCTAATTAGAAGAATTTCATTTCCATCGGCAAATAACCTTGAAAGAAGAAAGAAGTAATTAGTAGAACTAGTCAAGGCAATAAGGAATGTACCGCAAACCCAGACCCCTGAAAACCTGGGTCGAAAATATGACCGTTTTCTGCATTTGGTGCTGCAAAATGTCATGCAAAATGATGTTACTACCCATGCTTTCTGATTAAGATCCAAAACATTGAATTAATCATTGTCAATTGCATAAGTAAATAGTACTAACCTGTGTATTGTGTGGCATTAGGACCTGTGGCATTCACACATTGGTCACTGAAGTGCCCATTGTTCTTCAGGACAAACACCAATAGGGGCCATCCAGTAATGACACCACAGAAAAACAAGCACTCTATGAATCCTGTGACCAAAGAGAGCCAGTTGCGTACCCTCACGAAACTCAAAAGCAACAACATCTCCGGCCTCCTCTTTTTCACTTCGTTTTAGCGTCCTCTACCACTTCCACTTTTTCCCTTTTGCAATCCTCAGCCTGAAAGAAATCAGAAAGAGAGATAAAATGTAAAACTGCTAATTCCAGAAGATTGCCATGTCATGGAAAATGCAAATTAAAGCAAAAAAGACTCATTTGAAAAGTCAGTTGAAAACAGAAAAAGTACAAGCACAGTAGTACAAACTAGGCTTATGCCGTCGGAGGCGACGGCTTGAGGTATATCCTCGAACGCCCCCAATCCTCCAATTCCCCAATCCTTGAATAGGCCTTGAATAGACTTTCATTTGAACTTAATTTCAGGTCAGACGGACAAATGGTTCTGAAGATATGGCCAAAATGGTAATTTTCCATCACAAAGCGCCACCTAGTGGCAACATATTGAACCATACAGGTATGATGTCATCATGTGACACATTGTGACGTCATGACCTTGCAGTTGCACATAGTTTCTTTCAATTGGACAAATGGTTCTAAAGTTATGGCAAAAATGGTGAATTTTACGTGACAAAGCTCCACCTTGTGTCAAAACTTTGAACCAAACAGGTATAATGTCATCATGGGACACATCCTCAGGTCATGACCTTTCATTTGCACATGATTTGAAGTCAATCGGAGATATCAGAGATATCAGAGATATGATCAAAACAGTGATTTTTCAGTTTTTGGCCCCTGGTGGACAATCTAAAAATTGTAAATTGCCCAAAATCAAATCAGTTTTTCCACTTTATGACACTTACTTATATGCAAAACATGAAATTTCTAATTGAAATATTACTGAAGTTATCGCGTTAACACGTAGGGCGGTGGCGGTGGTTGGACCAAAAACATAATATCCCGGAAACGCCATTCGGAATTCGTGGAATAAGTTTAGGCTAACACTCTCTACAAAATCCCAAGACAGGATACGCTTTAATTCCTCGCGCATGCTTATTATTTTATTTATACTGGAAGTCCAATTAAGAGCAAGCTCTCTTAATCTCTTAAACAGAGTCCAGTTGTGAATTATAGTAAAACATGTCACGCTAAAAAAAAAAAGAAAAAAAAGAAAAAATAAAACACAAAAGAACTACAGTACATGTATGTACATTCCACCTTCATGGCATCTAATAACAGACATTTAAAACAATCAAATGAAAAGTTTCCTTTATAAAACCTACCAACAGGTTTCTGAGAGAACAGCATGCATTTAGTCTTCTCAGAGTTTAATAATAGTTTCACTTCTAAAAGAGCCTGTTGGGAGATTTGAAAATCTGACAGTAAATTTTTCTTATGTCGATTACCAATGGCATAGCCCATCAGCCTCATCCAGTGAAGCCCGTAAGTAACCACAAGGGATTTGGAGATCACATTGCCTCCAGCATTGTGTTATCATTGAACGTAAGTGTTTAGTGACAGCGCAATCTTCATGCACCAAGAAATTCTTTTAGATCCTGAATCAATAATATGAGTTGGATTTTCTCCAAAGTGCAACCAGTTACTCCTTTAAACAGTCTGTATCAACATGCAAAATATCATTGACATTTGTCCTTAACATGTTGACACATTCCACTGATTGATGAACAAACGAGCAACCCGACAAATGCTGGTAAATACTTATTACCTCCTAGCAGAGGCACAATAATCGAGCAAACTACTCCTTGATATTTGCAACCTGCTGAAAGAGTGCGTGCTTCAAGCAATTCTTGACTGCAATGCTCCCAAGACACACTAGATGGGAGAAAAACATTTCGAATTTCGCGTAAACTATCACTTTTAACTAGTTACCATCCGATGTAGCTCGCAAGTGACAGATCCCACTCTTTATGCAAGTTTAGTTTGAATGCCTCTCTCAGGTAATCAGAATTTGGAAATTTGGGGTCTACCAGAAGGCCTGGCTTTGATACCCTTTCCAGATTTAAAGATGTCAAAGACTTTGTTCCTCATCTGTTCTTGAATATCTTCAGATCACTGCATCATGTGCTGCTTTTTTTCACCACTTCACAATGTTGGGCAGGGGCTATTTAAGTGAAGTTCTGATTGAACAGGGCTGACAGTACTCAGCCCTAGGCGTATCTAATGAAACTGAACCCAATTATCAATTGCATTTTTTTAATCGATTGATTTGGGAACTAAGGGGGCAATTACTTTTTCACAAAGGGCCAGGTAGAGTTGGATAGGTCTTTTCCTTCGACTAATGAAATCTTCATTTAAATAGGTACTGCATTTCGTGTTTACTCCTGTTTGTCTAATTCTAAATTAATTTGATAATCTGAAACATAAGCGTGACAAATTTGCAAAAATACCAGAAATCATTAGAGAGGAATCATTTTTCACTGCACTGTACTTCAAAATGATTAGCTCACCTGTTTAACATCATCTGCTTCACATATCCTAGTTACAGCAACCTGTCACATCATCATTTGTCTCAAACTGTCCCTGCACCAGTGTTTGAGTTTGTTGCTATCATTAGAGATAATCATAAATTTACAGTAAATGTGACAGGTATCGTGGGACAGATGAGGGAAATTTGGCTCCAGGTGAAAATTTTAATTTCTTAATTAACTTTATCAAGGAAAGATGAAGTTATGGCAGTATTATTTGCTCATAATGTCATTTTGTTATTGGTTGTTTTGGTTATTTTTAAGGCATGCAGCCAGTGAGATAAAGAGAGGAGCACCGACTGGTAATGAAAATACTCATGAGTGGATTGATTGTGCAGTGATCTGTTGGAAATGCCTTCGGGCTCACGTTGGGAGAATTCTGCTTCTTCACTCAGTGCAATAGCCGTGTGGGGTTTTCCTCATTCCTCTCCCTGCTCCATTGCAATTCCTCTCTTTAAGGCAATTACCACACATAAAGCACTGTAAACTCATGAACGCATGTTAGCAATAGTTTTCTCTGGGTTACTGTTACTGTGAACTTATCTGAAAGAAAAGTTACATTTTGTATTTATATTATTGAATCAGGCGATAAGTAAGCTAGCGCAAGGAGACCCCATAACTGCACTGCCGTATCTGACGGTTTATTTTCTTACCCTCACCATTTCAGCTTGTCACTGTTACATTAGGTTCTTGTTGTGAGATAAAAGCGGTTGTCACTGAAGAATCCACATGATAGTAGAAATAGGTTAGCGGGTTAAAAATAATGTCATTATTCATTCAGCATGTAGTTAAAAAAGTAAGTAACATAATTTACAAAATAGTTCAAATGCAGCACCTGTAATTGTATCTGTGGTCCTGATAGAATTACTGAATGTGTTCATACTTGAGGTTCAAATCCCTCAAATTGCCCAGGTATCAGAGAAAGGAACCCAACAAGGCAGTCAAGGCGCTCTTCAGACAAATCGTGACATCTGTCTTATAAGGTTCTATCAGGTATGTGTTTCTGGGGCAGATAGAACCAGGGGCGTCGCCAGACGATTTTACCGGGGCTTCAGTTCGGGGTAATTTGAGCTCAGCCCGGGGTAGCCAAAATAGTTGTTTCGGTTTTTTATTTTGTTGTGCTTTCTATCCCTCGCAGACTGTTAAATTAAGGAATCCTGAACACTCCCTCTGGCTCTGACCATTATATATATATATATATATATATTATATATATAAATATTTAGAACACTACATTGCTGATGATGTCATATTTACATTTATAAAGTGAAGCACCCGGCCGCCATATTGATACACCCAACTTCTTCATATTAAAGAATGGTTTCCTATGAGGCCAATTTCAAATAAGTCGATATAAGCGTCAAAACACAGAGATGTGCGGCTGTCTTTTGCACCAATAGTCATTTGAAGGGCTGTAATAAAACGTTTCATGTGTAAGTTAACATAGAAATGCAAATTTGTCACTTTAATAGCAAAATCGCATTTGCTGCTATCTAATTAGCTGTCCCATTGATTTGAATAGACCGCTGACTAAAACCAAACGCAATCGATTGATTGCAGTCCCCAGCCAGCTACCTTGGTACCCTTGAAGAAGAATTCCGTTGTGAAATTGACTTGGGGTGTATTGAAACATGATAATGAGTACTAACTTTTGTCGAATACCCCACCTCCGTACGCACGCAGCTTTTCAAAATAAATGGATTTTTTGCCGAAGCTCCCAACAGGCTTACAATGGTTGTGAATCGGGCATCGCGTTGCCATGCAAAGAAATCGCTATTTTTTTTTTTCATCATTAACAAGGCTCAAAGTATCTCCACACTTCATCGGTAGAATTCCGAGGGCCCTGACATTTAAAACGAGGCACTGAGAACTTTGAAAATGCACCGGTAGTTCATTAAAAAATACTATTTATGCAAACCGTACCTCATTGTAGTTTCCAGTCGCCTTCATCTTGAAACTCACGATAAGTCGATTGACGAGCACGAACGAATAGAAAGGATAGGGGAACAGATTGCAATCTATTCGCTCGTGCTCAAACGATAAATAGTAATGGTAATAGTAAAATAAATAGTATGTATATAAAAAGTATATAATAGTATATAGTATATATATATATAATATTTTTTAATAAACTACCGGTGCATTTTCAAAGTTCTCAGTGTCTCGTTTTAAATGTCAGAGCCCTCGGAATTCTACTGATGAAGTGTGGAGCTACTTTGAGCCTTGTTAATGATAAAAAAAAAAATAGAGATTTCTTTGCATAGCAACCCGATGCCCGATTCACAACCATTGTAAGCCTGCTGGGATCGTCAGCTAAAAATCCGTTTACAAATGTATTTAGAAAAAGTTGCATGAGTACGGAGGTGGGGTATTCGACAAAAGTTAGTACTCATTATCATGTTTAAATACACCCAAAGTCAATTTCATACCGGAATTCTCCTTTAACGTTGCAGGGACTGCACTGACTTAGCAGTTAATAAAATTAACAATGTGGCTAACAAGCTAGCTTCTTGTAATTGACATTCAATGACAATATTTCTTACCTCCATAATACACTCCTGAACAAAATCTTAAGACTGGGGAAAAAATTACAAGAATTCATATTTTGCACTGGTGAATCATAACCAGGTTGTAAGTTGTGCTTCAAAGTGCAAAAAGAATAAACTTGAGCAAGAGACAAAGAATAGAGAGTAGGCAATTTATTGAAAACTGTATTTAAACTGAAACAGCCTGTTCATCAGCTGATCAAAAGTTTAAGACCATAGCCTTAAAAAGTCAAAATCTGCGCAAAAATCTGGCTTCCATGTTATTTTCTTTCATGCATTTGCACTGTCATGACCTCCTGATGGCAAAGGCAAAAAGGCTTTCTGACTTTGAACGTGGCAGGATTGTTGAGCTGCACAAGCAAGGCCTCTCGCAACGTGCCATCGCTGCCGAGGTTGGACGCAGTAAAACAGTGATTTTAAATTTCCTAAAAGATCCTGAGGGTTATGGGACAAAAAAGTCAAGCGGTAGACCCAAAAAAATTTCACCTGCACTGTGCCGGAGGATCCTACGAGCTGTCTGTGAAGACCCAGGCCAATCTTCAACCCAGATTAAGGCCCATACTGATGCTGACTGCAGCTCAATAACCATAAGACGGCATCTGCGAGAGAAGGGCTTTAAGAACAAAAAACGGCTTCACAGGCTACACCTCCTCCCACGCCACAAACTTGCGCGTTTGGACTTTGCAAGGGAGCACCAAACATGGGACATTGAGAGGTGGAAGAAGATTTTATTCTCTGATGAGAAAAAATTTAACCTGGATGGTCTTGATGGATCACAACGTTACTGGCATGACAAGGAGATCCCACCGGAGATGTTCTCTACACGGCACAGTGGAGGAGGTTCCATCATGATCTGGGGTACTTTTTCCTTTAGTGGAACAATGGAGCTTCAGGTTGTGCAGGGGCGTCAAACAGCGGCTGGCTATGTGGAAATGTTGCAGCGGGCATCCCTCTTGACTGAGGGCCCACGTCTGTGTGGTAATGATTGGTTCTCTCAACAGGACAACGCTACAGTTCACAACGCCCGCCTGACAAAGGACTTCCTCCATCTCTCTTTTGGACCATCCTGCTTGTTCCCCTGATCTAAATCCCATTGAGAATGTTTGGGGATGGATGGCAAGGGAAGTTTACAAAAAAGGGCGTTCCAGACCATGGATGCACTTCGTGAAGCCATCTGCACCACATGGAGCAATGTTCCCACCAGCCTCCTGGAAACACTTGCATCAAGCATGCCCAAACAAATTTTTGAAGTAATCAACAAGAATGGTGGGGCTACTCAGTACTGAATCCTTTTTTGCTCTTTAATTCAGTTTTTTTTTTTGTTTTTTGGGGCCATGGTCTTAAACTTTTGATCAGCTGATAAACAGGCTGTTTCAGTTTAAATACAGTTTTCAATAAATTACCTACTTTTCTTCTTTTTGCACTTTGAAGCACAGCTTACAACCTGGTTATGATTCACCAGTGCAAAATATGAATTATTGTCATTTTTTCCCCGGTCTTAAGATTTTGTTCAGGAGTGTATTTAAAACAGTGGACAAGTCACTTCGTCTGTTTGTGGGCTACAGAGTTCCAAAAGACAAGGAGGGGAGAACAGCTTGGCTGTTAGAAATAAGGATTAAAAAAAAAAAAATTCTCTATTGCTTTGATCCGAGATGTGCAGTGATCATTTTTGAAAGCAGTGTTTTAATGGGACATGGGCAAAGATGAAGCTTATTAAAGGAGTAGCCAGAGTTAACCAGCTCTTCTTTTTAATAACGCTGGCATTAGCCATATGATTCAATACAAACAATTCAGTTGATGGAAAATGTGCTCAATCAGGGTACAGTGAAGTGAGGAAACCAGAGAGTAATATAATAACGTAAACGGACCCCTGCTGAAAATTCCAGCTTTGACCAGCCTGGGCTGGTCAGGCCGGTTTAAGCTGCGTTTTGGACAGTTTTGGCTGGTTGACCAGCCCTTCATCAGCTGACTCCAACTTAAAATACCAGCTTAACCAGCTTTGACCATCTTCATCAAGCTATAGAGACCAGCTACACCAGCTATCACCAGCCAATAACACAACTCAGACCATCTAAAACCAGCTTAGCATTCTATCTGCTGGAATTCTTTATACAGTACACAGCTGCTAAAATTCAGCAAAAGCTGATCACAACTACTTAAGTTCCATCAGCTAAGTTAAGGAAACAAAAAGTAGGGAAACAAAGACCATGCCTCATCTCTCAGCACCATTTCCCATCCAAGCCCATATAGGCGTGTCTAACCCCTTCTCCTGTCTTTTTCTCCCCCTCCCTCTCTTTCAGCAGAAGAACTGCAGGCAAATCAATCAGAGCCAGAGAACTCCCTGCAATGAGACAGACAACACTCGCCCTGCACCCTGAGTTTTAACTCCCTAAGCTGTGCAAGCCTTTCCCCGTTCCTTACTTTAAATAAACTGCACAATAAGCTTCCAAATCGTGTGGTCTTTGTGAAAAAATGCATTTGCAGTCGTTGAATATGATCACCTCACATTTTTGTTGTTGTTGTAATTTTGAATGATTGTTGGATTTCTCCTGCTGAATAGAGCCTACAAACTGCACATTTCTACAAAAAAACTGTACATACAGTTTTTTTAGCAACACCGATTTCGGACACGTCGATGCTGCGAGCAGACACATACTGTAACTTAACTCATGATGAAATGTCTATGCAAGAGAATAAAACTGGGTGCTTGACAGAATTTTCGAGCAACAGACACGTAGGCCTACTGTGACTTAACTCATGAAATGCCCCCGTTTTCAAATGGGTGAACTTTTTTCAAAAATACAGTGGTGCACGAACATCAAATGAAAACAGGTGCTAGATAAAACTGTACTAAAAGAATAGAGAGAAAAAAAAAAAAGATATCCGCACTCTGTAATTGTTGCTCCCGCAGTGATTTATTCCACAACGTTTCGACCAGAATGGTCTTCGTCAGGTGTTAACAGAACACATAGGTAGGAAGGGATATATGTAAATACCGGAGAAGGCATCTTCTCAGGCAGCCAATCAGCCAGTCCATGGCGTGATGACCTTCAACCAACGATTATTAATGTAATGAGTAGTAAAGAATACAGAAGTAACATTCACTTCAGTTCTCGATATATCCAGAGCATAAAAATATACAGCGCATATGCGCAATTATGTAGCAAGACATAATGATGATTAATAATAGAATTAAGGTATCCCAACCCCCCAGAGTCTGTACAAGTGCCACACAGATCCACATCACCAAAAAAGGAATTAAAGAAAAAGGAAAAAAGGGCCACCATATGGGCTTCAGAGAGAAATGATCACGGAGGCAGAGACGATGGTGGTATATGTGAACCACTGACTATATGGTATTGAGGGCATATATGTGATACGTCTCACAAAGGCATCAATTTTCACCATGCTTAAATATGAACCATTTCTCGTTGACTTTTATCTGGTTTAATGAACAACATGTCATGGAGATTAATGGAATGAGCTTACGTTTTTATGCTCAAGGCTCAAGTCTTTACATTTCAAAATTCAAAAATGGAGCCAGTTCTTAGTGTGACCAAAGTGTTTTTTTTTTTTTTTTCCAAAATCAAGATCACAGCATTTGTAAGTAAATTCTGATGTTTGCTGTAAACTTTTTGTAAAGTAATGCAAGACACTCCACGTTCTTGGTATTCGATTCTCCAACAAATAAATGAGCAAAATTTGATTTGAATCCTGAAAACTGCTACTTGCAGCCATTGTAGCGTCACTGTTTGACCAAGGCAACAAGACATCAGCCGTAAGCATACCACATCATATTATATAAATGTGTATGCACCTGGAAATTAAATAATACATAATATGGGCAGTCTAATGTAGTCTGTTGTCTACTATAATAATTACACCTTCTGTGTACTGTATAAAAATGAAGAAAAAGAAAAAAAATTTTCGGCTTATCTTGAAATTTACATCCGGTCCAGCCGGGCTAAGCCCAGGTTGTCCTTAAAGTCTAGAAACGCCCCTGGATAGAACCTTAGTTAATACTAATGTCACAAAATATAGGTAACTTGTAACCTGAAGAGGGCAAAAGTGACCACTAGAGAGCAGCAAAAAGTTAAGTAAAGTCAAACTCCTCCATGTGTGCAGGACTGGGAAAATGGGGCACTTGGGTCATGTTATGAAAATTGAGATTTTCCGTCAAAAATCAAAGAGTGATCCAAGTTTTTCATTTTGAGAAAAAAATTGGGTAAATTTGTCCACAGCAAAGTGTTGTAAATTGTCAGCACAGTGGTGCTGGGATATCAGTATTACTGGGATATCACTGAGATACCCTGTCAATCTCAGAATGGAAAAAAATCCCAAGTGACCCCTTTTCCTAGTCCTGCACACAGACTTCTCAAATAAAATTCAGTCTGAATTTGAAAAGCTCCTGGAAGTGAAAGGGGTTCTGTACGAACTGACTGTAGAACAACTGATTACAGTATGCAATGCACTTCAGGGCCATTCCAGCCAAAGTGTGGTCCTGGGTCAGAAAAATAAAATTTTGAATTCTGTCAATGGGATACATTTTTTTGGAAACTTAGACATCAAAACCAGAAGGAAATCATAACTTAAGTTTGATTCATCCCATGTGCCATCTGTGCCACATCATCAAATATAAGCCACTTTCAAGATTAGAAAAAAAGGCAAAAACAATGATATATTTTTTCTCACTTTTATAATTTCCAACTCAAAAAATACAGTCACAGAGTCTTTTACTGAATAGAGGCATACTTTAATCAATGACAATTGCTCAACGTCCGACTTACTGACGATTTTTGAAAATTTTCTGATAAAGATTTAGGGAGTTGGTTGTGTAAAGCAAATGACAAAAATGACCCTTTTATGCATGTAGAACAAATAATTGAACATATTTGACCTGCATTTCTCATATGCAAAGGCAAAATGGGTGAAGAAAAAAAATAAACCAAAGAAATCACTGAGATTTTCATATTTTCCCAATGGAAATTTGCCTGAAAGATGTGTAACGCATATAACATTAGGTGCGTTACAAAAATTTAAAGGTCATTTTTCACAGGAAAGAGTGACATGTTGACATTTGATTTATACAACACAATTGAATTCATAGAAAATGTCTTCCTTGCCACCTGCTCCAACCATACCTACTGGAACTGGTGGTTCCAGCTTTCTCAAAACATCTAGACAAGATTACAATTTGGGTTAAGGTAGAGTTCAGGGCTTGAGCTTGGGTTAGAGGCTGGGTGTTGGTATGGGGTTGGGGAAATAAGTGACGACTCGCATAAACTGAAGCCATTTACAGGAATCTGAATGATGTAATGTCAGTTTGGCGGATGAAAGAGTGATGCAAATCTGCCTCGTACCGTCTTTGACGGCCCGGCGTGCTCTTCTTCGGGAAATGTAGCTTTTTTTTAGCGATAGCATTTAAATGGTTGGTAGATAATTCAAAATATATTTCCCTTGCACCCTTCCATTGCACCTTCATATCTTAAAGGGACATTGTGTAGGAATCACTCCCATCCAGCAGTGGAATCGTGTATTACATTCAAACAAATAATGTACTCTAGCGCCTCACTTTTTTAAACACATACTGCAACTACGGCAGCCACTGTTTATCAAAAAGCCTTGTCAACGCTGATGAAACCATGGATGTATTAATAGAACTGGTACTACTGAACCGAAAGCCAGCATATCGAGGGCTGACAGCAGTAAACAATTATGCCCAATACATAAGGTCCGGACATAGCCTAACTGTTTATTGCAGTCAGCCCTTGATATAATACATGAAGCAGCAAAACATAGTAATGTGAATCGGTGTAAGATATTCAAAGTAATGGTAATAATCAACTCAGCTTAGATGCATCTTGAACATTTTATACTACAAAAAAGCAAAGCAAGTGTTAGCTACATGCATGCATATAGGATGTCACCTTCAATAGTTACCGAATAGTAGTAGTAAGTTTATTGACATAATACATGTCCAAAATAACAGTTTCAATAGTTATTCACATTAATCATGTTAATACAGCTGTGTGGCCGAGTGTATATATTCACAAACAGCTTTTATCACGTTTGCATCAGTTGACTCGTAAATAATAGGTATAGAAAACTCCACATCTGGATACCGGCGCCTCAGGTCATCACACTTAGAACAAAATTTAACCATATGCTGTTCATCTTGTACACCGCCATGAGTACAATCACATACCCGCGCATCTCTAGGCAAACGTGACCATCGTCCTGTCTCGACTCTTAATTTATGTGAACACAGATTAAAACGACTAAATGCTATACGTAAGTATTCCGGTACATTATATGATTTATAAACGCCATGTACAACCAAACTAGGGTTATGTAATATATAAGTACAAAGTTTGGTAGTAGTAGCCTCCTGAATTCTTAACCGTCTCTGCAGCAGATCTTCCTGTAAGTAGTTCTTATTCTGTAACCCATCAATGTAACGCCATGCCTTAGTATTTGCAACCTTTATCATATTTAACACATGTATTAAAGGATCATCATTCAAATTACCTCTTAAGTAAAACATCTTATGGAAAAAACGTGCTCGTTGCTGTTAAACAAAAGCAGACAAAGACGGTAATCCTATTTCTATTAAACATGCATCGTTTACCGTTGCAGGACGGACTTAATTGCAGACATATAAAGAGAGTTAAGAGCCTTGAAGTTACAGTGGTACCATGACTCACATCCATGGATAATGGCAGATAAAATACAAGACTTCAATACTTTCTCCTTCAATACAAATGGCAAGTCAGCATTCTTTCTCAGAATACATACCCGTCATCCAACCCAAGTTAACCAACAACAGCCTTTACTACCTCTCTGTTTATTCTGTAACGTTGCATAAGACAATTGAAGCAGTCGAGTCGCTATATAACAAAGCCATTCATCAAATACAAGAACTGAAAACACTGGTTTCGTTACACCTGCCCACTTTACCGACTTGGTAATAACGTAAGCCGACAGCACGGAATCTCCTGACCAGTGCTACACGCAGAGAACCGCAGCAGCGCAGCTTACGAGAACGCTCTTAGAGACAAGGTCCCCTTGGTGTTCGCGTAGCCTGAATTGATATTAAAATTGTCTCTGCCGTGGAAAAAGGCACCGACAATTTATAAAAGAAAAATCAACAAATTGTATATTGATCATTTGCGGTAGTCAAAGAATTTATTCACGGATCTTGTAGAGTGTCTTTTTCAATTGTTCCTTATGGAATAATTTCCTTTTGCTCCCCATGGCATCACGTCACTTGCGATCAGCTTGACCTTGAAGGCTTGTCGGTGAGCGCTTATCTCTGCTAGTATAGAGCTAGAACCAAGTTAAAACACATTTGTTTGTGCATTGCTAAACTTTTAATATTTTACTACACTCACCCTAGGTAAGCAGATATTTAGCTGTACTCGCGTAATCAAGCGGTCAGGCGGAATTGACCACGTTTTATTGTTCGGCCTGTTACTTGCATAGGCTACTGCTTTAGGGAAAGTAGGCGTACATTTAGCATTGTGTCTCGACCTCCTGTAGATGCAAAATTACGGACGAGAGACACCGTCGTGAGGATGAAATGTCGGATGAGGCGGACCCTCATAGAGACTGTCAAAGCACGGACAGGTGTCATTTGTGACAGGAAGACGTTAAGAAGTCTGCTGCATGGACCAGCATCCAGAAGCTCAAATCAAACTGGAAATAGAAAGGGACACAGACACGTTCTCTATGACAACAATTAGTCCTGGCTAGTTCTCGATCATTTTCCGTCATTGAGGCGTTTTCCAATTATCCTAATTGGCAACTGAAGACACAATCTCCATGTGCGATCATACAACGACGCAAAATAGGCTTAATTCAGTAGAGAGAAATAATGCACTTATTAAAAGGCTAATGCTTAGCCTCGATTGAACTGGTCCGCATTGTAATGAAATATCGCCTTTAACTCTTGGTATTGCATGGATTGATTAAAAAAATGCGGCACTCTGCTGTTAAATAAGCTATTAAAAGCGTGCGGCTCAAGCGACTTGCATGACAGTCGACAGGTATACAATTCTTAACAACATGGATATAAACGCAGCAAACACACGTCCAGATGAATGCTTGTCGTCTTACTTACAGATCCTGCTTGTTCTCTCCGATTAAGCGTGGAGTGCTCTCGGAGTGAAACTTTTGTTAATTATGAAAATGACTGAGAACAGGTCAGGACTAATAATTGTTTAAAACGGATGTTTTGTGCAAGCCAATCGGTCTTTGTCAGGTGACGTAACGCTTGCGACAGCTGCAGTGCATTGTGGGTCAAATCGCCATTTTGGAGGGTCACTCGTTGTAAACAACTCAACAGTGAGCATCGTTTCTTCGTGCGGCAATATTTTTGATATAATAGGACACCCGTGTTGTGTGTTAGGCTGCCTTAGTAAGTCACACGACAGGAATGGCTGAAAAGTTGACTACAACGTGAGATTTTTTCGGCTTCCCACTTGGAAAAGAGGTAATGGACAGCAGGTTGAAGAAATAACGGGTAGGATTATTAGATCATTTTCACTTTTTTTTCTAGCTACTGCAATGAGAATATGAGGTCATTTTTCACAACAATGTAATAAACATTAATCCTTTATGCCCACGGTTAAAATAAGTGAAGCAAATCAGACAAAAACAAGCCAACGTCCAACTAACTGTCACCACCAACCGTAACTTCACTTGATTACACCCAAGTTAGCTTACCTTTGCAGTGACGACTGTGTTATCACAGTCCTGCGGTCGAAATGTGAACAGATCCTGCACCTAGCCATTCGTGAAATGTCCGTGAGCTTCGAGAGATTTATAGTTTCTTAACTGTTCATATGTGTAAGCGCTGATACCGTAAACGAGGTAGTTTGTTATATCCACTGATGAAGTTGGAGGTAGTAAAGTTGCGTTCGGAGCTCCACTCTTTAGTTGTGAGATCGTACGGATCTTTGGTATTGATTGTCGACAATTTAGCCAAAATCCGATTCCTGGCCTCCTTGATAAGTTTGTCCCTGTATGGGATCCTCTCGTCCTTCTTATTCTTGTCCAGATTGGCGACTGAGTAAACGGAATAAAAACTGATATACTGACTAACTGCTACTGACTGCAACTTCACCGGACAGCTCCTCCTGTGCTGGTTTGTTTACATTCTGCTGTACACTCAAAATGGCGCCGGGGGGGCGTGTCTGCTAGTTAGCATACGTCACTGACAAAGACCGATTCGCAGTTCAGGCTACGCCACTGTATACTGAATTTATCTCACGATTTCATCGCTGTTAGATCGCATATGGAGAAAAACGGTGTCTTCAGTTGCCAATTATGATCATTGGAAAACACGTCAAGGAAAGGAAAAAGATTGAGAAGTAGCTAACTAACGAACTAACCCCCCCCCCTCGCCTTCACTGTAAATGCCAGCTTCTGAAGTCTATCCACCAGCTTCACTGCCACTATAAGCCGGTGGGTAGGCTTCAAAAGCCGGCGTTTACCGCGATTATGAAAGCTACTGAAACCACGTAAACATACAGTTCCACCTGTAACAATGACGATGCAGTATTTTAGCAAGATCTACCATTATGCTGCTTATGGTAACGCGCAACACAGTGGAACAAAACTGAATTAAAAGTTGCATTTAGGCTAATTTAGGCAGTATAGTTGACATACTTGTCGAGGAGAAAGCTGGCAACTTCAGCATCCTTAGAAAATCATTCTCCTTCTTTAGCTCCTGCCACCTGGGGAAGGCTAGCCCGATGTTCACCCTTGTTTTTTGAGCGCGCCGGGCTCTGCCTTTTCAGTTCTCTTTTTCGTTTTTTTTTTTTTTTTTTGGCGGATAAGGATTCCGTCTCCTGTGCTGCTGCTGCATATGTATGGTCATGCATTATGCTGCAGTAGTACTGATTTTCAAAGTCGCCGCGATAGCCTGTCTTCCTGATTTCCTCCGGTGTTTCAATCACTCTGCACTAGCTGGCAGGGCAAACGCGGATTTATTCCGCATTTGGTGTTATTTGTCCCTTGCCGGCGGCAACAGTTTCAAGATGGCTGACTGTCATGGCGCTCCCCTACCAGCTTACTCGTCCAATGCAGAAGCAAGTCTAAAATTCTTTGTTTACGAGGATATATCAGATTATTAGCGGAGGTCATAATACACCAATGATGACATATATATGAATGCAGACTTAGATTTTGACAATTTAAAAAAATGTCAATGTTACACATTGTCCCTTTAAAGACAATCACACCCACTCATCTTTAGCAGTAGACAAAGCTGGGGTAGATCAACAGCGATTATGCAACCTTTTGCACGTGTGCAAGTGTTTTCAAATTTATGTTCGCGCATAATTTTCTTTTTATTGCAAATGCAAGCAAAACTGTCACACTGCACAGCCCTGGCTAAATATAAACTTCAAATATCTTATATTAAAGTGAGAATCATGAACAGAAATTGGAAATTCGGTAAATTGCTTGTCTGAATAAAAGTGAGTGATCCTGAGAATCGGTCCTCTGTGTTACATGGAGGACATAGGTCTGCTAGGGCTTTTCCCACTCTATTCCTTTATAGAAGACTTGGTGGACCTGTCACTGACAGTAGTGTCAAGAAATTGCTCAAAAACAACATGGTTTCAGATTCAGAACAGAAATTAGTCTCAGCAATAATTGCTTCTTGCAGAAAAACAACAAGGTTTCACAACAGAAACTGATCTCGGCAAGAATGGCGTCTTGCAGTTTCCTTGGTATAAATGGCTTCCTGAACCCATCAAAAAGAAATGACTCCTGAACAACTTCATTTTGTGACAAATATTTATTTCAAAGAAAAACAAATCACTCGAGGTTCATAAAATGCTCCAGAAATGGATTTCTTCATACCCAGTTTGGACGCGTAACGCACGTACGTTTTTTTCGTAAGGCACGTAACGCCCGAATTCCCCCATTAAAAGATTTCAGTATTTCTAAAATCCCCAACAATACCTGATATGACAACTTGATATATTGGGTATTCAAATCATAACTAAGAGAAATGCACTCAGTGGCACACTTCACAGACTTTTGATGATTTGAAAAAAAATGGCAATGTTTCATTTTTCTCTGAATGTAACATATGTAACTCTGAAAATGAGGCCGTAGCAAAAAAGTTGGCAAAAGGAGGGACATTTTTCTTGCATGAAAGAGTACTGTCCCAGGACCACAAACAATTTTTAAACAAGATGGAAACTCCAAGCAATAAAAAATTGTCGTAATATTTATCATCAAAATGTGTGTTTGAACTGTAATGCACGTAATGCGGAATGGCCCTTCAGATCTAGAGGATGAAGGCATGCCAGACCCCCTTAAAGGATAAGAAAACCTATGGTGAACTTGCATTGTCAAATAAAGTGCATAATGTCTGCAGTCCAAAATGATAATCCATCATTTTATTTACATTTTTTTCACTGTGTTTTGCACGGTAAAAATTGCTTATAGTTTTGGATAACACTTTATTTGGCGATGCAAGTTCACCATAGGTTTTCTTATCCTTTAATGTTCAAGACATTGTTGAAAAAGTCCAAAGGTCAACAAACCTGAATCAATGTGATACCATGAGTCAAATTGACAAATAGGAAAATCTCCAGAAAGAGGTAGAGTCCCTCAGGTATTCATTACAAGAAAAAGAGAACGCCATGCATGGACTAGTGAAGGCATCAACCACCCTGCAAAGTCTGGCACCCTAGCACCTCCCAATGGCAACATGTGGTGCAAAGGCTTTAAAGTATTGGGCTAAATGGGTGAGCCAAGGCAAAATGATAGGCTAATCTTCTCTAGTCTGTCTAGACAAATTGATAATAAGGTGAGCAAAGACTATCCAGAGTCAGACATCACTGATACTGTGATACACGCCATCACACCCAGCCCGCAGCTAAGGAGTTGCCTTGAGGGAGAAGAAACGCTGATACTACCTACCCTTCACAGGACTCTGAGATGACACTACCGGGAGCGCCACAGCGTTATTAAAAACAACTCACCTCCGAAGTTCAGGGGAGTAAAGACACCCCTCATTATTTTCTGGTACAAGCAATAAACCTGAAAATTATGTTTGCCTCCTAAGAAGCTGACTCAAGTTTAAAATATGACCCAGCGCTTGTCCAGAGTCTATTCCTACCAACTATCCTAACTGACCAACAGAACGACGATGTCAAAAGTGACCTGTAGCCCTACCTCCAGCAGGCAAACACATCAAATGAACTACTGCTGGAGAACTTAACATTACCTGCTCCAATGAAAAGGAAAAACAGGACAAAAAGAAACATACTGCTCCATCAGGAGTAGCTAATGTGAGCACAGTTCGGTCAAGTTAAGTTCCAGTGGAAAATAAAAGCTCCACACAGTAAAACACAACCACTCTGTCCCCGGATCTGCTGTCTCAAATCAAAGAAATGCGCTCTGATATGTTGTTGAAAGATTTGAAAGCTGAGGTCTCCCAAATCAGGAAAATCATTCAGAAGGCTACACAGTATCCCCCACCAAGAAGGGAATCAGTGACTGTCCCTGCCCGCTATTCAGTTTTTTCACCTCCCCAAACCTCCCCTCATGAGACTGAATTAAATGCCTTGTCATTTTATCGCCCACAGTCATCAACAGCAGCTCAGGAATATCAGCAAGCCTTTAGTCCTGGACAGATAAGGGAAATGGCTCAGTTTCAACAAAGGATTGCATCACAGCGGTATCACCCAGTGCCAGGCCCTCCCCTAAGGTGTTTCTCTGGTGATCAGACAGGGGAAGAGTATTAACAGCATTTTTGTTTGGATGTGGGAGCAGCAAACATTGCAGAATAGGTTGTAAAGCACAGAGACCGGTAGGTCTTGCTCGGCAGGGCCCTTTAATTAAACCACGTCCGGTTAAGTCACGTCTGGTTGCCTGTCAGCGATCTGGTTTTGCTGTTGTCCGCGCTTTTAATTTACTTTTTTTATTTTATCGTTATTTTAGCATTTAATTGTTTTGACATTTTATTTTTTTAACATTTTATTATTTTACTTGTTTTATCATTTTATTTGTTATTTTTGTAATTTTATTTTATTTGTTTTTTACAATTTTAGTGCATCTTTTATTGTATTCTTATTTTATGATTTATTTTGAATAGTTGTACATTTTAACTTATTTTATTAGAGAGCCGATACTGAGCTGCAGCGATCAAACAGCATAAACAAGCCTTCACGGTTGCGAGCATTGTTGCAGGCTAGTTGTGGGGAACATTTCTGTTTTATCAAAAATAACATGACACAACTCACCTCTCCGTGTGGCTGTCATGGCTGGGTCTGCCTCCGCAAGAAGACTGTGGAGCTGGAGCAAAGAATCTCCACTCTACAAAATCCAGGAAGCGGAGAGGCACCCTCAGTCCGGCTCAATCCGCTTCCACAAATCGCCAGGGTTGGAAGCACCATCGGCTGCAAATACCCCAAACACGGCTGGTGTTTCCGCTAAAGTCCTTTGCATGGAGGAATTATGGCTACGGCTATGGGCGAAATCCAAAGCCCCTGCTAACTCAACGCCACTCCATCGGGGATCGTGGGTCGAAGTCGGCGGCCGCAAGAGGAAAGGTCGACCTTTGCATTGTCCCACGAACAGCGAAATCCAGCTGGAGAATCGATTTTAGATTCTCAGCTGGCAGGAGTTCCCTTGTTTGAGCCGGAGCACGCGTCCCTCTGCAGCTCGTTACTGGCCAAGTCAGTCCAGCCGCTCTCCACCACCCCCGGTGTCTCCAACGAATGCCCCCAGATAACCTTCACGCCCCAAGGCCTCGCCGCACACAGCCAAACTTCACTCCGGCTCCACGGGGCACTACTTTTGCCCCCACCATTACATGCTCTCCTTCAGCGGATCACGGTCAACGAAGCCAGCCTAGACAGCCAACGCCTGCCTCTCCAACAACCCCCTTGATCGGCGACTCAATAGTGAGGCATGTCCGGAGGAGAACAGCAGAGACGCACTGCTTTCCGGGCGCTAAGGAACTTGACTTAATCGGAAAGATCCCGATTCCCATTATAAATTTACTAGCTCCCTCTTTCTGTTTCTCACTTAGGCATGCACTCGGGGCCTGATTTCGCTAGGAACTCTTATGTTCCCAGTACTGTTTTTGGTTTTATTCCGGTTTTAAACCTGTCTTGTAAAAGATTATTTAGATCTTGTTGCAGACCTAATGGAATCTTGGTTTATAATCTTATTTGTGCTCTTGGTTAAATGTAATTCTGTATTATCTGTTGATACTGAACCTGCCATTTTAGATTATCCATATGTTTTCAAAGCTAGAGATGCACTTTGGTTTTTGCATCTATACTGAGCAACAAAAGAAACGCAAGCTAGCTAGTTAGTTTATGTACTCTTATGGTTACTCAGTCAAAGTGACCGCAAAATAAAGAGAAGTTTGATGAAACGAGTGTAAATGTGCACACGCAAGTAATACATTTGATTTTCTAAAATAATTACGCGCTAACTTATTTTACAGTCTGCCTTTAATTAACTTGCGATTATTTTGTTGTTTAGTATAAATGTGAGAAGTTTGGCTGCTAAAATAGACGATGTCAATATTTTAATCCAACAGACCATTCCTGATGTTTTTGTTATCACCGAGTCATGGTTAAAAACAATCGATTAATGATTATGTTTTTCATCTTAATGGCAACAACCTTTTCAGAGCTGATAGAAGAGGGAAAGGAGGTGGTGTAGCCATCTGTGTTGAAACTTGTTTTTCAGCATCTGTGCTAATTTCATCCTCACATTCCAAAACAGTTCGAATGTCTGTCTCTGTCTGTTAATCTTGGGGAAAACACTTGGGTAACAGTTTTTGGCGGATATAGACTCCCTTCAGCCCTTTCCTGTGCTGTTGTTAATTTGGTTGACCTGTTTTCCTCATATACTGCAACAGAATTGTTCATATTGGGAGATTTTAACCTAGATTGGGAAAAAGCAGTGTCTGACTGCTTCAAAGACCTATGTGCTAATCTAAGCCTGACTCAGTTAATCACTAAACCTACACAGCCAAATGCAAAAAACAGCTCCAAATCTTCTCTCATTGACATCATCTTGACTAACATGCCATAGAGATATTCTTTGAGTGGTATTTTCCCCCAGGATGTCAGTGATCACTGCCTGATAGCTTGCATAAGGAATGTTAAATTACTTGGGTCCAAGCCATGTGTCATTTTTAAAAGAAATTTTTGGCACTTTGACAATCAGAGGTTACTCCATGACTCAAGTTTGTGTGACTTAGACAGGGTGTCCCTCATTCATGATCCTGATCTGGCCTTTGCATATTTCTCAAGTACTTTTAACTCCATTGCTGACAATCACGCTCCCTTTCGGAGAATAAGGACAAGGGACATATGTACTGCGTGGTTTTCCTATGAATTATCTGAAGTATTGAATGAAAAGAACTCCACATGGGCAAAAGCTAGAAAAACTGGGGCTCACTCAGATTGGATTGTGTTCAGGCAGTTGCAAAACAAGTGCACTGCTATGGTTAGGAAAGCAAAATCTACTTTTTATCTTAACTCATCACATCAGAGTGCCAGTAATCGTGCTAAGTTCTGGAAAACAATAAAATTAATGAAGAATAATAGTGCCCTAACACTTCCTTCACAGATATGGTCTGACTCTGGTCCCATATGTGACAAGAAGGAAATTTGTCATGTTCTCAATGAACATTTCATTAGTGCAGGCCATCAATTTGATAGAATGAACCCTAATCGGAGGGGTGCCACAAATAGGATGGGGAACCATATGCAAACTGTTCAATGCCAATCCAAACCCACACTTCCAAATGAAATGAGTCATTGTAGATTTTCCTTTTTGCTTAATGCCTGAGTCGGAAGTCTTTGATGCTCTTTTGAAAATTGACTGGTGTTGATCTTTTGGACCCCAGACTGTTAAAGTTGGCTGCTCCCATTATAGCCCTGCCTTTAACACATTTTTAACCTTTCACTTAGCTTGGGCATTGTGCCAAAGATTTGGAAAATTGCACTTGTGCTTACTTTGCATAAGGGTGGTGACACTAAACACTTTAATAATTATCATCAAATTTCCAAGCTACCATGTCTTGCCAAGATTCTTGAATCCTTTGTTTACCGTAAGCTCCGTTTATTTTTATAACTTGCATATTAAGTACATTTCAGTCTGGTTTCAGAGCTGGACACAGCACTATATCTGCGGCATCTCTTGTTATAGATGATATTGTATGTGCCCTTGATGGTGGGCAACAATCCCCTGAATAAATAAAGGTTAAATAAAAATAAAATGAACTATGAGCGGCTACTCCCGTGGGGCATGGACCAACCAGTAACATGAATAGGTCTGAATTTTGCACAAGTTGTGAAGAAGAGGAAGGTAGAAAGATACATAAATGTTGTTCAGTTTATAAAACTGCGCTGTGCTGCTCAAAAGAATGCCAGAAAGCCCACTGTCCTGTACAAGAATGACTTTGTAAGCCATACACTTGTCCAGGTGATAAAAGCTAGGCAACAGAGTCATGTGAGCAAGTTGAGAGCCAACTTAGTTGTTTTTCAGAGAAAACACCCACAGTAAGGGAGCTAGTTGGGAAAAAAGTGCATCATCAGGTGTTACCTACACAAAGAGAGGATTCAGGCATTTTGGGATGCAGGTTCACAAGTTAGTGCTATAGATGGCATGTGGAAAGAAAGCCACTTACCTGCTGAGCTGCTGAGAGATGTTACAGAGTAAATTTGCCCTCTAGATTTTTTTACAAGGTGAAGTGGCCAGTGGAACAGAAATGCTGCACATCAGCTCGAAGAATCCTTTAAGCATACGGCTCACGACTGTGAGTTGATAATACCCATACTAGTACTAAAAAGTGCCCAACAACAGTGTCCTATTACACGCTTGAATGGAATTGAACGCATTACGGATAGTTTGCTGAACAAGAAAGAATATGGCGATAAGGAGAAACTGGTGAAGGCAAGAAAAATCGCTTTTCCATATCTTGAGAGAAACCTTTATTAATTCAGTAAGTGTTAGGCAGATGTGAAAACAATGTGAGGACATCAAGGATTGTGACAACATGTAGCTGCGTGCCGATTGTGTGTTGAGTACAGGCCCAACTCTACAGAGAGGATAATACTCAGATTTTTGAGCCTCATGTGAACTTAGCGTGGCTTGAAGGACAAGAGTTAGTGATACACTTGTGTCCGTGAAGGCAGGCATGACCCCAAAAATCACGGTTAGTGTGCAAAACCCTATGAGTCATGACATCATACTGGCAGGAAGGACTGTTATTAGAGCTGTACAGTTTGTCAAGTCAGTGTATTCTGCTAACAATTTTTAAATAGGCTACTCACTAATTGCATCCATCCACCCTGTCCAGGCACAGAGCTCCAGGGAAAAAACCCTGCCAACGAACAATGGGATCATCCTGTTGATTTGTCTTGCCTTGAACACTAGAGAAAAATAGTCAGCCAGATGTTGAGAGGAGCCATTCTCCAGGTCTGAAGTTGACATAGTTTGTGCGAGAAAACCTGCAAATGAACCTTTCACTAAAAGATAACAAGCCAGTGTCAAGGAAATATCTCCCTGTCCCAAAATCCTTGGGCGACGACATGAAAGACTACTTGCAGGACTGGATGGCACAGGAGTAGGTTGAAAAGTTTATGTCTTCCTACTTCCTTCTTCTAATCTGGACCAGAGGTGGGGAACCTTATCCAGAAAGGGCCGGTGTGGGTGCAGGCTTTCAATCCAATGAAGCAGCTACACCCCGGATTCCAGTTATCAACCTCTGGAATTTTTGATAAGGACCTTGATTAGTAGAATCAGGTGTGTAATTACCTGGCTGGAATGAAAGCCTGCCTCGCCTGTAAAAGATTTATTGCCCTCCGTTACACACACTTTTTTCTTCTGGTCTCAGTCCAAGGTATTCTAAAAAGTTGGCAGCCCTGATGATCAGGGTGATTCATTTGAATACCAACTGAAAAAGTACTGAGAAGTCGCTGGGTCAAAAACTACTCCTTACAATGTCCAAGGGAAGAGGCACGTCGAGCGGTTCAACCGGATACTACACCAGATGTGGAAGACATTCACAGAGAGATAACAGACTAAGCAAAAGGATTCATTAAACAAACTAATTTACGGATATAAATGCACTTGCAGTAAGGTTACCAGTTCCTCACCCTTCCTTGTATTGGCACTCCCTAAGTTCGCTAATTGACATGCTATTCAACTTAACCTTGGAACGTGGAAATGGTCATCATCATAATCACATGGAAAAAGGGAAATGGCATGGAAGAAGCGTATGAGATGACAAGGGAAAATGCTCACAAGGCATTGAAAATCTCAGTGTTAGGGCTTGGTGATCGTGTTCTAGTTAGATCGTGTTCTGGTCCAGGCAAGCTGAGAAATCACTGGGAGAATATACTCCACACAGTTGTGCGCCAAGTCAGTATAGATGTTCATATGCATGCACTCAGGCCTGAGAAAGGAAAAGGGAGATCCACGATTTTACATGACAATCATCCTCTCCCCTGTGGCCACTTGAAACTGGAAACTGCAGCTCAGCTATGACCAAGGAAAAGTAATGTGCGGGAAGTTCAGGGAGCAAAACAGTCACAAGAGGTGGACAATGTGAATGAATATTACCCAGTGCCACTTCAGCAGCAATCTGAATCATGCACATCTAAGACCGCGAATCCTGGGCGTACGGCCACACCGACAGAGGTTGAAAAAATGATGGACCTTCATTGCAAGAGATATTGGTTGATTTTGACACACTGTACAAATAGAACAGCTGATAAGGCAGTACTAGATGGTGAGTAAACTGCTTTAAAACTGTATGGAACAAAGTGGACACTTAAGGTCAAATACAAAACCCAAAACCAGTGAAGTTGGCACGTTGTGTAAATCGTAAATAAAAACAGAATACAATGATTTGCAAATCCTTTTCAACCTATATTCAATTGAATACACTGCAAAGACAAGTTACTTAATGTTCGAATTGGTAAACTTTGTAATTTTTTGCGAATATTAGCTCATTTGGAATTTGATGCCTGCAACATGTTTCAAAAAAACTGGCACAAGTGGCAAAAAAGACCAAGAGAGTTGAGGAATGCTCATCAAACACTTATTTGGAACATCCCACAGGTGAATGGGCTAATTGGGAACAGGTGGGTGCCATGATTGGGTATCATCACTGGGCTTCTCTGAAATGCTCAGTCATTCACAAACAAGGATTGGGCGAGGGTCACCACTTAGTGAACAAATGCGTGAGCTGATTGTCGAACAGTTTAAAAACAACATTCCTCAACGAGGAATCATCTATGGTCCGCAATATCATCAAAAGGTTCAGAGAATCTGGAGAAATCACTGCATATAAGCGACAAGGCCGAAAACCAACATTGAATGCCCGTGACCTTCGATCCCTCAGGCGGTACTGCATCAAAAACCGACATCAGTGTGTAAAGGACATCACCACATGGGCTCAGGAACACTTCAGAAAACCACTGTCAGCAACTACAGTTCGTCGCTACATCTGCAAGTGCAAGTTAAAACTCTACAATGCAAAGCGAAAGCCATTTATCAACAGCACCCAGAAACGCCCCCGGCTTCGCTGGGCCCAAGCTCATCTAAGATGGACTGATGCAAAGTGGAAAAGTGTTCTGTGGTCTGACGAGTCCACATTTCAAATTTTTTTTGGAAACTGTGGACGCCATGTCCTCCGAACCAAAGAGGAAAAGAACCGTCCGGACTGTTATAGGCGCAAAGTTCAAAAGCCAGCATCTGTGATGGTATGGGGGTGTATTAGTGCCCAAGGCATGGGCAACTTACACATATGTGAAGGCACCATTAATGCTGAAAGGTACATACAGGTTTTGGAGCAATTGTCTTTTTCATGGACGCCCCTGCTTATTTCAGCAGACAATGCCAAGCCACATTCTGCACGTGTTACAACAGCATGGCTCCGTAGTAAGAGAGTGCGGGTACTAGACTGGCCTGCCTGTAGTCCAGACCTGTCTCCCATCGAAAATGTCTGGCGCATTATGAAGCGTAAAATACGACAACGGAGACCCTGGACTGTTGAACAACTTAAGCTGTACATCAAACAAGAATGGGAAAGAGTTCCACCTGAAAAGCTTCAAAAATTGGTCTCCTCAGTTCCCAAACGTTTACTGAGTGTCCTTAAAAGGAAAGGCGATGTAACACAGTGGTAAAAAGGCCCCTGTGCCAACTTTTTTGCAATGTGTTGCTGCCTTTAAATTCTAAATTAATGATTATTTGCAAAAAAAAAAAAGAAGTTTCTCAGTTTGAACATTAAACATCTTGTCTTTGCAGTGTATTCAATTGAATATAAGTTGAAAAGGATTTGCAAATCATTGTATTCTGTTTTTATCTACGATTTACATAATGTGCCAACTTCACTGGTTTTGGGTTTTGTACTAGAATGCTGAAGATGAGATGAGGGTGGACATTTCAGCAATATAATGATCCCAAACACACTGCCAAGGTAACTCAATTAGTTTCTGAGAAGGAAAATAAAGCTGCTAGAATGGCCCAGTCAATCACCTGACTTGAATCTAATTGAAAATCTATGTAAAGAACTGAAGATCAGAGTACATAGAAGAAACCACTGGAACCTTCAAGATTTGAAGACAGTTTGACTGGAAGAATGGGCCAAAATCAGACCTGTGACTAGTTTCTACTACGTGCAAACAGGTTGAAAAATCCAGTGGTAGAGAGGTGAAGTCACTGCCTCTCCTGAACGCATGCCTCTGTAGTAGAATGACAAAGTATCAATACCATGTTGAATTTTTGCTTCAGGGAACTGATTGTCCTTAACTACTAATTAGAATACCATTGGCTCACTATAGATGAAGTGGTTGCTACAGAGGGCAACAATTTTTTTCTGTCGCAAAAGATCTTTTTTTTTGAACTGCTGGATTGATACTATTGGCAAGTATATTGAGCAGTTTGCACATCAGGCTTAGCTGAGGAGTTTAATTCATGCAACTCCCGAAAAGCAGGGATGGGACTGAACTCGTCCATATTCTAAACTGTGTTCGAGCTCTGCTTGCTAATGAATATTCAATGACTGATCTGGGTGAGCAAATAGTGTAACTGTGTGCATAAATAGAGCAGCTCATTAGACAGGCAAAGTTCCGCCCCTTCCGCAGATCCCCATGGGACCTTATATCCGAAAAAATTTTATGCGGTTGTCAATGGCTAGAAACAAGATATTTCCCATTTGCATCATAACATTAATTACTCAATATGATGTTTGCTGTTTTACAAGATCATTTTGCAGGCTAATAAATTAGCAGTTTGTTGTAAATATTTAGATATTTATTTAGTTTTGTGTGAGACCACTCACACAAACTACATCACTCATCTTGCGCAAAGGTACATCACCAACGCGAGCATGGCCATCTGCTTGGCAAACTTTGAAGTATTAGCTAGTCGCCAATGAGCTAAATGTTTAGCTTGTTGCTAGTAGCTATGTCGGAAGCTACAGTTACATGGAAGGAACAAGTTATTGAAAGTTATGCATTTCTCAATAAATTCATCTTTCAGTAATTTGATGTTTGTCAAAGAATTTTTATTTTTTTTTAACTGTTTATGGTATTATGACCCTTGTCTGTATTGACCGTTAGTCCCCCAATATCTCCACTTATTCAATCATCAATTGTTAAAAAAAAAAACATCAAATAAAGTGAAAAAATATGGACAAATAATCCCAAGACGTGTATATTCAATATGAAAGTAGTTTGTTCAAAATATCAGGCACTTGAATTTTGCTTTTGTGCAACATCATTTGTACACCTAATTGTGTTTCAGCCAATAAGTAAATATGGACTGCATGAGGAAATAATTCAACAAGAATAAGAATAACGTTTCTAACTTAAAATTGCAAAGCCTTGGGGATTCTATTCTCTATGGTACAAAATATCATTCAGATTTCAAGAATCGAGAAAAATCTTTGAATGCACTGGACAAGGCCAAAATCCAATTTTGAAAGGCTGTGATTTTCAGGTCCTCAGGTGGCATTCCATTAGAAACAAAAAGGATCCTGACATGGAAATCACTGCATAGACACTTCTGTGAACTATTGTCTGTTAACAGCTCGTCACTGCATTAACAAATGAAAGTTAACACTCTACCATGTTGACATAAAACCATCTAAACAAGATCAAGAAACACTGCCTTTTTCTCTGGGCCCAAGCTCATTCAAAACGTACTGAGGTGAAGTGAAAAACTGCCCGGTGATCTGACTAAACAAAATGTGAAATTCTTTTCGGGAATCATGGACGCAAAAGAGGAGATGGGCCATCCGGCTTGTTATCAGCACACAATTCAAAATCCAGCATCCATGGTATTATGGGCGTTAGTACAAATGCCATGGGTAACTTGTGCATCTGTGAAGACTCAATTAATGTCTTAAAGCTGAAGCTATTGGTTGTATTTACTGAAACTGTCACTATGCTTCGACATGCGAATATGAATCAAGTGATTTTAGAAAAAAATCCAAAAATTTATCTCCACCCACAGCCTGTATTGCGTTTTGCGAAATTCTACTGATCCCAGCTCAGTCAACCAATCAGATCATTAGCACGCGCCTTCAGATGTGCACAAAAAAATCGAGGGACGGAGTGGTTGGATTCAGCGCAAATAGGGGAAGGGCTTGAAAATTGTACTCCTTCAAAAATGTGACTAAGTCCTCTCGGTGGAGCAATCTTATGGACTTCAGCTTTAATGTCAAGCAATATACAGGTTTTGGTAAAACATTCACGGGCATTCAGATGCCTTTTTTAAGGGATGGCTTTGCTTATTTCAGCAACATCATACCAAAAACCATACCCTTCACATATTACAATATTATAGCTCTTTAGTAAAAGAGTCTTGGTGCTACAGTGGTCTGCCAGATGCCTTTTTTAAGGGAAGGCTTTGCTTATTTCAGCAACACCATACCAAAAACCATACACTGCGCTTATTACAACATTATAGCTCTGTAGTAAAAGAGTCTGGGTGCTACAGTGGTCTGGACCTGTCACCCACTGACAATATTTGCACATTATGAAATGAAAAATCTGACAAAAGAGGCCCCAAAGTATTGAGCAGCTGAAATCCTATATGAAGTAAGAATGGGAAAACTTCTTATTTTAAAACTACAGCAGTTGGTCTTCTTTGCTCCCAAATGCTTTCAGAGTGTTGATTAAAGAAGACGTGATGCAAAACAGTGGTAAACATGCCCCCATGCCAACTATTTTGAAATACGTTGTTGGCATCAAATTCAAAATGAATTAGGAAGGCAAATATATTGCCTTCCTACTATTTTCAAAGAAATGTAAAGTTCAAATGATTTAAAAATCATAGCACTCTGTTCTTATGTACATTATACACAGTGTCCCAACTTTTTTATGGAAATGGAGTTCTACGTATATACTCAGCAACAAAAGTTCCTGTGACACCAATTTGTTCGGAAGAAAAAAAATGTCTGATGTTCAAATCTGTTATGACAGTATGAAAATAAGTCATATAAACATACCCGCTGCAGAAAAGCACACCTTGAATGCAAAAGGTGACTTTTATTTAAACATCATGCATTTGATGACCTAAACTTGGGTATAAAAGCAAGTGTGTCCCTGGGATTCAATATGCATTGTTCCTGCTAGTGTTGACAACTGCCACATGGGAAAACAACACATTTCCATCTTTACTCGAAGTTCGAAGATGCCACGCCTATCTGAAAATGAACATCTCAGAGCCATTGGTATGCTTGAAGCTTGATCATCTCAACAGGATATCACAGACAATTTAACGTCCATATCAACACCATTTGGACTTTCTGGCAGCGTTGGCAACAAACAAATGATGTCAGAGACCGTCCTCAATGTGGCACACCATCCGTTACTTGCGTCAGACAGGATCGTTGGATTCCAACCACACACCAGCAAAATTGGTTCCAACCTGCAACAGTCACTGCCAGAACCATCCCAGGACTTCGGCGAATATCAACACAGACTGAACGTCGCCCCCTCAGACGTTTGGGATTGTCGCCAGAAGATCCGCTAGATGTCCGATTTTGACCCACAATCACTGACGATTACGTCTACAGTGGTGCAGGCAGCGTATACATTAGACCGCAATTTAGTGGAGACAGGTGCTGTTCACTGACGAGTCCTTTCAACCTCAGCCACAATGATGGATGCAGACAAGTTCACAGACGTTAAGGTGAACATTACACTGAGCACTGAGTCATGGAGCTAGACTCTATCAGAGGCACAGCGTTATGGCATGGGGTGGGATCAAAGCTAGACAGAGAACCCGTTTGTTAGTGGTTGATGGCAACCTCAGTGGACAGCGTTACTGTGACGAGATCATCCGTCCCATTTTTACGTCGACATGGCCCTGGCGTTCTCTTTCAACATGACAACACCAAACCGGATGTGGGCCGAGTCGTGCAACTAACACTTCAACAGAACAATGTGAATGTGATCCCTCGGCCTGCTCACTCTCCAGATCTCTCTTCAATCGATCACATGTGGGATGAGATGGAACAACGTCTCCGATGTTTACCACGTGCCCAAGAGACACTCCAGGAGCTTAGTGACTCTGTCAGGGGCGGATCCAGGATTTTGGAATGGGGGGGGCGCAGTTACTGGTGGCCAAAGGCTGACGCAGTTGAAGGAGAGCGTCGAAAATGCGAAGCCATGGAGGGGGTCTGGGGGTCTTCCCCAGAAAATTTTGAATTCTAGATGCGCTTAGAAGCGATTTCCAAGCTTCTGGGTGGCATATTTTACTGATCTATTTGTTCATTTTGGAAAAAAATCTTATTTATTCTTAATTTAACGAAAAACCCCTCAAAATGGTGTTATTGGGCCCGAAATCATCCCATTAAAAGAAAAATCAACAATTGATGGAGATTAGTCTACTAAATCAGTGGAACATTTCGGAAGTTACATGCCGATGCCTTGCTACTCTATTAGGATCGAGGTATTAACTTTATCGATGAACAGATGAAAAATGAAGTTCTGAACTGCTGAATGATATTCCTGCACCCGCCTTCTGCATCATCAGTTTATCAATCGAATAATAATAACGGTGAGCAATGAAACTGAGTATTTTAATTCTGCAGATTCAACAAAATTTTAACGGTAAATTCAATCTGACAGGGAGAAATTTGAGAACTCCACGAAATACTGAGTAATGTCAGTTAAGTACATACTGGTGCATAACATGTATAATGATCAAAATCATAATACAATAATATATGAGACTTATCCAGGTGTCGAAAATTAATGCACACCTCTGTTTGATGATGTATCCCAAGTCCCTTCATTGTACGCGTTTTCTCTCGTATCGGTTGCGAGATTCAATAGGAAGATTAAGAAAATAATTCTGGGACTGGCTGCGAAATTCAAAAAGGAGATTGAGGAATGTAACGTACCAATCTAGTGTGAAAGAATCTTAACAATGGTCGGAAGGGGTGCCAACATCTACACGTGTAAACGGCTACACGGATAACAAATCATAACCGTTTCTAAAAATCAATAATCGTGTACACATCATTTTTTCCTCCTCTTCCTCCTCCTCGTTCATTTCTCACCAATACATATAGCCGCCTATTTTTAGGGGTGATAATGTTGCCTGAAAGCTTCCGATAATAACATTAACTAACTCTACACTTAAATGTTCCCACTTGTGCAGTTATCCGCATACAGATGCATGGGGCGCAATGTTACCTTAATATTTAAAAAAAAAAAAAAAAAACCGCCACTTCAAGAAAAGGCTGCGAAGGACTTGAGAAGAGTGCGGCGCTGATCATCTTCTCCGTGTTCAAATGTCATGCAGCTGAAAACAAAAACGGTTAATGGCTTGTTATTTCAGCCTATATTGTTGCATGTTGTTGTTCGTTATATTGTTGGCTGGTGTTCTGTCTGCTTTTCACGACCTGATCACATATCCTCGCGTCGAAAGAGGAGGAAGAAAAAATATTTTTTCTGCCAATTTTCGTGAATAATTGAGAGAGTCCCTCTCTACTTTTTTTATCTTTGTGGATATAAAGGTGAAGTTTTTTCCTCTCACTTCAGCTTATTTTGGCTGCTTTTTGAGTTGCTTTCTCTCACCAATTCCACATTACTTTTACTCTGAGACGTATATTAAAATTCTGACGCAGCTCCCATTGCGAGAGAGGGATGCATTTTTCACTTTAAGTTAAAAAAAAAATGTACAAAAGTGAGCCATAGTTAAAACAATGATTGAAAAAGAAGGTTAACCGGGTGCACGTCGGTTAGAAGTCCCTTGTACAGGTGTAGTAAAAATTGTAAACGTTGACACCCCTAGTTGGAATGAGACTTTAATTTCCCTATTCAATCTCGCAGCCGATACTGTCCTCCATGCTTGTTAACTGTCGTATCGGTTGCGAGATTGAATAGGCCTAGGTAAATTAAAAACACATTCTGACCGTTGTTATGATTCTTTCACGCTAGATTGGTATGATGTGTTAAATTCCTCTCTCTCTCTCTATGGAATCTCGCCACCGGCAACAGAGAAAACAAGCATGAAGCTGAAACAAACTGAACCAATCCAGCGTGGAAAAAGATAGCCAAATGCAACAAAATCGAATGGAACTTTTTAAAAGACCAGGATGCTAGCGAAGGCAAATGCAGCATATGCATCAACAATATTAATATTTAATCCACGTTTAACTGTTTATTAGAAGAAAATAGGCAGAATTTTTTGTAAAATGGTGACCAATATCGCCAACAAACATCATTTGGCGTCAATGCATCATCTTCGCATTACCTCAAATTTGCATTCCGAGAAAACAGGTCCGTTAAAGTCAACGGAGATCGTTTCTCTGCCATGATACATGCTGCAGTCAAAAATGAATGAGAGCGAAATCGAACCGCCGACACGCGTGCACGTAATGCGTCGCAAGCTTGTCTCTGAATTACTCATAGATATACATAAACACTAGATGGCTCAAGCACGCTGCGAGCCAATGTGAAGTAACGTCGTCACAGCGCGGCCATCTTGGGACAGGACTGCTCGATCACCCATAACATTACAGCCAATGGAGCACGGACTTTGAAATAACTGTAAATTGCTCAACTCTCCCAAATTCTTGACTGATTTTCAAACAAACGGCTTGGTTCGTCGGGTAAACATCAGAGATGTAGTTATTTAACTGCATTTTAAGAATAATTAAAACCATTGAATTCGGTATAAAAAGTACATTAAGGTTTGTAATCCGTTTGTAAATTTACAAACAATCCGTTTGTAAATCCGTCAAGAATTCAGCGAGTTACGAGTATTAAAGCGAGTAAATCATCCACCTACCTCCGACTACAGCACAGCGCACCAGAGCAGTCCCCTGTCCTAAGATGGCCGACCAGTGACGACGCTGCCGACTCTGCCTTGAGCCATCTAGTGTTTATATATATCTATGGAATTACTAATGAAATTCCTTGCGTATCATCAAGGCTTAGGCTACTTGGATCAATCTGCGTTCTCTTATTAGTCAGTGGGTCGTCAGGTTTACGGGAAGGATTACAACACATACAACACACGTGCTGGATTGCTGGCGCTCTTGTTCTCCTTTACAGCGTTTTGTCAGAGGATATAGAAACAAAAAAAAAAAAATTGTTGGTCATCGAAAAATAGGGGGGGCATGCGCCAGGAGCGCCCCCCTCTGGATCCGCGCCTGTCTGTAGTACTTTGGGCTCGTGCAGATATGGAATGGTATCTCACAGGACTTAGTGAGAAGTCCGATTCATTCCATGCAAAGAAGATTTGTCGGTTGCATCAAAGCCAGAGGGGGACACACATGTCACCGTGTGAATTGTCATTTATGCTTGTCCATGTTTCCCATGTCATGACATCATAACTAACTGATATGGCTTATTAAACTTGTGAACTTGTAACAGGAGTCTGTTATCTATTGGAACCACAATTTATTTTTAGATTCAGGGATGTGCCTTATTTAAGATTCAATTTTATATAGCGTCACAGGAACTGAGTGTATTAATATACTGCTTGACACAATCCCACATTCTCTCCAGCTCCAACTGTGATAACGCTCTAAGGCCCCAGATCTAATGACGCCCAGGGTCAACTTTGGACTTCAACATAGGTCTAATAAAGCAAATTTTCAAATAAAGGCTGTTTTAATTCTGCTTGGTTCTGACATAGTGAGTGTCAATGCAAAAATCCAGTAGCACAGAACAAGTTTATGTCTCTGAATGTTTATATAAACACACATGCAAATTGCAAGCTTTTCAAAGTTACAAGACCGGTTCACAGTTGGCTGTAATAAAACTCACCAATTCAACAAGAGGTCTCAATGCATATTGTCATTTGCTCTGGTCATCAGGATGGTTGTTCTTTGAACTAGAAGTATTCCAACACATGGCAATAAAGCCTGTCAGTTTCAAGGCCATTCAATGAGCCGTCTAGTCCTTCAGAAAAGATCCAAGTCTGGAGAGCATCATGTATATTTGACCATTAAGCTGTGAAATTTAGGAAGCATCAGCATCAGCAAATGGTCATTTCTTCTGGTACCATATTTTTGAGCTGAGCGGGTCACCTTCTGAAGATGATGTGTATTTCTGGCCTGTAAAATCATTGTTTTTTTCTATTGTAATTGGTGTTTTCCATCTGTGAAAAATTGAGCCATACAACCACTGTGACCTAATGATAACTCAGTTAGTTTCCAGTAAGTTTTATGAACATTTTAAATGTTTATATACACGCCCCATCCTCCCCCATTCCTAGCAGTTTGAGTTTGTTGCAGCTGCACCTCCGTTCTGAAGGCTGGACCATGTTTCAATTTTTTGATAATCATTTGATCATTGAAAACCAACCAAAGAAGGCTTAGGTTCCAAAAAAAAAAAAATTGAAAAAAAAAATTGAAAAATCATTTTCTCTTTGCAATGACTGCTAGTACTGTCCGATGCACATAGACAACACCAGATGCTGGGTATCTTCCCTGGTGATGTTCTGCTGTCAGGCCAGTACTGCAGCCATCTTCAGTTCCAGCAGGTTTTGGGGAGCTTTCGCCCTCAGTCTCCTCTTCAGAATGAAAAATGCATGTTTGTTCCATTTGATTCAGATCCACTGAGTGGCTTGGCCATCAGAAGCAAAATTAGTAAAAAAATAAAAAAATAAAAACATTCAATTCAGTCTTTATTACTGACACATAAAAACAGGTCCATATCAACATATAAAATGAAATAAAATAAAATTCAGTGCAGATTTAACATCAGCGGCTCTCCAAACAGTTCATATGCAGGTTATCACGCCAATGCTTTCTGAGCCTGAAAGTATATCGAAAGCAGGGCAATGCTGTTCTTTGAATCATCCAAATGACACCCAAGGTTATACATTAGATGTCTTATAAGTGCTTCATAGTTGGGTACCTGATAGCTCACAAACATCTCACTGGCACTATGCCACCTGGGCACCCAAAGTAGCAACCTCAGTGCATCATTGTAGGCCTGATGAGCCACCGCATACTGCTCTTCCTGTAACTACATTATAGCTGAGCTGTATACATCAGTGAGCAGAAGGCTCTAAATAAAAAAAAACATTTGGCACTGACAGAACACATACTGACCTTATGAAGCCGCATGTTTGCTTGGGCATATAATTTACTGCACTGTCGATATACATCTCGATCGTCAGACCAATCATCAGTGAGAAAATGTCCAAGGTACTTTATCTCCTGACATGTCACGAGAGGAATTTCACACAAATAAAACACAGGAAAAATGAATTTCTTATCCTCTCTACTTCTGACTATCATGACATTGCTCTTCTTAGCATTAAAGGGGAAGATAGGGGAGTCGTGTTTTTACTTGGCAATGAATGGTTAGTAGAAAGGCATAAATGAGCAGAGAGATGATTGGGTATCACTTTCACTTAAAAAAATCCTATGTAGTTTTACATTGCAGGGATCAAATTGACCTCAAATTAAAAATGGTTCATTCATTTGAGCATAATAGGAGGGTTAAGCACGTCAATGCATGCTCAATCAGTCTTAGTTTCATGATTGTTTAATTACAACAAAAAAAGTGAAAATTGGCAAAAAAAAAATCTGCAAGTGAATAAAATTGATTGAAATGGAATTTCATGCTGGAAATGACACGTGTTACATGACTAAGGAAAACTTGTCAAATCTGATAACCTTGAGTGTGTTTGGAGTTTACGTTAAAATAAAATAAATTGATTGGAAAAAGTTTAAGACCAACTATTCTTTTCAAGGGATGTTCAGTGCGTCTACAATTTTTGTATTTCACCATCCATCACAGGTGTAAAGCACTCGTATGACCACGGCCATGTCTCTGGCGTGACTAGCTTCAGTTTGCTAGATTTACTATGTAACATTATTGATATTTGACATTGATTATTCTTGCTGACTGACATGTGATGGTGCATATTTTGACTTGCAAAGTTGCATGACCCATTGCAATTACACGTAGACTGCTATGCACGCCAGCTGCCTCTTGCTGTCTGGTAATGTAAAACAAACATGCAAGTATAGCATGCAGCAATGGGATGATAGTTTCAGGCCATATAATCTATGCAGCAAGTAAGCATGAAATGGCTACCTTTTACGCTCCACAAAAAAGAAAGAAATCTATATCTAGATGCACTTTTTCGATATGCTGACTTTGCACCAATAAAATTCCCTTCTCGAGATGACGTATGGGGTCTCAAAACTCACATTTGTGGTAAGTTAACTTTTTTCAGGGGCTGAACTTAGGAAGTTAAAAAGTACATTCAAACTGGATAGTAATTTACATTTATTTCCCATTGTAGAGCTTTCACAGCCAAAGCATGCAAAAAATATCAATCAATACACATATTTCCACGTGAAAATGAGCAAAGTTATTTTGATTACATGGGATCTATAATGTCTGTAAATGTGTTTCTGCAAAATGTGGCTCCAATTACCAGAGTCCTTCAATGAATATGTATAATGCCCCGCCCTTCAGCACTGAAGCATTCTCATGAGATGCACACCTAATCCACCCCAATAATGACCCAACATACTCGAAAACCATGGTCCTTGCAGTACAAGTTGTTTTCTCTCAGCTGCTTTAGAAACAGCCAAGTTATAATTTATTCATTTCTTTTAATCTTTCTCTCACTAGAAAATGAACAGAGGAGTTCATGGTTAAAAAAAGGCAACAATAATCAAGTTTTATCAAGTTCAATTGAATAAGACTTATGACACTGTTGTGTTCCAGGGTTCTGGCCTTTGGCCAGAACAGTATTATTCATGGTTTTAACAGTTTCATGTTCCAAGTTTCATAGTTCATAGTTCCATAGTTCATGTTTCATGTCACAGTTTTAACAGTTTCTTGTTTCAGGATTTTTCATTCCATGTCCATGTTTTTACTTTTCCATGTTTTTGTTTTCGCCAGGTCTGCCATGCCACTCCACCGCTTGTCTGCGTTCCGCCCCGTGCCTTCGTTGTTGCACATTTCTGAGCTATGGTTGGCTTTGGTATTTCCCCTTCCTTCCGTGCTGTGCTGGATTCGGGCCTTTCTAAGCTTAATTGGCAATTAACTGTTTTTAAGTTACTAACATTTACTAACACTCACTGGGTGGTGTAATTCATTAGATAGGCACATTACTAATATTACTAATTTAGACAGGGAGTTTATTGTCATGATTCCTGCTTTGCTTTTTCAAGATCTTGCTGTGCTTTTATGTTCTTAACATTCATGCTTGCTTCCAAACTGCATACTTAATTGGTACTTAAGCTGAGCACGCTCATTCTCTTAATGAGCAGGTCATGTCAGCCAATCTCAGTCCATGTCTTGATCTTGCCATGCCTCTTGTTTCTCTCTCTCCAGGTGTTACCCCTCATGTCATGATTTCCAAGCCTTTATCTGGATGCGGTGGAAGTTGGCTGGCAGACAGTGTCTCGAGTTTCATTCCTAGTTTCTTTGCCAAGTCCATGTCCCAGTCTACTTTTCATGACCATAGTTCTTGTCGTTTTGTATATAGCGTTTTGTATTCTTAGCATCATTGTTCTTTTCTGTTTATGATCTTCTCGCCTGGAGTTTCCAGTGCCTTTTGTTTTCTGTCATTTGCATTCTTTGTTTTGTAGCTCTGTGTAGCTTACCTTAGTTTGTTTTTTGCAACCCTTTGGGCCAAGTTTTTTGTTGGCCCTCGTGCCTGTTTTGTTTTGGTTTATAAATAAATCCTCATTCCCTTTTCCCGCATCTGGTGTCAACTGATCCCATATCAGTAGACACTGTCTCCTTGACACCAGCGGGATGGAGTGCAGGATCGCCCAGCGAGAGGCTGAGCTGCTGCATCAACGGCAGCAGATCCAGGAGCTGACAGCTGCGCTGGCCACACTGCAAGCCAGCCTTCCCCGGGCAAGTCCCAGCCAGGGTCCCATCATGCCAGCTGTCCAGCCCCGGGCTCCTGCAGCACACCAGCCACCCGTCACCCCTGTGCGCCAGCCCGGCGCAGAAGCATCTCAGCTGCAGCCAGCTGTCCACCCTGGTCCTGAGCCCTGCCTTCCACCGCCCGAAAGGTACGGTGGAGAACCAGGGTTCTGCAGGGCTTTCCTCACCTCCTGTGAGATGTGTTTCGCTCTGCAGCCCTCCACCTTCGCCTCAGAGCCGGCCCGAGTCGCCTTTGTCCTCTCCCAGCTGACGGGGCGGGCTCGCTTGTGGGGAACTGCCGCATGGCAGGCTCGGCAGCCCTGCACTACCACCTACCAGGCCTTGGCGGAGGAGCTACTGCGCATCTTTGACCGCTCCAAGCAGGGGAGAGCCGCAGGACGGGAGCTACTGAGGATGAGGCAGGGGAGGAGATCGGTGGCGGACTACGCCATCGATTTTCAGACGGTGGCAGCCACGTCGGGCTGGAGCAGGGAGGCGCTGTGTGACGTGTTCCTCCAGGGGCTGTCCGAACCAGTCAAAGACCGACTGCTCTTCTGTGAGATCCCTGAGTCTCCAGAGGCCCTTATAGACCTGGCCCTGCGTATTGACAGCCGCCTGGAGGAGAGGGCGCTCACCCTTAGCCCTGGCCGACGTTCTGCCCCCGCTGGGCAGATCCAACCCCCGGGTCCCAGTCGTGCGTCGCCTCAGGACCAGCCGAGGAGAAGCACCACCACACCCCCTCCTGGGGAGGCATCTCCCATGGAGATCGGGAGGTCCCGGCTCACCCAGGAGGAGCGCCAACGGAGAAGGAGGTCGGGGGCGTGTTTTTACTGCGGCCAGCAGGGTCATGCGGTGCGAGGCTGTCAGTCAAAACGGCGCCCCCTAGCGTCTGGAGGAGTACTGGTGGGTGCTTCATCCAAGGAGACCTCCTCCTACCGCCGGACCTGCGTTCCGGTGACCCTGACCTGGGAGGGCCGCTCCCGCAAGACCACCGCCCTCATTGACTCGGGGGCTGAGGAAAACTTTATCGACGCCAGAGCTGCTGCTGAGTGGGGGGTTCCCCTATGCCATCTTCCCAGCCCATTGTCCATCTCAGGGCTGGGTGGGCAACCCCTAGCTAAGGTGTCCTTCCGGACCGTTTCCATCCAGCTGCTGGCGTCCGGTAACCACCGCGAGCAGATCCGGCTGTTCGTGACCGAGACACCTCGCTCCCCTATTGTCCTGGGTCATCCCTGGTTGGCGCTACACGGGCCGGTGATCGACTGGGCCCGCCATGAGGTGCGGGAGTGGAGTGCCTCCTGTTCAGCCAGCTGCCTCCTCGACTCCCGACCTTCTTGCTCTGTGGGTGGACCAGCTCCCGAGGGGAGGCCAGACGTCTCCAGAGTGCCCCCCGAATACCACGACCTAGCAACAGTCTTTAGCAAGTCCCGTGCGGTGTCCCTGCCCCCGCACCGTCCGTATGACTGTGCTATTGACCTCCAGCCTGGCACAGCGCCTCCTAGGGGTCGTGTCTTTGCCTTGTCTGAGCCAGAGAGGGGGGCCATGGACAAGTACATCCGGGAGTCCATTGCAGCTGGCATCATCCGTCCATCCTCCTCTCCCGCGGGGGCAGGCTTCTTCTTCGTCAAGAAGAAGGATGGCTCCCTGCGCCCCTGCATCGATTACCGAGGGCTCAATAAGATCACGGTCAGGAACCGCTACCCGCTTCCACTGATGTCCTCGGCGTTTGATGTTATCCAGGGGGCGGCCATCTTCACCAAGCTGGACCTGCGGAATGCCTACCACCTCTTGCGCATCAGGGAGGGCGACGAATGGAAGACCGCTTTCAACACCCCTAGCGGCCACTGGGAGTACCTGGTGGTTCCATTCGGCCTGACCAACGCGCCCGCAGTGTTCCAGAACTTGGTGAACGATGTGCTTGGAGACATGATCGGGAGGTTCGTCTACGTCTACCTTGACGACATCCTGATCTTCTCCCGGGACAAGACGGAGCACACTAACCATGTTCGCCAGGTGCTCCGCCGCCTCCTCGAAAACCGCCTCTTCGTCAAGGCTGAAAAGTGCGAGTTCAGCACCACCACTACCTCCTTCCTGGGGCACGTCATCTCCCCTAACCACCTGGGCATGGACGAAGAGAAGGTCAAGGCTGTGGTGGACTGGCCCGCACCCAAGGACCGCAAGGCCCTACAGAGCTTCCTAGGATTCGCTAATTTCTATAGGCGATTCATCAGGAACTATAGCACCGTGGCAGCTCCCCTGACGGCCCTTACCTCCATCAAGGTGCCATTCCGTTGGACTCCGCAAGCCGAGGTGACCTTCTGTGAGCTGAAGAGGCGCTTCACCACCGCGCCCATCCTCACCACCCCCGACCCCGCCAAGCAGTTCATTGTGGAGGTGGATGCCTCCAATGTCGGGGTTGGTGCGGTACTATCCCAAAGATCCAGCAATGATCAGAAGGTACACCCGTGCGCGTTCTACTCCCACCGACTGACGCCTGCGGAGTCCAACTACGACGTCGGGAACCGGGAGCTGCTGGCGGTGAAGCTGGCCCTGGAGGAGTGGAGGCACTGGCTTGAGGGGGCAAGGGTTCCGTTCCTGGTCTGGACGGACCATAAAAACCTAGAGTACCTCCGTTCAGCCAAGAGGTTGACACCCAGACAAGCCAGATGGGCCCTCTTTTTCGACCGGTTTAACTTCTCCCTGGCCTACAGACCAGGGTCCAAGAATACTAAGGCTGACGCGCTCTCCAGGCGTTTCGACGCTTCCTCGGCCAAGGGAGAGCCCAGCTCCATTCTGCCCAGAACATGTTTTGTCAACAACGTGTGCCTCCGGATCGAGGAGCTGGTCCGCAACGCTCAGAACGGCGCAGCTACGCCCAGTGCCTGCCCTGCCAACTGCCTGTACGTCCCTGCAGCTGCCCGGTCTGACGTTCTCCAGTGGGGCCACTCCTCCAACCTGTCGTGCCATCCTGGGGTCGGCCGGACCCTGCGGTTTATCCAGCGCCGTTTCTGGTGGCCCAAGATGGCAGCAGAGGTCCGGGGGTTCGTTTCTGCCTGCTCAGTCTGTTCCCGCGCCAAGTCCTCCCACGCACCTCCCTCTGGTCTGCTCCAACCACTTCCCATTCCTCACCGTCCCTGGTCCCACATAGCTCTGGACTTCGTCACTGGCCTGCCCGTCTCCCATGGAAACACCACTGTCCTCACCATAGTTGACCGGTTCTCCAAGTCTGCCCACTTCGTGCCCCTTCCCAAGCTCCCCTCTGCTAAAACCACAGCTGACCTACTAATCCAGCATGTTGTCCGTCTCCATGGCATTCCTGGGGATATAGTGTCAGATCGTGGTCCCCAATTCACCTCCCAGTTCTGGAAAGCATTCTGCACATCCCTTGGCACCTCCTTCAGCCTCAGTTCAGGTTACCACCCACAGACCAATGGACAGACTGAGCGGGCCAACCAAACCCTGGAGACGGTCCTCCGATGCGTGTGCTCGACCAACCCAAGATCCTGGTCCACCATGCTACCCTGGGTCGAGTACGCCGTAAACTCCCACGCCGCCTCTGCCTCCGGCCTCTCCCCCTTCGAGTGCTGTATGGGCTACCAGCCTCCACTGTTCCCCAGCCAGGAGGAGGAAGTCGGGGTGCCTTCAGCCGGGGCATTCATCCGGCGTTGTCGCCGTGTGTGGCTGTCTGCTCGCCGCGCCTTGGTTCGGGCGGGTAAGACGATGAAGACCACGGCAGACAAGCGTCGGCGCCCAGCCCCTCACTATCGGGTCGGCCAGAAGGTCTGGTTAGCGGCGCAGGACATCCCACTCCGGGTGGAAAGCCGCAAGCTGGCTCCTCGCTTCCTGGGTCCTTTCCCCATTCAAAGAATCATCAGCCCCACCGCTGTCCGGCTCAAGCTCCCATCCACCATGCGACGTCTCCACCCAGTGTTCCACGTCTCACGCCTGAGGCCTGTTGCCACCTCCCCCCTCATGCCCCCACCTGAGCCTCCGCCTCCTCCTCGGCTCATCGACGGAGGGGAGGCCTACACAGTCAAAGCTCTACTGGATTGCCGACGGAGGGGCCGGGGCCTCCAGTACCTCGTGGATTGCGAGGGGTACGGCCCAGAGGAGCGTTCCTGGGTCCCGGCCAGGCATATCCTAGACAAATCTCTCATCCGTGATTACCACCAGTCACACCCCAAGCCATAGTTCCAAGCCATAGTCCCAAGTTCAAGCCCAAGCCACAGTCCCAAGCCCATAGCCATAGCCATAGCCCCAAACCATAGCCTCAAGCCATAACCATCACCCCATTGCCATAGCCTAAGCCTTAGCCCCAGCGTGCTGGAGAAATAAGTAATCTTGTTTATGTTTAGTGTTTCTAGTCCTGTTTCTTGGTTAGGTGTTTTGTGTCTTAGGGTTTTTGTCCATAGTATTTAGTTAGTTATTTGTCTTGTGGGTTTATATTTGGTTTTGTGCGGCTTCATGTATTTTAGTTATTGGTGTTTTTTGTCCGCGTCAGGTGCCGCTTTTGTAAGGGGGGGGGTACTGTTGTGTTCCAGGGTTCTGGCCTTTGGCCAGAACAGTATTATTCATGGTTTTAACAGTTTCATGTTCCAAGTTTCATAGTTCATAGTTCCATAGTTCATGTTTCATGTCACAGTTTTAACAGTTTCTTGTTTCAGGATTTTTCATTCCATGTCCATGTTTTTACTTTTCCATGTTTTTGTTTTCGCCAGGTCTGCCATGCCACTCCACCGCTTGTCTGCGTTCCGCCCCGTGCCTTCGTTGTTGCACATTTCTGAGCTATGGTTGGCTTTGGTATTTCCCCTTCCTTCCGTGCTGTGCTGGATTCGGGCCTTTCTAAGCTTAATTGGCAATTAACTGTTTTTAAGTTACTAACATTTACTAACACTCACTGGGTGGTGTAATTCATTAGATAGGCACATTACTAATATTACTAATTTAGACAGGGAGTTTATTGTCATGATTCCTGCTTTGCTTTTTCAAGATCTTGCTGTGCTTTTATGTTCTTAACATTCATGCTTGCTTCCAAACTGCATACTTAATTGGTACTTAAGCTGAGCACGCTCATTCTCTTAATGAGCAGGTCATGTCAGCCAATCTCAGTCCATGTCTTGATCTTGCCATGCCTCTTGTTTCTCTCTCTCCAGGTGTTACCCCTCATGTCATGATTTCCAAGCCTTTATCTGGATGCGGTGGAAGTTGGCTGGCAGACAGTGTCTCGAGTTTCATTCCTAGTTTCTTTGCCAAGTCCATGTCCCAGTCTACTTTTCATGACCATAGTTCTTGTCGTTTTGTATATAGCGTTTTGTATTCTTAGCATCATTGTTCTTTTCTGTTTATGATCTTCTCGCCTGGAGTTTCCAGTGCCTTTTGTTTTCTGTCATTTGCATTCTTTGTTTTGTAGCTCTGTGTAGCTTACCTTAGTTTGTTTTTTGCAACCCTTTGGGCCAAGTTTTTTGTTGGCCCTCGTGCCTGTTTTGTTTTGGTTTATAAATAAATCCTCATTCCCTTTTCCCGCATCTGGTGTCAACTGATCCCATATCAGACACATATATTGCTCTCCATTGCTCTGTCTTAGAATCAAACCATAGAGCACTTAGGGTGCTTTTCAATCTCTGCAGCATTCATCGTTAAAATTGAAGTTGGTCCTCAATCCAAAAAAGACCAAATGCATTCTCGATCTAAGACTATTGTATTCTGTTTTTATGTACGATTTACATAACGTGCTTACTTCACTGGTTTTGGGTTTTTGTATTTGAAACCATATTTGTTTCCAGTATCTATAACAGTGATACTTTGAGTGTAGGCAAATAAATATGATCATTTTACGTAACCCTCCTTCATCCATATCCCCTCCAAGTTCTTCTCCATGCACTTCCACTACAGAAAGAGTGGATGCCACCTCCTCCTCCAGTGCAGTGAAATGCACCGGGGATGATGGTTGCCCACGACCTGCTGCATGCACATTTCTCCGGTGTGCAGAGAGCCTGGCTTTTACAGTGCCCCACAGATTTTTCTGCGTGCGGGGTAAGAATCCTTTGTTTGTTGAAGTGTTGCCTTGTTCTTTAGCTGCAAACCTGACATCGGAGTAGTTTGAAATTTCAAGCACGCAGTTTCTACTTGAGATCATATGAACTGTCATTTATTGTTATTTTTGTGTGACTAGAATGTTTTCTTTACTTGTCTTCTTCCCTGTCTTCCTTGGAACAAACAGGCTAGTTTAGGAGGGACACATTTTCAATGCTCTGATTACGCTGGTTGAGAAGTGCTAAATTCTTTATCTATTATTTCTTTGTTGCGGCAATTCATTTGTTTGCATAGCTTTAACGCCATGGTGGCTAGAGTAAGAAATGAAAAAGGGATGTCTGCATTACTTCTTGTAATTGGCACAGACATACATAGGCCTACTATTACAGCCACATATCGTAGGCCTGCTGATAAAACCTTGTATCTTCAAAATGATAAACCTCACAGGAAAATAAAAAATAAATATAATATAAAATAAAGAATAAATATAACTTGATAAATATAATTTAAAATATAAATAAAATAAAACATGTTTAATTCTGCATGTAAGAATAGTGGACATAGTGGACATTTTTGTTTCTGATCAGTTTGGAAATACGAGGTTTTATCAGCAGGCCCACGATATTCAAATTTAAAGTTTGGTTTACGTTTTCCATGGACCTCAACTGCATTTTCATGGTTAATCAGAAAATCCTTGTTCCTTGTTTTCCTGATGGCCGTAATCACTGAGCTTTGTACAGAGTCTGCCTCTCTTTCATAAGGCTGCCTACATTCTGAAGTTAAGCGCTGTGGGCGTGATCGAAGCGAGTAGTGGAGAATATGCATAATAACTCAAAAGCGCTTAACTCGAATTGCGTAAAAAAGGACTGACGCGCTAATGGGAGAATAGACCCCAAAGTGCGAAACTGCCTTAGGGGCGCGTAATGCACAGACTTAAGTTGAGAGCAGATTAAGTGTAGGCTAAAAAGCGCGTAGCTACGCGCTTTTTTCGAATTAAGCGCATGGGAGAATAGAACCTATTGAGAACAAATCACACCCATCATCTTTTTTGGCCTGTGCACCAATCAAAATAAACAAACAATAACTCATACACATAAAACTGCCATTATATGAACCACAACAAACTAGAGGCACCCCTCGAGTACAAACCTCTGCCAAGGCAGCAGAGTCCAAATCTTGATGAGAGAGAGCAAAGTTCAGTTATCGCATGACATAGGATTTCAAGATGGCTGCCGTGGCGGCCATATTGTTAGACTGATCATGGTCAAAATCAATAGGGTCCATCCCTGATGTAAAAGCAACCCACCCACAAAATTTCGGAGAGATCCGTTAATTACTTTTGAGTTGAGTTTTCTTGTTCAAAAATAGACAAATAAACAAACAAACAGCACCGATCACATAAAGGCAGATGTAATAAGCACACACTATCCAGCCCCTTGTGCTCCCTCATATCGGGCCCTCCCTGCTTTTTTCCTTTTTCGCACTTTTACAAAGCTGACCAACTGGACAGCCCAAACCTGTTTTTGCAGATCTACCATCCGGCAGGTTTTCATTCCGACCCCAATTAGGCATACCTGTCTTTACTTAATCTCAGACAGCTTAAGGCAGAGTGTTGCAGTTCAGTGGAATGTGCTTTGTTTGAGTAGGATTTATAATCAACAGGGCTGCAGGTTTCCAAAAACAGGACTGGGCAGCCCATAAAACAGTGGGTAAAGTAGAGTGATGACAATTGCTGTTCAAATATATCCCTGGGTAGCAGTGGCGGTTTAGATATGGGCGACATGGACAGTCTCCCAGGGCAGCATCTTGACAGGGGGCACCAGCGGGAGCGCGAAAAAAAATTTTTTTTTTTTGGATTTAGAATATGCGCCTGGGCACCTGGTAGGCTGCTGACTGCTTACATTCTGGCAAAGATACGCCTCACCAGAGAGAAAAGGGAAGGGTCAGGCCATAGACATATAAATACACAGACACCGCATTAGCAGCTTTGGCCCGTTGCTCCGATACGTTAGAGCATCAGCCAGGGAGTGCAGGGTCTGCATGTAAACAAATGCAAGTAAACAGGGCAGATGTGGATTGTCTAAAACTACGACATTAACACTTCTCAACCGATTTCAACGAGCCGTATAGGGTTTATGATCATTATGACCACTCATGCTTTTCTTTACTCTGGAGTTGGAAGCAATGCATGTGTTTCATGATCGTTTAAATTGTTTAAATGAAATAAGACCATTTTAAACGTGTTTATGGCTTCCATTGCTTCCATCCCCTGAGAAAAGACAAGAAGCCCGGAGTCATAATCACTGTAACACATGTGAAACTGATAAACCTCCATGCACTAGGACTTCAATTCTGTGTGAGGATCACTTATATAAGCGTTGATTGAGCTTCCCCTATTGCCAGTTCACCAACCACCATGGCTACTAAGACATCAGCGTTGAGTAAATAGATAGAACATACATGCAGCCTAGATCTGCGCATCTACACCAATTACCACTATGAAATGTGTATTACTCCATCTTGGCAATGTATAAAGTAAAGTAAATGGACATTTCAGCATGAGAAGCTTCTGATCACAGGAGAAAAACTGTTCAAAAATCAACTCTAGATTAAGTGCAATAAAATGTAATGGTATGTGACATCAAGGCAAACGTTAAATATGCAAACGTTTTTAAAAATGTTAAAACATCAATGATGGCATATTTTCACTGTAATAAATTAAGAGTGTGACATTTAAAAATATTTTGAAGTTGACAAGGTCCCTCAAAGTGTCATTAAGAGAGTATGAAGATGGGGAGCATTGAACCCTTATGGAGCATATAACTTATTTATAAGTTCCCTGAATGTGCAGTGTTAAGATAAGACTTGGGAACACTGGGCCGAGGTAACATCTGGATAGCCCCAGTAAACCTTTCCAAAAAGAGGCACACTTAAACAAAATGAGAATTATTGAATAACTCATTATCTTGTATTACTTACGTAAAAAGTTAGAGGGTGAGGTAGGCAGAAGAGAAGGACCCAGATGACAGTTGTAGACAAGTTCATTCGAGGGCAGCCTGATGAGCTGGAGTCCAGTTATTACTCTAACCACGGAGGCAGTATGACACACAGAAGCTGGATTCAGAGGAGTATAATTGGCTCAGGTGGCACTTGGGGCCTGAATTCATGCTCAAGAAAGAATACATTCTTATATCTTTCAAGTGTGGAGGTGTGTTCCACACTCCTATTGGTTTGGGAGTTGCCCTCCCCTCAGGGTGTCATAGATACTTCACACTGAATCCTTGTTGAAGCTTGTGAATGACTGATGAAAGTGCCTAAGTGAATTGAAAATGGCCAAGGGACAATTTAACAAAAATTAGCATTGCTGTATGTATACTGTTGACCCAGCAGATTTGGTCCCATTTGGACCCATAAGAAATTAAAGAACTTCAGGAATGTTTTTGTGACAATGTAGTAGAAGCTCCAATCATCCCTTTACAGAAAAAAAAGAATTGTAGTAATCATCGGAAAATGATTATCCATTGTAAGGAAAATTTCTCCATGCCTTTTAACATACCGGTTCTTAACCAAGATTGAAATCTGTATGTGATATAAGACATAACTGTTCTCAGAATACAATAGTCAAATCACCGTCAGATTTGTTACTGGTAGGGTCAGGCCCATGGTATATAATGTAAGCGGCAAGGAAGGGCAGAGGGGATTATCTGGCGCATAATCAGGATTCCAGCAGCCAGGTCCTTGCGGTGATAAGGGCCCCGCCATTTGGCAGATAACCCCCAGGGTCATCGGATCAGACTCAAACAGACTCTCCGGCGCCAATTTCAGCTTGCCACAGCCACCTGGCCACTTGCCTCAGAAATGAGGGACAATCTCTGGGGTAATGGTTAACACAGATGTCTTGCAAAAAACTGCTGACCACCAACTTCTGGCCTGCGCCACTCATGCCGGACATCTCCACAGTGCCATCCAATGGACTCTGACATAACTGCACCCGTACAATTAAAATACATTACAGTTTAGGTAAATATTTCTAAAGACTTTTAATTTTCTGAATAAAACCCTAATCTCACTCACGATGTCACAGAATAATGTGTATTTTGCTATACTGAATGATAAGAGTGGAATAATGGCATTAATGCAGATTATTCTTGTAATTCGGTATTGTATCGGACGTTTCATGACCAACTCTAGCGCAAGTAGGTCATGTTTGGTGTCATTTTAATCCTCCAAATTTCTGAAATTGCATAGGAAATATTTCGAAGTAATTAAAATTGTGCCATACCCTCATTTAATCACTTTAGGAAAAAATATACTTCAGTGTTCCTCATGGTTATGTCTCCTCCCAAAGCCCCTCCAGAATGGGGGAGCCTTCTTGGCTCGAATTACCCAAACGACCTATGACCCCGCCATAGGACGCAGTCTGGAGTTTGGGCATAAAAGAGGGGGAAACAGAGAAGTCGGGGAAGCTTGCATTCATCCTTCCCGTTGTGTATATGTGTAGTTTTGGGCTGCACCAGGTATGAATTGACTTCTTTTCTCTTTTCCGTAACGATGTAATTAGGTCTTGTGATTTAAGCTTGTGCCTGCCTAGCGAAATAAATTGATATTCGCATCTGTGGTGTGTTTCTGACTTTGGACCAACATATACCTACCGGTTTGGACTCCTGGATCCCAATTGAGTAACGTAGTCCGTAATTGCGTGCCTGATCAACGCGCTTGGCATCTGCATTATAAGGTGGATTTTCCATGCTGTGTATGGTGCTATTAATATTGGCTTCGAGCAAGATTCTGTTTATATCTTTAGGCGGAAATCTTAAAAGACGCAAGGCCTCTGAACGATGGAACTCCGTTATGCCTTGTAGTTGCTCGCGATGGGCCCCTGTAATCCCTAGTCATAGCGATGTCTATGTCAAATTACTGTGCTTAATAGGCCGCCAGCCTCTGAGTTCTTTCGCCGGATTGGGTCGTTCGGATGGTTTTGGTCCGGCGTAGGGTATAGACCTGTTATGAGTCCGATGCGCAACGGAGTAACGGAGTAACGGAGTAACGGAGCACAAATTAAGTAATAAATTGACTAATTAAAATCCGATCATATTTATGCAAACACATAATAACCGCAAAAGATTGCAACTACAAATTTGTATCTTAAATTTGATATGGAGTCAGATATATTGTAACCGCTAAGATATCAGGGCTGCAGCATCCGCTAGGCACGTCTCAGGCCATTTAAAAGCAGAACGTGAAAGACGTCATCACGTGAGGCCTGGGGCAGGGGTCTAGTGCTGACGCTGTAGCCAGACCCCATTATTATAATGGAGACTGCGAGGACCATCTTTTAGCTGGCTGTTAAGGCAAACACGCTGAGACCTTCCACCTCAGCTAGGACCCTCCTTGGCCTAGTTGCACGGTGTTTACAATACCAGTGTTTGCTCTGTTGATCTTGAAAAAGGCCTGAAGAACAGAATGTCATGAATCCCTTTTGAACGGCACTAGTTATACCTTTGAACAAATTCAAGTGTACAGGCTGCTTCCTTGGTGCTGTAGGTGAAATATGTAGTACACTGATAACAGAGCAGCAACCTGCATCACAAATGTTGGCTGGATATCCTCAAATATGGGACATGATCCTCACGGCCGATCACCCAGTGTCCAGAAGTCACACGCTCAGTTCCAACTGATACGCAAGAGTCATTTCAGGAAAGACATGCATGCTTTGCTGGGATACAGATAACTTTTACAGCTCATCTCATATCTAATATAAAGTAGGTAATTTTAATTAGTACATACTAAACAGTATTAGACAAGGAGTTGTGGGTAGCATGAGGATCCTCTCAACATCAGCCACTGTGAAAGATGACTACAGAGAACAGACAATATTATTGTTGTGAGAATTTGACATAAGATGAATTTCATGATGTCAAATAACCAACACAATAATGATTTAAACAGAGTGAAAAAAACTTTTCTCTGCAGGAAGGATACGCCCATCTGTAGAGTCTGTGAAGTGGGCCATCTGTTGAGGAAAGGTTCTTCAAGTTATGCAACTTCCTTGTACTGTTGAGGTGCGTTCCAGAAACACACGTGAGTTCCAGGAAGTGCAGCAAAAATGATTTTATTGAATTTAGGGGAGGAAACCCCAGCAGGGATGTGGGCAATGGTACAGAATCCAAAAACAAAACCCAGAGGGCAAGAAACTGTTCGTTACCAGGGCAGCAATCACAAGTCTCAAGGTCAGGCAAAGCAGGTTCAGTACAGAGGTAAGGTATTATCACAGGCAGAGGCAAAATCAAAATCTGGTACGTTCCAGTCAGAAGTATAACGCTATGACTACAGGGTATGAACAGATTAGCATGAGCAGACAAGAGAAAACGTTCTGGCAGAGGCTGGCTGTGATCAGACTGCTTAAAAACACATGCAGGAAGTCACATGCTATAACAGGGAACAGGTGAGCTGGATCAGTCTAATTTACAAGGGAATGAACAAGAGGATGTTCCTAACCAAAGGAAATCGGCGACAGCCAATACGCGAACAGGGATTACACAGACAGCCTTTGACAAACAAACGGCTCCGGTTAGGGAGTTCTAAAATGCGCAGAGAGTGGGAGGCAGAACATTGTTTAAAAAGATACGGAGAATCCACTGAATTGCAGCAAAGTAAAGTTAGTGAAGGCAAGGGGCAGAGATAAGAGCAGAGCGAGTACTGAGAGCTTGTTACTCAATTAGTAATATGCAGCTATACAATCCCTTAGTGCTTGTTAGTAAGTTAGTGCAATAAACAATGTTAGTTATTGTTAGTACTATATCCAAAATAATAAATTGTTAGTATTTTTTTAGTAAAGACAGAACAGCAAGGCAAAGAAAGCAAACGAGAGTGGAAGGAATAATTGGAAAGTAATAATTCCCAGGTCAATAAAAAAATTAATAAATTGTGGTTCCTCAGCTTCTGTCTTGGCATTAATAATTTTCTTTTATCTAGGGTGAGCAAGGCCATTAGGTAGGGGGTTCAAAATGTGGCCAAAACTATGTGACAGTTGCAGGATGATCGCACTTTTGGAAAGAGATTTCCAGGGTGGGTTTGTCTGCCACCGGTGCCAGCTAACTGAGCATCCGGAGAGCAAGATCCTTGATCTTCAGGGCCAGTTGGCGGCACGAAATATTAGTTCCTCTAGGAACTCTACTGATTGCGAACTAAGCTGGAAGTCGTTTCGAGAAATGGTGTGTATGCTGAAGCAGGGTGGTACTGGGATCCCAGAGCAGGCTGGGAGAGAAAGTTGGGTGACTGTAGGTCGAAAGCGCAGGAAAGGACGTGCACGCCGTACAGCGACAGCTCCTCCAGTGGTTGAGGTGTCCAACCGATTCCGGTCCTTGCAGGAACTCGACTTGGCCCCTGACCCTGAGAGTGAGGGGACTGATGAGCAGCAGGGCACCCTGTTGGCCTCTACCCCTCAGAAAAGAGAGTTATTGATAATGGGGGACTCAATACTTCGAGGAATAGATAGCTTAGTCTGTTCGCGCAACAAGGAGTCTCATACGGTGTGTTGCCTGCCTGGTGCCCAGGTAGGAGACCTCCTGGAGCGTGTGGACAAGCTCCTGACCGGAGCGGGGAGGGATCCAGTTGTCATGGTCCATGTTGGGACGAATGACATAGGTAAGGGTAGGTTTGAGGTTCTGCAAGGCAAATTTGCGGAATTAGCCGAGAAGCTTAGGAGCAGATCCTCAACGGTAGTGTTCTCCAGGATTCTACTGGTACCACGTGCAAGCAGAGGAAAGCAGAATTTTATCTGGAGGTTTAACACGTGGCTACGAACCTGGTGTAGGAAAGAGGGGTATAGGTTTATGGGGCACTGGAACTTTTTCTGGGACAGGGGTGACCTGTTCAAGCCTGACGGGCTGCACCTGAACCAGAGGGGTACCTTTGCACTGGGCCAGCGTATGTTGAGGGTAGTGCAAGATTATTTTAACTAGGGACTTGGGGAGCAGGGAGGTTAGTGAGTGTTACACATAGGGAAATGCAGACTGCCCCGATGGAAGCTGACGGCATTACATGCACTATCGATTATTTACATTTAAAGCAAGAAAGCATAGTGGGGGGCTCGAGGCAGCAGCCACATGGGGAATCAAGGGGGAAGAGCATTAGTAATAACCTGAAATGTTTTTATTTAAATGCAAGAAGCATAAAAAAATAAATTTCCAGAACTTGAGGGTGTAATGATTACTGAGGGCTATGACATAGTTGGGATTACAGAGACATGGCTATGTGAAGAGGATGGAGATGAATATAACATACAAGGTTATAAGCTCTTTAGGAAGGATCGATGTAACAGGCGAGGAGGGGGCGTAGCACTCTTTGTGAACGAAAACATTAATGTACAGGAAATTTCTGAAATTGAACATTCCTTGTCCTGTGAAGATATCTGGGTCAGGCTCATTAGCAAACACGAGACAGGTTTAAACATAGGAGTATGCTATCGAACACCAGCTTTGGACAGTACAATCAATGAAATGCTTTTTAGGTGGATTACGCAAGCTTGTAGAGGTGGAGGGACTATCATTATGGAAGACTTAAATTATCTTGGTGTCAATTGGGAAAAGGTGAAAGGACAGGGTAGGGGGGAGGAGGAATTTCTAGATGTTATAAATGATAATTTCTTGGTGCAGTATGTTAATAAACCTACCAGAGAGAAGGCAATTTTAAACTTAGTGCTCAGGAATGACCCTGATAGAATTAGCAATGTTGAGGTACTGGAGCCACTTGGGACAAGTGATCACTTTGCTGTTCATTTTGATGTGGGGAAGTTAAAAAAGTGTATCCTTAAATAAAAATTTTCAATTTTAGGCGAGCAAACTTTGACAGGATGCGCTCATATCTAGTTGAAATAAAATGGGAGACACTCCTGGACTGTGAGTCCGTTATGAGATGTGGGAAAGATTTAAGGGGTTTTACTTGAATCACAATGCAGATTCATTCCAAAGGTGTCCAAAAGTAAGCTGAAAAAGCTGAATCCTCAGTGGATGGCCAAAAGTATTTGTAGGATTTTGAGGGAAAAGAGGAATCTTTATAAGATGTACATAAAGGATAACAATGAGAACACTAAGGCTGAATACTGTAAAATCCGGGCTGTGGTCAAAAAAGAGCTGAGGAATGCTAGAAGACTGTATGAAAGAGAAATTGCAGAGGGGACAAAAACTAACCCAAAGCGCTTCTTTCAGTACTGTAGCAGAAAAAGGAAAGTTAAAGAGCAGGTTAAGTGAATAAAGAATAAAATAGTGCCACGGGCCCTGTAGCTCACCTGACAATTCAAGGGTGTGTAAGAAGCAGTTTAACTCAAACTAGATATGTGATGTATCTTGCCATGTACTAACTACATAGCAAATTTCAGCTGAATATGTGCATAAATAGCTTTCAGATGGCCAATTATGTGATTAAATCAGATCGGAACGCCTTGAACAAACTTTGGTGTCCTCATGGGTAGGAAGGTACCTGTCAAGTTTCAGCTTCATAGGCCCAGTGCTTTCGGAGGAGAAGATGTTTATGGACGATGAACGACAACGAACGACGACGACGACGAACAAACAGGCCATGACATAAGCTCATCTGACTTCGTCAGGTGAGCTAAAAAATGGATCGCTGCTATATGATAACAAGCATATTGCGGATGCCTTAAACAGTTACTTAGTCGAGAATTTTACCTCAGAGGGCGTCTTTATTTGGCCAGAGGGCACGTCAAATGCTCAAGATTATTTAGCGGAAATTGAGGTTCTGGATAACGAAGTATTAGACAAGTTGCATAAACTAAAGGCAGATAAGGCGACGGGTCCTGATGGCTTATATCCTAGAGTGCTCAGGGAAGTTGTTGACATCATCTTTAAGCCGCTATCTGACATCTTCAGACGGTCTTTATAAACTGGAGAAATATCAAATGATTGGAAACAGGGCAATACAATACCAATATATAAGAAAGGGGACCGTACCGAGCCAGGAAACTACAGGTCAGTCAGTTCAACTTGCATTGCATGCAAAATATTGAAATCAATCATAAAAGATGAGCTAGACTTATTTCTTGACCGTATCAGTATCTTGAGGGATAGCCAACATGGTTTTCGGAAGGGAAGGTCATGCCTAACAAACCTTCTGGAGTTTTTTGAAGAGGCCACCAGGACTTATGACCAGAGCAGGGCTTATGACATCATATACTTGGATTTTCAGAAAGCATTCGATACAGTACCGCATAAGAGACTAATTTTTAAAATGAGCTCCATTGGAGTTACAGGAGGTATTCTGAAGTGGATTCAAAACTGGTTACAGGACAGAACACAAAGAGTGGTGGTCAGTGGTATCTCATCTGAGCTAGGTATGGTGGGGAGTGGCGTCCCCCAGGGATCGGTGTTGGGACCCCTGCTGGTCCTCATCTACATTAATGACCTTGATAGGAATATTGAGAGCAGATTGGTTGTATTTGCAGATGATACTAAATTGGGGGGTTTGGCAAATAGTTTAGGGTCCACTAAAGTGATTCAGGACGACTTGGATAGAATCCAGAATTAGGCAGAAATGTGGCAAATGAAATTTACTCCAGCAAAATGTAAAGTTGTACATGTAGGTTATAAAAGCATTAGACGGGATTACTACATGGGAGGTTTAAAACTGGAATGTGCTGCGCAAGAGAAAGATCTGGGAATGATTGTGACCAAACCCTCACAGGTTTTAGCCATTGTGCCATAGCAGTTAAAAAAGCTAATCGGATGCTTGCATATATTGCCAAAAGTATTGAGCACAAATCTCAGGAGGTGATGCTTCTTTTGTACAACACGTTCGTTGGACCACATCTGGAGTATTGTGTACAATTCTGGGGACCATACTTTAAGAAAGATATAGAGGCTCTAGAGAAAGTTCAGAGAAGAGCCACTAAGCTTATTCCAGTTATAAAAGATGAAAGCTACAAGAAGAGGCTGAAGATCCTTAATCTCTTTAGTCTTAGGAAAAGGAGACTCAGGGGTGATTTGATTTAGGTCTTTAAATATGTTAAAGGGATTAACAAAGTGAATTATGTAGGATTCCTATGACCGAGTGTTGTGAGTAGAACTCGGGGTCACAAATAAAAGTTGACCAAAGGTAAATTTAGCCCTGATATTCAGAAATATTTCTTCACCCAAAGAGTAATTTCAATGTGGAATAGCTTGCCTGACCATATTGTTGAGGCAGTGACCTTGGGGGTTTTCAAGAGCAGGCTTGACTTAAAGCTACAAACCATTGAGTCATTCAGTATCTGAAGGGATACATTCACAATAGTATAATGTGCAATGCATGGCATGGAGAAATACATAAACCAGAATAATGATCTAAACAATGACTATGAGTAATGGCAGGATAAGGACATGGCATGGCAGGACAGGAAAGATGCAAAACATGACATAGAATGAATCAAAACATGGCCTGGTAAAAGCAGAATCATAACATGCACACTGTCTAAAGTATTGATGTTTGCTCTCAAATTTTAATGTCCACAGCTGAATGAGTGACCCACAGAGCACAAGAAGCACTGGATACTGACAGATATAACACTGCTTGGGTTTCATTGGGTGATCAGGAAATGTCCTGTTTGAAATACAGATATTCATCAATAAGAATTCTTTAATATCCTATTCGGCCAGTGAAAATGGCTGGTGCTCACATCAACTGCACAACCTGTTGCAGTTTTAAAATCAGTTGGCATACTTCATTATGATCTGGACTTTCTATTTTCTTTCCAATCAAGACTGGCCATATTTTGAGCATACACCAATTTTGCACATTATGCCTACTAAGCCACTATCGTTATGTACCCATGCAGGGATCTCTCCATTTTTTAAGCAAAATTTTCTTTCATGTCATCGTTAACCACAGCAGTTGTGAACTTTGTTTTCTCATTGCGATGACTGTATCTGAGGCCATGTTTTGTGGCCTAGTTTTGCACGGGAAAAGATTCCAATTCATCAGTACCAACATAAAAGAACACTTCATCTATCAGATCAAAAGGCAGGTCCGTTCTCATGTTCTTCCCAGTTTTGCAAATGGACCAATGTACACACCGCATACAAAGTTCATGCAAAAATTAACTCCTTCGCACAGATGTAGACACCGGCATCTGTGAATTCGAAAACAATTCTGTAATTGAATGTCCTGATGTCTTGCATCTCTGGAATAAAATTCCAGAGTCTCTGTGACACAAATACTGAGTTATAAAGCCTAAATGGGCTCATGCAAAATTGGAAAAATTGGCAAAAGTTTGTATTCTGCGCAAAGGGGTTAATTATCTCTCGCTGATCATCCAGTGTCCAGCAGTCACACACTCAGTTCCAACTGATACGTGAAAAAGTCATATCATGAAGTGCACAAGTGCTTTTCTTGGGAGGACTTGTCTGCTTTTCTGGGGTACAGATAACTTTAAAAGCTCATCTTATGTACTATAAAGTTATTCATTTTAATGAATACTTACTGAGAAGTATTAGGCAAGGAGTCAGGGATAGCATAAGGACCCTGTCAACGTCAGCCACGGTGAAAGACTACAGAGAACAGACAATATTATTGTACTGCGAATTTGTGCTACATGAGATGAATTTTGCAATGTCAAATATTCAACATAATAATAACTAAAACAGAGAGAAACAAAATTACATCCACAAGAGGGATGAGCCCATCTGCAGTTTCTGTGAAGTGGGCCACCAGCAGCTGAACTACATGAAGTGCTCAGAATCCTCACCCTGGGAAGGGACAGTCTGAACATGTTTGTTGGTAGGTTTGCTCCGGAAATATTCTATGATTGGCAAGGTCCAAGAGACGCAGTACATCAAGATCTGTGAGAAGCTCAAAATGTGCATAGATGCATCTCTGACAGAAGTAGTGTGGCCATTTGCTTCTTACAGTGCTGTGAGAAAGTATTTTCCCCCCTACAGATTTTTTTTTTTTTACACTTATTAGTAAATGTTTCAGATCATCAAACAAACGTTAATATTAGACAAAGATAACCCTTGTGAATACAAATACAAAATGCAGTCTTTAAATGATGATTTACAGTGCATGCAATATGATGAATTAAATGATGCAATACAGTCTCTTCATAAAGATTTGGCAATGCCTTGAGGATGGTGCCCTTGAATTCTTCATCTAAAGTAGGCATTGCCTTCAGTGAGAGGAAAGAATGGAAGAGAACAAATTGAAGCACCTATTACTAAAACCCCATAAGTCACACTTGACTTGACTTGTGGGGTTTTAGTAATCAGTGCCTTCAATCATTCCATGTCCCCCACAGTGTATTCAGGCAAAGCATAGTAGTCAAGCAGGTGCTCTTGGCCAATATAGATGCTTTCCTGACTTTGTGAAAGGCAATAAACACCCATATCAGGGAGGTACACAGCCCAATATTTCTATTACAACAGCAGGCGGGAAGAAGTTGCTAGCAGCACTCAGAAAAGCTTAAAGAAGCTGATGCCTCTCAGCAAGAGTTGAGGAAAGGTTCTTCAATTTCTGCAACTTCCTTGCATACAGTTTAAAGTATTCATGTTTGCTCTCAAACTGTAATGTCTAGAACCGAATGAATGACCCACAGAGCACAATAAGCTCTGGATAATGACAGATATAAAGATGCTTGGGGTTCATTGGGTGATCAGGAAACATGCTGTTTGAAATACAGATATTCATAATTAAGAATTCCTATTTGGCTGGTTGAAATGGCTGGTGCATAAATCAACTCCACAACCTGTTCCAGTTTCAAAATCAGTTTCCAAATGGGTCATTCCATGTCAACTCAGCCAACCATGTACATGACACCTCTCCGATTTTGCTCATGCTTTGTCCAAAAATACTTAATTTGCATTCTTATCAGACAAATTAAACATTCATTCAATTAAATAAAAACTTTGAAAAAAAACTATCAACCACCCTATATATGAATATATTTTATGAAAAGGGGCATTTTGAGACTCTTTTTTTGGCAGGAATTTTTAAGTTCAGAAAATTGTTCAAACAGGACAGAGTTACATTGAAAGAGTTGAACAAACTAAAATCAGTTATAATAACATTGATAAAGGTTTCATCAATGAAAACCTGAGGTTAGCCTCCAAAATTATGCAAAATGGGACTTTAACCCCCAGTACACCATAACACGACCATGACCTCAAATACTGGGAAACCAGGTTACAACATATTGTCAACAATAGGTCAAGACGTGGTTTCAACACACACACAACATAATTTATTGGGACACGTGGTAGTATTCTGTTGTTACCAGGAAAAAAAATACCATTTATTCAGAATCATTTGGGACTTTACAAATTGAGGAAGAAGCAACGTGATTTACTGATGGTCATATTACGTAAGTACTGGCACGCACTGCGTTCATGAATTTTAGGTGTGTCTATACAACAGATAATATGCTGGAATCACACTCAAAATGGAACCTGTTCCTGGTCAGATAGCCAAGAAAGGATATTGTTGGCACGTTTCATGAATTTCACGCTGACGTCATCTTGTTACTTCTTCCTCTCGCATTTGCATTACTGGAATCCTTGTATGTTTATTCTAATAGAGTTCCAGGAAATTGACACTATCCTTGCTCAAGACATACTTGGGCCCTTCTTTTAACCGGTAGCTATATCTCATGTGATAAGAATCATAAACAATATAATTTAATGGGACACGTGGTAGTATAAGATCATACAAAGATGAACAAGGTTCATGCAAAATATTAAATTATCACCTCTCCTGCCAGAAAGATTTTGTGGAGCAAAGTAACAGCATATTCTGGGTGCATATTGAGACAAGCTGGGTAAAAAATAATATCACAGAAATGTTAAAATAATAAACTTGGGCTATCTCCACTGTTCATCAAAAATTATGTTCTACCATATAAATAATCTCAGAATAAACAGGTACTACAACATTCCAAAATAGTAGGGATGAAGCTGAAATTGTGAATAAAATCAAAATGCAATGACTTTCAGATCACATCAGCCAAGTTGTTATTTACAATAGAACATAGATGACATTTCAAATGTTGAAACTGAGACATTCTACATTTTTATCCACAAAATGAGCTTATTTCAAATTTTATGCCGGCTACAGGTTTCAAAAAAGTTGGGACACAGGCAAAAAAAAAAAGGGCTGAAAAAGCAATTAATATATAGAAGATTCAGCTGAAAGAACATTTAGCAAGTAATTAAGTTAACTGGTATCAGGTGTGTAACATGATTGGCTATAAAAGGGATGTCTTAGAGAGGCAGAGTGTCACAGGAGTAAAGATGGTCCGAGGATCTCCAACCTGTGAAGGTTTGCGTAAAAAAAAACTGTGAAATACTTTAAAAACAATGTTTCTCAATGTCGAATTGCAAAGGCTTTGAAGGTCTCATCATTGACAGTGCATAACATCATCAAAAGATTCAGAGAAACTGGAAAAATCTCTGTGCATAAGGGACAAGACCGAAATCCTTTACTGGATGCCCGTGATCTTCGGGCCCTCAGACGCAACTGCATCACTCACTGGCATCATTCTGTCATTGACATTACTAAATGGGCCCAGAAATACTTCAAGAAACTACTGTCTGTAAACACAGTCCGCCGTGCCATCCACAGATGCCACCTAAAACTCTATTATGCAAAAAGGAAGCCATTGTCGAGCATGATCCAGAAGCGCCGCCGTGTTCTGTTGGCCAATGCTCATTTAAAATGGACTGTAGCAAAGTGACAATATCCTGTGGTCAGACGAGTCCAAATTTGACATTCTTGTTGGAAACCATGGGTGTTGTGTCCTCCGGGCTAAGGAGGAGAAAGACCACCCCTCCTGTTATCAGCGTTCAGTTCAAAAACCAGCATCTCTGATGGTATGGGGATGCATTAGTGCATATGGTGTGGGACACTTGCATGTTTTAAAAAGCACCATGAATGCTAAAAGGTATGTTAAGGTTTTAGAGCAACATATGCTCCCCTCCAGATGACATCTATTCCAGGGAAGGCCTTGTGTATTTCAGCAGGACAATGCAAAACCACATACTGCAGCTATTACACCAGCATGGCTTCGTAGTAGAAGAGTCTGTGTGCCGAACTGGCCTGCCTGTAGTCCATGTCTTTCACCAATTGAGAACATTTGATGCATAATTGAAATGAAAAGTCCGTCAATGGAGACCCAAAACCCTCCAGCAGCTGGAAGCCTGTATTAAACAAGAGAGGGATCAAATTTCAAAGGCTAAACTCAAGAAAGTTGTCTCCTCAATGCCCAGACACCTCCACTCTGTGTTAAAAAGAAGAGGGGATGCTACAACATAGGAAACAGGCCCTTGTCCCAACTTTTTTGAGACCTGTAGCAGCCATCAAATTTGAAATGAGCTCATTTTGTGGATGAAATTGTAAAATTTCTCAGGTTCAACATTTGCTAAGTTATCTCTGTTCTATTGTGAATAAAATACTGGCTAGTGTGATCATTGCATTTTGATTTTATTCACAATTTACACTTTGTCCCAACTATTTCGGAATTGGGGTTGTAAGATATGTAACATTATTTTAAAAAGATTATGTATGGGTCAATCCAAATAGTTCGATGGTCTTAGTGAAAAATTCTTAATGGTACTAAAGTCACATTTCTTTTTCACATTCATACATGTAAATATAATAATAATAATAATAATAATAATAATAATAATAATATATTTTCGTAAAAAAACAGTTCATATGTCGACAATGTTATGTTCTAATATAGGGCAGCATCATTGTATTAAATTCATATCAGAGCATCTTTAGGATAAATAGGATCTTTAATATAAATAGGATAGTTTGGTTTTGGACATTACTGACCAAACCACAGCCTCCAGATCAGTAAATTCATTCACATGTGCAGAAATTCAATTTAATGGTGACTCTGATTATGTGTATGACAACATGAAGCGTTAAAGCCTCATCTTTTAGATCTTGAAAAAAGGTGATCACAGCATTACAATAACTTTTTACAAGCTGTTGAGTGAAATATCTTTTACTATACTTGGTTTTGGAACTTGGGGGGGAGGGGGGAATTGGTGATCTGTTAACATCTGCTAAAATCACAGATGCATATAGCCACTGGGTTTGCATGTTAGACATAAACTACAATTATTTTGCTGGAGGCTATTTGTTGTAATATAAACTCAAAAACTATTAATATCAATGTTTTGTGGGAAATATGGTCAAACTCTCACTGTTTGTGGTGATTTTGTCAACATTTCTGAAACATCAAAACCTTTGAAAATCGCTCAAACCATAGCACACTGGTATTTACTGGAAAGCTCTCATCAAGCACTTTCCAATGAATGTCAACACTGTAGGGTTTAGACGATTTCAAAAGATTTTCTCCTCTTTGAAATTTTGACCAAGTCACCAACTGCAGTGAAAAGGGTTAAGGTCACAGTAAAGTGAAAGTCTAAGGTAAAGGTTCAAGTTGTCAGTTAATGTAAAACTGCGTTATAATGGTGCTTTAGAAGGGTTTTTTTAGCTTAATTTTTGGAACCTTGGGAGGAAAATCATTGCACAGATAGGCTAGATTTTTCTCTGAAAATACCAGGAAATAGTGTTTACAGCTCATTAATTTTTCTAATTTTTCTGGCGGAGGTTCCCCAGATCCCCTCCTTGCTGTGTCCCCCCTTTCAGCAATTCCTGGATCCTCCCCGATTTGGCTGAGCGGCGCAGAGTGCGCACACGTCACCGAAACCTCACAGGCTGGTTTCCAGAATGTCAGGCATATTTCAATGCAATAAATATTTACAGCAACCACTGTTTAATGTTACTATCAGAATCAGGACATAAATTATAGTATCAATATCGATTGTCCTGATGTCAAAGGCGGCTGGTACACGTAATGGAAACTCGACCTGGCTTAATCAACGCAGCTGAATCTGTGATGCAAACTAACGATTTCACAAAGTATATGTATAATGCTTGCATTCTATGCTCAGTATAGCCGCTTGCACATTGGACGCAAAACCAATTTTTTGCAGGACTGATTACATTCAAAGGCCACGTTTCCCAGATTCATTTAAGAAGATCTTAGCACTAAGAGCTTCTTTAGATCCTTCTTAAGGCTCCAGTAAGAAGGAAATGCGTTTCCCAGATTCCTTCTTAGCCTAAGATGATCTTTTGTTAAGAAGAATTTGAAAGAAGGGTCTAGAGCACTCTCGACACCCTTCCGAAACACTGTAGATACAGTCTCGAAATATTTTACCAAAATATAATTTCCCAAATTTTTCCCTAATATTTCCGGTCTTCTTCTCCTTGACCACTTGTTGTACGCGCTATATGTTGTGTTCTGGGGTCAGCATTTATGGTTTTAACAGTTTCATGTTCAAGATTTCATAGTTCATGTCCATTTTTCATGTCAGTTTTAACAGTTTCTTGTATTAGGACATTACATTTCATAATTCATGTTTGTTGTCCATGTTTTTACTTTTCCATGTTTTTGTTTTTGCCAGGTCTGCCAAGCCACTCCACCGCTTGTCTGCGTTCCACCCCGTGCCTTCGTTGTTGCACATTTCAGAGCTCTGGTTGGCTTTGGTATTTCCCCCTTCCTTCTGTGCTGTGCTGGATTCGGGGCTGTCTAAGCTTAATTGACAATTAACTGTTTTTAAGTTACTAACATTTACTAACACTCACTAGGTGGTGTAATTCTTAGATAGGCACATTACTAATATTACTAATTTAGACAGGGAGTTTATTGTCATGATTCCTGCTTTGCTATTTCAAGTCTTGCAGTGCTATTCTGTTTTGAACATTCATGCTGCTTTCAAACTGCATACTTAATTGGTACTTAAGCTGAGCACGCTCACTCTCTTAATGAGCAAGTCTTGTCATCCAATCTTAGTCCATGTCATGATCATGCCATGCCTCTTGTTTCTCCTTCTCCAGGTGTTGCCCGTCATGTGTTCTGATTAGCCTTTATCTGGATGCGGTGGAAGTTGGCTGGCAGACAGTGTCTCAAGTTTTGTTGCCAAGTTTTGTTCCAAGCTCATGTTCCCAAGTCTTGTTTCAAGCCCTTGTTCGTAAGTCTTGTCTTTGATATCTTTAGTCATTGTTTATTTTTGTTCTTGGATTTCTGCCTGGAGTTTCCAATGGTTATTTTGTTCTTGCCGCTTTTTGCTCTTTAGTTTATTAGCTCTGTGAAGCTCTCTTTAGTTTGTGTTTTGCAACTCTTTGGGCCAAGATTTTTGTTGGCCCTCGTGCCAGTTTTGTTTAATTTCATTAAATCCCCTTTTCCCTTCCACCTCGCATTTGGTGTCTTCCTGGTCACGCATCACTATATATAAAGCAACTTGAGCTGCATGTCTCAAATCAAGTTGAATAAAGTTTCACCGCATAATTTCACTCTTGTAATGTAATAATTGTATTTTATGTTTTCATTCTGATTTTTCTAAGTTCTTATCTGTGTAATTGGTTCAGTTTGTTTTCAGACGTTCTGCTGCATGCACAGTGGCATTACGCGCGTTCATTCTTAACATTATACGCCACTTGCTTAATCAAAACCTCATTTGTAGGCACGTAAGTATGTGGAACACTTGGTTCCTCTGACATCAATTGATCGATTGAGCTCCAGTTCAGAAGGCAGTTAAGAAGGGCACAAAGACACTTGTAAAGACGGGTACTGAGAATGCATCTGGGAAACACTCAAGGCTCCCTTTGAGCTCAACTCTTCTCTGGAGCCTTCTTCACTCCTTAAGAATGCTCTTAACTGGGAAACGTAGCCAAAGTCACATTCGCATCTTTGCTTTGACTTTGAATGTAATCTGTCGTGCGAAAAAATTCATTTCCCGTCCAATGTGCAAGCGGTTTAAAACTATTATTGTGACTGTCACTTAGGTTTTATCGTTTTAAGAGGGGGACAGGAACACAGCCTGATTGCTATGATCTCATACTGAGTTAAGATCACATATTGTGTTGAAGATTTTATTTCAACATTATTCATTTTATTCACAAATATTGATTTTTTTTTTTTTTTTTTTTTAGTCATTTTATTGCTTATACTAATCAATAACCGTTTTATGTAGGCTGCAAAAACACACACACACACACACACACGTAGTTCACATACTGCAGTGCAAACACAGACAGACACACACATACAAGCAATTCAGTTCACACATGCATGAGCAGCTCACACACAAGCAGCGCGCTTCTGTATTTCCTTAGTAAGCAGGCTTCTGTTTAGTTGATTCAAAAAACATAATCAGAGGAGGTATTTGATTTCTGTAGCTTTGATCAACATTTGTTCAGCAAAATCATTATTTGCTACTGAAAACATACTCAATTGAATTATTTGTAATAATTTGATATGCATCGAGTTCATCCACTGGTATCTCTTTTTTTCATCAGAGTGTGGCTGTCCACTGTAATGCGTATGCGTCTCTGCATTCCTGAGGGGTTACCTAACTGAGATCTCAGGTTATCTGGCCAATTGTAGCGCGAGAATGAAAAGGGGAAAGACCATATTTGCCTGGAGATAAGGGTATAAAACGGTGTGCACAAGTCGGTCAGGGTGGGAGTTCTTCAGTTATGTTATGTTTTATTTATTTGACATGGACATCACAAATCACATTGGACGAACCAGATGCGTTGCTTACAGTGTATATAGCACAAGTGCTAGTTTTCAACACCTGTCCACAGGAGACTTTTCTAAAAGTATAGTCTAAAACCTAAGTGCAAAAGGAATATATATACATACAAACTTGTAAATTTGGCATCATCAACCCATTACCCAAGACATTAACAAATGAAAGGGGGAAAACAAACACGAGCAAAAAAACAAAAGCAGACATAATCATTCAAGTTACCAGTCAAAAACTATACATGTGAGCATTGTTGATATGATTTCAACCATCTTTTGAGTCCTCTGTTAAACACATTACCCTCTGTCTCTAATTTTAGCTCCGCGGGTAAAGAGTTCCAGAGGAACTCTGCTTTACATTTATCAACATGACACAAAGCCAAATTTTTCTTTTTCAGAATCTGTCTCTCTCCAATTGCTTGAGGATGGGGGAATCTCAATATGTTGAAGAAAATCCACAACATATTTGGCGAGCCAACGCCGAGCCAGTCGCCAAAGGTTGGTTACTTGTAAGAGTGGACGGTCTTCTGGTGCTTGAAGATGGGGCAGAGAGCACAAACACATCCTAAGATGCTGGCAAACTAAAGATAAGGTGAGCAATTTAATAGATAAGTGAGGCTGTTGTTTTGTGTTGTCTCGCCCATATCTGGAGCACTGGAGACAAGTAACCTTTCGACTCAAAGAATCTAGACACTAAATTGGGGAAATTAAAAGAAGAGGGACAGAATCTGCAGAATTGGTATGTAACTACTAACCACTAACGCAGTGGTTCCCAAAGTGGGGGGCGCAGAGCAATTGCAGGGGGGGTGCGGGGTACGGGAAGCGAATTCTCCCCCCCCCACTAGAGTTCCGGACACCAACAGAAAATGATTTGCATACAGTCCATTCGCTTCCCAGAATTGTGCTATTACATCGTAAATGCCTGCCTTACTCTCAACATAACTGTTCGCCAAATCATTCATCTGGCCTGCCATTTTCATTAATAATTTGTTATGAATGTATTTGTTCAAATATTTTAAGCTGGTAAAATGAGCTGGTTACAATCAATGTAATCTCGCGATACCCAACTCGTCGCTTTTTATCCTGCACTGATCTGGCATATTGATAATAAAATGGTAAGTGACACCGAACAAATTCCGATGAATATAAAGCAGAAATAACCGAGATAGCGTCATCTTATTCTCGATAATTTGAATGCTCTGTAGGTCTACAGATTATTTTTATTTAGCCTTGCAACTGAACGTTACAAGCATATCGGCAGGTTTGCCATGTGGTGTTCATGAATTTTTTTCGTACTTCGCTGACGGCTGTTAATATAGGTTGTTTATGGTGCTTTCTTTCTGCATCATAGAAACATAATTTTAAGTAGACGGCTATACTCCGGCTGAGGGGTGTGATACAGCCTAATGATTTTATACTTTAAAAGCGGCTTTGAATTATTAAATTTTCATGCCCTTAATTGGAAAATTACGGTGGCCGTTTCCAAACCTGCGAATCGTTTTTAATGTTTCCAGCTAGGCTAGACAAAAATCATCTGTTCTGAGCTTTCATATTTTCTAGAATAAGCTGACGCGATCTCGGTTAACGTATTTTAACTTAAAAGTGCGAGGCCAGTGAAGAGAGAAAAATGTAGCCGTCTCTGACACTCCTTCAGCGGTCCGGCACAAGGTCGCTGATTGGCTGTATGCAAGTACATTTCTGTTGGTGTCCGGAAAATGCATAAATAGCAATGTTGTTGAATATTAAAAAAATAAACCTGTTACACTGAACATAATTACACAGTTAAGGTGCTTGAAAACAGTTACACTTAAAATAATTACACCGTGGTTGTTTGTTATTTTGTTATTTCTAATTCTAAAAGTATCCTAGTTGTAGTTTATGACAACCTACAGTTTATGACCGTTTACTTATATTTTTTCAAAGAAGGTTGAGGTTTATGTTAATTACAATGTGTGAAATAAACTGCAATGGACAAACTGCATATGTATTACCTATTTTTTTGGGGGGGGGGTGGGCGCAAAATTTTTCTTATGTACCAAAGGGGGACCCAGCAGAAAAAATTTTGGGAACCACTGCACTAACGAATGAATTTGCAAGAAGTTACTGCAAGTGTTTGAAATCGTAGCGCGTTCTGTTGCTGGTTTGTTGTATGACTGTTTGTTATATGTGAGGCCTGTGCTAGAGACCCTAAAGGGAGGGAATAAACCTGCAGGCCTCCCCGATTATGGTTGGGATACGGCCCAGACCTAGAGGAGGTGCTGGGAGCCGTTTTTATGGTTCTAGGATCGATCCATTTTTATATAGGATCCATTTTATAGAGAGGTATTGGATCTGGTTTTTATGCAATATTGTCTGTCTTGTCATTGGAATGGGCTTAGAGTAAATGTGGAGAGGAACAGTGGTCTTGTTGTGTGTTTCATTAGTTGGGAGTGTTAATAGTGCACTAAATATAAATAAATAACCCCTAGTTTACATGCAGTAAGTTAAAATTAATATTAATGGTCATTACTATTTGGCAGAATAAAAGAAGTAGTAAATTGCATGTATTAAAAGCATTTTAGCATTATTTTGATTGGTGTACTATCATCGTTGAATAGGTGAGGAAAGAAAATGATTTGGCCAAGAAATGAAATTTGGATTAAAAGATAAACAATGACGATTACTGCAAAGCTGGCAGATAGAGGGAAAAAAGGATTAAAAGAAGGGAAAAAAAGGCAAAAGCAACTTCCTATGTTTGAAGGAAAAAAAATCATAGAAAAAGAGAAATGGAACTGAACAAGAAAAACCATTGATTAGACAACTAGATGGTTATAAATTAAACATAGCACTGGTTTAGGAATGCGTAACAAGACACGAGCGGAGTGAAAAGGGAGAGGAGAAATCGCATAAGTGTGTTTATATTATAATCTGTTTACTGTCCGTATTGAGCAGTGTAACTAGTAAAATAGACATATAGCAATTTAATATGTGGAGAAAAATAATTCGGCTAAGTAGTAACATTTAAATTTAAATTAGTTCATAGATAACAAGTGAACACCTGTGGAGGAATTAAGAGAGCAATGTCCTACCTTTGAGAATGATATAAAAATGTTAAATAAGTGGGCAAAAAGGACTAAAAAAATAAATAATAAAAAAAAAGGACAGACTAACAGAGTAGAAGGGAAGCGAAAAGAAGGGAAATTTGATCTTGCAATATGTGAAAAAATAAAAATAATGGGTATAATGACAAATTAGGCATCGGAGGCAAAAAAGGGATAAAAAAGAATAAACTGAGCCGGCAGTTCTTGAATTGTTTGGAGAAAGAGGAACGTAAACATGGAGGATCAGGAGAAATGGTTTGTAAAACAAAATGGAGCTGTGCCTCAGTCCACGCCCTCTTAAAAAATGTGGCAGCTGAAGGGGCGGGAGCATAAAAAGGAGATTGACATTCCGAAGTCAGAGAACGAAAGAGGAGAAAAGAGGGTCTAAGTAATATGATTTCATTTGGAATTTTCTTAATTTGTTTAACAAGAATAAGTCTTCTCCAGAAAATGAGTCATGTGAAGGATCAAATTTTATAACGAGTGTGTGATTTAAAAAAGGGACTGAAAGCTTTCCTGACCGAAGAAATTTAATTAATAAATTCATGATCTTTTCTCTGTTTTTATACAGGAGTGGACCAACAATACAAGACGACGAAATGACTAATAAACTTTCCTTGATTTTTAACGTTTACAGGAAAAGATCCAAGCCCAAGCAAGAGGAAAAGCAGCGAAAGTATGATGACTGAAGTTTTGTTCATTGTTGTATGCATCTAACACATTTTATTGAAACTTTTCCACAGAGTGCGCACTGCAAAAGAGAAGAGAGTAAGATGACCTTGAGTGAAAAGATAAGCTGGCCAGCTAAGGATTCAATTATGGGGTTGCAACTTAAAAGAGATTCTTACAAAATAATTTTGGGGAAATAAATTTGGAGTATTAACACAAGAGAAAGACTAAATTCAAATGGTGCACCATATGATTGGAAAAGTCGACAATTGAAAATTGAAAATAAATGTGTAACGTATCTTGCATTGTTGTCCCAAAATTTCCAAAATTTTAAGCAGCAACAGACTGTAAAAATAGGAACACGCTATCCATTGTTTCTCTTCCGAATGATGCAAGCAGAAGAAATAAATGAGCAACTGTTGAATTTCATTCCAACCTCATAAGTTTGAATGATCTGATGTAGTTTCGTTTTGAAATTCCATTCAAGTTCACGAATGGTAATACTTCGCGAATGCCATAGCTGGCCAGCTAACTCATATTGATAATGCTTAATATAGACGTAAGCGGTGCAGAAAACATGCCTGAAGCAGCAAAGTAAAATGCAACATTAACACATCATGCAGATATAGGACAGAGACATTTTTATCCACAAAATGAGCTTATTTCAAATTTTCTGGCTGCAACAGGTCTCAAAAAAGTTGGGACACAGGAAAAAAGGGCTGAAAAAGCAATTGATATCATGTACCATTTAATGAAAATATAAGCTCATTTTGAATTTGACGGCAACAACGCATCACAAACAAGAGCCATCTGGCAATGGTGTATCCCCCCCGGCCCCCCACATTCATGGATTAACTGCTCAAGAAATTCCTAAATACCAAAAGGCACATCTGCATGATATACCAGATCTACACATCAAATTTCGTGAAGAAATATTGAACGGTTTTTGAGTTCTGCCCCGGAAACGAGATGTTTACGGACGTACGGACAGACAGACATAGCTATCGCTATATACCCCCGCATTATATGCGGATAAAAAGGGATAAAAAGTTGGGACAGGGCCGTGTTTACCATTGTGTAGTATCCCCTCTTCTTTTTACAACAGTCCGTAAACATCTGGGAAATGAAGGGCACCAGTTGCTGGAGTTTTGGAAGAGGAATGTTGTCCCACTCCTGTCTGATGTAGGATTCTAGCTGCTCAACAGTCCTGGGTCTTCTTTGCCGGACTTTCTGTGTAATGATGCGCCAAATTTTTTTGATTGCTGAAAAGTCTGGACTGCAGGCAGGCCATTTCAGCACCTGGACTCCTCTACTGTGAAGTCATGCTGTGGTGATGGATGTTATGTGGTTTAGCTATGTCTTGCTGAAATAAGCCAGACCTTCCCTAAAAGATGTTGTCTGGATGGGAGCACATGTTGTTGTAAAGCCTTTTCTGCATTGATAGTGCCTTTCCAGATGTGTAAGCTGCCCACAGCATAGGCACTAATGCGAAGTCCATACCATCAGAGATGCAAGCTTTTTTTTTTTCCTTTTTATTTTGCACAAACATATCATTTAAAATAGTATGAACAATTATTGTGATTGAGATGTGCAAAGGGGAGGTATGAAACCCGAAGGGGCTTATATAAAAACCTCACCCATGAAAAACATAATCAAAAAATAAAAAAAATTTTTGTAACAGATAAAAACAAAAGATAAATAACGAAAAAATAAGTGAAAAAAAGTAAACAAACGTTTGAGTGATTGTACAGTGAAAAAAAACAAAGAAATAATGTAGAAAATAATGATATATGCAATAATAAGAGGAAGGAAAAAGAAAAAGACAAGTAATAAACAACATCACATAAATGTCTTATATTAGATGGTATATGGTTTGACTGACAAGGTACCTTTTGAGAGCCTTTTTAAATGATTTTATATAAATAATTTTTTTCAAATGGTTAGGTAGCTGATTCCAGAGATATGGACCTTGATGTCATATTGCAAATTGCCCAAGAGTAGTTCTATAGAAGGCAGTGTGGAGATCAGAAGAGTTTAATGTCTGGTAACTATGGACTAGATTGTTGGACACAAACATATGGCAGAAACTTGGAGGTAAAAAATTCATTCTATGCTGAAACACAAATAAACAGATCTGATACACATTTATGTCATAAAAATTAAAAATAGCAAGTTTTTGAAACAGAGGGCCAGAGCTCGCAAGTGGTTCAGAGTAAGTAATCATTCTAACAAATTGTTTCTATAAAGTAACAAGGTGTTTAAGGCTGGTTTTGTAAGTGCTTGCCCATACAAGATTGCTATAAGAAAGAAAAGGATATATTAAAGTATAATAAAGTGATATAAGAATTTTTCTAGGCAAAACATGTTTTATCCCGCTGATGACACCAATGTTATTGGCAACTTTATTACTGATAAATGATATATGTTGTTTCCAATTTAATTTTTCATCTATGTAGACACCTAAAAACTTAGCATATTGCACTCTAACAAGAGAGTGATTGGCTATGTAGGCATCTTTATCAAAAGATATTTTTTCTTATTCTTTGGTGTGACTAACATATAGGATGTTTTTTTTAATATTAAGAGATAATTAGTTTATTAATTTATCTTTTTTGAACCAATGATTAACAAGTTCAGCATTTGTTTGAGTAATTAAGTCTTCATAATTTCGATTCGACATAAACATATTCGTATCATCAGCAAAAATGATTAAAAACATGCTTTTTGAAACCAGATATAAATAATTTACATAAATAATAAAAAGCAAAGGACCAAGAATAGAACCTTGTGGTAAACCACAAGTTAATTTCCTATAACTGGGATCAGAACCATTCCAAGGAACAAGCTGTTTGCGGTTATTGAGGTAGTTATGGAATCATTGAAGCTCAATTCCCCCTATACCATGCATCTGCAATTTTTTAACAAGAAGACTATGATCAACAGTATCGAAAGCTTTAGACAGGTCTATAAAAACCCCAATAGTGAATTCATTATTATATGAAGCCCTTGAAAATCGATCAATTAATTGAACCAGAGCCATCGCAGTAGAGTGTTTTTCTCTAAATCCATATTGATGAGAGTAGAGAAGATTGTGATCATTTAAATACTGTTAGTCTGTTGTAAACAATTCTTTCAAGTACTTTGGCCAGACAAGGAAGAATAGATATTGGTCTATAATTTGAAAATTTAGACATTTCATCAGATTTATATACCGGGATTACTCTGGCCCATTTGAATTGGTCAGGACAGCGACCTGTTGCAAGTGAACAATTCAATATATGAAGAAGAGGTTTCATAATAGCAGGCAAACATTTCTTGAGGAGACCAGGCTTCAGTCCATCATGACCAGCTCCCTTAGGTTTGAGTTCAGTCACAATGTCCTTGAGCTCAGCTGCCTCGATCATCCTGAGCCTGAAATGTTTGGGAGGAGCCTGTATTTCAGGAAGTGTCATAGAGCTATGGGGTATATTGGCAGTGAGTGAGGGTCCACTGTTAACAAAAAAATCATTAAATCCATCAGCAATTTCTACAGGGTCAGTTACTAACTTACTTTCCAGTGCCCCTTGAAATTCATCACATAATATTTTATCAGAAGGAGTCTTTTTCATAATGTCATCAATAATTGGTTGACTTCATATTATTACCAGACTCGTTAAATTTAGTTTCATAATGTTGTCTCTTAGCAATTCGAAGGAGAGGATGAAGTTTATTTCAGTAAGAGGAATAAAATTTAAAGTTCAATGGAGACGGGCTGGTAAGGTATGTTTTATCGATTTTATTCTTTTTCCTTAGAGATTTCTTTGGCCCCTTAGTGAGCCAAGATGTAGATTTTTTGGGGCGCATTTTTGTGTTCTGGTAAGGGAAAGCAATGTCAAATAGTTTAGAGAATAATTTAGAAACTATATCATATGCTTTCTGGGCATCTTCTTCCATCCCCACAGAAAGCCATGAATTTTCATGGAGGGACAGAATGAACTTTGCTGTGTTAGCCTGACAGAGGTTTCTATGGCCCTCATTTATCAAAGTTGCGTACACCAAAAAAAATGGGTATACGCCAATTCTCCCGCAAGAATCGGCATTTATCAATCTGAACGTGAGCGAACGGTCTGCAAAAATTTCTTGCCAGCTCTGACCAGGTGTACGCAAATCTGAAAACCGCGAACAACATGCAGGAATGAGTGCAGCTGTTAAAATGAGTAATAAACCATATGCAGCGATGCGGAGGTCATGCTGTAGACTAAATAGCCTAAATGAATGGATAAATAAACGAATAAAAGCAGGTTGTTTCCAAATATAAGTGTCATTTATTTCTCTACACAGATGTAATTATTTATTTAATAGCCTAAATTTATTTAATAAATAAATTGCTCCAGTGTTGAGAAATTAGTTACTCTTATTTGGAAACAACCTGCTTGTCAGGCCAGACGGCTGACAATTACAATCAATTTGATTAAACACAATGCACAGCTTGGCAGATATGCAGTGTATGTCAGATGCTCATCCAGTCAGATATACAGGTATAGCCTACTGAACAACAAAATAAACGAAAGTTAGCCTAATTAAAGGCAGACTGGAAAATGAGTTTGCGCGTAATTATTTTAGAAAATCAAATTTATTACTAGCACGTGCATTTACACTCGTTTCATCAAACTTTTCTTATTGTGCGGTCCCTTCGACTGAGTAACCATAAGAGTAGGCCTACATTAACTCACTAGCTAGCTTGCGTTTCTTTTGTTGCTCAGTAGCCTACATAGATGCCTACGGACACTTCGACCGTGATCACATTTTGACAATGGCAGATCTTCCATTGTTAGAGGAATAAGCTTCTGTCCGAAGTGTGAGGAACTTTCGGCACAGAGATCTCCTCCGGGAAAGTGACGAGTGGCTGCTCGTTTTGTGTGGCAACCAATAAAATGACTTGGAGTAACACGGATAACAGTACAATAAAGAGTGATCTCTGCAGTCTGTATTTTACCATTTACCCTCATGGTGCTCCGATCGAGGCGGGGGGGACTCATCCATGTCCCCACCGGCTCGTATTGCCACGATGGAGAGGGAGCCTATCAGGGCTGTGACAGCTGAAGGTTCGAGTCTGGTTGGCCTCCACCGGTCCCTGCGCTGTTGCAACCCGTCTTTTGGAGGCGATCTTAAAATCGGACCACTTTTTTAACCTACATGTTTTTTAACCTATATTGTCAATTAGGCAATAGGCTACAACATGAAATATCGTGGATCTATAAATTGAATTTATTAAGGCCGATGTTATTCGCACTTTTACGCGTGGCCAGTGCTACATTTTTTTCTTGACCACGCAAGTGTTGTTCGCAAGTTGATGACCATTCCAGGGTCGCTTAGAAAGCACCGCTTTAAATAAGTTTGGCCAATAATTTTTTTTGCTTTGGACACACTTAAAATAAGTGTGGGCAATGGAGAAATGTGCGTCTTGGCAACAATAATAAGTGCGTATAACAATAATTTTGGTCATTTAAGTGCGTCCAAGCCCAAAACTTAAGTCACTTCGATTTATTAATGAATTAAATCAAACCTCTGCTGCTCTCGGTTTTCCACCCCAACGGTGTTTACCGCAGCAGCAATAGTTTTCTAAGCTGCAGCTTACTGGGCTCCCTTTATGCCACTCCTAAGACTTCCAAATAAAATAATTTTGTCTATCTCCATCTATCGTCGGCCTGCTGATAAAACCTCATATCTTCAAAATGATAAACTTTACAGGAGAGCAAAATAAAAAAAAAATATATATATATTTTGCATGTAAGAATGCAGTTGAGCTGTGCTCGGGTAGGATGACTATTTTTCTCCAAGAATGTATCCATTCAATGAAATTTGGTATTTTGCAATGTTTATGCTATTATCGTGGACATACGAGTTTTTGTTTCTCATCAAATTGTAGATACGAGGTTTATCAGCAGGCCGACGTTATTTCCTCCTCAGTTAAGTTCTGTCTTCTTCGCCGTCTTGTGAGAGTCCCTGTTGTAAAGTGGGCAGGACTATGCCTCCCCGAGCATGAATTTATATGGGCGTGTCATGTAAATTACGATGGTTTCGGCCGCCAGATTTATCAATGCCTCGGCAGTTCTACACCTAAATCTGCCACGTACAAGCTTTTAGGAAATCAGACGTGACACCAGGCGAACGATGATATTTACACTAGAATCTACACCAGATCCTACGCAAGTTTGATAAATGAGGGCCAGTATGTGCTAAATGAAACAGGGGGAGGTGATCAGACAGATCAGCAAGCAGGACACCAGATATCCCTGGGCCCTCAACTTAGTTGGTTAGTATGTTATCAATAAGAGTTCTATTTGTAGCTGTAATTCTTGTAGGTTTGGAGATAAGAGGGAAAAAAGCAAGGGCATTCCGATGGTCAACAAAAGCACAGAATTGAGGGTGCATCAGATTTATATTAAAGTCGCCCAACAGATAACACAATTTCTTCTCTGATGATATTTTACTCAAAGAGGTAGTTTAACAATTTATAAATAAATTATGGTTGGAGTCAGGAGGCCTGTAAATGCAGCCAATAATAACCTTGGTCTTATGCACACTTAGTTCAATAAATATGGCTTCAGCTTCCTTTCCAAGGGGAGTTGTAAGGTCAGGGCGAAGAGAGAAATTTAGTTCCTCTTTTAGAAACGAAGATACACCACCACCAATCCTGTCCTGTCTCTGACAAGGAATGTGATTATAGTCCTGAATGTTAAATTGGGACACTTTCTCATTTGTCGACTAAGTTTCTGTTAAGGCAATTATCTTAAACTGAATAGAAAATAAGGAAAGATAATCTGTAATGTGAATAGAGGCCACTAGATGGCAGCATTTACCTTTTTTTGTTAAGCCCAGACTGGAGCTATGTTTGGACATGTTTCACACATGTCTGGGGCAAGTCCCCGAAAATAAAAAAAAAAGGTCTAAATGTGGGTGGGGTCTGCAAAAGAGTATATAAGGAGTAGAATTGAGACAGTAAAGTAGTAGGAGAAATTGCAAGATGAAGGATACGTGTGACCAGACCTGTCATTTCTGTTCAAGACCTGTGAAGTTTCTTTTGTGGATTTTTGCCAGTGTTTGAGCCTTTTTCCTCACCCAGCACATCACCAGGAAACCCACCAAAGGGACTGTAAATATTTCTGTTTTTTGTATTCAATCTTGGTCAGTAGATTAGTTAGTAGTTAGTTTGTCTTTGTTAAAAATTAAATGTGTTTAAGTTTTAAAACTGTGTCTGTCATCCCTTGCTGTTGCTGTTGTGTTGTAAATGTAATAACAAATTGGGGCCATAACAAATCAATAAGGTGTTATGGCCCCAATTTGTTATTACAATTTACAACACAACAGCAACAGCAAGGGATGACAGACACAATTTAAAACTTAAACACATTTAATTAAACAGACAATTACAACTAACTAATCTACTATCTACAACTAAGACCAAGATTGATTTACAAGAAAAACCGAAATATTTACAGTCCCTTGTTTTGGTGGGGTGGCTTAGTGATGTCCTGGGTGAGGAAAATGCTCAAACACAGGCAAAAATCCACAAAAGAAACTTCACAGGTCTTGAACAGAATGACAGGTCTGGTCACATGTATCCTTCTTGCAATTTCTCCTACTACTTTACTGTCTCAATTTTTTTCCTTATATGCTCTTTTGCAGACCCCACCCACATTTTTTTTTTTAATTTTCTGGGACTTGCCCCAGACATGTCCAGGACATGTCTAAACTAGCTCCAGTCTGGGCTTAATAAAAGAAAGGTAAATACTGCCATCTAGTGCCCTCTATTCACATCACAAAGGTCTTCGTTATGTTTAGGTAAACTCCTAATATTTAGATGGGAAAATGACAAGGAATCCTCAATACTGGTGTCCTTTTCAGTAACAAGAGTATTGAGGGATTCCGTAGTGAAATATCGACAGAGAGTCTTGCAGGAACCATTGCAGAGGATAATATCAGGGTCAGCATTATCATATGATGAGAGATGTTGAGTGGAAAAAGTAATAAAATCAGGTTCCTCATCAGATAAGTATGAAACATTCAACATTTCATCACTAGAAGACATAGTTTCAAGAACAGAAAATAAATTTAAACAGTCAGATAGGAATTGTTTAAAAAATAAATGGTGGGCAGCAGTCATTCAAGAGGTTCATTGGAAAACTTATGAGGAGGGTGCACTATGAGCTGGACGTACTTGAGGAAGCCAAAGTTCCCTTGCTTCCATGCTTTTCTGAGCTGTGGCAACAGTTCTTTCCTGCGGACTCTCTCTGAGAAATCCTCATTAATGAAGTAGTTAGTTTGTTGTGATTTACGAAATGAACCAAGTGCGACAACCAGTAGAATGCAAAAAGGAGGCTTTATTTCTGAAGGGGGAAACCCCCCAACAGAGCTGGCAACGGTACAAAGTCCACAATCCAAAAACAGTATCCAATGGGCGTAATCCAGAATCGTAACCAGGGCACCAATAACAAAGTTCGTGGTCAGACAAAAAGGGTTCGGTACACAGGCGTAGGTTTGGAGGAGAAACAAACGCATAAGCCAAAGACAGTCCGAATCCAAAACCAGGGCAGTAATCACAAAATCAAGGTCGGGCAGAAAAAAGGTCAAAATTCACAGATGCAACAATATCCAAAAAGGGCAAACCAAAAACAATAGTCGGGCAATCCAGTCAGAAAGATAAACACTGAGATATCGAGGCGAGAAACGTAGCACAAGAAAACTAGGGAGAGCGATCTGACAAGAAAGTGTACCAAACAGACATCTTATATACACACATGACCAGGGAGAACAGGTGCAATCAGTGGGAACAATGATCAGGGAGAAACACATGAGGGATAAACTAATTACATGAATTTGGCTGTAGCCAAAACGCAGACAGGGATCACAAGACAAACCTAAGTACAAAACAACAGCTCCGGTTAAGGAGTACTAAAGTGCCAAGATAAAAGAAAAGGAAAGCACAAAGTATAAGTGGAAATCCACAGAAACTAGCAGCAGAGATAATTAGGAATAGGCAAGGAGGCGGAGACTAGAATAGGGCGACAGCTGAGAGATCATTAGTCAATTAGTAAGTGCAGCTATACAATCCCAAGTGCTTGTTAGTAAGTTAGTCCAAATATACAAGGTTAGTGTGGATTAGTATTGAGCAAAAACAATAAACTGTTAGTATGTGTTAGTAAGACAGAAAAAGAGAGAGAGGAAGGAAGAACACGAGATAATGAAAGAAGATTGAAACCCAGAAACCAATAAATCACCCGAATGAGTGTCACACAAGACAAGGGACCGTGAGCAAAGATACACACCTGACAAGACAGGGGAGACAAAGTGCAAAGCATGAAAATGAAAACATGGCTAGGAAACTAAATGATCTAAACATGAAAAATAATAAACAGGTAATCTAAATAACCAAAACACAAAACACAATCCTAAGAATAGTCAGACAGGCAGTGGTCACTAAACACAAGAATCCTTAACATGGCAGAGCCAGGCACAGAACTTAACATGACATGCAGGAATCAGAATCACAACAGTACCCCCCCTCTTAAAAAACGCCTCCAGGCGTTTCACCTTGGTCTGGGGTGGTTGGCATGAAAGTCTCTGATTAAGTCCTTATCCAAGATGTGGCGTGACGGTACCCAACTGCGGTGTTCCGGTCCGTAACCCTCCCAGTCGACGAGGTACTGCAGTCCCCGGCCTCGCCGACGACAATCCAGGAGGGCACGGACCGTGTAGGCTTCGCCTCCGTCGATGATCCGGGCGGGTGGTGGGGGATCAGGTCCAGAGGACAGGGGGTGGGTTACAGCAGGGTTGATTTGTGACACATGGAAAGTGGGGTGTATACGTCGCATAGACAGGGGGAGACGGAGGCGAATGGCAGTGGGGCTCAGGACCCTTTCAATGGTAAAAGGGCCCAGGTATTTGGGGAAAAGCTTACCCCCGTTACCTCTGAGGGGGATGTCCCTAGAAGACAGCCAGACCCGCTGCCCAGGTCGGTACGTAGGAGCCGCAGTGCGTCTCTTGTCGGCCTGCTCCTTCATCCGGGCGACTGACCTGAGCAGGGCCTGGCGGGTGGTAGTCCAGGTGCGTCTGCACCTACGGACGAATTCGCGGGCTGAGGGGACAGCTACTTCCTCCTCCTGAGACGGGAACAAAGGGGGCTGGTAACCCAGGCAGGCTTTGAATGGGGAGACGCCGGAGGCAGCAGAGGTGTGGCTATTCAAAGCGTATTCCACCCACGGCAACTGATAGCTCCAGGAGGAGGGGTTCCTAATACAGAGACATCTTAGCACACTTTCCACACACTGGTTAGCTCGCTCGGTCTGGCCATTAGTTTGGGGATGGAATCCTGATGATAAACTAACTGAGGTGCCTAGTGCTTTAAAAAATGATTTCCAAAAGAGTGCAGTGAACTGGGGGCCGCGATCTGAAGTGATGTCGGTAGGTATTCCGTGGAGTCTAATAACATGTTGAATGACAAGGTTGGCAGTGTCTTGAGCAGAAGGAAGTTTAGTGAGGGGGACTAAGTGAACTGCTTTGGAGAATCTGTCAACTATGGTGAGAATGGTGGTGTGGTGATTGGAAGGGGGAAGGCCTGTGATAAAATCTAGTGCTATGTGGGACCAAGGACGATGTGGTGTAGGAAGGGGCTGAAGCAAACCTTGAGGGGGCTGGTGTGAAACTTTAGCCTGGGCGCAGACCGAGCAAGCAGCAACAAAGCCCTGAACATCTTGGGTCATTTCTGGCCACCAGAATCTTTGAAGAATGAAGCTTCTGGTTCTACGAACCCCTGGATGGCAGGCTAACCTGGATGAATGCCCCCATTCCAGGACCTTGGGGCGCAGGGCAGCTGGAACATAGAGGCAGTTAGTGGGACATGCACTGGGGGTAGCAGCATTGGCTTGGGCGTTCTTGACCTCCCTCTCAATGTCTAGATAAAGGGCATTAATAAATGCTTCCTTAGGAAGGATGGTGTCCTGGCATGGTTCCTCCTCCTTAATCTCAAAACAGCGTGAGAGGGCATCAGGCTTGACATTTTTACTTCCTGGTCTGTAGGCAATGTGAAAGTTAAATCGTGAAAAGAATAATGCCCACCTGGCTTGTCGAGGGTTGAGTCTTTTAGCAGTCTGCAGGTACTCCAAGTTCTTATGGTCAGTCCAGACAATGAAGGGTACCTTGGAGCCCTCCAACCATTGCCTCCATTCCTCCAAGGCCAGCTTCACTGCCAACAGTTCTCGATTGCCGATGTCGTAGTTTCTTTCAGCGGAACTGAGGCGGAGAGAGAAAAAGGCACATGGGTGGATCTTGCCATCCTTCGTGGACCTCTGGGACAGGATGGCTCCGGCTCCAATATTGGAGGCGTCCACTTCGACAATAAACTGGAGCTCTGGATTGGGAATAGTGAGAATTGGTGCAGAGGTAAATCGAGCCTTTAAATCACGAAAAGCGTCTTCAGCCTTTTCGGACCAAAAAAATCTGGACTTAGAGGAGGTAAGAGCAGAGAGAGGAGAGGCAACAGTGCTATAGTTCCTGATGAACCGACGATAGAAATTAGCAAAGCCCAAAAATCGTTGGAGCGACTTACGGTCTTCTGGTCTGGGCCAATTGGTGACAGCTTCCACCTTTAATGGGTCCATACGGATGGTGCCCGGAGAGATGATGTAGCCCAAAAAGGTAGTAGTCTCAACAAAAAACTCACATTTCTCGGCTTTCACAAAAAGGCGATTCTCCAGGAGACGGCGGAGCACTTGGCGTACATGTGTGACATGGGCCTCCTGGGACTCTGAAAAAATCAAAATATCATCGAGATATACAAACACAACCTTATTTATCATATCTCTCAGAACATCGTTCACTAGACTCTGGAACACCGCTGGAGCGTTAGTAAGGCCAAAAGGAAGAACCAGGTACTCCCAGTGCCCAGTGGGAGTGTTGAAGGCGGTCTTCCACTCATCCCCTTCTCTGATACGCACCAAGTGATATGCATTGCGAAGATCGAGTTTAGTAAAAATCTTAGCTCCCTGTAGCAGATCGAAAGCAGTATTCATGAGTGGAAGTGGGTAGCGGTTCTTGATAGTTATTTCATTCAGTCCACGGTAATCTATACAGGGCCTCAACGTCCCGTCCTTCTTGGCCACAAAGAAAAACCCAGCACCAGCGGGAGAGGACGATGGTCGAATAATGCCAGCAGCAAGTGACTCAGAAAGGTATTTTTCCATGGCCTGGGTTTCTGGTCTGGAGAGGGAATATAGTCGACCTCTAGGGGGCATAGTACCTGGCTTCAGGTCAATACAACAGTCATATGGTCGGTGAGGAGGCAAACTGGTGGCCCGGGATTTGGAGAACACCTCCTTAAGGTCACGGAACTCTAGGGGGACCTTCTCAAGGTCTGGTATTTCTTCTTGGGATGGGCTGCGTTGAGGTTCGCGGGCGTTGTGGAGGCATGCCAGGGAGCAGTTGGGGCTCCAACCCTTAACCTCATTCTTCCGCCAATCAATATTAGGGAGGTGTTTGGCCATCCATGGATGGCCCAAAACAATGGGAGCATGGGGAGAATGTAAGAGGAGGAGCTGAATGGTTTCGTGGTGGTTTCCTGAGGTTTTGAGTTTGATGGGGCTGGTAGCGTGAGTTATCTGGGCTATTTTCTGGCCACTGAGTGAATTGGCCACCCGGTCAGGAAAGATCCTCTCGGTAGGGATTCCCCATTCTTGAGCCAGCTCCACATCGATGAGGTTCTCCTCAGCGCCGGTATCAATGAGGGCTAGGGTGGACTTACTCCCTCCTCCCCACTCCAGGATAACTGGGAGGCACGTACGGTTCTTAGTCTCCTGCACTGGCGTCACTCCAATCACTACTCTTCTCTGGGCACCAGGGGAACTTCTCTTGTTGGGACACTGAGCAATGTGGTGTCCCCCCTTGCCACAGTAGAAGCAGGCCCCTTCTCTGCGACGTCGGTTCTTCTCCTCCACAGGGATGCGAGTACGGCCCAGTTGCATGGGTTCTGGCTCAGGACTGTCGCCAGTAGGGGGTGGTAGAGGCGGAGTGCTCTGGAGGAGTGGGTTAGGTCGTCTGCGGGAGGCGAAGCGTCTGCGTTCTTCCAATCGGGAATCCACGCGAATAGCCAAGTCGACCAAGTCATCCAAATCCTCCGGTAACTCCCGGGAAACCAGCTCATCCTTTAACACTTCAGAAAGCCCGTTAAAAAAGGCATCGAACAAAGCTCTATGTCCCCACCTGCTGTTGGTAGCCAGCGTCTGGAAATCGATGGCGTAGTCGAGCACGGAAGCCTAGGGCGTGGGCCCGGGTGGAGCCGCCGCGGGTGCAGATCTTGGTGGTAGTAGCAAATATTCAAACGAGAACTTTGAAGGCCGAAGTGGAGAAGGGTTCCATGTGAACAGCAGTTGAACATGGGTCAGTCGGTCCTAAGAGATGGGCGAACGCCGTTCGGAAGGGAGGGGCGATGGCCTCCGTCGCCCCCGGCCGATCGAAAGGGAGTCGGGTTCAGATCCCCGAATCCGGAGGGTCAGATCGTAATGTTGTGATTTACGAAATGAACCAAGTGCGACAACCAGTAGAATGCAAAAAGGAGGCTTTATTTCTGAAGGGGGAAACCCCCCAACAGAGCTGGCAACGGTACAAAGTCCACAATCCAAAAACAGTATCCAATGGGCGTAATCCAGAATCGTAACCAGGGCACCAATAACAAAGTTCGTGGTCAGACAAAAAGGGTTCGGTACACAGGCGTAGGTTTGGAGGAGAAACAAACGCATAAGCCAAAGACAGTCCGAATCCAAAACCAGGGCAGTAATCACAAAATCAAGGTCGGGCAGAAAAAAGGTCAAAATTCACAGATGCAACAATATCCAAAAAGGGCAAACCAAAAACAATAGTCGGGCAATCCAGTCAGAAAGATAAACACTGAGATATCGAGGCGAGAAACGTAGCACAAGAAAACTAGGGAGAACGATCTGACAAGAAAGTGTACCAAACAGACATCTTATATACACACATGACCAGGGAGAACAGGTGCAATCAGTGGGAACAATGATCAGGGAGAAACACATGAGGGATAAACTAATTACATGAATTTGGCTGTAGCCAAAACGCAGACAGGGATCACAAGACAAACCTAAGTACAAAACAACAGCTCCGGTTAAGGAGTACTAAAGTGCCAAGATAAAAGAAAAGGAAAGCACAAAGTATAAGTGGAAATCCACAGAAACTAGCAGCAGAGATAATTAGGAATAGGCAAGGAGGCGGAGACTAGAATAGGGCGACAGCTGAGAGATCATTAGTCAATTAGTAAGTGCAGCTATACAATCCCAAGTGCTTGTTAGTAAGTTAGTCCAAATATACAAGGTTAGTGTGGATTAGTATTGAGCAAAAACAATAAACTGTTAGTATGTGTTAGTAAGACAGAAAAAGAGAGAGAGGAAGGAAGAACACGAGATAATGAAAGAAGATTGAAACCCAGAAACCAATAAATCACCCGAATGAGTGTCACACAAGACAAGGGACCGTGAGCAAAGATACACACCTGACAAGACAGGGGAGACAAAGTGCAAAGCATGAAAATGAAAACATGGCTAGGAAACTAAATGATCTAAACATGAAAAATAATAAACAGGTAATCTAAATAACCAAAACGCAAAACACAATCCTAAGAATAGTCAGACAGGCAGTGGTCACTAAACACAAGAATCCTTAACATGGCAGAGCCAGGCACAGAACTTAACATGACATGCAGGAATCAGAATCACAACATAGTTCCCTTCAATTTCTTTGCTTGTTGGAGGATTTCTTCTTTGTCCTTATAACGCAATAACTTGACAATCACAGGTCTTGGCCGCCCGTTGGCTGTGTACTTCCCTATTCCGTGAGCTCACTTTCCACCAATTTGGGATCCATCTTCAGGTGGTCTGCAAGTAGTTTCTTTGCTTTGCGCTGTGATTCATCCCATGATTCTGTTGGCATATCATGGATGCCATCAATCACAATATTGTTTCTTTTTAACTGATTCTCTATATAATCTGCTTTCAAAGCAAGGTTGGCAAAGACTTCTTTGTGTTCATCATGCTTTGTAGACATGGAAGTAACAGCACTGGTGTTAATAGAATTAGCCACCTTGAGGTCATCAATCTCCTTCTGGGAGTACTGAAGGCTACTCTTTAGTTCCTGTAATTCTTTAACAAGTTCATCAACCTGTTTGTTTGTTGAGTCAAGTATTAGTTGCATAAAAGTTTTATAGGATTTTTCCTGTTGATCTATTAGCTCTTTGAAGGAGGCTTTCGGTTGATCCATTAATTAGTGGAAAACAGCAATAGATATATACTCATCTTAGAGAGCAGAAGCAGCAAGACTGGCTTTTATTTCTTCCTGTCAGGCATTGTGTTCGCTGGTAGATTTACTGGAGCTGGACTGGGCCTGGCAGCTGGAGCCTGGGCTTGGTTGTTGTAGCCTGGTCTGGGCCTGGCAGCTGGAACCTGGGCTTGGTTGTTGAAGGCTGATCTGGGCCTGAGCTTTTGAGCTGTGCGCTGATAACAGACCAGATGGACCCTCTGCTCTTTAGTCTGCATGACACAGCATTTGTGGTTCCAAAGAGAACTGCAAATTAATTGGAACACAGAACAGTTTTCCATTTTGCCTCAGTCCATTGTAAATGAGTTGAGCCCTAGAGAAGACTACAGTGTTTTTGGATAATGTTCACATATAGCTTCTTCATTTGCATTTGTGGAATGCATGGCAAACTGTGTTCACAGACAATCATTTCTGGAGGTGTTTTTGAGCCCATGCAGTGAATTCCAGTGCAGAGTCATGCCAGTGTTAAATGCCACACTGCCTGAGGGCCTGAAGATCAAGGGCATCCAATATTGACCTTCAGCTTCGTACCTAGTGCACTGAGATTTCTCCAGATTTTTCTGAATCTTGTGGTGATATCATGTACTGTAGATGGTGGGACATTCAAAGTCTTAGGAATTTTGCATTGAGGAACATTTTTCTGAAATTGTTCCACAATTTTTAGATGTAGTTTTTTTACTGATTGGTGAACGTCTGCGGAACGTCTGAAGGCAGGGAGCTGCAACTAACACCCCTTTCATAGAACAGAGCCTACAGCAACAATGACCTCAAAAAGAAGAGACATTGTTATTGAATGACAGTTGAGTAATGAAAAAACAGGATTACAGAATCCTAAAATAGACGGGAGGAGCTGGGGAGGAGGAGGGTTGTTAAACGTACGTGCTGAGGAGCCGCTTCTCAGAATGTGAGCTTAAGTAAACCAGCATATTATCGGTCAAGCAATCATGTGACAGCAACTCAGGTGACATTCATGAGCACTCAGGATTCTCCAGTGGGAGAAGTGGCTCCTCCATGTTCGCAAACTTGACTCCGTGGCCTCTAAGATTTACGTCAAAGCTCCATTTGTGATTGGACCACTTTGTCAAGGAGAATTTTTATTAAAAGCATACAAACAAATATTGAGTTTGGCGGCATGGCTCTGTTCTGAGAGATCCCTGCCCATCCAGTGTGGAACTGAAGGCAGGGAGCTGCAACTTACCCCCAAAAACAGAACCACGCTGGCATAAGCCAACAGTACGAAATATAAAGCTTCCATAGGTTTAGTGGCAGGCCGGCGTTTCTATTTGTATTATATTTGTATTGTATTCAAGTTTCTCTTGAAGCCAAATACTAGAGAAATACTCCATGTGAAGTATATTATGTGTCGTGACAGCCCGGCAGCTGGCACAATTTCTCTTGAAGCCAAATACAAGAAAAATATTCTTTGTGAATTGTACTACACAACTGCTAAAAAGTTTGGGATCACTTGGAAATTTTCTTGTTTTCCATGGAAACACACATGAAATTAGTCTGAATAGGAAATATAGCAAATGAATAGAATATGATGACATTGTCTGAGTTAGAAATAATGATTGTAATGGAAAATGATGAATATGTACTTCAAACTTTGCCTTCATAAAAAAAAAACCACACCCTCACTGCTGATACTGAAACTGGTGTTTGACGGGAACTACAAAAGTGCAGCTGCTAGTTGACAACATGTGAGGCATCTTTGTCTAAAACTACACACCCTTAGATATTTGTCTTCTTGCACAGTTGCGCATCGGGGCCTCACTCCTTTTTTCTGTCCTTATTAGTGCCAGTTTGTGCTGCTCTCTGAAGGGAGTAGTTGACGGCATGGTGAGAGATTTAAAGTTTTCAATTTCTCGCATTGAATAGCCTTCTTTTCTAAGCACAACAATGGACTGACGAGTCTCTAAAAGAAATTTTTCCTTTCTGGCTATTTTGAGCCTGTAAACAAACAAACAACTGCTGATGCTTCAGGTACTAAGCCAACCTCAAGAATGCCATGCTCCTTTTTGCGCTCCCTTATTAGTTCAACGGTTTTCAGCTGTGCAGCACATTTGCAGAAGGCTTTTCTAATAATCAATTAGCCTTATAGAATGCTTAACTTGGATTAGCAGCCATACCAGGATATTAATGCAGAGGACTGACAGTTGCTGATGATAGGTCTCTATGCAAAAATGTAGATCAATCTTTGAAAATCATCTGATTAATTTTAATCATTTGTGATATGGATAAAAATGCTTGTGAAATGCATGTAAATGTTCTTTGGAAAACAAAGAAATTTGCAAGCGATTCCAAAATTTTGAGCAGTAGTGTATGTGTCATGACAGCTGACGGCTCACACAATTTCTCTTGAAGCCAAACACAAGAGAAATATTGTATGTGAAGTTACTAAGTGTAGTGACAGCCTGGCGGCTGGCACAATTTTTCTTGAAGCCAAATACAAGAGAAATATTGTACATGAGCCTGTGCAGTGACCGCCCAGCGGCTGGCAGAATTCTCTTGAAGCCGTCTAATAATGAACTATTCTATGTAAAGTGTAGTATGTGTAATGACAGCCCGGCAGCTGGCACAATTTCTCTTGAAGCCAAATACAAGAGAAATATCCTATGTGAGGTGTATTTTGCATAGCGACAGCTTGTTGGCTGGCACTATTTCTCTTGAAGCCAAATGCGAGAGAAATATTCTAAATGTAGTGACAGTCCTCTCAAAGCAGATTCATGACAATTATCCTATATGATTTGCAGAGTATAATGAGAAGGCTGGTACCTGTAATAACTGAAGTGTATGTTGTGATGAATGACTGTATGGCCGCTGAAGAATGATGCTTTGTGCCCTGTCTATATGTATAGAAAGTATTCTGAACGACGCTTGAAACAGTTACAAGTCCAAGAGGATTTCATTTAACAAACAAAACATAGTAGCAATTTACAAACTCTTACTCATTCATTTTGAGCTTCCACAATGTTCTTAATTCCTGGGTGAAGGTAACGTTCGTGGGCTGAAGATGTACAATGTCCAGTGGCCTTTAATATCATCATAAGACCGTAGTTTAAATGAAATAAGATCATTTGAAATGTCTTGATAAGATCATTGGAAGCAATGGAATTGTATTTCATTTAAACAGTTTAAACAGTCATGAAACGCGCACATTTCTTCCAACACCAGAGTAAAGAAAAGTGTGAGAAGTCCAAGGTCATAACACAGGTGAAACTGATAAACCTCCATGCACATGGACCTCAATTCTGTGCAAGAATCTCTTGCACATGCGTTGATTGAATAATTGCTGACTACAGCAGGGGAACGTAAATATACCACTGAAACTATTCTAGCAGGCACTAAAAACAGCAGATCATACTATGCCTTAGTAGCGTCTACACTTTTGGAAATACAAAAGAAGAACTGCAGATAATTTGAGGTGCAGTTTTGTCAGTATCTCTCCCAAACTGCCTGTCCGTTTACTTTTGGACGCAAAGAAAAGCACCTATTTCTCTTCCAAAAAATGACGCCACCAGAAACCAGTGGGTAGCTTTTTGTTTGTTGGCAGCAAATAGCCACGGCCAAAGGGAACATTAGCTATTCATGCTCAGCATTTCATCAAAGACAGCTTTGTCAATAAAGGATAACTCGACACTGGACAAGCGTTTCAGCTTCTTCTCAAACCTGAAGCAGCTGCATGGATCAAGCGCTCAGAGCAACAAGCTGTAAGTAACGATATAACAGCAAATAATGTAAGTGTAATGTAAGTGAAGCTCACGTATTACGGGTGGCTGGCAGGACCGGTAGCGATAGTTAGCACTAACAACTGGCCTCAAACGCAGGCTTTATAAAATATCTGAATAGAAAGCCTGTATTGGTCGCGGTTGTCCGTGACTCACAGACACAGAAGCTGTAAGTTGCTTTTACTGCATGAGCCAACCTGACGTGATAGCCAGTTGATTGTGGCTGTAGCACAGCGGCTAACATAGCCAAGTAACTGTTGCTAATGTTTGTGTCCTAAATATGCAAAATATCAAGGGAAATTCTACAGAAGGTGTGAGAACATAAACTTCATTTGAAGCTAAGTTTTAATACTTGTTTGTTATTTGGATGCTTGATACAACTGTCCACAGTAATAGAACTTGCTGTCTGTAAAGCCTGTATTGCAAGGGTTTGTCTCTGTGGTTGTTTTGACCACTTTGTTACCTGCTACAGCATGTTATTTTGTGTCCCGTGCTAATTAAAAATGCTCCTGATTCACTTATATGCAGTAATTCTGATCGGTATGCTTGTGTTACTTCTGTAAGCATCAATGTGGCAGTTCTATCATAACGTTGCCCGATTGCAGCCACTACAGTTGAAGCTAACCGGACAGGTACTGTATGTGACAGCAAAGTTGGGCAGAAAAGGCGAGACATAAGTTTTGCAGAGCTTTGTTTACGGCTGCTTGTGATCGCTTCACTTATCCATGACCAGGATCAGCCAGATACTTCACAAATATCTGGGCTAGCTCTCTGATTCTACCGTGAAAGCAATCATGAAAGGCAGAAGCTCTAACAATAACAAACGATTTCTCTGCACTACCGTAACATAATTTCATCCCCCTTTAGCAATTGTTGTGGCTAATAGTAAAAAGCCAAAAAAAGATTTGGAGATTTAATAGGAAGTTCTTTCCTGTGCAAGTGATCGATTCGCTAGCTCCACATAAGCAACTTATGTGGACCACGCTAGCGGAACTTACGGCCTGTAAAACTGTAATATGTTCATAACATAACCAAGCTCTCTCTAGCTGTCGCGTACTATCCATAAAGCTGCTTTCACATCGGATGCGAAATGAATTTTTCGCAGGACAGATTACATTCAAAGTCAATGCAATGATGTGAATGCACACGTTATGGGTGCATTAAGCAGTTTTCACACCGGACGCAAAACAAATTTTTCATGCGACAGATTACATTCAAAGTAAATGCAGAGAACCGAATACAGGCGTTATAGGCGCGTTAAGCGCCTTTCACACCGGATGCGAAACAAATTTTTCACGCGGCAGATTACATTCAAAGTAAATGTAAAATGACAATGCATTAACTAATCTGTTGCACGAAAAATTCATTTCGCATCTGGTGTGAAAGCGGCTTATTGCGCCCATTTTCTTGAGCAAACGGTGGTCATTCTGATCACTGGCAATTTCCGAAAAGGCCGTTTAGCCAGGAGCTTTCGCTCCTTTGTCATATACCAGCGCAGAAGCTGTTTGTTACTCCATGCTAACAACAAACCAGAATTCATTTTAATCACCCGAAGTAAGTGCGCACACAGACCGGGAAGTCGGACTGAACTAACTAGATCACAAGACAGTGGAGACAAGTGCAATGGAACTGAAAAATGGAATGAACTAAAACCTGAGAATTACAATAACTAAAAAGAATAAATAAAAGACAAAAGCATGAACACTGATCCTGAACATAAACATGAACAAAAACATGACAAAAAACCATAACCATGACAGTACCCCCCCCCCCCCTCTCCCCCGTCTCAATTTTTTCCTTATATGCTCTTTTGCAGACCCCACCCACATTTTTTTTTTTAATTTTCTGGGACTTGCCCCAGACATGTCCAGGACATGTCTAAACTAGCTCCAGTCTGGGCTTAATAAAAGAAAGGTAAATACTGCCATCTAGTGCCCTCTATTCACATCACAAAGGTCTTCGTTATGTTTAGGTAAACTCCTAATATTTAGATGGGAAAATGACAAGGAATCCTCAATACTGGTGTCCTTTTCAGTAACAAGAGTATTGAGGGATTCCGTAGTGAAATATCGACAGAGAGTCTTGCAGGAACCATTGCAGAGGATAATATCAGGGTCAGCATTATCATATGATGAGAGATGTTGAGTGGAAAAAGTAATAAAATCAGGTTCCTCATCAGATAAGTATGAAACATTCAACACTTCATCACTAGAAGACATAGTTTCAAGAACAGAAAATAAATTTAAACAGTCAGATAGGAATTGTTTAAAAAATAAATGGTGGGCAGCAGTCATTCAAGAGGTTCATTGGAAAACTTATGAGGAGGGTGCACTATGAGCTGGTCGTACTTGAGGAAGCCAAAGTTCCCTTGCTTCCATGCTTCTCTGAGCTGTGGCAACAGTTCTTTCCTGCGGACTCTCTCTGAGAAATCCTCATTAATGAAGAAGTTAGTTCCCTTCAATTTCTTTGCTTGTTGGAGGATTTCTTCTTTGTCCTTATAACGCAATAACTTGACAATCACAGGTCTTGGCCGCCCGTTGGCTGTGTACATCCCTATTCCGTGAGCTCACTTTCCACCAATTTGGGATCCATCTTCAGGTGGTCTGCAAGTAGTTTCTTTGCTTTGCGCTGTGATTCATCCCATGATTCTGTTGGCATATCATGGATGCCATCAATCACAATATTGTTTCTTTTTAACTGATTCTCTATATAATCTGCTTTCAAAGCAAGGTTGGCAAAGACTTCTTTGTGTTCATCATGCTTTGTAGACATGGAAGTAACAGCACTGGTGTTAATAGAATTAGCCACCTTGAGGTCATCAATCTCCTTCTGGGAGTACTGAAGGCTACTCTTTAGTTCCTGTAATTCTTTAACAAGTTCATCAACCTGTTTGTTTGTTGAGTCAAGTATTAGTTGCATAAAAGTTTTATAGGATTTTTCCTGTTGATCTATTAGCTCTTTGAAGGAGGCTTTCGGTTGATCCATTAATTAGTGGAAAACAGCAATAGATATATACTCATCTTAGAGAGCAGAAGCAGCAAGACTGGCTTTTATTTCTTCCTGTCAGGCATTGTGTTCGCTGGTAGATTTACTGGAGCTGGACTGGGCCTGGCAGCTGGAGCCTGGGCTTGGTTGTTGTAGCCTGGTCTGGGCCTGGCAGCTGGAACCTGGGCTTGGTTGTTGAAGGCTGGTCTGGGCCTGAGCTTTTGAGCTGTGCGCTGATAACAGACCAGGTGGACCCTCTGCTCTTTAGTCTGCATGACACAGCATTTGTGGTTCCAAAGAGAACTGCAAATTAATTGGAACACAGAACAGTTTTCCATTTTGCCTCAGTCCATTGTAAATGAGTTGAGCCCTAGAGAAGACTACAGTGTTTTTGGATAATGTTCACATATAGCTTCTTCATTTGCATTTGTGGAATGCATGGCAAACTGTGTTCACAGACAATCATTTCTGGAGGTGTTTTTGAGCCCATGCAGTGAATTCCAGGGCAGAGTCAAGCCAGTGTTAAATGCCACACTGCCTGAGGGCCTGAAGATCAAGGGCATCCAATATTGACCTTCAGCTTCGTACCTAGTGCACTGAGATTTCTCCAGATTTTTCTCAATCTTGTGGTGATATTATGTACTGTAGATGGTGGGACATTCAAAGTCTTAGGAATTTTGCATTGAGGAACATTTTTCTGAAATTGTTCCACAATTTTTAGATGTAGTTTTTTTACTGATTGGTGAACGTCTGCGGAACGTCTGAAGGCAGGGAGCTGCAACTAACACCATTTTCATAGAACAGAGCCTACAGCAACAATGACCTCAAAAAGAAGAGACATTGTTATTGAATGACAGTTGAGTAATGAAAAAACAGGATTACAGAATCCTAAAATAGACGGGAGGAGCTGGGGAGGAGGAGGGTTGTTAAACGTACATGCTGAGGAGCCGCTTCTCAGAATGTGAGCTTAAGTAAACCAGCATATTATCGGTCAAGCAATCATGTGACAGCAACTCAGGTGACATTCATGAGCACTCAGGATTCTCCAGTGGGAGAAGTGGCTCCTCCATGTTCGCAAACTTGACTCCGTGGCCTCTAAGATTTACTTCAAAGCTCCATTTGTGATTGGACCACTTTGTCAAGGAGAATTTTTATTAAAAGCATACAAACAAATATTGAGTTTGGCGGCATGGCTCTGTTCTGAGAGATCCCTGCCCATCCAGTGTGGAACTGAAGGCAGGGAGCTGCAACTTACCCCCAAAAACAGAACCATGCTGGCATAAGCCAACAGTACGAAATATAAAGCTTCCATAGGTTTAGTGGCAGGCCGGCGTTTCTATTTGTATTATATTTGTATTGTATTCAAGTTTCTCTTGAAGCCAAATACTAGAGAAATACTCCATGTGAAGTATATTATGTGTCGTGACAGCCCGGCAGCTGGCACAATTTCTCTTGAAGCCAAATACAAGAAAAATATTCTTTGTGAATTGTACTACACAACTGCTCAAAAGTTTGGGATCACTTGGAAATTTTCTTGTTTTCCATGGAAACACACATGAAATTAGTCTGAATAGGAAATATAGCAAATGAACAGAATATGATGACATTGTCTGAGTTAGAAATAATGATTGTAATGGAAAATGATGAATATGTACTTCAAACTTTGCCTTCATAAAAAAAAAACCACACCCTCACTGCTGATACTGAAACTGGTGTTTGACGGGAACTACAAAAGTGCAGCTGCTAGTTGACAACCTGTGAGGCATCTTTGTCTAAAACTACACACTCTTAGATATTTGTCTTCTTGCACAGTTGCGCATCGGGGCCTCACTCCTTTTTTCTGTCCTTATTAGTGCCAGTTTGTGCTGCTCTCTGAAGGGAGTAGTTGACGGCATGGTGAGAGATTTAAAGTTTTCAATTTCTCGCATTGAATAGCCTTCTTTTCTAAGCACAACAATGGACTGACGAGTCTCTAAAAGAAATTTTTCCTTTCTGGCTATTTTGAGCCTGTAAACAAACAAACAACTGCTGATGCTTCAGGTACTAAGCCAACCTCAAGAATGCCATGCTCCTTTTTGCGCTCCCTTATTAGTTCAACGGTTTTCAGCTGTGCAGCACATTTGCAGAAGGCTTTTCTAATAATCAATTAGCCTTATAGAATGCTTAACTTGGATTAGCAGCCATACCAGGATATTAATGCAGAGGACTGACAGTTGCTGATGATAGGTCTCTATGCAAAAATGTAGATCAATCTTTGAAAATCATCTGATTAATTTTAATCATTTGTGATATGGATAAAAATGCTTGTGAAATGCATGTAAATGTTCTTTGGAAAACAAAGAAATTTGCAAGCGATTCCAAAATTTTGAGCAGTAGTGTATGTGTCATGACAGCTGACGGCTCACACAATTTCTCTTGAAGCCAAACACAAGAGAAATATTGTATGTGAAGTTACTAAGTGTAGTGACAGCCTGGCGGCTGGCACAATTTCTCTTGAAGCCAAATACAAGAGAAATATTGTACATGAGCCTGTGCAGTGACCGCCCAGCGGCTGGCAGAATTCTCTTGAAGCCGTCTAATAATGAACTATTCTATGTAAAGTGTAGTATGTGTAATGACAGCCCGGCAGCTGGCACAATTTCTCTTGAAGCCAAATACAAGAGAAATATCCTATGTGAGGTGTATTTTGCATAGCGACAGCTTGTTGGCTGGCACTATTTCTCTTGAAGCCAAATGCGAGAGAAATATTCTAAATGTAGTGACAGTCCTCTCAAAGCAGATTCATGACAATTATCCTATATGATTTGCAGAGTATAATGAGAAGGCTGGTACCTGTAATAACTGAAGTGTATGTTGTGATGAATGACTGTATGGCCGCTGAAGAGTGATGCTTTGTGCCCTGTCTATATGTATAGAAAGTATTCTGAACGACGCTTGAAACAGTTACAAGTCCAAGAGGATTTCATTTAACAAACAAAACATAGTAGCAATTTACAAACTCTTACTCATTCATTTTGAGCTTCCACAATGTTCTTAATTCCTGGGTGAAGGTAACGTTCGTGGGCTGAAGATGTACAATGTCCAGTGGCCTTTAATATCATCATAAGACCGTAGTTTAAATGAAATAAGATCATTTGAAATGTCTTGATAAGATCATTGGAAGCAATGGAATTGTATTTCATTTAAACAGTTTAAACAGTCATGAAACGCGCACATTTCTTCCAACACCAGAGTAAAGAAAAGTGTGAGAAGTCCGAAGTCATAACACAGGTGAAACTGATAAACCTCCATGCACATGGACCTCAATTCTGTGCAAGAATCTCTTGCACATGCGTTGATTGAATAATTGCTGACTACAGCAGGGGAACGTAAATATACCACTGAAACTATTCTAGCAGGCACTAAAAACAGCAGATCATACAATGCCTTAGTAGCGTCTACACTTTTGGAAATACAAAAGAAGAACTGCAGATAATTTGAGGTGCAGTTTTGTCAGTATCTCTCCCAAACTGCCTGTCCGTTTACTTTTGGACGCAAAGAAAAGCACCTATTTCTCTTCCAAAAAAGGACGCCACCAGAAACCAGTGGGTAGCTTTTTGTTTGTTGGCAGCAAATAGCCACGGCCAAAGGGAACATTAGCTATTCATGCTCAGCATTTCATCAAAGACAGCTTTGTCAATAAAGGATAACTCGACACTGGACAAGCGTTTCAGCTTCTTCTCAAACCTGAAGCAGCTGCATGGATCAAGCGCTCAGAGCAACAAGCTGTAAGTAACGATATAACAGCAAATAATGTAAGTGTAATGTAAGTGAAGCTAACGTATTACGGGTGGCTAGCAGGACCGGTAGCGATAGTTAGCACTAACAACTGGCCTCAAACGCAGGCTTTATAAAATATCTGAATAGAAAGCCTGTATTGGTCGCGGTTGTTCGTGACTCACAGACACAGGAGCTGTAAGTTGCTTTTACTGCATGAGCCAACCTGACGTGATAGCCAGTTGATTGTGGCTGTAGCACAGCGGCTAACATAGCCAAGTAACTGTTGCTAATGTTTGTGTCCTAAATATGCAAAATATCAAGGGAAATTCTACAGAAGGTGTGAGAACATAAACTTCATTTGAAGCTAAGTTTTAATACTTGTTTGTTATTTGGATGCTTGATACAACTGTCCACAGTAATAGAACTTGCTGTCTGTAAAGCCTGTATTGCAAGGGTTTGTCTCTGTGGTTGTTTTGACCACTTTGTTACCTGCTACAGCATGTTATTTTGTGTCCCGTGCTAATTAAAAATGCTCCTGATTCACTTATAGGCAGTAATTCTGATCGGTATGCTTGTGTTACTTCTGTAAGCATCAATGTGGCAGTTCTATCATAACGTTGCCCGATTGCAGCCACTACAGTTGAAGCTAACCGGACAGGTACTGTATGTGACAGCAAAGTTGGGCAGAAAAGGCGAGACATAAGTTTTGCAGAGCTTTGTTTACGGCTGCTTGTGATCACTTCACTTATCCATGACCAGGATCAGCCAGATACCTCACAAATATCTGGGCTAGCTCTCTGATTCTACCGTGAAAGCAATCATGAAAGGCAGAAGCTCTAACAATAACAAACGATTTCTCTGCACTACCGTAACATAATTTCATCCCCCTTTAGCAATTGTTGTGGCTAATAGTAAAAAGCCAAAAAAAGATTTGGAGATTTAATAGGAAGTTCTTTCCTGTGCAAGTGATCGATTTGCTAGCTCCACATAAGCAACTTATGTGGACCACTCTAGCGGAACTTACGGCCTGTAAAACTGTAATATGTTCATAACATAACCAAGCTCTCTCTAGCTGTCGCGTACTATCCATAAAGCTGCTTTCACATCGGATGCGAAATGAATTTTTCGCAGGACAGATTACATTCAAAGTCAATGCAATGATGTGAATGCACACGTTATGGGTGCATTAAGCAGTTTTCACACCGGACGCAAAACAAATTTTTCATGCGACAGATTACATTCAAAGTAAATGCAGAGAACCGAATACAGGCGTTATAGGCGCGTTAAGCGGCTTTCACACCGGATGCGAAACAAATTTTTCACGCGGCAGATTACATTCAAAGTAAATGTAAAATGACAATGCATTAACTAATCTGTTGCACGAAAAATTCATTTCGCATCTGGTGTGAAAGCGGCTTATTGCGCCCATTTTCTTGAGCAAACGGTGGTCATTCTGATCACTGGCAATTTCCGAAAAGGCCGTTTAGCCAGGAGCTTTCGCTCCTTTGTCATATACCAGCGCAGAAGCTGTTTGTTACTCCATGCTAACAACAAACCAGAATTCATTTTAATCACCCGAAGTAAGTGCGCACGCAGACCGGGAAGTCGGACTGAACTAACTAGATCACAAGACAGTGGAGACAAGTGCAATGGAACTGAAAAATGGAATGAACTAAAACCTGAGAATTACAATAACTAAAAAGAATAAATAAAAGACAAAAGCATGAACACTGATCCTGAACATAAACATGAACAAAAACATGACAAAAAACCATAACAATGACAGTACCCCCCCCTCCCCCCCCCCAAGGAAACGCCTCCTGGCGTTTAATGACTGGGTCTGGGCTGATGTGCATGACAGTCCTTAAAAAGATTTTTGTCTAAGACGAAGCGTGAGGGAATCCAACTACGATGCTCAGGACCGTAGCCCTCCCAGTCGACAAGGTGCTGGAGGCCATGGCCCCGACGATGACAGTCCAAGATGGAGTGAACAGTGAAAGTTTCGCCACTATCAATAATACGGGGGGGAGGAGGGGGATCAGGACCAGAACACAGGGGGTGGGTAACAACAGGTTTAACTTGAGACACATGGAAAGTGGGATGAATTCTGCGCAGACAACGGTAACATTAGGTGAACGGCAGTAGGGCTAATGACACGATCAATAGTAAAAGGACCAAAAAATCTAGGGAACAATTTACGGTTACCTCCTCTTATGGGAATGTCTTTGGAGGACAGCCAAACCCTTTGTCCTGCTCGGTAGTTAAGGGCCAGAGTACGCCTTCTGTCCGCCAGGTGCTTCATTCTGGACACCGACTTCAGTAGGGCGAAGCGTGGCATCTTCCAGGTGCTTCTGCATCGGCAGATGAACACCTGTGCGGACGGGACGGCCACCTCCTCCTCCTGACTGGGGAACAGTGGCAGCTAGTATCCCATGCAGCACTCAAAAGGGGACAGCTTGGAGGAGGAGAAGGTGTGGCTGTTGATGGCATACTCAGCCCATGACAATTAATGGCTCCAGGAGGCTGGGTTCTTAGAACAGAGACATCTGAGAACCGATTCAATACATTGATTTGCCCGCTCAGTCTGGCCATGAGACTGGGGGGCGAAAACCTGACGCAAGACTGACTGAAGTGCCGAGGGAGGTGCAGAAAGCTTTCCAAAATTTAGCAGTGAACTGGGGACCTCGATCGGAGACAATGTCAGTGGGGATGTCGTGGAGTCGGACAACGTGTTGTATGAGAAGGTTGGCGGTTTCTTGTGCAGTGGGGAGTTTGGTGAGGGGAATAAAGTAAACTGCCTAAGAAAATCTGTCAACAATAGTGAGGATGGTGTTATGATGATTGGAAGGGGGTAAACCTGTGATGAAATCTTGGGAGATATGTGACCAGGGGAGATGGGGTGTGTGTAGGGGTTGGAGTAGGCTGTGAGGTGGTTGGTGAGATACCTTAGACTGAGCGCAGACCGAGCAGGCAGAGACATAGTCCCGGACATTTTTCCTCATATCCGGCCACCAGAAGCGACGCGTGATGAAGTCTACAGTCCGATTAACCCCTGGGTGGCAGGACAAGTTAGATGCATGGCCCCATTCCAAAACTTGGGGGCGCATAGGGATGGGGGAACCATTGGGGGCAGCAGAATCTTCTTGACCATCTCTCACCTTTTCCTCAATATCCAGGGAGATGGCATTGGCGAATACTTCTTTCGGAAGAATGGTATCAGTGCAGGGATCTTTGTCGAGGACCTCGAAGAGACGAGATAGCACATCTGGCTTGACGTTCTTGTTGCCTTGGTGATAAGCAAGATGAAAATTAAATCTAGAAAAAAACAGAGCGCATCTGGCCTGGCGAGGATTCAGTCTCTTGGCAGTTTGCAGGTACTCAAGGTTTTTATTGTCAGTCCAGATGAGAAACAGAAGTTTGGTGCCCTCTACCCACTGTGTTCATTCCATCAATGCCAGTTTGACAGCTAACAGCTCTCGGTTGCCAATGTTATAATTTTGTTCTGTGGGGCTCAAACGATGGGAAAAGAAAGCACGTGTGTGAGTTTTGTTATCTTTTGCAGCTCTCTGGGATAGGATGGCTCCGACGCCAAAGTTAGAGGCGTCCCCTTCAACAATAAATTGACTATCAGGGTCAGGAAGTGTTGGGATGGGAGCCGAAATAAAACGCACTGTGAGATCTTTAAAGGTGGCATCCGCCATGTTGTTCCACAGAAACTTGCACTTAATTGATATTAAAGCAGTAAGGGGAGCAGCGACTGAGCTATAGTTCCGAATGAACCTCTTATAGAAATTGGTAAAGCCTAAAAAACGCTATAAGGATTTGCAGTCTGTGGGTCTGGGCCACTCAGTGACAGCATTCAACTTGGAAGGGTCCGTGCTAATGGCACCAGCTGAAATGACGAAACTCAGGAAAGTCGTGGTGGGAACAGAGAACTCACACTTTTCAGCTTTAACAAACAGTCGGTTCTCCTGGAGGCGCTTGAGGACTTGACGCACCTGCTTGACGTGATCCTCCAGGGTCTTGGAAAAAATTAGTATATCATCCAGATACATGTTGACAAATTTGTTTATCATGTTTCTTAAAATATGGTTAATCAGACCCTGGAAGACTGCTGGGGTGTTGGTAAGCCCAAAGGGAAGAACCAAATACTCCGAGTAGCCCGTGGGGGTTTTGAATGCAGTCTTCCACTCATCCCCTTCACGGATACGGACTTGCGCAGGTCTAACTTAGTGAATACGGTGGCCCCCTGGAGAAGCTGAAAGGTAGTGGACATGAGTAGTAAAGGATAGCAATTCTTAACAGTAATGTCATCGAGGCCTCTATAGTCAATGCATGGGCATACGGACCCGTCCTTCTTACCCACGAAGAAGAACCCCGCCCCCGCAGGAGAGGAAGATGGGCAGATGATTCCAGCGGTGAGGGACTCACTGAGGCACTTTTTCATAGCGTGGGTCTCGGGACGGGACAGAGAAAACAGGCGGCGTCTAGGGGGCATAGTACCTAGCTTGAGGTCGATGGCGCAACCATAAGGGCGATGAGGGGGTAAACACATAGCCGGAGCTTTGGAAAACACCTCCTTGAGGTCATGACATACTTGAGGAACTTTCTCCAGACTCGGAATCTCTGAGGGGGAAGGACCATGAACATGAACATGAGCATAAGCAAGGCATGACTGTGAACAGTTAGGGCTCCAGCCCTTAATCTCTTGAGTGAGCCAATCAATTTCAGGGTTGTGTTTAGCCATCCAAGGATGGCCCAGGATAACATTAGAGTGAGGGGAGTCAATGAGGTTCAGTTTGATGGTCTCCTGGTGCTTGCCTTGATGGGGGCAGTGGAGTGAGTGATACTGCCGATCCTCTGATCGTTCACTGAATTAGCAATACGTGAACATGAAACCTCTTCCAGAGGTATTCCCCATTTCCGCAGCATTTCAGCATCAATGAAGCTGACCTCAGCTCCAGAATCCACCAGGGCGGTAGTCTGCTTGGACTCCCCATTCCACTCTAAACTGATGGGCAGACTGGTATGGCTGGTTGAGGAGACTTCAACAGGAGTAACACCCACTAGTGGCCCTTTCATGGATGGGCGTTGGCCTTTAGCTGGACACTGGGAGACTATGTGCCCAGCCTCGCCGCAGTAGAAGCTAGCTCGCTCCCTGAACCTGCACTCCCGCTCCTCTTTAGTCAATCTGGCTCGATCCATCTGCATGGGTTCCCCTTCTGGTACCATCTTGGGAGCCACAAAGGTTTGAAGGGGTAATTGCCATCTGGCTTGGATCGAGATTGAGAGGTTAGGGGAAGCACTGGATTGCTTCGTCCGTCTGCGCTCCTCTAAACGTGCGTCAACACGAATGGCAAGATCAATGAGGGTCTTCAGACAGCTCACGGGTAAGGAGTTCATCCTTGATTCTCTCTGCCAAGCAATTTAAAAAGGCGTCATACAGTGCCCTCTTCTGCCACCCGCTGTCAGTCACTAAGGTCTGAAAATCAATGGCATAGTCAGAGACAGAGTGGTTACCTTAGTGGATGCATAGGAGCTCACGACCTGCCTCGTGCCCAAGCCTGGAATGGTCGTATGTGCACCTCATCTCCTCCTCCAGAAGCTTAGAGGACTGCACGCAGGGCAGACCAGCTTCCCAGGCAGCGGTAGCCCACTGCTTGGCTCTTCCGGTGAGCTGGGTGATAATGTAAGCCACTCAGGCTTGCTAAGTAGGGAAGGTAGCTGGTTGGAGGCTCAAGATGAGCTTACACTGGGTCAGGAATGCACGACACGTGCCGGGCTCTCCATCGTACTTTTCCAGAGGAGGAGGGCGGGGCTCAAGGCTGGGAGCAGAAGTGGGTACAGGAGTGGAAGCAGTTGCAGAGCAGGTGGTGAGTGTGGGTTGGCAAGCTCGCACCGCGGAAGCCAGGTCCGTCAGCTCGTGCGTCATAGTCTGGAGGTGCTGCATGACGGCTAATAGCTGTTGCTGTTGCGACTCCAGCATGACAGCCTGATTCGCCACCGTATCTTGCAGTTTGGAATCTCTTGCTGGTTCCATGGTGGTCAGAACGTACTGTGACGTAGCTTTCAGGAACCACACGCATAAGATGGAAATCCAAAATACGTATACCTTTAATGAGGTCCGAGTCAAAGCCAAAAAACACAAGAATTGCCAAGCCACAATACGAAATCCAAAAACAGTGTCGACTAGACAGGCAGGGGTCAGAACCAGGAAGACAAATGAGCAAAGGTACATAAACGGTAGGAAAAAAAGTCGTAGTCGATGAACAAAGCCAAGGGTCATACACAGGGCATCCAAACACAGAAATCATGGTCATACAAAAATGGGTCAAAATCCAAAATGACAAAATGGTACCGTCATAAGACTAACATGACATTGTCATAACTGTGACATGTGTCATGTAATAGTTAAGACAGTGTCATGTCATTCTTATGACGAAGTTGTCATAATCAAGACAACCCAAACAATGTCAACTTGTCATCTCAAAAACCGAATGACACTTAACATAATGACATTTACATAATGTTTATGACACGTTCATGACTGTGTCATGTCACTCTTATGAGGATACCTTCAAGTAAAGTGTTGCCGACAAAACAATCCAAGAAGGGCAATGGCAAGAATCGTAGTTGGACAAACCAGTAGAAGAAAAGCAATACTCAATGGCATACACGGCGCTCTGCACAAAGAAATATTGATCAACGTTGTGACATAGTCAGAACTGCAGTGAGGACTCTTAAATAGACAGTAGGGAAGTCAAATGCTACACAGGGAATAGGTGACCTGGATCAGACTAATTACAATGGGAGAATCACATGAGGGAAACCCTAATCATGAAAACTGGTGAAAGCTAGGACATGGACAGGAATCATACAGACAGCCTATGACATTTAAACAGCTCCGGTCCGGGCGTTCTAAGTGCACAGATAACAAGTGCAAGAAAGTAATTATGCACGTGCGAGAGATCTCCCAGAAACCCAGGGGGAGACAGGTAAAGCTGAGCAAGAGGCGGAGACTAGAACAGGGCGATTGCTGAGAGAGAATTAGAATTAATTAGTAGCGGTGCAACTTTACAGAATAAACTAGAGTGCTCGTTAGTAAGTTAGTAATCTATGTACATGGATTAGTTTTGTTAGTAGACTATGATACACAATACAAATGTTAGTTTTGTTAGTAATCAGAACAGTAAGAAGAAGGAAGTAAACGAGAATCGAAGGAATATGTTAAACACCAGAATTCATTTAAATCACGAGAAGTAAGTGAGCACACAGACCGGGAAGACGGACTGAACCAAGTAGATCACAAGACAGGGGAGACAAGTGCAATGGAACTGAGAAATGGAATGAACTAAAACCTGAGAATTACAACAACTAAAAAGAATTAATAAAAGACTTATGATTCTGCTCTGTTTGCCATGTTTTTGATGTTCTGTCTGATCTCTGTATTGCCTGACCATGCCTTATTTTGTGTATTGTGATTTGGTTACCTGATTATGTTCTTGTTTTGTCTAGTTTAGTTTTGCCATGTTTTGCATTTTGCCATTTTCCCCATTCCTGTTATTATTCCGGTCCATGTTTTGCTTTCACCCATGCATTGCACAATGTCTCCCCCAGTCTGGTCTCTTGTCTTGCCATTGCTCACAGCCCTAATATTGCATGCCACTCTTCAGGTGATTTAATGGTTTCTGGATTTCAACCATTCGTTCCCATCTTGTTTACTATTTACTATTTACTTGTTTTCTGTTTTACTAACCCATACTAATAGTTTGTTGTTTTTGATAAAGTTACTAACTTTAACTAACATTGTATATAATACTAACTTACTAACGAGCACAAGGGATTGTGTAGCTGCACTCTACAAATTGACTAACGATCTCTCAGCATTCGCCCTGTTCTAGTCTCCGCCTCTTGTCTTCACTCAATTTACTTTGCTGTGCTTCTAGCAGATTCTCTGCACCGGTCTAATCACTGTTCTGTCACTCACTCTGTGCACGTACAAATCCCTAACCGGATCTGTTTGTTCTGTCTATAGGCTGTCTTGTGATCCCTGTCCGCGTTTTGGCTTTTGCTTAGTTCATGTAATTAGGTTCTCCCTCATGTTTGCTTCCTTTGTAATCAGTCTGATTCCTGCACCTGTGTTTTGTTAAGCATGTGACTTCCCGTGAGTGTATATTAGGAGTCTTTTTCACGGGACTTCCATGTCAGAACGTTTCTCTTGTTTACCTGTGCTGCAGTCGTCTTCGCCTTGTACATATAGTGTTACTCTTCTGAGTGGACCGTCCGACTTACGATTTTGGCTCTGCTTTTTGGTACTATTGTCTGCATCAGTTTACGAACCGTTTTTGCCCAACTATGAGTTTTGTGTTTGCTGCCCTGTTAACAGTTTCAATTACACCCACTGGCTTTTGGCTTTTGCTTCTCTGACAAACCTTTGCCTGTGTACCGACCCTATTTTTTCCCGACCATGAGTACTGTGATTGGTGCCCTGTTTACGGTTCTGGATCCCGCCCTTAGGAATCTTATTTTGGATTGTGGACATTGTACAGTTGCTTGCTCTGTTAGGGGTCTCCCCCCTTCAGAAATAAAGCGTCCCCTTTTTTTTTTGTACTCTCTGGTGCTCGCTTGTGGTTCCTATACGAAATCTTGACAAAGACAAAATCATGAACACTGATCCTGAACATAAACATGAACATAAACATGACAAAAAACCATAACCATGACATAATCAGAAAATGCAGTCCATTTTACTTTTTCTTTCTCGGTTGTGGAGCTATGAGGACACCACAAGTGCCTTTGTTCATGCAGTACCATGTTTAGGTCTCAAAAGCACCCCCAATATAAACCCTAGCATAGGCTCTCTGGCATTTTTTACATTCATTTGTGTCTGCTGAGTACAAATCAGGCTAAATTCACCACAAATTCATTGGAATTCATTGCCAACTGCTGTCAGTACCTTGCCAAATGTGGGGAAAAAAAAATCTAAAATGCCACCTGTTCAAACCCCCGTATCTCCATGTTCACACCTTGGATTTTCTTCTTTTTTTTATGGATTCCGCTATTACAGTAGAAAGACCGCTCCAAAAATGGTTGTGTTTTGACCAATATAAATATTGCAGGTGTCTTAACAGGGGTGGGGTAATCTCAAGAATTGCTTGGCATTTTCAGCTTCATACACAATGTTATTGATTCTTGAATCACAATAATTGTAAGTTCACAATTCATCAATGCATGACACATTCAGAGAAAGGTCAGTATATGCAGGTTGGTAGATCATGTTGGCAAGGAGAAACCTGAACCAGTTATTGATCAATAATTTCTGATTATTGCTATTGTTTTTCATGAAGCGAAACAAGAGGATACAAGCATTAACATGGACTAATGCTGGGTATCATTCAAGAACGTCCTCCAAACTGTTCCAACTCTGGATGTCATTGGACGCACAGGCAGTATAAGTTGGACAAAACTAGGACAGACAACATTGTTGTGCTCTTTCCTGAATTTAGGAAGCAATAACACTGTTAACATAGCATGGAATACAAAGTTTTTATTTGACAGTCACGTGGCATTTTAAGGTTCTTACACATTTAACTATGCAACATTTTAAGTGTTTTCAATTATTAGGCAATCACATACTAAATTGCACTAATTCCTTTAGTAAGCTAATGGTACACAACAATAAAAGTAATTATAATAATAATGTTTAGATAAATGTAGCCCCAATCAGGCTGTGTTTCTAAAGCCGCATTCAAACTGGACGCGAAACAAATTTTCTGCACGATAGATTATTTTCAAAGTCAATGCATGGACGCGAATACACGCGAAACGTTAGTATATGCATCTTTGCATTAACCTGAATGTAATCTGTTGTGCGAAAAATTTGTTTTGCGTCCGGTGTAAAACCAGCTGAAGTTAATCTCCGTTATGTTATGTTATGTTATGTTATAGGACACATACCCACATAGCCTACACACGTACTCACGTGTGCACATGCACACACATTTTTCTCTCTCTCTCTCTCTCTCTCTCTCTCTCTCTCTCTCTCTCTCTCTCTCTCTCTCATATACGTTGCGGACAGAGATATTTGCGGTCAAACGCACTGCCGCAACAAAGCGGCTATGGCGCTCAAAATAATTAAATGTGAATACTCACGTTTTATAACAGAAGTTCAAAACTTTGATATAACATAGAAAACACATATTTAGAAAAAGTCATGGACGGATGGACTCGTATCTTTCACTGACATAACATCCAATCCAAAACTGTGAAAACAAGGGGGGTGTTCTGAAGACTGTTAGTTGTGAAACATGGTGTTTTGCAAACACCCCCATTAGCACTTAGTGCTTTACTCCTGATGAAATTAGACAAATAATTGACCAATCAGATTGTGGTCAACCAAGAATGTATCGACCAATAAATCGATTGATCGACTGATTAGTCGACTATTCGACTAACAGACTACAGTCCTATTTATTCTTTTTCATCTCAAGAGCTGCCTTTAGTGAATCGCGGACTTTGAAATATTGTTGTCGAAGTTTTTTTACCGTGACTCTGCACTGATCTATTGTGCGCACAAATCCGTTCTCCTGCAGTGTATCACGAATGATTTTATAAACCTCATTGTTTTTGTGGACTTTATTCTGCATCTCCTGCATGTTTTCTTCGGCCCAGATGTCAATCAAACATCGGACTTCAAGAGAAGTCCAAGTCAGCCCTTTCCCAGTCATGTTGTTTCTGTCGCTCTGTGTACGTCTTGCAAAATACCCACGCAGGTAGCCCACGATCCACTGCGTTTTGGTTCATTTCCTTTAACTGGGTCAGATTCTGGTCGGATTACGTTCGCAGTGCAATCGAACCGCGCTAGGGTCCATTTGGAAACGGACCGAGACCCCTTCTTGCAAGTGGTCTCGAAAGGGTTGTTTTGGTCCACACCAGAGTACAATTGGAGCTTTCACTAGTGACCAAACGAACCGTAACAAGGATTGAACCGCACCTGAGTTTGATTAAAACGGACTAAACTTTGGGTTGTGAAAGCGCCCTAAAAGATCATATGACACTTATCGACAAGAGTAGGGGGTTCCCCGGTGTCATGGCTAAAGTCCCAACCTTGCTCTTTCGACCTCCCACCTAATCATCCCCTGATCTAATTGGTAGTGCTAATTGCTCTATCCCTCACCACCTCAACCCCAGGGCTCCCTTGAAAAAGAGGTTTCAATCTCAACGGGACTTCCGTGGTTAAATAAGGGTTAAATAAATAAACACTGATAAACACTATCAGATTTTGCCCATTCCCACATTTTGGTAAAATGACAATCGTTCGTTTGTATGTGCAATTTGGTACATTTCAATCAGCCTTATTCAAAATTGCGTGAAGGTATTTCAATTCTCTGTGTTTTATTTAATTTAAGCAATCATGAAGCACAGGTTATATCGCCTGATGTGTCAAACAGGTGGGACAGAAGTTCCAGAGCTGTTTACCTTTCGTAATTATTAGTAGCCTAAATAATCTTTTTTAACTAGTCTACTCTTCATTGCTTAAGGCATATTATTAGTAGCATAAATTCTTTTTTAACTAGTCGGTCACACTTTATTTGAAGTGTTGGTCATAAAGGCTTTATAAAGCATGTGTAATGCCTTCATAAATGAGACATGTCTTCATAGATCATACATAAGCAAACATCATGCTTTGTAAAGGGTGAAATAACACATCCTTCTTCAGCATGTGATGCCACATGTGATGTAACTGACGATGTCACTTAGCTAGTGGCTAATTGCGATACAGGGTGACATTGTCAGCTAAGTGACATTGTCACATCTGGCATCACATGTTGAATAAGGATGTGTTATTTCACCCTTTACAAAGCATGACATTCGCTTATGAATGGTTTATGTAGACATTATGTCTCATTTATGAAGGCATTATACATGCTGTATAAAGCCTTTATGAGCAATACTTCAAGTAAAGTGTGACCAACTAGTCTACTCTACAGGTGCTCTTAGATTGCATTTAAGGGGAAGCTGTCTTTAATTGCCAATGGATAATTCTTGTAATTGGAAAACGTGTTAAGAAGGGAAATGGCCGAGAACAGGCAAGCACCAATGATTGGTGTAAAGGGATTTTCTGTACCAGCCCAATTTTCAGTTCTTACATCATGCTACTCAACTTATAGACTGTATAAATAGTTGAACGAAGCAACTGTGACATCACCCATTGGTTTCAGCATACCATTTAGGAAGCCTTGATTTTGGCAATTTGAACAGCACCATTTTGTCATTCTGAAACCAGATGTGATTCCTATTGGACAAGAGTGTGAATCGAGGATCCGGGGATGAACGTGGCTCTGGATCTGACTGTATCGGACGAGGACCAGAGGATAGCCACGCACCCAAAGCATTTTCTGGCTTTATCCTTTATTCAAGTCTACTTGGGACCATAATTTACAAAAATGAAAATCACAATATATCGAAGGAGACTTGAAACTTGCAAGAGATACCATAAAATGATGTGGAAAATCATTATTGTAATCATAAATCATGTGGCAAAGTAGGGTCATTTTCTCAGACTACAAAAGCATTGAGCTTCTTTCAGCAACCACTGACGTTACCGTCTGCTAGTGATTTTTAAAAAATGCAAATTTTTTTAGATTTCCCGCATCGGCCTCACTTTTCAGACCCGGTTGCTGAGTCCATCTTTTTATACAGTCTATGGGCTCAACTGCTACTGCGTCGACAAATCGCGTAGTCAGCCAACAGTGACTGTTGCATGTGCGCTCACAACGATAGAAACAAAACATGATTATGGGGTTTGCAATCCTTTAAACTTTATTTTCTTTACCAGCGGGCAGAAAAAAATGAGCAGACTTGAGTTAGCTGAACTAAATTTAGCAAACGTGAATTAGACCGCTAAGGGTTTTCAAAGTGAGCAGAGGCACTAATCAGCTGAAAGAAAAAGTTCTTTGCTAAATAGCAGTTAGAGGATTAGGGGAAGCGTGTGCATCACTGGAATTGGTGCTGTTGTATTGGGGCACTGAGTACACACACAACTAGGCCGATACCCAATGCTGGTATCAGCATCTGTGCATCTCTGAAGAAATGGGATCTTAAATGGATGTTGACAAGGGCCATATTGTTACGGCCAGATGAGTGGGTCAGCACCTCTCCAAAACAGCAATGCCTCTTAGTCTCAGTTAGCAGTGGTGAATACCTACAGACAGTGGTCAAAGGTGAGACAAGTGCATTGGGATTCAATGGCTCGTCAATGCACAAGGGCAAGGAACACAATCCCATCTGGCCCAAACTGACAGACGGCTTCTGTGGCACCAGTCACAGAGAATTTTAACTGCGTGAGAAAGTATGTCAAGTGATTTTTACTTTGTAGCTGCAGATGAGTTGGAGTGCCCGTTATAACTAACTTATAACTTGGATCAATTCAAATTGGTCTCCTAGTCCACTGAGTTGGTTTTTTATGTGCATCAGCCAGATGCATGTGTACCATTTACCTGGGGAAGAGAGCGCCAGAATGTACTGTTGAAAGACGACAAGCTGGTTGAGGGACTCAAGCAAGAGAACCACAGGCAAGAGAGGGAAATCCAAAAGAAAAAAAATTTATTTAATGAGTTCCGGGTCAGTACACCACACCCCCACACCCACATGAATTACCAAGCCACAAAACTAAATCCAAAAACAGTCGACTAGACAGGCCGGGGTCAGAACCATTAAAAAACAGCAGAGCAGCGGTGCATAGACTATAGGCAAAAAGTCACAGTCGATAAACAAAGCAGTGGGTCTTACACAGGGCATCCAAACACAGGAATCGTTGTCGTACAAAAATAGGTTGAAATCCACAAAGGCAAAAACAATACAAGAAGAGCAATGGCAAGAATCTTGGTCGGACGAAACTGTTGAACGAAAACAATACTCAATGGCATACGAAAGGCTCTGCACATAGAAATATTGATCAACATTCTGATAAAGTCAGAACAGCAGTGATGACTCTAAATAGACAGGAGGAAGGTCACATGCTATGCAGGGAAACAGGTGAGCTGGATCAGACTAATTACAATGGGAGGAACACTTGAGGGAAATCCTAACCACAAAAATTGGCGGAAGCCAAGACACGGATGGGAATCACGCAAATAGCCTATGACATTTAAACAGCTCCGTTCAAGGAGTTCTAAGTGCGCAGATAATGAGTGCAGGAAAGCAATCAGGCACGTACGAGAGATCTCGCAGAAACGCAGGGGGAGACAGGTAAAGCTGAGCAAGAGGCAGAGACTAGAACAGGGTGATTGCTGAGAGGGAATTAGTACTAATTAGTAGCGGTGCAACTTTACAGATTTAATTAGAGTGCTTGTTAGTGAGTTAGGAATATATACATGGATTAGTTGGGTTAGTAGACTATGATTTAAAATACAAATGTTAGTCTTGTTAGTAATCAGAACAGCAAGACGAAGGAAGTAAACGAGAATTGAAGGTATAATATGAAATACCAGAAACCATTAATCACCCGAAGCATGTGACCACACAGACCGGGAAGGCGGACTGAACCAACTAGATCACAAGACAGGGGAGACAAGTGCAATGGAACAGAAAATGGACTGAACTTAAACCTGAGAATTACAATAACAAAAAAGAATAAATAAAAGACAAAATCGTGAACATTGAACATGAGCATAAACATGAATTCAAAACCAAAACCATAACACTCCAGGAAACGCTCTAGTAGGAAGCCCTGAGCACAGGAATTCAAGTAGAAGTCCGTTTGATACAGCAGTTTTGCAGCATGAGGGTACCAACACAATATTAGTGTAAGATGAGATTTATTTTTGGAAAAGTTATGTTGCACATGTTTGGTTTCTCAAATTGGAGATAATTTACAGTCTGAGTAATGATGAATACATATAAGTGAAAAGAGTATTCTATTCTTTAATTTACATCCAGAACTACATGATATGGTATACCTTTCCTGTAAGGTTGCTAATATTGGTCAAGATCGGCGGAGTGATAGGATGTAAGGATATGTATGTATCTGATGGAGAGTGCGGGTACGAGGAAAATCGATGAGGAACAAATTAAAAACAAGCATGTTACTCAGAAAATATGTTCCCCTGCATTTCTTTTTTCTACAGCCCCCAAAGTAAAGCAAGTGAGTAATAAGTAAATAAATTGAAGTAAAACAGACCCAGTATTACACTGGTGGAAGAGGGTTTGTGGACTGCAATATTCTTCCGCAAAGTTTCAAGTTTTTACGGGAATTTCTTTTTGCCTTGGACTGCTCCTGCTAAGCCTGGCTAGTGACTCGGTCAGTGTAACTTAGGCTACTTGCTGGGACTAAAAACGAAACTTAGTGATATGAGCCTTTTCCCTGCTCGTTTTGTGGATTTTCACGCTGCTTCGGAGAGCTGTTTTTTTTCTCAACTAGTCTGCGTGGGACGTTGCACGGTGCAGTTCATCGCAAAGGTTTGAGGAAGGAATGCACCTCCTAGTGTTGCAAATACGAAGTGGAATTGCTGAGCTCCGGGAAGCTAAGAGACTGACTGCATTTGTATGTGCTCATTCTGGGCAGGTGGTTTGATTGTGGCTGATCGGTCTACAGGTCATTCCATGCCAAATGAACCAGAGCCTCCAGGGGGTCCGTCACCAATTAGGCCAATTTTTTCCCCTAAAAATACTTTAGGGTGTCAAATGAAGATATCCCAAGTTTCAGCTCAATATCTCAAACCTTTTTCGTGGAAGAGCCATTTTAAATTGCCGTGTTGCCCCCGTTTTTTGCACTCGTGAATCACAATATTGGCTTGTGAGTGTTTCTGGTGAGCTATAAAATCTTTTCTAAACTAGGCTTATGCTGTCGGAGGCGACGGCTGGGGGTATATCCCCGAACGCCCCAATCATTCAATTCCCCAATCCTTGAATAGACCTTGAATAGACTTTCATTTGAACTTAATTTCAGGTCAATCGGTCAAATGGTTCTGAGGATATGGGCAAAATGGTGGTTTTCCATCACAAAGCGCCACTTGGTGGCAAAATATTGAACCATACAGGTCATTATGTGACTTGTGAGGTCATGACCTTGCAGTTGCACATAGTTTCATGTCAATTGAAGAAATAGTTCCTAAGATAGAGCAAAAAGTGGTGAATTTCATGTGACAAAGCTCCACCTTGTGTCAAAATTTTGAACCAAACAGGTATAATGTCATCGTGGGACACATCCTCAGTTCGTGACTTTTCATTTGCACTTGATTTGAGGTCAATCCGACAAATATTTCCAGAGATATGATAAAAACAGTGATTTTTCCAGTTTTTGGCCCCTGGTGGCCAATCTAAAAATTGTAAGTTGTCCAAAATCGAATCAGTTCTTCCTCTTTATGATACTTACTAAAATGCAAAACTTGGAATTTCTAATTGAAATGTTACTGCAGTTATCGCATTAACATGTAAATCAGTTTTTGGCCCCTGGTGGCATTGTCCAAAATCGCATCAGTTCTTCCTCTTTATGATACTTACTTATATGCAAAACTTGGAATTTCTCATTGAAATATTACTGCAGTTATCGCGTTAACACTGAAATCAGTTTTTGGCCCCTGGTGGCCAATCTAATCATAAATTGTCCAAAATCAAATCAGTTCTTCTTGTTTATGATACTTACTTATGTGCAAAATTAAAAATTTGTAATTGAAATATTACTGAAGTTATCGCGTTAACACGGAGTGCGGCAGCAGCGGCAGCGGTCGGACCAAAAACATAATGTCCCCGGAACGCCATTTGGCGTTTGAGGATATAATATGACAGAAAGCTGAAAATTGCCACTCTCTGATTAATTTCTGCGCTGACGTTCAGAATCTGGCATCAAAATTGCACTGTGATGAACCATTTGGGATCTATGAGCATTTGAAAATGGGATTTTGGTCAGACAGAATTTTTTTTTTGCATTTTGATGGCTCACTGTGTGGTCAGCTTTATAGCTAGACCCAAATATCAAACAGACGTGATATTTAGGGAAAAAAAGAAAACTATAGGGAAAAGCAAAAAAAAAAAAAAAAAAAACACAAAACAAGTCTTTGATGAAAAAGTTATGGGCCTCTGAAAATTGTCACAGTGTAAAAAACGCCTGCGGTACCCCTACATTCAGGGTGGTGGTTGACCACGTAGATGGTGAAACCGCTAAATGAAATTTTGACCACTTAAAGCAATTCTTACCTTTCTGGCATGTCGCACACCACTTAATAAAAATTTGAACATGAACAACTCTGCCTCCCTCCAAAGTCCCACTCTTTTCCCCCGATTGCCAGACTTTAATACTTGGTAGTTCGTCAGACTATAAAGGTAACTAAACCGTACAAGGGCATTTTATTTTATACCATGTGTAGAATTGAAAATTATTACTGTTGTTTAGTTTTAACTTACCGGTGCCTCTGAATCTGACTCCATTGACCCGTTTCTCGCACCGCACGCAATATTTTTTTTTCATAGGAGAGTGAAACTGGTCAATGGAGTCAGATTCAAAGGCACCGGTAAATGAAAACTAACCAACAGTACTAACATAATATTCCATTGTGGTATAAAATAAAATGCCCTCGTAATGTTTAGTTACCTTTGTAGTTTGACAAACTACCATTAACGTTATTATCGTAATTATCGTAATTATAACATTTCAGCATCCGTTTGTTTACAGTCAAATGCATCGTTTCTTTTTTTCTGCCAGAGAGGTGTGTGACTCGCAAGCAGTGACAGCTGTAGCCAACTGGAAGGGGCGCGGCAACGTATGACAGACAGGAAGCGCGGCAAATCATTTTATTCGGACCGAAGAAAATGATTGGTCAGACTTTTATCAGAAATATATAGGAATTGAATACTGAAGATTTTCAACTCCTGGTGGATTTCTTTTACATTTTAGTGTGCCATACGCTTGTTAGGAGCATTTTAAGATTACAAAAGAAAAGTGTAAAAATGCCAGAAAGGTAAGAATTGCTTTAACCCCTTTGCGCAGATGCCAAATCTGGCTATTCAGGTGTTACCTGATTTAAGGCTTTATAATTCAAGATTGCAGCGTTACAGACAGAAAAACTTTGGCTCAATTGAGTCTGGACACTTGAAGCATTTAGACTCCCATCGTATTTCAGTTTATTTTTATGATTTTGGTGGAGAAAAGGGGCTGCAAACACAAAAAATCTTCATGAAAATTCAACTTTGAATTAGCAAAAAAAATAATACTGACAATTGAAAAACTGCTGGGGCTTAAAACTATACATTTCTAGAATCATAAACTTCTTAACCACAAGTACAATTCATCTTGAACATTACATTCTAGATTACACGCTTGCTATGAGCCAAATTAGACAGCTACTCGGGTGTCTCCTTAAATAAAACATGCAACTTAAAAAAATAAGCATGATGTAAGACCTCAAATGTCAAAATATATATGGAAGTGAAAAGTGAAAATAAATAATTTATTCAAAAGAATTACCAAAGTGAATTAAAATTATATTTAACCTGAAAAAACGCTTCATACACTTATTTTTATTTTGAATACATAGTTATATTTTTCAAAATTCATATCAACACATGAATTTTCAGTTTCAAATTTTATTTTTTTAAGTACAAAACTTTTGACCCTTATGTAACTCCATAAGAAACCGCCTGACTTGTAATTTTACGACAATGATTCCACCTCGCGCGAGATTTCACCAACCCGGGTACATTTCGATAGAGCCTGGGTACAATTTGATAGACTTCGCCAAGACAGGGTACATTTCGATATATCTAATTGTACCCAGGGTACATTTCAATACCTAACATGACGTCAACGACCCCATCAGCCATAATAAAGCAGGTTAATGAAACCTCAATCATCATAATCAAGCATTGCATAGCATGTCGATAAGAAAAAAAGTTACAATTCAAGGCATTGTAGATATTCATAGCCTTGGTGACAGTGGGTTAGCCCCGGAACTGGTGAGCTAGCGCGAGGTGGGAGCTGCAATCTAGCTTTGGAGGGAGCAGTTTTCTCATATTCCAAAACTGTGCGGTCCCGGTGTCGCGGCGCTGGGAGGACTGTGGAGCAAGCAGGACATAGACTACCTCGACTTTCAATAATTTCGCCGCTGATCAAAGAAATGTATTACAATCAATTTGAACAACATTAATTTCATCTCCCGTGTTTGTGCTTACATAGCAAAGGCGAAATCCGTTCGGTCCTTTCCATACCCAGCTAACACACTTACGTCGCCAAGACCTCGTTTCAACGTAACCGGACGACCTTAGATTTGTTGTGGCAACGTAAATACTTACGTCGTGACAACCGGAAAAGTGAAATTCCTAGGGTGCATCTCAAAGCATAGGCTGCATCCTTTGAAGGCTGCATTTTTAGGGGTCATCACTACTTATATCCACTAAACTTACATTAAGGGTAAGGGATAAGGCTAAATTTAGGGTTCGGTTTTGGGTTAAGGCTTAGACTGAAGGTTAAGGTTAGGAAAACCAGCGTCAACTCACTGAAACCAAGACCGTTTTACGGAGATGAAATGACGTCAGTTCAGCATACGGAAATACGAGACGACCCCTAAAAATACAGCCTTCGTAGGATGCAGCCTAGGCTTTGAGAAACAGCCATAGGCTGCATCCTTTGAAGGCTGCATTTTTAGGGGTCATCACTTAATTCCATCTGCCGAACTGACGTGACTTCATTTCATCTCCGTTAAACAGCTTTGGTTTAAGTGAGTTGTCACTGGATTACCCAACCTTAACGTTAACTCTAACCATTAACCCAAAACCTACTGCTAAATTTCACCTTTTCCCTTACCCTAAATGTCAGTTCAGCAGATGGAAGTATGTGACGACCCCTAAAAATACAGCCTTCGAAGGATGCAGCCTAGGCTTTGAGAAGCGGCCCTAGATTCGTCGTGGCGACGTAACTTTGTAAAGTTGTCCGTTCGTCGTCTGCACGTTGTGGCAACGTAATTAATTATAGGTCGTCAGTTGGCAACCTAGTAGTGCCTTAGTGCGACGGCGATGCTTGCACTTGGCTCTTTTTACCTTATGCTAATTGGTTGGATTCCTTGTGCTGTAATTAGCATTTGCCCTGCACGACTTAACAGACTTACTAGTATTCACCTTGCGAAATGAAAAAAAAAATGAAATAAAATAATAAAAGACAATCAACTTGGCTTACATTGGCACATGCTTAACCCTGCTCAACTGAGAGCACAAACATTGCAAGTCTATTTAAAAACAATCTAATTTGCCACAAAACTTCTTCAGTCAAGGAATACCCATTCGGGTGGCTCAGGATGTTACATGCATAATGTGCGTCGCAAAACTGTTAAACCCCCTGCTAAGTCACACATTTCAATTGATGACAATTATTACATGAATATAAATTTTATATGAACTGTATATATTGGGTCTATTTTAAACAGTATATAATATTTCAATTTACAGTAATAGAACTTTAATGAATTACTAGACAGAAACATGCATTTTGCACCACAAAGTACTTTATTAACATTACAAATGGAATATAGAGTCTGCAGAAGATTCCAACACTTTCCCTTTTCACTAAGGCAAACATCAATTCAGTTAGGTATACAATCTTACATTTAGAGGGAACCTGATTAGTTGGGTGGTGTATTGCAGTGTATAATAATAAAGGATCAGAATGTGCTATCACAGATTTCAATTGAATTCCCCAGTTTCAGAGAGGATGCTCAGTCATTTCATGAAACTTGAGGCAAAGAATCAATCATGAAAACCGTAACTTTCCAAAAAAAAGAAAAGGATCAGGGGCCTTACTTATAAAAATTTGTGTGAATTTCATGACCAAGTAATGCGTATGCACAAAAAAAACAAAAATTACATTTTGTGGACAATAAGCTAATTTATAAACCTATGGGTAAAATGAACAGCATGGAATTTTCATTTATTTAATTGGGATGGACTTGGAATTCATTGACATTGTGCATAGTCGTAATAATTTCTCTTTATATAGTGTCAAGTTTGTTTTTGTAAATCAGAAACCAGCAAAGAAAGTGACGTACGTATCATTTTTGTGCCTACGCACCGTTTATAAATGAGGGCCCTGGTGCGGGCATTTTAGCCAGGTTCATAACGCCAATGGCTCTCTATTGCGTATTGAGGGTATTGAACACATTGGACCTTTGGTCAGGAGTGGTGGCAGAATCCAGAAACTTAATCAAAGGGAAGTTTTCTGGATTCATCGACTAGGTGCGCTGCGTTATCCTGGCCTAAATGAAGACATTGATTTTACTTGTTTTTTGTGATTCCTTTTATATTTGTGTACACAGATGGACTTTCTTCTCTGTAGTTTTTTCTTCTCCCATGCACATGTGTTGTTACCATATGTATGTATATGTCTGTATTATTTATGTGATTCTTTGATATATATGTATGTACATATTGTGTATGCATTTATTTGTTTTATGCATACGTTTCTGCTTACCTGTCAGGTGTTGGGTCAGATGACTTTCTTTCATTGGCTGTGTATAGTATATAGGTGAGACCACACCCATCGTCTCTGTTTGAAGCCCTGATGAAGACCCATTGCGATCGAAACATGTTGGCTTTTTTAATGTTCTAGCCACTATTATAAAGGCTTTTTAATGACTTTTTCCATCCACTTTTACAAGTGAGTGCCTGGATTGCGTTCTCGTTTTTTGTATTGAAAAGGTCGTCGAGTAATGTAACTGAATTACCAACTGACAACGTTGTCAGACCGTTTTCACATGGTTAGTCATTAACTTACCAAAAGAGCACGAATAGTTACGTCGCCAGTTCGTTGTGTGTTAGCTGGGTAGCTAATAGTATGTTGACAGGATGAGTATGCGAGGATCTCTGACATGAATACGCATAGGTTAGGTATAGAAACGTTCGTCATCATTATAAACATGTGGACATACTTTGACAACACGTTCTCATTTTGTCTAAATATATTGATGAACGCCAATAATCCTCCCATAAAGAGACCGCCATCAAATTGGCAATACCTGAGCTGAAGCTTTGGAGGCTCAAAAAGGGGAATATGCCAATACAATCAATTACTCAAAATGATGAGGTTAAGGAAAAGTTTGTCAAACGGAGCAAAACGAACACCGTGGTTCTGTATGACGAGGCCACCTCAGACTGGCCGGAGAACAAATAGTTACCCTGGATGTAACTCCAGTTCAATGAGTACGTGCGTAGTCCTCTAACGGGCTTCGCAACTGGTAACCTCGGTGCCTGACAAAGAAAATGGAATCCACCTGCTCCGTAGGAGGGGGTAGCATACTCACCTCCCATAAAGCCCCGGTGTCGCCAGTGCTTGTCTCCCTTTGAAACTCAGCATCTCACATACGGGGCCACCTGGGCAGGTTGTTAGAGGGCTACGCATGTACTCAGAGTTAGAACTGGAGTTACATCCAGGGTAACTATTAGTTCTATTTTGTACGTGCTCCGCCCTCTAACGGGCTTCGCTTATGGTTACACCTAAGGCGAAGGCCGTTAGGGATGGATGTACTCCCAGGTGGCCCCTGGCCATGCAGATCCTCTTGAAACCAAGCGAAACCTGTCCACACCTTGGGGCGCACACCGCCAGACTGCGTACCCCACCCCAGGTAGTGGCATAGTAGCACTCAAACCATTACTGATACTGGGAAGGGACCCTTTCTTATCAGGCCCCTCCCAGAAGGAATGGAAGGACTTGACCACTGTCATTCCCAATAAAAAGCTTTGCACCCATAGGCAAGCACTGCCAGAGTGCATCGCGTCAGGCTGCGGTACCACCGAAATCAGCGCCACTTGGAAGGAGACTTCTCCTGATAGCGTTCCCCCCCCTATGACTTGACGAGGGGGACTTGTTTACTGGTATCCCCCATGTCGGCCTCATACTCCCCGGTGGTCACTGCCTGAGTGCCACACCCAGTGTATGGTATCAACATAACCACAGCTACTGCTGGAAGGGAACCCCCTCCCCAATGGGGTCTCCCACCCCAAAGTTTGGGAGAGGGCTCTGTCACTTCCCCATGATACGCCTACCACCTGTACGCGGGGAACCCTCGGGATGCCTCGCCTCAGGTTGGCCATGATCACTGCTAGTTAGCACCGGAAGGGAACTCCTCTGATACGGTTGCCAAGACTGAATGCACCACTGTGTCAGCTGTCATATTCCTGAGATATGATCACGCAAACGTTGATGTCTATGACCAAGAGGCCGCCCTGCAGATTTCCTCTACCGACATACCTCTAAGTAGTGCCGTAGAGGACACAATCCCCCTGGTAGAATGTGCGGCCAGTCCTGCTGGGGCCACCAGACCCGCCACCGGATAGGCCCTGTAGATCGCATCACAGATCCAGTGAGCGAGACATTGCGCTGACAAACGGGCCCCCTGAGCCTGCCCGCTGTAACTCACAAACAGTTGATCCCCTCTCCTGAGGCTCACGGTTCGCTCCAAGAAAGCACTGAGCGCGCGCACGGGGCACAGCCTGTGCATCTTTTCCTGCTCGCTGGCGGAATGAGGAGGTGGGCAGAGGGCCTGCAGCCGAAGGGCTGATGATTTAAAGGCAGTGGTGATGAACTTCGGCCAGAACGATGGATTTGGACGTAGCTCCACTGACCATAGATCCTGTCTTAGGGTCAGACAAGATGGGTGCACAGAGAGAGCACTCAGTTCACCGACTCTCCTGGCCAATGCCAAAGCCAAGAGGAGGGCAATCTTAATAGACAACAAGTGCAGGTCTGCCTGGTCCAGAGGCTCAAAGGGTGGTCCAGCCAGGTCGCCCTACACCGTGTCCAGTAGTGATGCGCGGGTCGACCCGGAACCCTCGGGTCAATATTTCAATAACATTTAGTGGGTGCAGGCGGGTTGGGCCATACAGTGGCGACATCTAATTCCCACGAAATTGCGAATAAAAAGTATAATAGGCTATCGGCCACTTCAGGGCTCTAGACATACAGCCTCGATAATATGCTCTTGTCAAACGATGTAACGCTACCTTAAGCAGAATAGAATGCCAATTGTACCTCTCCCTCTTCCTACTCTCTACTCTCGATGTGCACGAACTCAGTGGTGCGCGGCTTAATTCTGCACGGTTAGACTGAGGATCTAAAGGTTGAATGATAGCTCATCTTATGAATCGTTCTGCAGTCAGCACCAAAATATTATATAGTGGTAGTAATTTTATTGACCTGTGGGTCGAAACAACACATAGACAAAACATTTTTTTCGCCACTTCACAGTGAAAGGCATATGACGATTCGTATTCAAAAATAAAATCAACTTGTTGAGGTGCTTCCGTTTATCAGCTACGTGTTCTCTAACAGCAGAGCGTGTGCTGCCATCGGCAGTAAAGACACTTCTTGGATGTACATTTCTATAACACCATTCTAAGGGCTACACATATCACCCAAACGAATAGGTAACTTATTACTGAAGCTTGTATGGTCATAAACTTAGCCTTGCTCTCATTAATTACCATAGCATGAGACAAAGAATAATCGTGTAAAACTCCATGGTGGCCACAGCAGTTCTCTGCGTCCCAACAACTAGCGCAACAAGCGAGTGACCCTTCAGTTCGGCTGGCCATGTCTTGGAAGCGCGCCGTAATCGCTTAAACCCTAGCGCTGTTGACGCGATTTTGTTTTTGCCTAGTTTGGGAAAAAATATACCTAGGCCGACATTATAAGCTGTGTTGAAAAAATCGCCTAAAGCCCCCCCAAAACAATCTTGAAATAAATATATGAGGAAAAAATAATTTCCTCATAGACAGGGTATCGCAACACTGTATGGGAGAGTAGGCGATAGCGCCAGTGCGTCACTGTCATGTTAATTTTGTTCCAATAAAACAGCCTGTTTGCAATATTTTGCCTGGCATTTCGTTTGGTTGCAAAGATCAGAAATCACGGTAAGGTTCAATTAATAGACAGTGCCCAAACTTTGTATTAAGAATTACAGCCAAAAGCCAATGGTATGTTGTGCTCCATTCAAATCCACAGCGTAACAGGAATCGTTTTTTTCCTTTGCAAATCATGTCACACAGACCCACTGTACTCTTTTTCTCTTGCCTCCTTTTTGTGTCGGGTTGGGTTCGGGTTGAAAATCAGTGCAAGTTGTAGCGGGGCGGGCGGGGCGGGTTTGCTGTCAAGTCGGGTCGGGTTGGTGCGGGTGTTAAAAAACCTCGACCCACGCATCACTAGTGTCCAGGTCCCATTGCGGAATTTCGTGGTGCATCGGGGGCCTAATCCTGCAAACGCCTCTTAAAAACTGCTTTATGAGGGGGTGATTCCTGGCCGTGAAGCAGTCAATCCCATCGTGTTCTGCTGCTACCGCCGCAGCAAACACCCCCAGGGTGGAAGCTGCACGGCCCCCCTCGAAGAGTGGTTGCAGGAAATCTAGCACTCCCTGAAGGGGGCATGAAGGTGGGTCCAGGCCTCTCACCTGACATCAGCTCACAAACATCCACCAACGGGCCGCATAAGCCTTGGATGTAGCCGGGGCCCGTGCACATTGAATTGTGGACACCACCGCCTCTGGAAGGCCCAACTCACCCAATCTCACCCTTTCAATCTCCAGGCCATGAGGGGGTGGGTGAGGGTGGTATCTGACGCCTGCCTCTTAGTTGAGGGAAGGTCCAGAATCCGCCACGGGCCTGCCACCACCAGCTGAATAAGATCCAGGAACCACCTGGCGTTCGGCCTCATCGGTGCTACCACAATCATGGACAGCCGCTGCTCCCATACCCTGCGGAGCAATGGCATCAGTAGCTGCCGGGGTGGAAAAGCATAAAGCGGGCCGGCCAGCCACACTGTATGAGCCAACGCATCCACCCCCAGGGGAGGATCATTGGCGGGTCTCAGTGAGAAAAGGGCAAACAGCGTTCTCCCTGCTTGCAAACAAATCCGCTACTGGTCGACCGAACAGCTTCCAAATCTGCTCTGCCGTCGTCAGTGGGAGGCTCCAACCCTCCTCGGGCAGGGCTCCCCTGGATAGCCCGTCTGCCTGGGTATTGAGGATGCCCGGAACATACCGGGCCTTCAGAGAGCATAGATGGTGGTCCACTTAGAATAGAAGCGGCTAACTTGTGTTGGGCTACAGACCTGACGCCCCCCTGTCTGTTGAGATAGGCTACTACTGTTGTGCTGTCTGACCTCACTAAGACGTGCCTCCCTTCCAACTGTGGGGCAAAATGGTGCAACACTTTCTGAACTGCCATGAGTTCCAGATGGTTAATATGACACTGGGGCCCCTGCCATGTACCTGCGACAGATGCAGAGCCGCAAGTCCCACCCCCTCCTGTTTGGGAGGCATCTGTGAATATCTGGATGTAGTGCGCTACGCACCCCATCCGAACCCCCTCGTGGATCCGGATGGGTGAGGCCCAGAACGTCAGTGCCCGTCGCACCCGCATTGGTATGTGGAGCATACGCTGTCGGTCCCGCCTTGGGTCCAGATGAAGGCGTATGAACCAGCGCTGAAGGTCTCGCATGTGCAGGCGGACTACCAAATGGGCAGCAGCCATTATTCCCAGTAACGACATGACCCTTATTGCTAGCAGTGATACTGCATCTAGAATGTCTTGGGTCTGGGATAGAATCGTCTCTATTCTGTCTACAGACAGACATGCAGTCATTGACCGCAAGTCCAATTACAGCCCTAGGGAGGCGACAAAATTGGAAATTTTGATTTTCAACTGCAAAGCGTAGGAACTTCTGATGGCGCGGCAGAATTGGGACATGAAAATAGGCGTTCTTCAGGTCTATTGACGTCATCCAATTGCCAGGTCTGACGCATTCCAGCAGAGACTTCACCGTCAGCATCCGGAATGGTCTGCGCATAATGCCAGAATAGGTCTGAGGCCTCCTGACTTCTTGGGGATCAGAAAATATGGGGAATAAAACCCTGCTCGAGCTTCTAACAGAGGAACCGGCACTGCTGCACCCTTCTGTAGAAGCGAGTTCACCTCTTCCTTCAGGACCATCCTCAGTGTGCAATTGGGGAGGCTCGTCTGCACAATGCCTTTGAATGGGGGTGGACGACACTGGAACTGCAAAGCGTACCCCTTCCGCAATGCTCTGTCCAGCCAGCCTGGGAGGGGGGCGCACAACCTCACCCAAGGCTGGTGATAGTTTGTCAGAGGTAAAGCTGTCCGTTCTATGGTTTCCGCTGACCTGGGCCCTCCCGCGACGCCCCTCCCCCCGAGGGAGGGTTCGACCAAGGACCTCGTCCGAAAGGTCTGAGAGGACGACAGCAGTAATGCTTCTGGTGCGTTCCCGTGCACACTGTCTGGTGAACCACTCACCATAGGTAGCGAGGGCACGGCTACTTCTGCGTTAGGGAGTTTATTTTCAGAAACCCTTAAGTCCGAACAGACTTCAACCTGTGGCACTGAACGAGTGAAGGTCTTCTTCACAGGTTCGTACCCCTCAGTATTTTTCGACACGTCAAGCGCCTTGGAGCCAAAATGGCGGGTCGGTCCCCTTCCGTGCAACCCGGAAGAGGTCAAGGTCAAGGTCAAGGTTACTTTATTTGTACCGTTAGGTAAATTTTGTTTGCAGTGGTCACACATTAACAAACTGACAACACAAGCTTTCAGCGCACAAACAAAGTGACAACAGTGCTCAGGGGGAAGATACAGAGATAAAACAAGACCAAATAAACCCCCATAAAACCCATAAAAGCTCAAGTAAGACCAAATAAAATCCCATAAAACTCATGAAAACTCATGTAAGACCGAATAAAAACAGATAAAAAGATACAAGAAATAAAAACCAACAGTTCTCAGGATTTTTTCATGTTAATATGACTGATGGCTGCTGGGACAAAGCTATTTTTGTACCGCTTAGTTTTGCAGGCGGGTACTTTGAACCTCCTGCCTGACGGGAGCAGCTGAAACTCTGCGTTGAGAGGGTGGGAACCGTCATTGGAGATGGAGCCAGCTATCCTCTGCACCTGGTTCGTGTACAGGGATGCCGGATAGAGCTGGGCCTCACCAATCAGCCTGCTCGCCCATTTCACTACCTGGCTGAGACAGTTTTTGTTTTTAAGTGACAGATTCCCAAACCAAGACACAAGACAGAAGGATAAAACAGATTCGATAAAAGCACGATAAAACAAGGTCAGCATGGTTTTGTCGAGGTGGAACGCTGACAGTTTCCTCAGACAGTACAAGCGCTGTTGACCCTTTTTGCACACAGCTTCGCAATTTGCTTCAAAGTTCAGTTTGTTGTCGATAACTGTTCCAAGATACTTGTATTTGTCGACATGTTCCACCGTCTGACCCTTTAAAATGGTCACCTCTTGATCAGGGGCCCGCTTGCGGAAGTCAATGATCATGTCTTTCGTCTTAGCAATGTTCATCTGGAGGAAAGACTTTTCACACCAGTCCAGAAAATCATTGACAACAGGGCCATGGCTTGTTTCGTTATCCTGTAATAGACTAATAATAACAGTGTCGTCTGCGTACTTTAAAATGGTTCTGTCCTCTCTGTTGCTACGACACATGTCAGTATACAGGATAAACAGGAGAGGAGAGAGCACACATCCTTGTGGGGAACCAGTAGAGGAGGAAACCTGGTCCGAAAGAACTCCATTCACTCTCACCTTTTTTGTCCTGTTTGTTAAAAAGTCCAGGATCCAACCCACCAGATTATTGCTCAGGTTAAAATGTTCTAAGAGCCTCAGGGATAAAACATGGGGTTGGATTGTGTTAAAAGCCGATGAGAAGTCGATAAATAACAGTCTCGCATGTGTTCCTTTCCCCTCCAGATGTTTAAAAAGAAAGTTAAGTAAAGTGACTGTGGCATCCTCAACACCTCTGTTGGGCCGATAGGCTAATTGCATAGGGTCAAGGTCTTGCTCTGAACTCTTAAGGATTTCAGATTTCACCAGTTTCTCAAAGGCTTTCATAACGATTGATGTCAGTGCAATCGGTCTGAAATCATTGAGGGTTTTAGGTGAGGTGATTTTAGGGACAGGGATGACAACAGCATCTTTCCAGACCCTTGGCACATGCTGCATCTTTAAGGACTGATTAAAAATATACTGGAAAATAGAGCTTAGCTCTTTCGCACAGGATTTCAACAGGTGACCAAAAATATCGTCAGGACCATGGCTCTTGTTAGTTTTAAGGGAAAGGAAAGATTTTTCGACGTCTTTTTGGGTGATAAAAAAGCTTTGACTGTCGGTGACTTTATAACTCACATCCTGTATTTCCTGGCTAAAATCAAAGGTGTCAAAGCGGGTATAAAAACAATTAAGAGCATTAGCAAATTCACTATCTGAATTAAAACCATCTAAGACAGTAATTCCACTGGGTTTTGAGTGTTTAATGCCTGCAATGGTTTTCATGCTTGACCAGGCAGATCCGAGATTTTTCCTAGCCATCTTGTTTTCTAACTTTTCTTTATAATTTTGTTTTGCTCTTAAAATCCCAGTTTTCACCTCTTTGATGGCTAAATGTAGCTCAGAGACAGTCCCTTGTTTAAAAGCCAGTCTCTTGGCCTGTATGCTGGCCTTGACTGATTTATTTACCCACGGCTTGTTATTGGGGAAGATTTTGACACGCCAGCAGGGAATAATCATATCCCTGCAGAAAGCAGCATAGGAGCAGGTGACGTCTGCAAGTTCATCCAGGTCATCTCCACATGCTTCTTTAAATATGTTCCAGTCCGTACAGTCATAGCACTCCTGCAAGCACAGCACTGCCTCCTCTGTCCAATCTTGGATGACTCTTGTGAGGACTTTTTCCCTCTTTAGGACAGTTCTGTATGTGGGAAGAAGATGCACACAGTTGTGGTCCCCTGAGCCAAGGAGGGGCAGTGTGAGGGATTTATATGCCTCCTTTACTGATCCATAGCACAAATCAATAGTTTTTTCCCGCCTGGTTGGGCAGGATACATATTGATAAAAGTTGGGAAGTGTCTTCTTTAGGGAGGCGTGATTGAAGTCTCCCAGTACAAAAATTGGTGCATCAGGTGAGAGAGATTGCATTTTCTGCACAACATCAAAGATTACACCACAGGCAAATGAGGCCCTAGCTTTTGGGTGTATATACACCGTTATAATAAAAAGTTGCGGAAACTCACGGGGCAGGTAAAAAGGGCGCAGCGATACTGATAAAAGTTCCACATCTGGAGTACAGATGCGCTCTCTGACAGTCACGGAGTTAGGATTACAGTATCGTTGGTTCACGTAAAGACATACCCCACCACCCTGGGATTTCCCCGTCACCTCCGCGACCCGATCCAACCGAACCGGCGGGCCAAATCCATCGACGAGCAGGTCGGCGTCTTGGTCCCGTTCGGTGAGCCACGTCTCCGTGAAGGCTAGGATCCCGCAGTTCCTTAAGTCTTTAAGGAAGCGGACGTTCCCCTGGAGCTCATCCATTTTATTCCGGAGAGACTGAGCATAACAAGAGGAAGCTTGTTACCTTAACCAAACTCTCTGCTGGAGCCAGCCCAGCTAGAGGCGTCAGAATTGTGCTGGCCAATTACCTCTATTCCTAACCGTTTTCTCCCTGGTACCGAACCAGGAGAAAGAAATTCATTTTGAGTTGAGCTAACATGGACTGATGGAAGGGTTTTAAGTTTTAGCCTAACCCCAGAGTTTGATCATGTGCAACCCCCGCAGGTAGGACCACGCAACCCCTGCCGGCGATTAGCTAGCCAGTGCCTCATAAACAAACTATTAGCCGGTGAATCCTCGATTTGAGGATTTGAGTTTAGTGGATGCGAAGAGAAAACACGAGCCTCGCGCTCCGTGTCTCTCGCTAAGCCCTTTTGCCGAAGGAAGGACTGTTCCGCCTCCTTCGGTAGGTTGTACCAGATTACCTTGTGTGCCAACACCTGAAACAGCCAGGGTATCAGTGAGTGCAATACAACAAGACAACTCAGAGACCTCAGACTGGTAACGTTTTTTATTGAAAAACTTCCCGGTTGCTGCACAACCAGACGCCGCGCCCCTGGTGCGGCCCCAGCGAGGCTGCTGAGGTTGTGGTAGAGGGCGTCGCGGCTCAGGATCTGGCTGGTTCGACCCCAGGGATGACAGATCGTCCGATGACCGGCGACGGCGGTGACTTGTCGGTGGTTGGGAAAAACTTGGCCTGCGGGGCTGCTGCTGCGGGCGTGGGTGCGAGCCCACCTGCTCCGATGCGTTCCATGCTGCTTCCAATCGGTCCACCATAACCTGGATGTCCGGGCCGAAGAGCGAGTTGGTCGTGATGGGTGCTTTGATCAGTGCCCGCTTCTCCTTCTCTTTTAGCAAGGACAGCCCCAGCCAGAGGTGACGGTGCCCCACCTGTGCAGCGCCCATGCTACGCCCCCCAACAATCGCGAATGCCTGTGACATACGAAGCATGGCCGCTGCCGTCATCTGCATCTCCAGGATCTCCTCCGGCGACTGCTCCGCCTTCTGGTGGGTCAGCCTATCCATTGAGCCCGCGAGGAAGGCCATATTGTTAGCTAGTGCAACCACCTGAGCTGCGCAAGCATAACATCAGTCAAAAAGGGCCCCCGACATCCTGTCCCTCTCGGACGGGAGCAGTGGCCGACCGCCTGGCCACATGGAAGCGGTTGGGAGCAGACACCATCTCACCGCGTCTTCGATGGCCGGGACACCGACATCCCACTCCCAATCTTCCAAGGTCGAATAAGGTGCATATGCCATCGCCGAGGACTTGGTGGCCATCAGGTTCCTCCAGTCCCGCTGGGCACAGCAAAAGATAGGCGCCATCCTGGGACACGCCACCTTAGGGCGCGGCTTGGACTTCGGCTGGGCCAGCAGACCGATAGTGAAGTCATCCGCCTGATCACTGGAGGGCTGCGGTGGTAGGGGCATCTCCATTCGCTCCGCCGTGGACTGGAATAACCCAGAGAGATTGTCCAGCGGATAGCGATACTCAGGGGGCAGCTCATCGTCCCTGAGGAGGGTCGTTGGGTCCTCTTCACACACCCAACGATCATCCTCCTCATCATACTCGTCCCAGGGCTTCGAGCGGACCGTCGCCACCGGCTCACAGACTGGCCACAAGCCCGGAGGACGTGTGCGGCCCGCACAAACTGCTGCCGGCGCTCATGCTCCTCCCGGGGGAGCGCTGTGCATGGTGCCGCAAGCCCAGGCAGACGGAGCAGTCGTCATGCAGATCCGCGGAAACCATCGGGGAGGCACACTGTTGGCAAAGCTTATCCATTTTGCACGCAAGTTGCTATGAGTTCTTAACTCTCTCGAGGCTGAGTGAAAAAGGGAGGTGAGCACTGGCGACACTGGGGCTTTATGGGAGGTGAGTATCCTACCCCCTCCTACGGAGCAGGTGAGTTCAATTTTCTTTCCTAGGCACCGAGGCGGGGCCTCGGAGGGGTAACCAATAGCGAAGCCTGTTATAGAATGGCGCAGCGAGCTCAGTCCTTGGGCTCCTCTTACAGAAGCTCCGGGATGCCAGTTGCAAGGCTTATTATCTAGAGGGTAAAAGTAATGTTATTTTATACACCTATAGACACAATCTACAATTAATTGAACATATCGTGATTTCAGCTGGGCTAGCGTGAGCTATCTATAATTGTTATCATGCTATGTAACGTGTACAATGCAAACCCAGATGTTTACTTTACTATGCCTTCTATAGTGTAATATGTTTACCTAACTATGCCGGCATTTAAAACATGCTTGTGTTTCAGTTGTTACATAAGACATGTAAAACTAAACCAATTAACACTTTCCTGGTGTTCTGGTTCAAATGTTAAAATTACAATGCTGAAATGTGTATCAATTTCTTTAGAAAACATGATGAATCTGTGCATGGCAAACCTTGTTTAAAGTGAAATATGGATTAGAAGAGTAAACAAAATGGAGCATTTGTAACGATACATTCAATTTCGAGTTGTGGTTGATCTTTAAACTTAAAATGAGATTGTACTGTTGAACAAATATGAATTCTCAATGAGAAATGCTAAAATAGTACAAAGTATAGCTCTATATAGACTACATAAGACTGAACTTTGTAAATTAATGGTATACTGAAATTAAGTGTTGATTCTGCTAGTAGCTCATAATTGGCAACTGTGAGTTGATATCAGCCTTAGATCTGCCCATCTTCAATCACCTAGTGTCTGACACCTGGCACTAGACACGTAAGTGTCATGTTTGGAGTCAATCACAGTGTTAGACATGAAAGCATTTATAACAGTGATGTCAAATCATGTGCCATGAAGGGCCAAGAGTATCCTTGTTCTATTTCGTACGTGCTCCGCCCTCTAATGGGCTTCGCTATTGGTATACCCCTCCGAGGCCCCGCCTCGGTGCCTGAGAAGATAATTGAACTCACCTGCTCCGTAGGAGTGGGTAGCATACTCATCCCCTATAAAGCCCCGCTGTCAATGCTCGTCTCCCTTTTTCACTCAGCCTGCAGAAGAAATTTGACTAACGTGAGAACATCCATAGCGAAATTTTGTTTCCAGTGTGCCTCCCCTATGGTGGCAGAAGACCAACACATCGACTGTTTCGTGTGTTTGGGTTGGCGTCACCAGGTGGAGGCTGGTTCTTGGGCTGCCTGCGCAACGCTCCCCCGGGAGGAGCGCGAGTGCCGTCAGCAGTTTCTGCGGGCCGCACGCACCATCCAGGCTGGCCTGGAGCCAGCCGGAGAGCTGGTGGTGGTGGCCTGCTCCAAGCCGTGGAGTGAATATGAGGAGGAAGATGACCTGCGAGTGTATCAGGAAGATCCAGCAGGCCTCTTCTGTGATGAGGGGACTCCTCCCGAGCACCGCTACCCATTGGACGACCTGCCTGGGTAATTCTGTTCGGCAGTGGTGCGGATGGAGATGCCCCTGCCTCCGCAGCCCCCGAATACCCACGGGGACGTTCTTGGCTGGCTCCTTGGATCGTCTTGCGCACCAAAAGTCGGAGTTGGCGCCGGAGGAGATCGAGGAAATCCAGACCACGGTTGCAATCGATGCTCTGGATGTCCCTGGCATTCACTATCACCGGGGGGAGGAGCATGTGTGCAGCCCAGGTGGGGCACCGCCACCTGTGGCTGGGGCTGTCGTCCTTAAAGGAACGGGAGAAGCAGACGCTAATCATTTCCACCGCGTCGCTATTTGGGCTGAATGTCCAAGTCATGGTGGATCAGCTGGAGGCAGCCCAGAAGACAGCTGTACAGTTGCGCTCCCACTTACGCCCACAGCAGTCCGCCCGCGGGCCCCGCTACACCCAACCGCCGCCCAGCTGCCACCGCCGTTGGTTGGATGATCAACCGCTCCCCGGCCCCAGCCAGCCAAGCCTGGAGCCGCGCCGACCGCAGCCGCAGATTCGCCAGATCCGCACCAGGGTCGGGGCCCTCGGTGGTCAGCCTGGGTAAAAGTAGAAAAATAAAGGGCGTTTTCAGTATTTGGCCTTTGAGTCTTTTTATTCCCACACTGCACACGCTGGCTGGTTCAGGTGGAAGCAGTCAAGGCAATTTGGGTCAAAAACCTGCCAGAGACAGAGCAGTAGCTCTGCCTACCGTGCATATAGTTATTGAGGACTGCGGGCGTGAAGCTTGTGTTTCTTCACCGCCTCTGTTAAATTCTGCTCTTAAAACTGGGGCTTCACCGGCTAATATCCTGTTCATGAGGTACTGGCTAGCTAACTGCCCGCACAGTTTGCGTCAAACTACTTATGGTAGTAGTACTCGACCAAACTTGATGGCTAAATCAAAAGTTCACCATTCGTCTGTCGCTCGTTCTGCCCCACAGCTCGAGATGTGTTTAATGGCTAATGTTTCTGAGGGTAAATGTCAGGAAGAGCTTTCGCTTGACTCAGAGACAGCTGCGCCCCCACCACCCGGGGTGAACAAGTCACCAGGTGACATGCTTCGGGTTGCAGTGGATGCGCTGTTGCCATTGGCCTCTCAGCCCTTTCGGGCAGGTCCCCCCGGTCGAACCCTCTAACAAGGGGCGGGCCGTCGCGGGAGGGCCTAGGCTGTCGGAGACCATGGAATCAACTGCTGATCAATCACCACTGACGAACTACTATCAGTCATTGGTGAGTTTGTGCGGCCCCCTTCCGAGGTGGTTGGATAGAATGTTGCGGAAGGGATACGCATTGCAGTTTCGTTGCTGTCCTCCCCCATTCAAAGGCATTGTATGGATAAAGCTCCCCGATTCCTCCCAAAGAGCGCTGTTAAAGGAAGAGGTAAACTCGCTTCTACGGAAAAAGGCCGTAAGACCGGTTCCTCTGTCAGGAGCTCAAGCAGGATTTTATTCCCCTTATTTCTTGATCCCCAAAAAATCGGGAGGTCCATTTTGGATCTTCGGGAGCTGAACAATGACATTGCACGCAGACCATTCCGGATGCTGACGGTGAAGGCGTTGCTGGAATGTGTTAGGCCGGGAGACTGGATGACATCAATAGATCTGACAGATGCCTATTTTCACATCCCGATCCTGCCGCGCCATCAGAAGTTCCTTCGCTTTGCGTTACAGGACCGGATCTTTCAGTTTTTCCACCTTCCATTCGGATACTCCCTGGCACCGTGGACATTTTCCAAGTGTGTGAAGACAGCCCTAGCGCCACTTCAGCGGAGAGGGGTGCGGATTCTAACCTATCTGGACAATTGGCTGATCCTGGCCCCTTCCGAACAGATGGCGACCGCCCATACAAAGTTGGTGATGCGGCATATTGCGCAGCTGGGCTGGGCTGGGCTATCAACTACGACAAAAGCACCCTGCAGCCCAGCCAGACGGCGCGGTACTTAGGAATACAGTTGGACTCTCGGACTATGACTACACGCTTGTCGGTGGAGAGAGCAGAAGCGATCCTGTCTTGTGCCCAACGGTTGCTGGGGCGATGCGCTTTAGGGGCGCCTCGCCTGCAGGTGTGGGGGGGGCTGGTCGACGGGATATGACAGCTACAAGCCCCCCCCCCTCCTCCTCCTCTCATTCGAGAAGGGACTCTATTGGAAGGGACCCCTCTTCACACCAACTGAGGTCTGGTGTTGTTTAGTGTGTCACGACCCGGGTCGGGGTACGCAGCCTGGCGGTACCCGCCCCAGGAAGGGCACGGCTTCGTTGGTTTCTAGATAGAACTCTCGGGTGCGGGGCCACCTGGGAGTACATTCGTCCCTAACGGCCTTCGCCGTAGGTGTAAATCAATAGCGAAGCCTGTTAGAGGGCAAAGCACGTAAGAAATAGATCAAATAGTTACCCTGGATGTAACTCCAGTTCTATAAGTACGTGCGTAGCCCTCTAACAGCCTGCCCAGCTGGCCCCAAGTGTGAGATGCTGAGTTTCCAAGGGAGACGAGCATGGACAGCAGCGGGGCTTTATAGGGGGTGAGTATGCTACCCACTCCCATGGAGCGGGTGAGTTCAATTATCTTCTCAGGCACTGAGGCGATAAACCAATAGCAAAGCCCGTTAGAGAGCTACAGGCGTACTCATAGAACTGGAGTTACATCCAGGGTAACTATTTGTTTTCATTCCAACCAATTACAGCTAATTCCAATCACCACCTGATTGCACCAATTAGCACACCTTCAGAAAGGGAGGAGGGAACTAACTAGTATAGTAAGCAGGTGTAATGATTGTTTTGAATAAAATCTACACACGTTTGACCCTCCATGGCACATGTTTGGGCACCACTGGTTTACGGACATACCAATTAATTAGGTATGGGTCGTGTGACCAGGAATTGACAAAAAGCAGTCTCAATCCACTTAGCAGCCATTCAAGAAGCACATCTTCATTAAATTTAGATCTCCACTGTTGTCAACTTCTATTACTGGAAATATCCATACTGAGAAGAGAATCAACTACCTGTTAACTTTCTTGATGCCACATTGGTCCCTTACTGAATCTTGGTAAGAATAACTGTTATTAATAGCCTTTCAAAATGCATCAGTAACACAGTTGTTTATGAATGTTATTTAGGTAAATTCCACGTGCAGGGGTCTCCAACCCTGTTTCTGGAGAGCTGCCATCCTGTAGGTTTCTACTCTGTCCCTAATTCAGCACACCTGATTCGACTAATTGGCTACTCATCAGGATCACTTGCTGGGCAATTAGGTGTGCTTTGGTTTGTCAGGAGTGAAAACCTTCAGGATGGTATATCTCCAGGAACAGGCTTGGAGACTCAACTGGTTCCAGCATCTGACCCCCCTACAGAGCCCCAAACAACACCATAGTGGAGTACCCAGCCATCTGCAGCCACACTGCAACCAAGTGTCTCAACTACCGTAATGATTGATCTATCTACTAACCCTGCACCAGTGCATATGACTCTAACAAGCCACAGAAAGGGTAAGTTAAATGTAGTGCATTGTGTGTAGTGAAACTGTCAACTAGATTTTTTAAATGATTCTTGGAATAAAAATTGAGTATTTATTATTGCACCCACCCGTAGGAAAAGTGTTGCTCAATCTCGTCTCTTGAGATGAATTGCCTGGGATATGAGAATATGAGCTTCTCATATTAAAGAGAACAACTCAAAAAAAAACCCTTCAAAATCCTTCAAGCAGTGGGATGCAGAATTATGTTTTTTGGGGAAACTTTTAGTCGGTTTTGCCTGTGATTACCGCAGAAATCTTTTTTTTTTTTTTACCTGTTTTCTTTAATTCTCCTTCAAAATAACCAAGACATAATTGAGATCAGGGGCATACAATTATGAGATCTCCTCTGTTTATCCCACTTCCCAAGTATTGCTCAAATGGTTATCTCAAATCAACTTCCTCTGTTTCAGTGATGTCTTGTCTCTTTTTAGCTTATCTCTAGCTCCTAAGGGACCTTTAGAAGTAACTCAAACAAATGATCACAGAATGATACAAATATGAGAAGCTCAAATTCATTTCAAGAGACGAGATTGAGCAACAGATGAGCAAGACACTTTTCCAATGGCCACCCCTCCAAAACTTAGTTAACTGATATGGAATCAGGTAGACACCAGATGCGGGGAGATGGGAATGAGGATTTTATTAAACAAAAAACAAAACAGGCACGAGGGCCAACGAAAAACTTAGCCCAAAGGGTTGCAAAAGACAACTGAGGTACGCTACACAGAGCGGGGAAACTAAATAGCAAAAATGGCAAGAACAAAAAACCACTGGAAACTTGAGGCAGAAATTCAAGAACGAAAACAACAAGACTAGGGCTATATACACAGGGACTATGAACAAAACTTGGAACCATGAACGAGGACTTGAAAGCATGAACATGAGCGACCAAACTTGAGACACTGTCTGCCAGCCAACTTCCACCGCATCCAGATAAAGGCTTAGAAATCATGGCGCATGAGGGGCAACACCTGGAGAAAGAGAAACAAGAGGCATGGCAAGATCAAGACATGGACAGAGATTGGATGACAAGACTTGCTCATTAAGAGAATGAGCATGCTCAGCTTAAGTACCAATTAAGTATGCAGTTTGGAAGCAAGCATGAATGTTAAGAACAGAAAAGCACAGCAAGATCTTGAAATAGCAAAGCAAGAATCATGACAATAAACTCCCTGTCTAAATTAGCAATATTAGTAATGTGCCTGTCTAAGAATTACACCACCCAGTGAATGTTAGTAAATGTTAGTAACTTAAAAACAGTTAATTGTCAATTAAGCTTAGAGAGCCCCGAATCAGCACAGCACAGAAGGAAGAGGGAAATACCAAAGCCAACCAGAGCTCTGAAATGTGCAACAACGAAGGCACGAGGCGGAACGCAGACAAGCGGTGGAGTGGCATGGCAGACCTGGCAAAAACAAAAACATGGAAAAGTAAAAACATGGACATGGAATGTGAAACATGAAATGTGTAATCCTAATACAAGAAACTGTTAAAACTGTGACATGAACATGAACTATGAAACTATGAAATCTTGAACACGAAACTGTTAAAACCATAAATGCTGTACTGTTCTGGCCAAAGGCCAGAACCCCGGAACACAACAGTTAACACCCCTTAGTCATGTTTATGGCTGCTGTTTAAGGTAGTATTTACAGGGGAACTAGACAGTTCATCCTCAAGTTAGACAATATTTCCCTCTACCGTATTTTTCTCAAATTTGTTTGCTTGAACTAGTCATCAGTCCCCAGGATCCCCCACTTATGCCCTACAACAATGAACACTTTTAGGGAAAGTGCATCTTTACATCTTTTATCATTTCAGCATCAACACCATCATCTAGATCCCCTAATCTACCTGAAGTGGTCATTCCCGAAAACCTCTTTAGCCAACAAGTGAGAGAAACTTTGAGACATGTATGGTGATTGCAAAGCATCTGGAACTCTCTGATAAAGCAACTCAGTTTATGTTGAGCAGTATTATCCCAATGTGACAGGTGTCATTAGCCATGTTTCCATCCGCGTGTTCTTTTGCGAATTAAGTCATGTCCAATTAAAATCCCTGCTGAAAATTCCATCTTTGACCAGCCTTCAGCAGGGATGCCTTATGGAAATGGTGAAATTCGACTTGATTTCAAGAATAGCGACAGGACATTACTAAGGTTGGTCTGATTGGATTTTTATTGGTAAAAGGCTTATGCGATAAATGCTGATGGTGTTGAGGATTATATTTCAGTATTATATTTACTAATGCTATTTACATTTCAGCATTATTCATTATATTTACTAACATTGATTCATGATATTCACTAATACTGATTATATATTTTTTATCATTATTAATTTTATTACTCATACTAATAATCAGTTAACTAACTAACAATTAGATTTAGATTATATTTAGCCATCAATAATCATAATCAATAACCATATTAAGTAGGCAGCAGAAATACACACACACATACCATAACACACACACACACACACACACAAGTAGTTCACATACAGATAGGGAGGGGATGAGCAGTGCAAACACACAGACACATACACATAAAACACACAGACAAACATACATACAAGCAGTTCACACACAGACACACATAAACAAGCAATTCAATTCCCACATGCATGAGCAGCTCACATACACATAAGCAGCGCGCTTCTGTAGCTTTGATTAGTAAGCAGGTTTCTGTTTAGTTGATTCAAAAACATTATCAGAGGATGCATTTGATTTCTGTAGCTTTGATCAATATTTGTTCAGTGAAATCATTAGTTGTTACTGAAAACATATTCAATTGTATCATTTGTAATAATTTATCTATCTAGATGTATCGAATTCATCCACTTGTAACTATTCCTGTGTACTTTCAGCTCTTGCCTGTGTTCATGTCTGTACGTGTCCTTGGCTGTAAGTTTCCACTCTTTTGAAGTGATGCGCATGCGTCTTTGCTTTGAATTCCTGAAGGATTAGCTAACAGAGTTTCGGGTTGCCTGTCCAATTGTAGTGCGAGAATGAGAATGCAGAAAGACCATATTTGAAAGATATTTCCGGTGATAAGGGTATAAGTACCTGGGTGTTAAAGTTCGGAAATCGGTTCTTCTTGCGCAAAAAGAACTCGGCTTTACATTTATCAACATAACACAATAAAGCCTAATTCTCTGAAGAATCTGTCTCTCTCCAATTGCTTGCAGATGGGGGAACCTCACAATCTGAAAATATGTTTGAATGAAAACCACAACAATGGAAACGTTATTTGCCGAATAAATCTGCTATAGCACCGTGACGGTGTTTTGATGCCGTCGTTGCCTTCTGATAATGGTTTGCTATGTTGCTAATAGATGGCACATAAGCATGTACAACTTGTGCAGTTATCATGATTTGTTGGTAGACGCGATCCATTTTGGCTAACCAGATAAAATAATCAGCTAACGCACAACTTTTGGTCTCTTGAAGGTTCTGCGATTCAGTGCGAAAATAAATAGAAACAGCTTAAAATGTCAGAAATCTATTCGATACACCACTTTAGTCGCATAACAGCATGTGGCGTCATTACGCACAACTTTTTATTCGCTTTAATGCCGTTAGATGGAAACACATTTTCACCTGCTTTTTTCGCATATGTTTGGCGAACTTCAGATAGTTCGATTGACAGCTAGATGGATACATAGCTAGTGTCCCTTATTACCCCCAGGTGTCATTGTCTCGTAGCAGAGAAACAAATTCTGGGCTCCGACCGATTCAGCCTTATAGCGAGTTTATTAATAAATTATGTTTATTAATAAATTTTACATTTTTTTCATGCCGTTCCTATTATATTATTTCATTGTGATCTGCCACACATTAAAGGCCGGTCTGTGAAATTGTATCATAAGCAATTGACGGGATGATTATGACCGAAATTGAACTGGGTTGTGGAACATTTAAACTGGATTGTTGAACATTTGCTGGTCATAATTACCTCTCTCTGTTCTGTTAAATAGCTACGCCGTTGGGCTCTTTCCTAACGGCGCACAGCTACTTCTGAACTATCATTGGCAGACTGCGTGAGATGGTCTGTCTTCTGTGCATCATAGGAAGAAAAGTGGCATCTGGTTTCAACCTGTTGTTTCTACGAGTCACCAGTACTCCTGCCTCATCAAAAAACTTTTCCTCCGCGTAGTCTTCAGCAACAAAGTGATCACTACAAACTCTAGCATTGCTGCCAAGTGGTGGGTTCTTCCTTTTGAGTGCAGCTAGTTAACGTTGGAGAACAGGTGGTCGTTTAAGTGGCAAATGATGGAAATGTACTGGTTTCTCCCGATCTTTGACTCTGTAAAATTCATTTGAACATCCAGGGGCAATGCAAACCATTCCACCCTTAACTCACTTTTTAATTTGCTCCTCTTTCTCTGTCATTTTGATTGAACAGATGTAGTTCCTCAGTGCGATCGCTAGCTTGACGAGTTGAGCCAACCACTCCGACGACGTCACATCCGGCAAAACAATAGCGATGGTGCCCTCCTTTATTTTGACAGTTGAACTTCAACGCCAGGATTTTGAAATTTCGTTCTCCATCAGTGGTAAAACTTAAATAAGAAAACTTAGGGTGAGAGACCTTCATTAAATTAAGATAACTACATTTAGTGTTTCATGTCCTCTTTAAGTTAGCCTCACCTCCCATCAAGCCCTCACGGGATGTTTTCTAGTTGAAAACCATGGAACTTGGATAGCTAGCATGTCATTGATCGAATCAGGAACTAGTTGGCACTTAATGCCTGGGTTGTCTATGCTTGACTGGAAACATGTTTCAGCTCTAGTGACAGTGATGCCGCGAACTTCGGTATCCAGAAGACTAATGTTAATGTTAACTCCATTGTCAACGTTATGTCGTTGATTGACCAAATAAGTCAGCCTGGGTCAAATGAATTGTCTACTTTGCCACTACCTAGCTACTCTGGCCGGCGAAGCGTGTGTTTGCTCTCTATCAAAATGGCTCATAATGGTGAAGTATGAGAATATGGCAAATTATGTTGCTCCACTGTTTAATGCTAACTTTACCCTGACACATTTGCCAGTTGCGTGTTTACAGTATGCTGGGGAATGACAGAATGATGTTAGCTTGCTAGAACGTTATTGAGCTTGCTTAATTAAGATGGCTAGCTAGCTACGTACCTAGCTAGCTAATGTTTAACCTCATAAATCGACTATGTTGCACCGTTAACTTCAACTCACACAACCGGGAAAGATCCACTTCCGAGATGAGGGCATGACTAGCAAGCTTAAGAGAAGACAATATCGACGATATTCTGACTTGAAAACGAGCGGGATAACAGGGCTGCAAACTCTCACGCATTCGCCGTGAGTCTTACGCCTCTCAGAGACATTCGCATTTCCATGCTGCAGTCAGCAATTATTCAGTTGAAGCATAATTAAGAGATTCTAACATGGAATTGAGTCCTTGAGCATGGAAGTTAACCAGTTCATGTGCATTATGGTGGATTTCACCACTAGAGATGTGGAAATCATTCATTTAAACAATGTAAATGATCATGAAACACACACATTGCTTCCAACCCGAGTGAGGAAAAGCGCACAACGTTTGGATTCACAATCACTTCCATGGTGGAATCCACCGTAATGCAAGTGAAACTGAAACTTCCACTCACAAGGACTTTAATTACACGTAAGAATCCCATTAATATTCCTTGGCTGAATAAATTCTTACTACGGTGAATACGCCTTAAAATGTATGAAACTTATATGGTATGTGTGAGATTGCGTAGAAAGTTGGCAGCCTAGGGATAAACACCGATTCCTGCATGCCTGAAGTACTTCTAATGTTACGGTGCAGACACATACAGCACCTCTCCAGTTAGCTTGTGAGTCGCGGACAGGCGTGACCGATACACGCTTTATCTTCAGATATTTTACAAAGCCTGTGTTTGAGACCAGTTGTTAGTGCTAACTATCGTTAGCGGTCCTGCTAGCCTCCCGTAACTCTTTAGCTTCACTTACAATATTTGGTGTTATATCGTTACTTACAGTGTGTAGCTACGAGCGCTTGATCGATGCAACTGCTTTAAGTTCAAGAAGTGGCTGAAAGGCTTATTCTGTGTCGAATTATCCTTTATTGACAAAGCTGTCTTTGGTGAAATGCTAAGCACAAACAGCTAACTTTCCCATTGGCCATAACTGTTTGCTGCAAGCAAAGAAAAAAGCTACCCACTGATTTCTGGAGGCATGATCTTTTGGGAGAGAAACAGATGCTTTTCTTCGCGTCCAAAAGTAAACGGACGAGCAGCTTTGGGAGAGATACTGGCAAAACTGCACCTCAAATGATCTGCAGTTCCTTTATATATGGAAGTGCAGATGCTACTAAAGCATAGTATGATCCACGGTTGTTCATGTCTGCTTGAATAGTTTCCAGTGTGGGCAGGTTCAGCGCCATGATTGGCTTTGGCTAGGTCTGCACTAATTGGACGGCACAACCTGACATCAGGTTTTACCCGGATCTCGTGAAGATCTCGGGAGGAGCTGTTCAGAGAGGAAATCACGTTCACGAAATCATGTTCTTGGATTATGGCAAAACCCCTGTATCTTATGTTTAGAAACTTTTCAGAGGTTGAGTAAGGACATCCATCATGATAACATTACCTGTATGTGTTAGAAGACGGATCAGCATAATGGGTCCCCTTTAACCCCACCCAAAAAAAACCTCAAACCATGAAAGCGAAGTGAAACTGTTAAATTGAGATAAAACTGACTATGAAATTGAGCGAGAAACAAATGACTCTTTTTGCATGTTGTTAACAATTTGTTTCCAACATTTATTTTATATTTTGAAACAAATCTCAGATTTTTCTAATCAGGGTCTTGAACCAAAACTTTCTTTCATTAAAGTTGTTCCTTCTCAGTGCATTACAGAGGAATTAGAAAAATCTATTGGAGGATTGAGCAGCAGCCACTGAGCTTGGGAATGTTGCTACATGACCAGTTCTGCAGGTTGATTTGTGCAGCTGGGTTGATGTCAGGTCACAGGGTTTTGCCAGCGCAGTGCATTGTGGGGCAGGCTGCCACGGAATCAACTCGGACCGCCACCAGTTGATTCCGCCCCAACGCAATTTTCTGTATCTCATTCTCATCCAAAAAAAAAAAAGTTACAATTAAAAGTACAGGAAGATGCGTAATGTGCGCAATATTAGTGCCATGCCTCCCTAGTCAACAAAATAAGAAGCAGTTAAATAAAGTTAGCCAGCTTCGCTAGCTATGTTTAATTCCAGTTCCCCAGGGGCCTTATTCACAAAGCGCTGTAAAACGAGAATTCCGGTGTGAAATTGACTTGGGGTGTATTGAAACATGATAACGAGTACTAACCTTTGCCAAATACCCCACCTCCATATGCACGCAACATTTCAAAATATATATCTTTCTAGCAGAAGCTCCCAACAGGCTTACAATGGTAGTGAATCGGGCATAGCGTTGCCATGCAAAGAAAACGCTTTTTTTTTTATCATTAACAAGGCTCAAAGTAGCTCCACACTTCATCTGTGGAATTCTGAGAGCCCTGACATTTAAAATAAGGCACTGAGAACTTTGAAAATACACTGGTAGTTTATTAAAAAAGACAATTTATGCAAACAGTACCTTGAGCTAGTTTCCAGTCACCTCCATCTTGAAAGTTACAATAAGTCGATTGACGAGCACGAACGAATAGGAAGGATAGGGGAACAGATTGCAATCTATTCGTTCGTGCTCCTAAATCGACTTTTTTGTACTGTCCTTGGTCGCTCCAGATTTGCGGCGCTGCGCGGTGCAGACGGAATATGTGGAAATCTGCCTCGAAGAGGTGCTGCCAGCGGCTGCAGAAGTTACAAACTAACAAAGAGAACAGGACAGGGCAAGAAGGATTCACGTCTGTATCAGGCAATAAGCACTACTTATAGCACCATCTGATGGAGGAACAAATGGAGTGCAGTACTTTGTTCATAGAGGCATGTTTGTCCTTAAACCTGTTAAAAAAAAACATAATGCAGGATGAGATAATTTTGATGAAGGGATTTTTGCTGTTTAATTAAAATTCAAATTTCGTCATGTAATTGAAGGAAATCTTGAATGAGAACATTACAGATGCTGTTAATCTGAGTTTTATGGTGAGCAAAATTTGCATTTCCAACATATCTAACTGGAAATGTTGCATTCCCTCTTTGACATTTTTCACCTCCGCCAAGGGAGGTGTATGTTTTTGCTGGCTTTGGTTGGTTTGTTTGTCTGTCAGCAGCATATCTCAAAAACAGCTGCATGGATTTTAACCAAGTGTTGCAGGATAGTGGTAGCACAAGAGAAACAAGTGATTAAAATTTGGGCATACCTAGGCCAAAGTACAGCTGAGATATAGGGCAAGTCCAAATCCAGCTATGCTGGCAGGATTTCAAGTCTTTCCAATGGGCCGGATTTCCAATCGGCGTGCTTTTGGGTTTTTCAGCCATCTGGCAGTGGAATGCAACAATACCCGACATCAACCAACAAAAATGACTAATGCACAGTGTTGCCTTGGCATGGTGGAGGTGCCGCGCTCTCTGAGCGCTCTTGTTTTACAATGAGATTGACAGTTGTTATACGTAACTGTAAAATATCATAAAACCCCAATTCTGAAATAGTTGGGACAAAGTGTAAATTGTGAATAAAATCAAAACGCAATGAATTTCAAATCACACCAGCCAATATCGTATTCACAGTAGAACAGAGATAACATAGCAAAGGTTGAAACTGAGAAATTTTAAAATTTTATCCGCACAATGAGCTCATTTCAAATTTGATCACTGCTGCAGGTCTCAAAAAAGTTGGAACAGGGGCCTGTTTACCATGGTGTAGCATCCCCTCTTCTTTTTAACACAGAGTGGAAGCGTCTGGGCATTGAGACAAGTTTCTTGAGTTTGGCCATTGGAATTTGATCCCACTCTTGTTTACTACAGGTTTCCAGCTGCTGGAAAGTTTTGGGTCTCCCTTGACGGATTTTTCGTTTAATTATGCGCCAAATGTTCTCAATCAGTGAAAGATCAGGACTGCAGGCAGGCCAGTTCAGCACACGGACTCTTCTACTACAAAGCCATGCTGTTGTAATAGCTGCAGTATGTGGTTTTGCATTGTCCTGCTGAAATACACAAGGCCTTCCCTGGAATACATGTCGTCTGGAGGGGAACATATGTTGGTCTTAAACCTTTATATACCTTTCAGCATTCATGGTGCTTTTTAAAACATGCAAGTGTCCCACACCATATGCACTAATGCATCCACATACCATCAGAGATGCTGGCTTTTGAACTGAAACCTGATAACAGGAGGGGTGGTCTTTCTCCTCTTTAGCCCGGAGGACACGACGCCCATGATTTCCAACAAGAATGTCAAATGTGGCCTCGTCTGACCACAGGACACTTTGCCACTTTGCTACAGTCCATTTAAAATGAGCCTTGGCCCACAGAATATGGTAGTGCTTCTGGGTAATGCTCAACAATGGTTTCCTTTTTGCATGATAGAGTTTTAGGTGGCATCTGTGGATGGCACGGTGAACTGTGTTTACAGAGAGTGGTTTTTTTTTTTAAGTATTCCCGGGCCCATTTAGTAATGTCAATGACCGAATCATGCCAGTGAGTGATGCAGTGGCGTCTGAGGGCCTGAAGATCACGGGCATCCAGTAAAGGTCTTCGGCCTTGTCCCTTACGCACAGAGATTTTTCCAGTTTCTCTGAGTCTTTTGATAATGTTACGCACTGTTGATGATGAGACCTTCAAAGCCTCTGCAATTTGACGTTGAGGAACATTGTTTTTATAGTATTCCACAACTTCCTTCCGCAAGCCTTCACAGGTTGGAGAGCCTCTGGCCATCTTTACTTCTGAGAGACTCAGCTTCACTAAGACATCCCTTTTATAGCCAATCATGTTACATACCTGATGCCAGTTAACTTAATTACTTGCTTAATGTTCTTTCAGCTGATTTTCTTATATATTAATCCCTTTTTTGCCTATGTCCCAACTTTTTTGAGACCTGTTGCGGCCAGACATTTTGAAATAAGATAATTTTGTGGATAAGGATGTCAAATATCTCAGTTTCAACATTTGAAATGTTATTTATGCTCTATTGTGAATAACATATTGGCTCATGTGATGTGAAAGTCATTGCCTTTTGATTTGATTCACAATTTACACTTCGTCCCAACTATTTCGGAATTGGGGTTGTAGTTTGCGGTTGAGATTTGAAGGAATAACCACATTTAATGCAGAGATATTGTCTAGAAAAAGCATTTTTGACATAAGCTTTCCCCTTATCCACATGTTCATAGGAAGAATATTAAGCAAAAGAAATGGCGTCCTCCATAAATCTGTCTTTTCTATTAGCGAACTGCAGAGGATCTAAAGAATGGGCAATTTGACATTGGATGTAATCCAGGACTAGCCGCTTCAGAAATTTCATTAACACTGAAGTAAGGGCAATAGGTTTGTAATTATTGTGGCAGTTCACAGGTGATTTCTTTGGTGCTGGTACAACCCCAATTCTGAAATAGTTGGGACAAAGTGTAAATTGTGAATAAAATCCAAACGCAACGACTTTCAAATCACACCAGCCGGTATTTTACTCACAATACGAAGGAGATAATATAGCAAATGTTGAAACTGAGAAATTTTACAATTTTATCCACAAAATGAGCTCATTTTAAATTTGATGGCTGCTACAGGTCTCAAAAAAGTTGGGACAGGGGCCTGTTCACTATGGTGTAGCATCCCCTCTTCTTTTTAAAACAGAGTGGAGGCATCTGGGCATTGAGTAGACAAGTTTCTTGAGTTTATCCATTGGAATTTGATCCCACTCTTGTTTAAAACAGGTTTCCAGCTGCTGGAGAGCTTTGGGTCTCCATTGACTGACTTTTCGGGGTGTTTCCGGGCGTTTATCAGGCAAAAAAAACACTTCAGCGTATTCTCCCCCTGGCTTGCACGCTTTTTCTGTTAAGCACTTTTGAGGGCTTTATTATGGTCAAGTGCCAACATAAGGCAAAATGGAATATTGCGTTTGATGTCGGTTATAGGCTAAAATTTAACATTAATTTTATTTTATTTAACATAATAAAGGTTGAGACATTCAATTGGATGATTGTTCATCCTTATTTCTAAACTATATTTCTCAAAACCATAATAAATTGTCAAACGAAATCATCATATGATATTACGCAACAGCCTCTTCTCCGATTAGTTCAATTACAAACTCATTACAAACAATTGCAAACATTCCGGTGGTCATCAAGGTCACAACTGTGCTGTCGGTCCTGGCATCTGGGTCGTTCCAGATAGTGGCTGGTGATGTCATGCACAATATCATAGGTGTCTGTGTCAAGGTGTCTAACACAGTTGGTTGATGCAATGCTGCACCACATCAGCCACTTAATAAAGTTCCCCGAAACACCAGCCAAAAGACAGAGAGTTAAGGGGGGCTTCTACCTGGTCGCCAGGTTCCCCAGTGTTGTGGGAGCCATTGATTGTACTCTCATTGCAATCAGAACCCCATCCACTAATAAGATATGTACAGAGACTGTAGACGTCGGCACAGGCACAGCATTAATGTTCATGTTGTGTGCATATTAAGCATCTGCGCCAAATTCCCTGGCTCGGCCCATGACACCTATGTACTGCGCAACTGCTTGAAATGCCAAAAAAATACAAAAATTATTTGAAATCATATTAACCTTGTTTCCGGTATCTATCGCAGTGATACCTTGAGTTGAGGCAAATAAAAATGACCATTTTACGTAACCCTCCTTCATCCATATCCACGCCATGCTCTTCTCCGTGCACTTCCACTGCAGAAAGAGTGGATACCTCCTCCTCCTCCAGTGCAGTGAAATGCACCTGTTGCGAGCACACTTCTCCGGCGTGCAGAGAGCCTGGCTTTTACAGTGCCCCGCAGATTTTTCCGCATGCGGGGTAACAATCCTTTGTTTGTTAAAGCTTTGCCTTGTCCTTTAGTTGCAAACCTGACATCGGAGTAGTTTGAAATTTCAAGCGCGCAATTTCTAAATGAGATCATATAAACTGTCATTGATTGTTATTTTTGTGTGACTAGAATGTTCTCTTTACTTGTCTTCTTCCCTGTCTTCCACGGAACAAACAGGCTAGCGTAGGAGGGGCACATTTTCAATTCTCTGATTAGGCTGGTTGAGAAGCGCTAAATTCTTTATTTATCATTTCATTATCGCAGCATTTTGTTTGTTTGCGCAGCTTTAATGCCTTGGTGGCTAGAATAAGAAATAATAAAAGAGATGTCTGCATTACTTCTTGTAATTGGCACAGACATACATAGGCCTACTATTACAGCAGCATACTGTCGGCCTGCTGATAAAACCTTGTATCTTCAAAATGAATAACTTCACAGGAAAATAAAAAAATATATAAAATTTAAAAAAAATCAAAAAAATAATATAAATTGATATATATATAATTTAAAATTAAAAAAATGTTTAATTCCGAATGTAAGAATAGTGGACATACGAGTTTTTGTTTCTGATCAGTTTGGAAATACAAGGTTTTATCAACAGGCCCATGATATTCAAATTTAAAGTCTGGTTTACGTTTTCCATGGACCACAACTGCATTTTCATGGTCAAATCAGAAAATCCGTGTTCCTTGTTTTCGAAAGCCTTTCTTCTACAGCAGCAGGATGCAAGTGAACAGGATGAATCTGTCCCTTTCTTAGCTCAGTCTACCCCTGCGATTCATCCACAGACGCGTATAATAGAGAACTGGAGGTCGACGTGTTACACGGCTACCATTTTATGTAGCCAGCTATTAAGGTAAAGAGACGTATAGGCACTGGTGTATTAATATGAACTGTCCTTTCAATTCAAACTCGTGAAGAAAGCAATGGAAGTACATGAAGCCTTAGAGAGCAGGAGCGTATGAACTTGCTTTGTAACCGACTGAACTACTAAACAGATTATGCGCAGATAACCCATCCGAAGATCAACAGATCTGAGTGTACGCGCACAGTTTCAGTGGAAGCAGCGCTAATCCAAGCGCACACAGGGGTAATTGAGCGCAACAGTAGTGTTTTTCGGGGGAAAACTCAAACTGAAACTCCTCAATGTCCAGGGGGGTGTCCATGCACAGTCAGTGACTCCAACTACGTAAGTTGCTATTTGTTCTTTGACATGAAGGTGATTGCAGCAGGAGCTTCCCTCTGAATGATAACAAATGAGATCGCTTGTATTTGTTAATATCCAATCTGTGCCAAATTGTGGGGGAAATCCCGCCCTCTCACTAACAGGCCGCACCCAGCTAGGGAGGGTATTTTCTTTTTAATTTTGTTAGGAAAGGTATGGAAACATATAGTTAACCAACTTAAAATGAAATTGCAATGTCAGAAATGCATTTTCATTTTCAATATACAAGCGCATTATTTCTATCATCAGGAAGATGCAAATGCAGTCCTCCACTTTGCATTTTCATTTTCAAGTCCATGTATGCAATTTTTATATGAACTGGAGAATGAAAATACATTCCTCATTCACATTTTCGAGAAGTGCCCTGCAATATCACTAACAAAACGAAAAAAACACTAATCGTATAAAGCAAATACATTCTCGGAAATGCTTTTTCGCGCATTATTTGCATGTCCATTATTTGAATCATCACGAAAATGCTAAAGTAATCCTCCACTTTGCGTTTGCATTTTCAAGTCCATGTAGGCACTGTTTTCATTTGCAAGACGTGCCCCGCAATCTCTCTAACAAAACTAAATCGAAAACGCTAATCTCATGAAGCAAATACTTTCTCGGAAATGCTTTTTCTTTTTCGAGAAGTAGACGCGTTATCTGTCACATAATTAAATCGCTAAGGCAGTTCGCCACTTTTCTTTTTCATTTTCCTGACAGACTGCCATGCCGGCTTTGCATTTTCGATTTCAAGGTCCCACGCGCGCGCTTTTCCTAACAAAATTAAAAAGAAAATACCCTCCCTAGTTGGGTGTGGCTTGTCGTTGAGAAGGCGGGACTTCCTCCAAAATTTGATATGGATTGGATATTAACAAATACAAGCAATCTCGTTGGTTATCAATCAGGGTGAAACTCCTGCTGCATGCACTTTTATGTCAATGCACAAATGGTAACTTGTATAGTTGGAGCCACTGATTGTGCTGGATACCCCCCTCGACATTGCGGAGTTTGATTGAGAGTATAGCAGAAGTTTTTCCCCAAAAGACACTGCTCTCGCACTCAATTACCCCTGCGTGGGCTTGGATTAACGCTGCTTCCACTGAAATTGTGTGCTTTACACTCAGATCTGTCGATCTTCAGTCGGGTTATCTGCACATCATCTGCGGAGTAGTTCAGTTGGTTACAAAGCAAGTTCATACGCTCCTGCTCTCTTGGGCTTCAGCTTCATGTACTTCCAATGCTTTTTCTCGCTAGTTTGGAGTGAAAGGACAGTTCATATTAATACACCAGTGCCTATACGTCTCATTACCTTAATAGCTGGCTACATACCATGGTAGCCGTGTAACACGTCGACCTCCAGTTCTCTATTTTGCGAGTCTGGATGAATCGCTGAGGTAGACTAAGCTAAGAAAGGGACAGATTCATCCTGTTCGCTTGCATCCTGCTGCTGTAGAAGAAAGGCTTGCGAAATCCATAGATTTATGATTTCTCTTATACCGAAGAGTAGCTTGTAATAATGTGTTGTGGCTGGCCATAGCCACATGTCAACAAAGTGATATGTTTCGGCCAATCGATGTGTTTTTCATGAACGGTCACATCGTTAGACACGATGTTAACTAGCTAGCTAACTACTTTCCTGCAAGATGACAAACATTACAAACAACTATAGCATAAAACTTGCTTCCAGTCCACTTAACTTGACCAGATTGCGATCAGTTTCGCACGTCTGTTTTTATGTGGTAACACTATGCTTGCAGCAAGAAGCGTCTCTCTCCCGAAGCTTAGTGCAACCCTGCGATTCATGCCCGATGTGTTTGTTACCCGGCAACCCTTATATGTAGCAGCAACTAAGGTAGAAGAGAAGTATGGGCAATGATGCATTAATATGTAAGCGGTCCTTTTATTTCAAAATCGTGAAGAAAGCCACGGCAGTAGCTACTTGTGCAGCCCCGGTGGGCAGGACCGTATGAACCTGCCAAAGATAGCGTGCAGGTAATCTATCCTACCATTGAATGATCGAGTGTTAGCACACGGTTTGAGTGGACGCAGGTATAATTCAATCGTACGCGGGGGCTAACTGAGTGCGAGAGCTGGATCATTGCAATTTTAGTCTAATGATGTTACCATTCATGAAAAACACAATGATTGGCCGAAACATATCACTGTGTCGACGCCTGGCTATGGCCTGCGACAACATATTATTACAAGTGTAATGTGAATATAGGCCACTAGATGGCAGTATTTACCTTTTTTTTTGTTAAGCTCAGACTGGAGTCATGTTTAGACATGTCCTGGACATGTCTGGGGCAAGTCTCAGAAAATTAAAAAAAAGAGGTCTAAATGTGGGTGGGGTCTGCAAAAGAGTATATAAGGAAAAGAATTGAGACACTAAAGTGGTAGGAGAAATTGCAAGAAGATGACCAGACCTGCCATTCTGTTCAAGACCTGTGACGTTTCTTTTGTGGATTTCTTTGCCTGTGTTTGAGCATTTTCTTCATCCAGGACATCACCAAGCCACCCCACCAAAAAGGGACTGTAATTATTTCTGTTTTTTCTTATTTATCAATCTTGGTCTTTAGTTGTAGGTTGTTATTAGTCTTTGTCTTTGTTAGAAATTAAATGTGTTTTAGTTGTTAAAACTGTGTTTGTCATCCCTTGCTGTTGCTGTTGTGTAATAAATGTAATAACAAATTGGGGCCATAACAAATTGGGGGCTCAAGGTCCGGGATAGACCATTGTGTGAGAAATTTATTGAAAATCTAACATTCCAAATTGTGAAATTGTTTTTGTGAATTTTCCTAGATATATATTGACAACAGCAATGGATGATTTCTTGGCATTACCAACCGTAGGGGTTTTGAAGTCTTTTAAAAAGACAGAACTGCTAAAAATTTGCAGACAGTTGGAGCTGACAGAGGTAAAACCAGCCATGCGAAAAGCAAGACTGGCTAGAGAGATAGTTGAATATTACATTGATGAAAATGTGTTTGCACCAGGAGATCTGGAACAGTTTCCAGTGGAAAATCCAAATATAGAAATGGAACTAAAATTAAAAATGCTAGAGATTGAAAGGGAGGAAAGAGAAAAAGAAAGGGAAGAAAAAGAAAAACAAAGAGAAAGTGAGAGGGAAGAAAAAGAAAAACAAAGGCAGTTTGAGTTAGAAAAATTAGCAAGAGAAGAAAAACAAAGAGAATTTGAGAGAGAGAAAGAGGAAAGAGCAGAAAGAGAGAGACAGAGACAGAGAGATTTTGAATTAGAGAAATTCGTTAGAGAAGAAAGACTCCAAATGGAGCAACTAAAAATTAAAATTGAAACTAAAAATAAATTTTGTGCCAGTCAGGAGGTAAAACTGGTGCCTCCATTTTCAGAAAAGGATGTTGACAACTATTTCCAGTGTTTTGAAAAGGTAGCAAAGAGTTGCCAGTGGCCAAAGGAACACTGGCCTCTGATGTTGCAAACTGTCCTCAAGGGTAAAGCTCAACAAGCCTATTCGGCTTTGTCTGCAGATGATTCCTCTGATTATGAGGTTGTCAAAAAGGTTATTTTGAGAGCTTATGAGTTGGTTCCAGAGGCTTACCGACAGAAATTCAGAGGTCTGAAGAAATCTGAAAATCAGACTTATGTTGAATTTGCTAATGAGAAGCAGGTTTGCTTTGAGCGCTGGTGTACTTCTATGGAGGTCAAGGATGATTTCAACTCACTAAAAGAGATGGTGTTAGTTGAAGAATTCAAGAACTGTGTTAAGGATGATGTTAAGACCTACCTTAATGAGAAGCAAGCACTGAACTTGCAATCAGCTGCCAAATTTGCAGATGAATATGTTCTCACTCATAAGTCCAAATTTCAGTCTAGCAGTAACAATAAATGGTCCCAATTTCAGAAAAAGGGTTACGGTGATACCCAAGATTCCTCACCCAAAGACAAAGACAAATCTGGTGATGGTGCTCAGAAATCCAGTAACAGGTCTGATCAAAGTGTGAAAGCTGACAGTGACAAAAGTGGTCTAGTTTGCAGTTATTGCAAGAAATCTGGTCATGTTACAACTAACTGTTGGTTCCTTAAAGCTAAGAAAGAAAAAGAAAAGGATACCAAACCAAATGCCTTTGTGAAAACAAGGTTAGAACCCCCTGTAGTAGATAACCAATCTGCTAAATTGCCTGCTTCTTGTGGGGCTAAAAAGCCTAATACAGCTGACTTCGTGAGGGAGGAATTTCTTCCATTTGTGTCAGAGGGATTTGTGGCTCTGAATGAGCATACTACTCCTGTCCCCATATATATCCTAAGGGATACCGGAGCTTCTCAGTCACTTTTGTTGATGGACTCCTTGGAGTTACGTGATGAGACCGCTTCAGGGGATTTCATACTTGTACAAGGTATTGAAGAGAGGACTGTATCTGTACCCCTGCGCTCTATATTCTTGAAGTCAGATTTAGTTACAGGACAGGTAAAGGTGGGACTTATGTCAAGTCTACCTATAAAGGGTGTTTCTCTGTTGCTAGGCAATGACCTGGCTGGGGGCAAAGTAGTTCCCCCTGTACATCTTACTTCACAGCCGAGCACTGAAAATGGGGATGAGGACCCATCTCTGTATCCTTCTTGCGCAGTGAGTCGTGCTATGGCCAAGAAGGCTAAAGAAGATGATGTTGTGGTGCCGTCCAGTACATTGAATAGTCAGGACTCAGGTGGTTCGCCTCATGACTCTGATTGGCCTACTATGGTTTCTCCGTTTGAGGACTTATCAGATACTTTTATCAGTTCTCTATTCAGCCAGCCGGATGGGTCTGGTGATTCTGATGTGTCTGGAGACTTGTCTCTGTCCAGAAAGCGGTTGATTGAGGAGCAAACTAATGATCCTGAAATTGGTGTACTAAAGAGGAGAGCCCTTCCTGAAAAAGAAATAGATGCAGTTCCAGTTGGGTATTATCTCAAGGATGGTGTGTTGATGCGGAAGTGGCGCCCTCCTGATATCCCTGCCAATGCAGATTGGGCAGTGGTCAGGCAAATTGTTGTTCCGAAGGTCTATAGGAATGAGATCTTAACAATGGCTCATAGTTTACCTTTAGGAGGTCATCTTGGTGTTAACAAGACTGTTGATAAGATCATGAAACACTTCTTTTGGCCTGGGCTTCGGAAAGACGTTTCCAACTTTTGCAAAACCTGTCACACTTGTCAGGTAGTTGGAAAACACCAGTTAGACCCACCTGTAGCTCCATTGCAGCCTATCCCAGCATTTGGGGAGCCATTCTCTAGGGTCATTGTTGATTGCGTTGGTCCATTACCCAAGACTAGATCTGGAAATCAGTACTTGTTGACAATCATGTGTGCATCTACCAGATTCCCCGAAGCCATACCTCTACGTAACATCAAGGCAACTGCAATCTCGAAGGCTTTGATAAAGTTCTTCACGTTGTTTGGTCTTCCCAGGGAAATTCAGTCAGACCAAGGTAGCAATTTCACTTCAGGATTGTTTCAGCAGGTTGTGTATGAACTAGTTGCAAAACAGATTCTTTCTAGTGCCTATCATCCAGAAAGTCAGGGTGCCTTAGAGCGGTTTCATTCCACTCTCAAGACAATGATGAGGACTTATTGTTATGACCATGAGAAAGACTGGGATGAAGGGGTTCATTTGCTGTTGTTTGCAGCTAGAGAAGCAGTGCAGGAGTCTACTGGATTCAGTCCATTTGAGCTAGTGTTTGGTCATGAAGTGAGAGGACCTTTGCTATTATTGAGTGAACAATGGCAAGAGGAAGAGCCGGAAATCAGTCTGTTAGACTATGTTAGCAAGTTCAAGGAAAGATTGCGTGCAGCTTGTGACCTTGCCAAAGAGAACTTGAAATCAAGTCAGGGAAAAATGAAAACTTGGTATGATCATAAGGCTAGAAGCCGTGAGTTTAAACCAGGAGACAAGGTCCTTGTGTTGTTTCCCTTGCAGTCCAATCCATTGCAGGCTAGATTTCATGGTCCATATGAAATTCTGACAAAACTCAATGATCTCAATTACATTGTGAATACTCCAGATAGGAGAAAACCAAAACAATTGTGTCATATTAACATGCTAAAGCCTTATCATGACAGAAATGCTAGGGTTGCAGCTGTCACTTCAGATTCTCCAATGGTCGAAACGTGTGAAGATGAGGGGGAGTTTCAAGATGATGAACCAAGAATTAAAGCTGAAGTTCTTTCATGTAAATTGTCAAACACTGAAGTGTTGCAAAATCTTGATGTAAAACTCCAGCACTTAGAACCCTCACAGAGAGATCAGTTTGAAAGGTTGATCAAGAAATATGAGGATTTGTTTCCTGATGTTCCAAAGAGAGTTACGATAGCCTCTCATGATGTAGATGTTGGTGATGCCAAACCAATAAAACAGCATCCATTCCGGATGAATCCTGAAAAGAGAAAGATTGCTGAGAAAGAGGTTGAGTACATGTTAAAACATGATATTATCAGACCCTCCAACTCCGATTGGAGTTCACCCTGTGTGCTAGTTCCAAAACCTGATGGAAGTACTAGATTCTGTACAGATTATCGCAAAGTCAATGCTGTAACTAGAACTGATGTGTTTCCAATACCTAGGATTGATGATTGTATTGATAGTGTAGGGCAAGCAAAGTTTCTGACCAAGATTGATTTATTGAAGGGTTATTGGTGTGTGCCTTTAACTGAGAGGGCCAAGAGCATCTCTGCTTTTGCCACACCATCTGGATTGTACCAGTATGAAGTCCTACCCTTTGGCATGAAAAATGCCCCAGCCACGTTCCAAAGGATGATACAGTCTACAATCGCCGGATTGCCACACACAGGTGCATACATCGATGACCTGATCACATGGAGTGACTCCTGGGAAGAACATCTAAAAGATATAGAGACGTTGTTCCAGCGCCTGACCCAGGCTAACCTGACTGTTAACCTGAACAAGAGTGACTTTGGTTGTGCTACTGTCACCTATCTTGGCTACGTCATAGGCCAGGGTAAGGTGGCACCCATAAATGCTAAAGTCCAAGCCATCATGGACTTTCCAGTTCCTGACAACAAAAAAGCTTTGCGCCGCTTCCTTGGAATGATCGGGTACTACCGCAAGTTCTGCAAGAACTTTGCTGAGATTGCTCTCAGTCTAACTAACCAACTGAAGAAAGGCGTAAAGTTCACCTGGGATGATGCATGCCAGAGAGCCTTCGATCGCCTGAAGTCTCTGCTGTGTCACTTCCCCGTGCTCAAATCTCCTGACTTCAACAAACCGTTCTCCATCGCGTTCGATGCTAGCGACCAAGCTTGTGGATCTGTGCTCCTACAGAGAAGTGACTCTGATGACATTGAGCATCCCGTGGCATACTTCTCCAGGAAGTTCAATCGCCACCAAAGGAACTATTCCACAATAGAGAAGGAACTGTTGGCTCTGGTCCTTTCTTTACAACACTTTGAGGTTTATGTTTGTACAGGACAAAAGCCAATGATTGTGTACACTGACCACAATCCGTTAATGTTTTTGAGTAAGATGAAAAACAAGAATCGGAGATTGTTGAATTGGAGTTTGATTTTACAGGAGTTTGACTTGGAAATTAAGCATGTGAAGGGTACAGACAATGTAATTGCTGATTGCTTATCCCGTGTTTGAATGTGTATATCATGTGTTTGAATATTGTATGATATGTATATATAGACAAGTGTTCACTTTACCATTTTGTATTGAAAAGAAAAATTTTGCCTTTATGAGTCAAAATTTTTCCCTTTTGGAATGGAGGTGTAATGTGAATATAGGCCACTAGATGGCAGTATTTACCTTTTTTTTGTTAAGCTCAGACTGGAGTCATGTTTAGACATGTCCTGGACATGTCTGGGGCAAGTCTCAGAAAATTAAAAAAAAGAGGTCTAAATGTGGGTGGGGTCTGCAAAAGAGTATATAAGGAAAAGAATTGAGACACTAAAGTGGTAGGAGAAATTGCAAGAAGATGACCAGACCTGCCATTCTGTTCAAGACCTGTGACGTTTCTTTTGTGGATTTCTTTGCCTGTGTTTGAGCATTTTCTTCATCCAGGACATCACCAAGCCACCCCACCAAAAAGGGACTGTAATTATTTCTGTTTTTTCTTATTTATCAATCTTAGTCTTTAGTTGTAGGTTGTTATTAGTCTTTGTCTTTGTTAGAAATTAAATGTGTTTTAGTTGTTAAAACTGTGTTTGTCATCCCTTGCTGTTGCTGTTGTGTAATAAATGTAATAACAAATTGGGGCCATAACACAAGCGACTGTATGGTATAATATGAGAATTCATAGATCAATGGATTTCGCAAGCCTTTCTTCTGCAGCAGCAGGATGCAAGCGAACAGGAAGAATCTGACTCTCTCTTAGCTCTAACTGTTTCTAACTGTCCTTTCACTCCAAATTCGTGAAGAAAGCAATGGAAGTACATGAAGCTCAAAAGAGCAGTACACTCCATCTGCAGTGGGTAGGTTAAGTCCTACCCACTGCACACTTTCGTACTCTTTTATTATAATGGCCACCAGGTGTCAACCGCAAGTCGACGACGACTGAGGACCAATCAGCGCCGAGCTTACAAATGCGCTGCCAGCAGCAGACGGAATAGCGGAAGCAACATGTAAACGGTAAACAATCCGCGATGATCATGACAGAAAATACTCCCAAAAAAGGATATACCGTTGTGCCGAAGGGCTTTCATGCTTCTGCGTGGTATGTCAGTGCGATATAAGATTAGGAAATACGTTCGCGTGCGGTGTGAAAGCGACTCTAGGATGTGAAATAACGTAACATTGGCATGCTAGCTAAAATATTATAGTTATCGATGTCTCTAGCAAAACAGCTCGCTCGCGAGTATTCAATTGTGAGCCAACTGTAGCCTTAAAGCTCGCTAGCTAGTTGGCCATGTAGCTAAATACAATGGCACGCTAATTATGACACACAGCTTGGCATCACTTTGGCTTAGCCTATTATCACTTTGGCCTATAATTAGCTAGGTAGCCAACTAGCTTGCTGGCGAGTAAGGCTCAAACCTTAGCTTTATTTCGCCGGCGTAATCATGACCCAAATTGAGCCCTGTTTAAATCAGGATAATTGGACTGTCACTTCACGGCCTGAACTGAATTTTAAGATGATACTTATAGATCTAGACAATTATTATAACAGATTTACAAACCTGTTCCCAGACTCAGTCTCCAACACCCGGTCCAAGTTGTCACTGTCAGCATGTAGATCGATTGCCGTGATGCCGATGCTCCTCAAATGAGCAACCTGGGTGCTAATTAATGTCACCAAGGGAGACACGACTAACACGGCTGGATCTGCAGCCTGGCCCGAGGGTGACAAAAGTGACAGGCCTGACTCACGACCAGTTGAAATCGCCGAAGTCAGGCCTTCGAAACACAAGGATTTGCCGCTGCCAGTCGGCATACAGATGAGAACATCTTTCCCCAGCAGCACAGACTTTATAGCTTCCATCTGGTAGGTTCTTAAACTGTCGATATGGCATATACCGCACAGTTTTAACTCAACATTTTTCATCAAAACATCCATGACGTCGCTTGTCGTTGAGGAAGCCGAAATATTTGATCACGTGGGTCGCCCGGAGCCAATGACAAAAGATGTCATAGATTCTGAATTTTAAGGCAAGACGAGTGCGCTGATTGGATGGTTGTGATCAGGTGACCTAGTGGCCATTATTATGAAATGGTACAAAAGCGTGCAGTGGGTAGAAGGACTTAACCTACCCACTGCAGATGGAGTGTAAAGAGCAGGAGCGTATGAACTTTGTTTGTAACCGACTGAACTACAAAACAAATGATGCGCAGATAACCCGTCCGAAGATCGACAGATCTGAGTATAAAGCACACAATTTCAGTGGAAGCAGCGCTAATCCAAGCGCACACAGGGGTAATTGAGTGCGAGAGCAGTGGCTTTGGTGGGAAAACTTTAGCTATACTCTCAATCAAACTCCGCAATGTCCAGGGGGGCGTCAATGCACAGTCAGTGGTTCCAACTTTATAAGTTGCCATTTGTGCATTGACATAAACGTGGGTGCAGCAGCAGTTTCGCCTTGATTGATAACCAACGAGATTGCATGTATTTGTTAATATCCAATCCGTACCAAATTGTAGAGGAAGTCCCGCCTTCTCAACGACAGGCCACACCCAACTAGGGAGGGTATTTTCTTTTTAATTTTGTAAGGAAAAGCGTGTGGGACCTCGATAATGAAAATGCAAAGCCAGGCAGGGCAGTCTGTCAGGAAAACGAAAAAGAAAAGTGGCGAACTGCGTTAGCGATTTAATTATGTGACAGATATTGCGTCTGCTTCTTGAGAGAGAAAAAGCATTTCCGAGAATGTATTTGCTTTATGAGGTTAGCGTTTTTGATTTAGTTTTGTTTTTTTGTTTTGAAAATGCAAACGCAAAGTGGAGGATTACTTTAGCATTTTCGTGATGATACAAATAATGCGTGTGCTTCTCTAAAATGAAAAAGCATTTCCGAATATGTATTTGTTTTATACGATGAGCTTTTTCATTTTGTCAGTGATATTGCAGGGCACTTCTCAAAAATACAAATGTAAATGAGGAATGTATTTTCATTTTCCAGTGGTTATAAAAATTGCATACATGGACTTGAAAATGAAAAAGCACAGTGGAGGATTACATTTGCATTTTTATTATGATACAAATAATGCGCTTATATCTTGAAAATGAAAATGCATTTCTGACATTGCATTTTCATTTTAATTTTTTTAACTATATGCTTCCATAGAAAAGCGCATGAGACCTCGAAATCGAAAATTCAAAGCCAGGCAGGGCAGTCTGTCACGAAAATGAAAAAGAAAAGTGGCGAACTGCTTTAACGATTTAATTATGAGACAGATATTACGTCTGCCTCTTGAAAAAGAAAAAGCATTTCTGATAATGTATTTGCTTCATGAGATTAGCGTTTTCGATATTGTTTTGTTAGTGATATTGCGGGGCACTTCTTGTGAATGAAAACAGTGCCTACATGGACTTGAAAATGCAAACGCAAACTGGATGATTACTTTAGCATTTTCGTGATGATACAAATTATGCGCTTGCTTCTCGAATACGAAAAAGCATTTCCGAGAATGTATTTGCTTTATACGATGAGCGTTTTAGTTTTGTTAGTGATATTGCAGGGCACTTCTCGAAAATGTACATGTAAATGAGGAATGTATTTTAATTTTCCAGTTGTTATAAAAATTGCATACATGGACTTGAAAATGAAAATGCAAAGTGGAGGATTGCCTTTGCATTTTTATTATGATACAAGCAATGCGCTTGTATCTTGAAAATGAAAACGCATTTCTGAAGTTGCATTTTAATTTTAATTTTGTTAACTATATGCTTCCATATCAAGCCATTACTGTGGCCTACTCATTCACGTTGATGAAAATTTCAGACATAGCTCCGCCTACTGATGTTGCACTGTCCTGACACAGAGTTGTGTCATGGAACGGTATCTGGTTAAATGTTGGTGTTCAAAGACCGGCAAGCGGAAACAGCCATAAAAAAAAAAATGCAAGTGAATGCAAACGGTAGAGTTTTTACCCTAATAATTTTTCGATACATATTTATTGAGATCTTCCCGTGTTTATCCCTAATGTAATACTATACCGGCTCTGCCCCTCTCACTGCGACACTATAAATACAGCCGCATCTCAATAAGCAAGACCAGTTACTACGTCGACTCGTGGCTGTCGGATAAAGTAACGTGTACACTCGTTCACCAGAACTGTTTCTCTCCTTCTGGTCATTTCGTCTGTTCAGAAATTATGGTGAGTGAAGCGGTATACGTACGCGCCAGGTGTTTTTTTTTTTTTTTTTTCTTTTGAGCCTTTGCTGGCTTCATCGCTTTTTATACTGCTTTGATTAAAGCCGAAGCTATACATTTACCTCAAGACGTCGGTCTCAAAGCCGTAGATAATGTAATTTAGGCAATTCAACTACCACCTGAAAGGACGCCATACCCGTTATGCGTTAGAATAAGTCCATCAGTATTGCTGAATAAACGCTGGCTACATCTCCTTTTGGCCATTTTCGATCACGCGCAGTGGCGGGCTATAAAAGCCGCATTTAACATCATTTACTTACCGCTGAGAAAATTAAGGGAGACTCGTGGGTTTTTTGAGACAGTCCGCAGATTAATCAGTGATCAGTGTTTTTCGTTTGAGAAAATTGCAGGCTGGATTTACATTTCTAGCTGGTTCTAGTCTATTTACTGAGGATTTAGGCCTATTGGTTTTCGATAATAATGGAATTCCAAATATTTATAAGGAAAGTGCACGTAGGCTATTCTAACCTTCAACGTGGATTTCGGAATAGAAGCCTGTAGACCCCGTTCTCCGAGCATTTGTGGAAACCGGCAAATTTATGGGTCTATTGTGTTGGAGTTTTGGCTAATTAGGCTCAAAGAATTTGCTGGGTAAATGCGTATTTTAACCATGGCGATGATTTATTGTTCTGTGAATAACATTTAGGCAAACGCTGATGAATGTAGGCCGTCTAAGTGCTCAGTTATATTCCCAGTCTGTTACGGAGCCTACGTTTTCGTTTAACCTTAGCCTATCGGCAACACATAAAATGCCGATGGCTATAGCTAGTCTGATGATGTTACCTGTCAGTCAACGTAGACTATTCGTTATACATCCACACATTTTCTTTGAGACTGGTCTTTTGATCGGGCATGTTAAACTTAGGGGTGTTTGGTTTGTTTTCCATCCTTACAAATTGCTCTAATGTGGGTGCAAAGTATCGTTTGCCTTCATAAGACATCTGTCCGCTCTTTTGAATTGCATTAATATAGAAATCATGCTATCTCAATCGGTGATGATCTTGTATCTTGAATATATAGGCTACATCGCTCTGTGTTATCTCTCCCGTGCTAATCAGCCGCCCTCTGTTTGAACCGTTGATCTTTCCAAAACGCAGTTCCCGGTTCGCGCGCTTGGTGCAATGCTCTCACTGAGCGGTCTCGCTTGCGTTTATCGTCTTTCGACCCGTTAAAGAGTAGCGGCAGTAGCTGTAATGTCCAGGTTGTAACCATTTTGTTTGCGGTTTTTTTATTGAAGGATTACATCCATTCATATTATATAGAAAATGGAATCCCCTGGATGGAGGTTGGCAGATAATTATCTGTATCCATTGACCCCCACCCCAACATATTAACAGTGGTTATGTGGGGTATCTTCATTCTATATTAAAGTTTTTACGAAGATAAACATCATGTTCATTTTTAAACGCACTTTGACTTGAAGAAAGGGTTAGCCCTTCAAATTCACAAATTTGTTCAATTTTCAGTTTTTTGCAGATTTCGTATCTGGAGTTTAACTTTTTTGGAAAACAGATTATTAAAAGTAAATGGCACTGTGAAGTGTATCCGTATGTGCTAACAAAATGGTGGGTGGAAACTGCTCTTTTGCAGTAAGAGACTGGTTTTCTTTGTTTTTAGTTGCCGCAGATAATGGTCAAACCTGAAACCACTCATTTATCTGAATTTTCCAGTCTGCATAAGCACATTTTTCAGAATGTTCTGTACTACCTGCCCACCATCTCAGGCAGTTTGCTAGTGGGCTGCATATGCAAGCACCCGGTTGCTTAGCAACAGCTGTTACTATGCCTGTGAATGACCGTAAATCCCTGAGGACAGGTGGGGGTGGGCAGGCGGGATGGTCTCAGTTTCCTCAGCCTATGAAGGGCCAGCTTGGCTCTTTGCATCACTGCAGTACTGGGCGGTGTCGCTTCTTTTTGCTGCACTGCTCCCTCTCAGGTTAGAAATGAATGAGTGAACGAATATCTACTGGGTTGGGTGAAACCCACTGCTCTTATTCATGACTCGTGTCCTTGATTTATTGTTCTGCCAGGTAATGTCCAGTTTTTATCCCCCGCTGGGCGAAACCCCAAAAGGGGATTGTGTCATACCACAGTCTGTCTGTCTGTCCATCCGTATAGGAAGATACTTGGCTGGTAAAATCAACTCCTCCTACAGTTTGCATAGGACATCCCCAAGATTTTGCACATTTGCTGCAGGCTGACTGATGATGCGCAGATCACAGTCATGACATCCGAAGGGGGATGCTGTGCAGTCAGACCATTCTTGTTAGAATACCCAGTTTAGTGAGGTAATTCTGCACACAGGGCCCCCCAGTTACTGCAGTGCTGCTCTGTGAGTCTGGAGCATGAATGCGTATGGCTAATCCTGCTTAACGTAACCTCTTTCTTTGCTGATGGCAATAATGTGTTGCCCTTTGAGGCTGTGAACCGCAGTTGGTTGCAATCTTTGAAAGATCTCCCCCTGTACCATAGGGCTCTACTGTTGAAACCTCCACTTAAGCTGGAGTATATAATTTAACAAAGAGATGCTGTTTTGTGGAGCCTAACACTTGTTTGTCCCTTCCACAGCGTGAGTGTATTTCCATCCACGTGGGCCAGGCTGGTGTCCAAATTGGCAATGCATGCTGGGAACTCTACTGCCTAGAGCATGGCATCCAACCGGATGGACAGATGCCCAGCGATAAGACCATTGGGGGTGGCGATGACTCCTTCAATACCTTCTTCAGTGAGACAGGGGCGGGCAAGCATGTCCCCAGGGCTGTGTTTGTGGACCTAGAGCCCACAGTCATTGGTGAGCCCCAAGACTCGGTAAAAAAGGATAGGATGTGGCAGTGCTATGATCTACCAACTATTTTTTTTTTAATGGCTCTGTCACTTCCCTGTAGATGAGGTGCGCACTGGGACTTACCGCCAGCTTTTCCACCCGGAGCAACTGATCACTGGCAAGGAGGATGCTGCCAACAACTACGCACGTGGGCACTACACCATTGGCAAGGAGATCATTGACTTGGTTCTGGACAGGATCCGTAAACTGGTGGGTTGATGCCTTGCGAAAATGTTGCCAGTATTCCAGTTCATATAATACAAAAGTATATGGAGTAACATTTTGATTTACATTTATGATGAGAAATGCCCCCTCTCTCCGCAGGCTGATCAGTGCACTGGTCTTCAGGGATTCCTGGTCTTCCACAGCTTTGGAGGCGGTACTGGGTCTGGTTTCACCTCTCTGCTGATGGAACGTCTGTCTGTTGACTATGGGAAGAAATCCAAGCTTGAGTTCTCCATCTATCCAGCTCCCCAGGTGTCCACAGCTGTGGTGGAGCCATACAACTCCATTCTCACCACCCACACCACTCTTGAGCACTCTGATTGTGCATTTATGGTTGACAATGAGGCAATCTATGACATCTGCCGCAGAAACCTTGACATTGAGCGCCCAACTTACACCAACCTTAATCGGCTCATTAGCCAGATTGTGTCTTCCATCACCGCCTCGCTTCGATTTGATGGTGCCCTCAATGTTGATTTGACAGAGTTCCAGACTAACTTGGTGCCCTATCCCCGTATTCACTTCCCTCTGGCCACCTATGCCCCGGTTATATCAGCCGAGAAGGCATACCATGAACAGCTTTCTGTCGCCGAGATCACAAATGCCTGCTTTGAGCCAGCTAATCAGATGGTGAAGTGTGACCCCCGTCACGGTAAATACATGGCTTGCTGCCTTCTGTACCGTGGTGATGTGGTACCCAAAGATGTGAATGCTGCCATAGCCACCATCAAAACCAAACGTACTATCCAGTTTGTAGACTGGTGTCCCACTGGTTTCAAGGTTGGCATCAACTACCAGCCTCCCACTGTCGTACCAGGTGGAGATCTGGCTAAGGTCCAGAGAGCAGTGTGCATGCTGAGCAACACCACAGCAATTGCAGAGGCTTGGGCCCGCCTTGACCATAAATTTGATCTGATGTATGCCAAGCGTGCCTTTGTGCACTGGTATGTGGGCGAGGGTATGGAGGAGGGAGAGTTCTCTGAAGCCAGGGAAGACATGGCTGCCCTGGAGAAGGATTATGAAGAGGTGGGAGTTGACTCCATTGAAGGGGAGGGTGAAGAGGAGGGAGAGGAATATTAAACTAGTCAATCACAGATGCATGCTCAACATTGGTCAAAAGTTTGCTTATCTCTGCTGATGGTAGTTTGAGAAACTGATAGAAAGTACTGAATGTAATGCCCCAGTTCTACTAGGTGGTACTGGCTCTACTCTACTTGCCTTTTTTGCTTTTTGGATTAGGAAAAGGTGCCTAGGACTTGGTACCTGGTACCACCTTTTCTGGTACCTGCTCTCCTGGGGTTCCAAAAAAAGCTGACCAGGTACTAGGGGATACTAAAATGTGACGTGACAACACTGCAGCCCACTGATTGGTCAGAGATTTTTGTCACTGCGTCATTGCCCTCTTGCATCGCCTTTGAGCAACCAGCATAGTCTAGTTGTCAGTGCTCTGATGTAGGATTTTTAGGGCCAATTATCGTAATAATCACGTAACAATTGAAGACACAGCTTCTCTCAACGACAGTAGTTTTTTATTTATTTATTTTTTCCAGCGAAAGCGGCATTTCAAAACTCTTCAGTGAATAAAGGTAATTTCGGTGACAAGTACGTGGTGTCATGCGTTTACGTTTTCTAGCAAGTTGCGGTGACCGCACTGCAAAAGCAGGTGTACGTACTTGTCACTGAAATTACCTTCATTCGCTGAAGAGTTCTGAAATGTCGCTCTTGCTGGGAAAAAAAACATCTGTCGCTGAGTGCCAAAGCATAGACCTAATTATAATTAAATTATTTTTTCTGTACTAAATTAATATTATTTTGTTAGATTGAATTGGGGAGTGAAACCATGTCTTCAGTTGCCAGTTGATTGTTACTATAATTGGAAAACGTGTTAATAAAGGAAAATGATTGAGAATGAGCTAGGACTAATTGTCGTTAAGGGATGCATCTTTGCCCCTGTATTTTCAGTTCTGAAGGCAGCCCTGACGATTTTCCAGTCTCTTCAGTATTTTTCAGTGGTGTTTAGTCTTGCTGCCTCCGGCCTCTTCTGAAATAAAATTTGTTTCCTTGCTGTGCAGAACAGCCACATACCAGGAATCTTGAACTCCACTCCGTTGAATTTCCTCAATTTTTTTCTCTCCGTGCCTATGTGTGTCACGTTGAGGATGGTGTTGCAGCAGTTTCATGCTGCATCCCTATGACGACCAGCTACACTGAGGAAGTACTGTCCTCTAATGGAAAACGACCCATCAGAAAAGTGTCTGATACCAAGGCGGATGGAGTGGAGTAGAGCCAGTACCAGATAGTGGAAATAAGGCATGTATTATCTGGTATTGAAATGGTAAATGAAGTGTGCTGTGATTGTGTATGGAGACATGACAACTTTTTTTAAGTGTTGCCGTTTGTCTTCATCTCAGTGTTTTACAACTTTTTTTAGCTGTCTGACATCATCTGTGATGTGCAATAAACTCTTGAAGCTATGTTTCGTTTTTTGTTTCCCCCTCCCCCCAACTCAAACAACTTATCCCATTTCATTTTTCTGCTGAATCCCGTAGATTACAGGTATTTAATAGATGCTTTTAACCAGAGCGACTTAAAACACTGATTTGCATTTTGGAAGAACCAAAAGTGCTGAAAGCCAGGTGGTAGCAGGCCAAGAGCCAGTAATGGCCACAAACCCTGGATCCTACTGGGGATGCATTTCCCAAAAGTACAGTTGCTAACTACGGCAGCAACTTGCATAGTTTGAACTGTGCAGTTGTGATGCAATTGTTTCCCAGAACCATTGTATGAACCATCATTAAGCGACACGTACATTACCTAAAGCCATAATTAGAACTAGAATGAGATTTATAAAGAAACTCCAAGTTTGCATGTAATAGCACAATTCACTGTATAATGTGATGTTTATTTTTGCATTGTCCTGCACTCTGCTGTATGATATGGTGCAAAGGGTCTTCTTTACTGATTGCCAAGTATGATGACCATCAACCACTATGATGACCATCCATTGGATGGTGAACAGGGCATATGTATTGTAAGGGTTAATTTAGTTGTCAAGCTACATCATTGGTATGTAGCATTATAAAAGTTATTTGGATGATGATGATCTTTATTGTTGTCAGTAGCGGTTCAGGTATATACCGCACCCTCCATAATTATTGGCACCCCTGGTTAAGATGTGTTCTTTAACTTCTAATAAATTCAGTTTTTTTCTGAATAATGTAGGACCACAATGAAAAAAAAGAGGAAAATCCAACCTTTAATTCAAGTGCATTTATTCAGTTGGAAATAAATCCCACATTAAGAAATTATTCTTTTACATCAAATCAAGTGTGCCACAATTATTAGCACCCCTAATATTAATACTTTGTACAACCCCCTTTTGCCAACAAAACAGCACCTAATCATCTTCTATAATGTTTCTCAAGATGGGAGAATACAGAAAGAGGGATCTTCGACCATTCCTCTTTGCACAGTCTCTAAATCGTCCAGCGACCTGGGTCCTCACCTCTGCACTCTCCTCTTCAGCTCACTCCACAGGTTTTCAATGGGGTTGAGGTCTAGGGACTGAGATGGCCATGGGAGGAGTTTGATTCTGTTCCTGGTGAACCATTTCTGTGTAGATTTTGCCACATGTTTAGGGTCATTATCTTGCTGAAAGACCCAGTGACGACACATCTTCAGCTTTCGGGCAGAGGCCACCAGATTTTGATTTAAAATGTCCTGGTATTTCAAAGTGTTCATGATGCCATGCACCCTAACAAGGTTCCCAGGGCCTCTGGACGAGAAACTGGCCCACAGCATTATTGATCCTCCCCCATACTTCGCAGTGGGCATGAGATGCTTTTCTGCAGACTCATCTTTTGTGTTACGCCAAACTCACTGAGAGTGTTTGTTGCCAAAAAGCTCTATCTTGGTCTCATCTGACTAAAGCACACGGTCCCAGTTGAAGTCCCAGTACCGCTTAGCGAACTCCAGACGTTTGCGTTTATTATTGTGAGTGAGAAAAGGTTTTTCTGTGCATGCCTCCCAAACAGCTTGTTGGCATGTAGACTTAGTGACCCCAAGATGCTACCATTTGTTGCAATTCTTTAACAGTGAGCTTTGAAGAACTTTTTATTTCTCTTACCATCATCCTCACTGTGCGTGGTGGTAACCTTGCGTCCTCGTCCAGGCTTGTTTACCACTGTTCCAGTTGTTTTAAACTTCTTAATGATTCCTCTGACAGTTGATATGGGCATGTGTTGGGGCGAGTGGCTATTTTCTTGTAGCCATTGCCTGACTTGTGAAGGTCGACACACATCTGCCTTACTTGAATGGTGTATTCCTTTATCTTTCCCATGTTGAGGAGTGGAAAAGAGAAATGGCCTATGTGTCACGTCATATTTTTACCCCAGTGAAGCAGGAAGTGATGAATTACTAATTAAATGTTCCCAGATACTCTGTTCAACTTTGTTAACTACTGTAGAAATGACAGGAATACATCAATTACATTTATGTCCTAGGAATAGTTAGGGGTGCCAATAATTGTGTAACAGGTGATTTTATGAAAAATGATTATTTCTTAGTCAGGGATTTTTTTTCCTTAAAAATTCACTTGAGTTGAAGGTTACATTTTTTCTACAATTTTAAGTGTGAGAGTATGCTTCTGCAATAAAAATTGAATTTATTTTAAGGCTTTTAACACAGCTTAACTATGGAGGGCGCTGTATTTGTTTATAATCTATATACTGGTTTTACATGGCTATTGATGCTCTATCATCATTATCGACATGTTATTATTCACAGCATATGATTGCAATACAACTGTTGTTCATCAAAGTCCAACTTGATGTGCTGGACGATACTGGTCTGACATTTATGATCATTCTTTTGCTTTTATCAATATAGTAGAATGGACATTGCTAAAAGATGTATTATTATTATTTTATTATTATTATTTTTATTGGTAACAGTAATTTCTGGACTGGCGGCATCACCACCTTGTAAAGCAGCCATAGTGATTGAGAGGCACAGGGTTCAAAGGGTGATGCAGTCAGCCCAGCGAGTTTTTGGTGCTGTATTGCCTAACCTGATGGACTTACACAATATGAGGTGGGGACCCCAGTCACCCAAACCATGGCCTCTTGACGAAGCCGTCCAGTCGGAAGCCAGGCTTTGTGAACATTGCAGCCAAGACCAATTACCAAAGCCACAGCTTCTACCCCCATACTTTCTGTTAGACCAATAAGACGTGCACTGCTCTCTCAGTACAAATCACTGAGCTGCTTCCTTCATCTTTTTGCTCATTACCATTGCCTTTATATTATCTTGTAAATACAGAATGTTTGTTTATTTGAGCCTACTTTGTCTTATATTGTTATTCTTACTGTATGAAGATGACATTTTTATTATCTTCTCATTATTTTCAGAATTTTGTGAAGTGATAGAGGTGCATATTAATCTCCTTAATAATAAAACTTGAACAACTTGAATTGATAAAATTTATGATGCACTTTCATAAAGACGTATAATTATACACACCAGTGCATAATATACTTAAAGGTTGTATTGCAAAAATCATTTTGTGTGAACATGTAAACTCCATCTAGAAACACCACGAGCGGATTCAAACCCACAACCTTCTTGCTTGGAGGCCGACCACCGTGCCGCCATACTGACTAAGATGAATAATGGAAGACCAAATCTCACTGCTTTGAATGGCATGTGGATATGATGAATCTCAAAACTTGAACAATTTGATTATGTTTGTATGTATTATAAATGTTTGATTTTTGTTTTCATTATCATTGGTGCTATTATTATAATCATCATTTTTGATTATGATAATATAATAGCTATATTGATATTAATTGTGTTATGATATCAATATAATACAGAACCCTCCCCAGGAATGCAAAGTGTCTTTGATAGTTTCTGTGACGTTAATGATATTGAATATTACTGGTATTGTCATCACCAAATAAAAATAATCAAGCACGGGTGACTGTTCAGTTTTCGTGTCTGCACAGATTTTGTGCTAAAGTAATTAATGCGTTACTCTCGCCGACGGGCTCTCACGTTATTTTTATTAGCAACAGTGTTTTTTTCCGAAATGGCAATTACAGAAAAAAGGCTAGGTTTTTTCCTTTTCACAGCCCTCAGAGCATGTGTACAAGTAAAAAGCTACAGGGCCTTCAGGTCGCATGGCCGCGTATTAGATTGGTCTTCAATCTGGGACCACATATGAAATTGACTCAATTCTGATTTGAAGATCAGATTTAAAGATTAATATCTGCGTCCAGACTGCTTTGAGAATATCAGATCTATGACCCATTAACCCTCTGGAGTTTGAGCCATTTTTCTTTCTGTTTTTAGTTCTCCTGGTCTCTTGAATAATGATCTTAGTATAACCTCAACCCAGTAATCCATAATCATGACATAATTTTACATAATTTTTTTCTGGTCAGCCTGGACCATCAGATTATGCATGCTGCTGTGATTTCAGATGGATTTATAAATATTTATATGACTATATATATATTTTTTTTTGAAAAGACGTAAATTGAATCTCACAGAATTTTATCCAAATCACCCATAAAATTGCAATGAGCAAAACTTTGGACTTAGTGCACCAAAGTGCAGGGAGTTAGGAGAAAAAAATGAAATAAACATCGCAACTCACTCACATCAAAATCTTTTCATAACCCCACCCCCCACACCCACGCCTAAAAATAGTTTTTCCATTTTTCATTGGTTTCTCTCCTGTTAGCTGAATCTTACCTTCCAGACTCAGACCTGTCTACAAGTGTCTTGCATACTCTCTGTGTATAGCCTAAACCTCCACACTAAATCTGTGGTGTTAACTGACCGCCTGCCTGAAGACAATGGATCCCTCAACCTACCACACCGTGTGAAGCAGGCTTCCACCAAGCAATACATAAACAATGAAAACCAAATTTAGAAATAAGTAAATCTGACATCTGATGTCTCATAAGGTCTATTTTCATGCCAAGAAGCCGAATAACATTTGTAAACACAGGATAGCAACGAGCTTAATGTCCAAGGAATATTCCAGGCTCACAAGGCGCATGCTTTTCAACACTAATTGTGCTAAGAAGAATCTGCATTTACACCATTCTATTTATTATTTCCAGTGCTTTTCCACCAAAGTGTAGATCTGTATGTGGTAAGGAAAGACAGCGTCATGTTATTCTATCGCACAATCCATTGCACATTAGTGCCACAGACAAGCAAGGCTACCAGTCAGACACTCAGCCTCTGATTGCCCTAAAGTGAAGAACACAGCTTTTGATTGGCTTATGGACGAAGTACAAGGGAACATTGGATTGGATTGACTATAGCTCTTTTCAACATGGGAAATCAGATTTTAAAAAAAATATGTTCAAAGTTGGACTTATCATTCTGGATTTATTTTACACATATCGAAGCTCTTATTGAAACAGGGCAACCCTGAGGAAATAAAAAGTAAGTTAATCACTTGCAGCGCTCTGGAAATTTCGAATATTTAACATAAGGTGTGCTTTGATATTATATATAACATTGTCAACCCCAGAGGGTAAAAAAAAAAAAAAAAATCTGATTTTAGTCACTTTAGCCTAGTAATGTGAACAAAACCAGCGTCACTTGTCTGAGAAATGGATGCTGCAAAGGTGCCCAGCTTGCAGCTTCATTGAAGTGTTCCTGCCAAACCTGAAAATGTACCAGACTAACTGATGAATCCAACAATAGTAATCTCAATTACTCCCATTAAAACACAAATTTTAATCAATTAAAAAAAAAATACTGCGCAAAGGTATTTTAAAGGTATTTAGTTGGGATGATAAAAGGCTTATTAAAAAGAGAACACTATTTTTTTTTTAAATCACCAATGACCTGTATCAAATTGATCTTTGTTGGACATGACCACTCATTCTGAAACTTTTGCAAGGTGCAATTTATAACTCGTTCATCATCCTTGCATTTAACATCGCTCCGAGAGATCATTTCCCATGCATGGTTGAACATGCATGTCCAGCTAGTCAGACATTCGGGGTTTGCAGTGTCAGATTTTCCACTTCTTAAAGCACTGTTGATTTTCAGAGGCAGGTCTGGACTGCTTGTGGGCCAGTCTGGCAGCCACATGCTCCACTTAGGAATCCATGCGGTGGTAACATATACAAAATGTGGCTTGTTGAAATAAGCTAGGGAGTCCCTGAAATGTTGTCTTTTAGATTAAATCTTATGTTGCTCCAAAACGCATATGTACTTCTGCATCACTGCAACCAACACAGATGTTAAAGCTCTGCATGCTATAGGCACTAACACTCTCATACTATGACTGATACTGGCTATATGAATTTAACGATGGTACCATCCAGGATGTTCCTTTTCTTCTTTGGCCAGGAGAACTTGGTTGGCATTTTTTTTCTTTCTTAAATATCATTACAATGCAGGTTTCCTTCAAGATCATTTATTTTTGAATTGTTTATTGTCTATCAGATGGCTATGATTGGTGGCAAGGTGTTACCTTCCTCCTTAACTGCTATGCAACTATGCACCAGTAGAGGGCCCATTTCATTTTTTTGCTTGTCTCTCGAGAGTCTAGACGACAGGTGAACAGTCCTTGGTGCTGACCATTGACTGTGTCAGTGGCCGATCCGTACCTGGAACACGATCCGTTCCACACTGACAGACTGGGTGCATCTCAAAGCCTAGGCTGTATCCTTCAAAGGCTGCATTCTTAGGGGTCGTTAAATACTTCTATCCACCAAACTAACATTGAGGGTTAGTAATGAGATTAAATTTAGGATTAGGGTCAGGTTTGGGGTCAGTTTGAGGATTAGAGGTTAGAGTTAAGTTTAGGTTTCGGTTAACCAGAGCGGATTCACTTAAATCAAAGCTGTTTAACGGAGATAAAATAACGTCATGTCAGTTTGGTGGATGAAATTAGGTGACGACCCCCAAAAATGCAGCCTTCGAAGGATGCAGCCTAGGCTTTGAGAAACGGCCATTGTCAGTATAAAACATGGACGTAGCCTCCATGACGTCACCCATAGGTTTCTGAATATATCCATCTGGACACTTGACTCCGCCTACTTCCCGGATAATCCAAAAATGGGCAAAAAGGCTGGAGCTGACGCAGCCCAGTGGGCCACCCAAAAGCTAGACCCTTCTCCAGTGGGCAGCCGACTGGAGCTAGTTTGCTGAAACACGCCCTCTAAGCTCACAGCTACCATGCTAGCCTCAGCTTCCATTCTCGACTAAAAACCCATCTCAGCTCGATGCTTCTTGGTTCGCTCAGACCGAGATGCAGGGTCGTATCTGTCCTAGTAAAACAATTGATCCTGCCAAGTAGCTTGTGGTGGCGGGTCGAACGCTCGTTATAATCGTGAAGCGGTTGCAAGGCGAATATTTTCCGTATCCGTGAGGCAGTAGCGCGAAGAACGATGTACACCGCTGGGAAGTCGCAGCGGTTGGCTCACTGAGTATCGGTATCCCCCAGAGTGGGAGTGTGTGCTCGTCTCAGCTCTTGTACGCACCTTAGCCCGGTTCCATTAACGGTAGTATGGCCAGCCAAATTATGACATTGCATTACGTACTCTTACATTACGTAACCTTACTGACAAACCTGATGGACCTTCATTTTCCTTCCACACTCTCGCACATTCTGATCACAGTATTATCACCCTGCATTTAGACTTCGGTGAATGCTGAATTAATTGGTTACTGTAGCCAGCATACGTGGGCTCATCAATACTAACACAGCTGGGCGTCTGGCTCCCAGGCTCCATGGCTACTTCATCATTTGCCCAGCTTATCTGTCCTTTATATTAGTAGACAATGGGATCAAGCTTGCTATCTGCTCTGAAAAGCAATTTTCGTACTCTCTTTCTGGGGGGAGGATGATTTTTGCACGAAACTATTGCTTTTACATGCCTTATCAATAATGTATCTTTTCCCAGTTTCAAAAGTTGCACTTTAATGAGTATTTAGGTGTTTAAATTTTTGACAGTTAAACAAGAAATGCTTTAAAAAGGAATGTACCACAAAACAGATACATACATAGTTTTAGTTCAAAACTACCACTATGTCCACTTCAACCTTGGTAAATGCATTTGTATAATTCAAGGGAGATGTGTCTACACTTTTGACCATGAGAATATGGTTTGAATTTTACAGTTAAACAAGAAGTGCTTTTTAAAAAGGAATGTCACTAAACCGGCCTACATTCAGTTTTAGTTAAAAACATCCACTACGTCTACTTTAACCTTGGTCAATGTATTTGTATAATTCAAGAAGGGAGATGTGTTGACACTTTTGACCTTGAGAATTTACAAAACCCAAAACTAGTGAAGTTGGCACGTTGTGTAAATTGTAAATAAAAACCTAAATTCAACCTATTTCAACCTATATTCAATTGAATACACTGCAAAGACAAGTTACTTAATGTTCAAACAGGTAAACTTTGTAATTTTTTGCAAATATTAGCTCATTTGGAATTTGATGCCTGCAACATGTTTCAAAAAAGCTGGCACAAGTGGCAAAAAAGACTGAGAGAGTTGAGAAATGCTCATCAAACACTTATTTGGAACATCCCACAGGTGAACGGGCTAATTGGGAACAGGTGGGTGCCATGATTGGGTATAAAAGCAGCTTCCCTGAAATGCTCAGTCATTCACAAACAAGGATGGGGCGAGGGTCACCACTTAGTGAACAAATGCGTGAGCTGATTGTCGAACAGTTTAAAAACAACATTCCTCAACGAGCTATTGCAAGAAATTTAGGGATTTCATCATCTACGGTCCGTAATATTGTCAAAAGGTTCAGAGAATCTGGAGAAATCATTGCACGTAAGCAACAAGGCCGAAAACCAACATTGAATGCCTGTGACCTTCGATCCCTCAGGCGGTACTGCATCCAAAACCGACATCAGTGCGTAAAGGACATCACCACATGGGCTCAGGAACACTTCAGAAAACCACTGTCAGTAACTACAGTTCGTTGCTACATCTGCAAGTGCAAGTTAAAACTCTACAATGCAAAGCGAAAGCAATTTATCAACAGCACCCAGAAACGCCACCGGCTTCGCTGGGCCCAAGCTCATCCAAGATGGACTGATGCAAAGTGGAAAAGTTTTCTGTGGTCTGACGAGTCCACATTTCAAATTGTTTATGGAAACTGTGGACGTCGTGTCCTCCGGACCAAAGAGGAAAAGAACCATCCGGACCATCCGGCGCAAAGTTCAAAAGCCAGCAACTGTGATGGTATGGCGGTGTATTAGTGCCCAAGGCATGGGCAACTTACACATATGTGAAGGCACCATTAATGCTGAAAGGTACATACAGGTTTTGGAGCAACATATGTTGCCATCCAAGCAACGTGTTTTTCATGAACGCCCCTGCTTATTTCTGCAAGACAATGCCAAGCCACATTCTGCACGTGTTACAACAGCATGGCTCCGTAGTAAAAGAGTGCGGGTACTAGACTGGCCTGCCTGTGGTCCAGACCTGTCTCTCATTGAAAATGTGTGGTGCATTATGAAGCGTAAAATACGACAACGGAGACCCCGGACTGTTGAACAACTTAAGCTGTACATCAAGCAAGAATGGGGAAGAGTTCCACCTAAAAAGCTTCAAAAATTGGTCTCCTCAGTTCCCAAACGTTTACTGAGTGTTGTTAAAAGGAAAGGCGATGTAACATAGTGGTAAAAAGGCCCCTTTGCCAACTTTTTTGCAATGTGTTGCTGCCTTTAAATTCTAAGTTAATGGGTATTTGCAAAAAAAAATAAAGTTTCTCAGTTTGAACATTAAACATCTTGTCTTTGCAGTGTATTCAATTGAATATAAGTTGAAAAGGATTTGCAAATCATTGTATTCTGTTTTTATCTACGATTTAAATAACGTGCCAACTTCACGGGTTTTGGGTTTTGTACAAACAACCTCATCTCACCACTCTTCGCTCTTCACAGAGGCACCAGACAAGGATGTCCACTATCACCATCACTATTTGCACTTTTTATTGAACCAAAAGCTGCTGCAATCCGTCAAAATAACAATATTACTGGTATTCATGCTAAAAACATAAGGCATGAAATCAGTTTATACGCAGATGATAGTTCATACAAAATCCCAATAATTCAATCAAAGAAAAAAAAAAAAAAAACTTGGGGAATTTGAAATTGTTAGTCTGTATAAATCCTTAAGGAAACTTGTATAACAAACACATCATGAAATAACTGCCAAAATACAACTCTGTTTCATTTCGGATCATTTGGTTGTTACACTGTTTTGCCTTGTTCCCTTTTCTCCCTTTTCTTTCGGTTCTTATCTCTCTATTTCATTATAATTATTACTATTACTATTGTTATTATTTATTTGTTTTCTCTTCGTTTTTCTTCCTTAGTGGTTTTTTTCCTCTTTTTCCCCTTTTTTGTTTGTTTTATTTTCACTTCTTTTCTATTTGTTTTGTTGATCTGTCTTTGTCTAATATTATTGTATGTATATTACTCTGTAAATTGGTAATCTCATGTATAGTTTTGACCTTTTGTGTATCGGATGATGAAAGAAGACTGAAAATACCATTAAAAAGTACACGTCTCAGGGGCAAAAGATTATCGCACACATATTGACTAAGCATTGAATGCTGCATAAGAAAGGTTTTAATATTTGTTAATGACATTGTGTTAGCTTCCTGTAAGCAAATACGAACAAATTTGCTGTCTCATGCACGTTTTAAGTTTGATGCGCTGAGCAATAATGTCATGGAAACTGAAATTGGCTCGTCATACTGCCGTTTAGTCATAATAAATTAGTTAATCAATCCTCTAATTGCTGATCAAGCAAAGTAATAGGGAGTTATCATTTGTTTGACCATGAGGATTCTGCTTCACCTATCTTACCTCTGACGGCACGTCATTGTTCTACTATCAATTACAGTCATCACATATCAAAAATGCGTAGTTCCCTACTGTGGAATTTATGTATAGATTCCTCCATCGATGAATTCAGCTCTCCCTTATATTCTACTATGTGCTCAACTTGATTAGCTAGGCACTCAATTGCTTACTTAGGCTCAATCTTCGTAATGCTGAGTCATAGTTCACAGCCACGTGAAACTTCCCTGGTAATGATGTATTGATTGACATGTTTCTTATGTAATTCCAGAGGGTATAAACTTTCCACAGTAACGGAAAGACATTGATTGGACAATCAGAAAAGTACAGCAAGGTAGGTTGTATTTTCTTAACGTTGTACTTGGTTGCAGAGCTGAAAATGATGTGATTTCGAAGAAAAAAAAATACTGAGCTGTTTAGTTACATTTACAGGATTTTAATGAGGTAATGACATGGTCAATGGGAATTACTCCGAATGAAACCGGACTGGAGGGTTCAACTGGATACATTTGTCTCTGGAAGAGGGATTCAGTGAAGAAAGGTTTTTGTCCATTTTATAAGTGCAATATATATATATATATATACACATACATATATATATATATATATATATATATATATATATATATGGTTCAATCCAAGAAATTATGTTTCGGCCTATTTTAGGGTCTTTTTGACTTCAGAGAGCTGTAGAAAAAAATAATCCGTCATTCTTCCTGTTTCTAGTCTCATTTGAAAGGAAACATCCAGGGCTTTAAAAGAAAGGCAAATTTGCATATGTCGGCCCTTAATTATGCGAGTTATTGAACCCTAAATTTTAAAAAATTTCCCGAAATTGACATTTTTTGGCCATTTTCACCCCATTCTAAGCCATCTAGTATCAAGCCAAATAGTGCTAGACCACCATAAAATTATTTTTTCCGTAGTGGGGATCATAACTAACATTTTCATGTGGTTTAGCCATGTCGTGACCCACATTTTTTTCCCCTATATCTTTTTATGGGAATTTCAACTTGTTGAAACGCAAGTTACGAAACTTTTAGACCATAAACTAGCATATTAAGAAGGTAGTCCCACTGTTCATATTTCATCCAGCCAAGAGTTATACAAGGGTTATATTCATAGAAATATTTTTTACATACATTGACCTGAGCCTGTGCCAGCTTGAAAAAACTATTTTTCAACAATGGCCTCGTCATTTACGTTTCAGTGACATTTACCAATATATAGCACAGACTACTGCTAATTTCTTCACTTCCTACCTTCCAAACAAAGTATATGTAGCAACCCTAAATGCAAAATAATAAAGAAAATTCATTCAGGTTGGCTCTATGGGTAGCTGCTCAGAGGGTGAAACGCGAGTGATCATTCGGCGTCAAAAATGTTGCTAGAAGAGGTAACCGACTTCCTGTTAACCGGCAACAGTAAACTACGTCCGGGGTCCTTCATAAACAACTCAGAGGATCTCAAGCTTCGATTTAGGCAAGTCCACAGCAGATTTTACAGCAAAATACAAGAGAAATTCTTCAGAAAGGTAAGGAATTTGGATGAAATTATAACAAAATATTGTTGAGGGGGTGTTTGGTTGTGCACACAGATGTCTCAATTTGTTTCGAAAAAATGTATTTTGGGTTCAATGGGTTAAAACAGATCGGCGAGTGAAATTTCCAAGCCGGCGCAGCCATTGGTTTGGATGTACAGAGCCATTTACTGTGCCTGGCGTGGATTTGGGGGAAGTGATGCATGAGTGACCAGCCAGCCACCTTGCTGAAAATGACCTCTGTGGCTGGAATTTCTGTATACTTGGCTGTAAATCGATGTTATTTCTGTAGAATGAGGTGCTCAACATGTGTTACTACCTTTTTAGGCTATGTTCGGGCATTTTGATCCGACCCCCCACCCCAAAGAAGGGCGGAATGGCAAAATTTTGTCAGAATTTTCCATTTTGGCCCCCCAAACAGCCTAATTTCACTGCATTACATGTTTTTTCCATGTTTTATTCCTTACCACACCTACCCTTAATCATTTTAGTGTGTTTAACCTATCCTGGGTAGTATAATATTGCCACACTGCAGACCTAAAGGTATTTGGCTACACCGTGTCACTCACGTTTCACGTACTACGATTATGGCCGCCACACACCTCTTTATGCACAGCCCGGGAATTTTCACAGAAGTAATGAACATTGTGCAATACCTTCACTGCTTTTAGGTACATTTTCCCATCATCACTTGCATTTCAATTTCTATTTTTTCTTCAGAAAGGGCACCTCCACTCCATCCAGCTATTCATGTTTCACCAGAAGATGGCCCTATTGTACCACCAACTTCAACAACAGCCAATATGTAGATACTGTAAACTTTTTTATCAAAAATTTCTGAGGGCTGTATTTTGAGTTTTGGCTGGATATTTGGTCACTCTCAGTCGCAGCTCGTGAACTGGCAACAGCAGAGGCTCAAACAATCCCTTTAAAAGAATGATTGGTCATGACCTGTTTTCAATCAGTGATTTAAATTAAAGAAACTCTGAAAACTCTCAACATTATCAGTTGTGGCCAGTTTTCATTTATAACGCATACCTGTCAATTCTCACGCATTCAGTGATAGTTCAAATGGCATATTTTCTTTCCTCTGCTGTAGCCAGCAATTATTCAATTAACGCGTATGTAGATTCTGGCGCGGAACTGAAGTCCTTGTGCATGGAGAAGTTGGAAGCAATGGAATTGCATAAAAACATTTCTAATTATCTTATTTCATTTAAACGATCGCGAAACATATGCATTGCTTCCAACCCCTGAGTAAAGAAAAACGTGAGCAGTCCAGAGTCATAATCGGTATGCATTATAAATGAAAACCGGCCACTCCTGATAATGTTGAGAGTTTTCAGAGTTTCTGTAATGGTAATTTAAATGAATGATCGAAAACAGGTCATGACAAATCATTATCTTTTAGGGAGTGTTTGAGCTTCCCCAATTTCCAGTTCACGAACCGCCACTGGTCAGAAGTGATAGCAGTTGCATTCAACAATTTTGGTTTCGCTACATTCCCTGGTTGCTGGGCAAAAGTTGTATTGCTCATGGGGCCGCAAGGCTAGCAAGAGAAAGAAGCCAGCTGAATGGAAAGAACGCTCAACGACACCCGAAAAAGAATGATTTTGAAAAACACTGTAAGATTCGTGATCATCAATGTGAGTGCATTGAGTATTTCAATGATATTTCTTCCGAATTTTCAGACAGGCCACTTACCACTGGCATACTATTGTACATGTTGTAGTGTATCATATACATCGATTGTCTGCTATATCCAGGACTAAATATAGAGATCTATTTTTGCCAGCACTAATGATGCATTGCACGGAGTCTGTAATGTCGCAAAAAAAGAGTTAAATTTTATTTTCAAAGGCATGGTAGAAACCATAGATGGGCCAGTGTAATTATGTATGTATGTGTATTTATGCCCTAAATTTAATAGTGGAACATGTCTTGTGTATGTAGGAGTGATATGGATATAATCCAATGATGAATAGTGGTGCTGAGGTGGACTTTACATGTTGTCAAAGGTGAAATGCGGGTGACGAACGAGAGGTTTTCCGAGGGTCAATGCAGGGCCTGACTGAGCTGTTTAAATAATTTATGGATGGCAAAGGGTAACTGTTTTGTATAATAGACCCACTGTAGGCAAAATACAGTGATCTTGAAGAGTATCTGATGAGTTTTGAGGAAATGAGGGTAAAGTTAAGAATGTGAGTCAATTTTTTCCAACTTTTACCTTTTGGGCTATATATTCGACAACACATAATTCTATGCTTTCAAACCTGGTTTTTTTTATTTTTGGTACACTTAAAGTAACATATTATTGTAGTTTCGGAAGGTTTTACGGCGCATGCTATAAAAACTGACCCGTTAGGAGTTGGTGACTTGAATGAACCATTCCATAAAGCCAAGATTTAGGGCTATTTTCATCCCCCTCAGGGCTCAAAGCATCATTTCTTGGATTGACCTATATAAATAAATAAATAAATATATATATATATATATATACAGCGCCCTCCATAATTATTGGTTAATTACTGGTTAAGATGTGTTCTTTAGCTTCTAATAAATTCATTTTTTTTTTTCTAAATAATATAGGACCACAATGAAAAAAAGAGGAAAATCCAATCTTTAATTCAAGTGCATTTATTCAGTGGGAAAAAAATCCCACATTAAGAAATAATTATTTTACATTAAAGCATGTGTGCCACAATTATTAGCACCCCTGATGTTAGTACTTTGTACAACCCCCTTTTGCCAACAAAACAGCTCCTAATCTTGTCCTATAATGGGAAAATACAAAAAGAGGGATCTTCGACCATTCCTCTTTGCACAATCTCTCTAAATCATCCAGCGACCTGGGTCCTCTCCTCTGCACTATCCTCTTCAGCTCACCCCACAGGTTTTCAATGGGGTTGAGGTCTGGGGACTGAGATGACCACGGAAGGAGCTTGATTCTGTGTCTGGTGAAGCATTTCTGTGTAGATTTGGCCACATGTTTAGGGTCATTATCTTGGTGAAAGACCCAGTGAGGACCCATCTTCAGCTTTCGGGCAGAGGCCAGCAGATTTTGATTTAAAATGTCCTGGTATTTCAAAACGTTCATGATGCCATGCACTCCAACAAGGTTCCCAGGGCCTCAGGAAGAGAAACAGGCCCACAGCATCACCGATCCTCCCCCATACTTCACAGTGGGCATGAGGTGCTTTTCTGCATGCTCATCTTTTGTGTTCCGCCAGACCCACTAAGAGTGTTTGTTGCCAAAAAGCTCTATCTTGGTCTCATTTGATCAAAGCACACAGTCCCAGTTGAAGTCCCAGTACCGCATAGCGAACTCCAGACATTTGCGTTTATGATTGTGAGTGAGAAAAGGTTTCAGTGCATGCCTCCCAAACAGCTTGTTGGCAAGTATATAGCGCCTGATGGTTGTTTTGGAGACTTAGTGACCCCAAGATGCTACCATTTGTTGCAATTCTTTAACAGTGAGCTTTGGAGAACTTTTTATTTCTCTTAACATCTTCCTCACTGTGCGTGGTGGAAAAATAACCTTGCATCCTCATCCAGGCTTGTTTACCACTGTTGTTACCACAGGCTTGTTTACCACTGGGATATATATATGTATATATATATATATATATATATATATTTTTTTTTTTTTTTAATTAATAGTAATTGTTAGCCTTTGCTAATAATACTGCTACCGTGGTAGTATTTTGCTCAATGTGGCTTTCTGTTTGAGAATTTGTACTGTATCCAGCAAAATCAAATGCCGGGATTTTGGCTTGTTTAAAATGCCTACAGCTCAAAGCACTTTGCAGGTATGTTCATTGCACCATTCTCTTCAATCTAGGATAGAATTTTCCCTGCTTTTTCCTGATAGTGGAATGTCTGTTCTGTTAAAATAAGGTATATTTCAGATATTACTGAGTTTGTTGTTCCTTAAAAGGTGTGGAAAGTGTTTATATAAGGTTGGGAGCTCTGAAGTGAGAACTGCTAGCTTTGCATTGCAGGGTGAATGTTGTAACTGTTAAATAAGCAGTTCCTTTAATGAGTATGTGTGCTAGCTTTTGGGACTGAAGAAAAATGGACAAAATTCTAAACTTTATCATGGAGAAAAGGCATGCTTTTTGTTTGGAGAGGTTACTCCATATTGTCTGGGTCATATTTTCTAAATGGATAAGGATAAATTGATTATTTTTTCACTGAAAGAAAGCTCAAGAAGTAAATTATCATGAAAATATACCTGGGACATTAAAAAGCATGCATTCTTTGATTATTTTAGGTTTCGAGAAACCACTTAACCATTTATGTTAAAAAAGAACATGTTTTTTAACCTAATTTGTCTAATGCATTGCCGAAAACCAATGAATCCTGCCAAAATTTACTTTACAAGTGGTAAAGACCATATATTCTTCAGATAAAGTACAAGAGTCTAAATTATCATGTTGAAAAACCTACTTATTCATCCACATTTCTGGTAAATGAAATTGTTCCATTTTTTTTTTACTTGGCTCCTACATACGCCTGTCACTTGGCCTTTCCCATCAGGCAATAAAATATGTAGAAACTAATATTTAATAGTTTGTTGAAAGTCACAGGTGTACAGGCATGCTACTGGGCCCATGGCACTATTTTTTGGAGGAATCGCTACAATTACTGCATGAACAGTTCAACATGCAAATTTTCCAGCACTTTCTGGTAAATACTGTCAGTGAATAAAGATTAAGAGGTTGCTGGATGTACAGCCAGAAACAGAGTGCTGTTTTTGTGGCCATCCGTACATCCATACTTTACTTTTATTTATTATCTTTCTTCCTTTGGCTGTGGTTGTCAGACAAGTATGGTCCTACTTTTCAATTGTACTTTTTATTCTTTTATTTTTGGATATACATGCTGTATAAATTTTGCTCATTCCTCCCATTAAAAAAAATAGGAACTGTGTGAATTTATTTGTAAATGAAATTCCATGCCCAATGCTTCCTCATTTTTAGATAGTGAAAGCTTTAATGTCAGGAAGTATAATCTATCAAAGATATTTGTGATAGTGATTACAAAAGGTTTTGTTGTTAGATTTTACTGATTTTATTTTACTTTACCCATCAAGCACAGTAAATGTGTTGGGTTCATTCAGCATAGAGTACAAATTAGTCAAAAAGCGGCCATATATATATATATTTTTTTTTTTTTTGAGTCACTAACATTGGATATTTTACTGTGCATAACATGTACATACTTCACAGGTACATTGATGATCAGTGATTGAAGTGTTCAGTTCCTTGGAATAGAAATTTAGCCCTCACGCATTTTGAAGCTGGCAAAACAGGTGACAAAACTTTAAGGTTACAGCGTTATGTTGACATGAGATGATATGTCCTGTGCCCTGCTGAAACTGAGGATGAGCTCTTTGAGTTATTAATGAAGGATGCTGGTAAAAGGCAAGAGCAGAAATAATTTGTTGTGACAGAAAAAAAAAAAAAAAAAATAATAAATAATTTTGTTACTAAAATGAACTTAGCATGAACAGGCAAGGCTCCTAGAAATGTTCCCTCATTTTCAGCTTGGACATACGTACCAATCAGATTATTTCACTTTAGGTATTTATTTCTCTCAGTTAAGTTAAAAAATATAGGTAATAAAAACACAATAGAAACTGAAACCATGTAATTGAAATTGAGACTGTGAATCATAAACATTAGCTGGAAGATAAGCTGCTCCTGCTCTCTTTATGCCTTCTCTAATCGCAAGATTTCTCTTGATAACAGATCTTTGTTTTTTAGAGCAACAATATATCACTGTAAATGAGTATTCACATAAAAGGGTCTGCCTGAGGACAGAAAAATACATTGTGCCATGGTGTCAAGGTTAAACTGAAACACGTGATCATTGGCCTCTGAAATAACGGACAGGGAAAAGAATAAGTATTGAGCAAAAAAAAAAAAGTGAGACAGAGAGAATGCTGCGATAATTGTGGTTTCTCAATAATAAAATGAAAAAAATACTTCTGTTAATCGCAGTTGTGGGTTCCAAAATTCCAAAATGTCTGCACACTGTTTCTCCAGAGTTCTAGAATTGCTGCCATAAACAAGTCAAATCTTACATCATTTTAGTTTATTTTTCCCATCACCAATCAATCTAAATACAATTTAGATTTTTGTTCAGTTGTGTTTACAATTTATATGTTCTTTTGATACAGAATATATACTCAGAATGTTAGAAAATTGTGCAAATGAGAAATGTGTTTTTGTTTGTGTGTGCGTGTGTGTGTGTGTGTGTGTGTGTGTGCGTGCGTGCGTGCGTGCATGTGCATGCGCATGTGTGTAAGTGTGTGTGTTGTGTTCTCTAGTCCAGATCAAACCACTCTGCCTTGCAGCAGTGGTCTATTCTCTCCAGGTGTCTGACGGCTCAGGAGGTTCCACAGTAACATCGGCACAGAGGTCCTTCCGAGGCCGCCCACAGAGATGCCCGCTTGCTCCTCCCTCAGAGGGCGATACTGCTTGAATCGCCTGAATATTAAAATGAATAAATAAATAATAATGCAGCAAACTTTCCTAAATAAAGTAATTGAATCTTATTTCATAAGCATGGGCATAAATGAGCAGAGAATTTTCAATTGTGAGGAACAGCCAACTAACTGTATCCCTGCCTTTGCCCTGTGGAAATACCACCCATAGTAGACACACCGATCTGGATGATATCAGCAGAAAGGTTTCCTTACATTCCTCTGACATTCTAAGCAGTTCATGGGTTCTTAGTTGGGAACAGTAACTTAATCTGAAAGCATTTATGTTTCTAATACCAACCATACCGGGTTCCATAAAGAAATGAAAGCTATACTGAGTAGAATTTTCTTGAATTGGTATAGACTCATACAAGATATAATCCCTCTCTATCATTATGTATGACCCACTAACGTTAGAAGTGCGTGGTGGTGTCTGTATCTCCAGAGACCCTGCCATCTTTTTGCAAGAAAACTTAAAATTCCTTGATTTCTAGGCAATTTGATTCCAGTCATTCCAAACTCCAAGAAAAATGGGATGTTCTGAAATGGCATCCCCTCAATGGAATGAACTTTGTTCCGATTGGCCAATGAACAGATCCCCCATGTCAACGAAGAGCGACAATGTCATAATCCACCAGCTGCAGGGAAATCTCTGAATACTGATGACTGCATAAGTAGCGAGGTTGTTATGATTCTGCCCTTTCGTGTGTTGTCCCGTGCGTTTTTGTGCTTGCGATTTACTTTCGTCTCGTTTATTTCCAGCCAGCTGATGATCCGCTTCCAATCTGCCTTCAGTGGTGTCGTGGGACTGCCTTCAACATGCCTGTGTCTCGTCGTCCAATCACCTTTCTACTTTCGGTTTGGCTTTGGTATTTCATTCATTGCTTCCAGCTGTACTTAATTCCGGGTCTCGCAAACTGAGCGAATGCTTTCTCTGATAGGACATTACTAACCCGTACTAATCTTCACGTATTTAAGGGTGATTGTAAATACTTGTCACTTAGTATTAACCTTGATTAACTCATTTAGCGAGCGTATGCGTTTCTGGCTTTTCTGCTTTCAGTCTGAACTTTCTGATTAACTGCGGTTTTAACCCTGTGCTTTCCCTTGCTTTCCTTATGGTGCTTCTTTCTTGTCACGTTTAGATTGCCTTAATCTAAACCGTCTAGCTTGATTGCTCGTCTCAGCGTCTTGTCTCGAGTCATTAGTATTACCCGGTTCTCGTGTGATTGTTTATTAATCCCCATGTGTTTCTGTGTCAGTATGATTGCATTCCGAGTCCCCGCCTCCTCTCGTGATCTTTAAATGTGGCAGTATTGGAAGCTTTCATCAGACGGATCCTTGTTTTGACTTTGTCTACATGGTGATATCGCTGCTCCTGCATTCCTGTGGTTCTCCCCCCCCGAGCCTGTCCAGAGTCTAGCCTTTTTGCAGCACCCCTGTCTTGTCTTCCTTTTCGTTCAGTCTCCCTGTGTGGTTCGTCAGTCAGTCAGTCAGTTAGGTTCAGTTGTTGTTTTTTAGTTTAGCCACTCATTGAGTGTGTACCTCAGTTCTCCCCTTGCCTTTGGCAGGAGATTTCAGTTCACCCTTTTGTTCAGTGCATGTGCACGGTGTTTTATTTCTGGCGTGCCAGCCATATTCTTCCCCTAGTGTTTTTGTTTTAATAAATTCTTCTGCATCCTGCGCCTGGTGTTTCCGGCTCCCTTCTTACAGAGGTAGCCATTACACTATACAATGAGTATAGAATGGTAACATCAGTAGGCTGAGCAAGCGTGGCTATTACAACATGCACTTGCCATAAAAATTTTACTACCCTTAAAATTCAGTCTAACATTTAGAATGATCTGAAGCTAGCGCCTGTATTGTAGCTAACACTACCTTCCATTCTATTTTCCTGCGCTAGTTACTCCATCAAAAATGGACTAGTTAGCATGTAGCTAGTTATGGGCTTTTGCTAACTGCAACTGGGATGTTGGCATTAAAAACATGCTGCTAGTGGAGGTATTCAGATGCAGGGTGGAACAAAAATTCTCACAAGCCTGCATGTGGCATAAGCCAAATCTGAACCCCATGCTGAATGTTATATTTTATGAAAAGGCAGCCCACAAAAAATGACTGGGTTAATTCAGTTTGTAGGTTGGTGCACACTCCAGATACCAAAATTTACATGCACAAAAACTGATTTTTTCATAATATGTCGCCTTTAAATCACTGCATCCAGAAGTGGAAACATTCAATAAAGAGCAAGGCAGAATCCCCCTAGATAGTCAAACCCAAAGCAAAGATCTGTAAACCACAAGGGAATACTATGACTGGGGTTGTAACTTGAATCACACAATTGATAGCTAAAATTGGCCAAATTTCTGCCATACCTACTGGGTATCAATTGTATGAAAACCGTCTCAAATTAGGGGAAACGCCAAGCAGACAAAAACCCTTTCCAAAACGTGAGGAAATATGGGGTCAGCTTTCACCTGCTAGCTAGCATTAAGAAAGATGATTGGGATTATGACTGCTATTGATCTGGCCTGTTTTCTGTTGGACAAGTAAGTGCCAGCGATTAACTTAGCTTGTGAAAGTGTGTATTTTTCCTTCACAACAAATATAACGGTTGACGGCTTAGTGTCTGTATTTAGCAGGTAACTTACATAGGCCAGCTGACTATTGCTAAAATTACTGTTAACAGCTTATTTATAACATTGCAAAACTGGTAGGCTATGCTATAGCAACATTATCATGCACAGCATCGGCCTAGAACCACAAAACAGAGTAATTTTGAGCTAACTAGCTAAAATCACATTTGTGCTCGCTACCTAATGTTTGCACAGGATGTTTGCGTGTATCTAGCTGGGATCCTTGAATTATGGTCAGGAGACCTGCGCTTCTGATGTAGCTGAGCTGCGGATGAGGGTCCCACTTTGAATGTTTTGTTTTCAAAAAGCAATGGATAAATTCTTCTCAGTATACCTTCAAAATTAATCAATGATGAAGAAGAGCCAAACTACCCTTATTTTCTGAGAGTATATCAGGGAACATATCTACATAATGAGAACCAGTTGCTCCATTAAATTCCTAACTTTAGACTGTTTTTCTGTTATGCATCACTGTGCATTTATATTACAGCCAAATTTCTTTTGGCTTCAAAAATTGCTTCAAAACATGCCTAATCAGCAGGGAAAAAAGAACATTTTTGTAAACTTCTTACATAACAGAACAAAATATACACAAAAAAACAGGTAGGGATACTTCACTTACTTGTAGGCCAAAGCAATCATCCCCACAACAGCAGCCAGGATCAGCATCGAGAGCACCAGTGCCACAGTACCCCCAGAGGCCGCACCAGGTCCTATACCCAAACACCCAAAATGGGTCAGACCAGACTATCTTTCCTATCTGACTATCTGACACCTTGTGCCAGGAAGATGTTCCTTATTGCATGTTATACAGAATTTTGGCACTTTTTAAGGCTATATTGCACCATTCTTCATCCTCTTATCAAAGCAATGCTGGGCTCGCATATCATTCACTCACACACTCATACATATAGACAATTTAGAGCCTCAAATTTTCCTTGCATTCACCAAGAGAAAACCAAAGTGAAAACCCTAACAGAAAGGACCCAGGCTGAATTTGAATGCACATCCTTCTTGCTGTGAGGCGACAGTGATACCCATTGCATGCCCGATAGGAGGTTGTTATTGTATCAAAAATAATAAACTTTGTCTTACACAGCACTTACCAGCATATCTTGGACAAAAGAACCGCAATGGAAAGAGCGCACATCCAGAATCACATGCAAACACAGTCATGCACACAGTTGCTTATGCGTCACATGTTTTAACAGTCACAAACGCACATGCATGCACACATTCAGAGCACAGAAACAAACGGTCACTCACCCATGGTCACGCTAACCCTAGCGCTTGTAAGAGCCAGGCTGACATCGTTGGTCATGGACACGTTGATGCAGAAGACACCAGAGTTATTGAAGAACTGACGCAGGATCATCTGACACTCTGGAGTGGGCGCAACTGCACTGCACACTGTCTGCAGAGGTGTGGCACAGTCCTCTTCAGACACAACTGTGCACACCTCATTTGGCAAACTGCAGGGGCACAAGCATTGAGACACAAGGGCACCTGGGTGTTTTACTTATTAAAATGCACTTCTGGTGTTTGGGTCAAAATGGCCAGTTTTCAGAACTTTTTTCATTTTTGTGCAGAAAACTCGTGATCATTTTTTTTCAACCAGATACTCCATAACCTTGTATCATTCTTTGAGGGAGACCTACCTTTCTTTGAGCAAACATGATTGGAAAAAAAATATACTGGACATTTATGTAAGGAAAGTTAACAGAACACAGAAGTTAACACCAAAAGGTCGAAAGTAAGGCCCAATTTCGTGGATGAGGCAGCCCTCTGGGATCATACCTTCCCTCGCAGGTAACAGTGAGGTCCACTGCATTCTGCTCCATGTTCGTCATCGCCACATTTGACACCTGCACTATCTCCACATTCTCAATGCCCTCTGCAAAGATGAATTAAAAGTGGTAAGCCAAGAAAACACTGGTCAGGCTCATAGCCACACATGCTTTATGTAACTCTTCGCCATGCATTGTAATTGCCTGAATCACAGCTCTTGGTTCATTTCTGCCATATTGCAGTAAGACTGCGAGGGTCACTCACGCACGATGTCCAGGGCGGTGGAGAAGGATCCGTAACGATAAATAACGCAGTCGCTGTCTGAGGGCATCTCTGGAGCCTGCCGCTTTGCCACCACCAGAGGAACTGGGGCAGTCTGCTGCTCAGCCTCTTCTGGCTCAAGTACAGCTCCAGCCGTTGGTGCAACAGCTACCTCTGAAAATGGAGGGTCCACAAAAAACAGTTCGCTTACACTAGTCATGAACATGTGGAATCTTTCACCAGTGTCTAAGAGTGGTTCAGCCCACAAGCTTACTTCTTTGAATCTAAAACAGCCAGATTCCAGATCAGAAGTACTACTGAAGATGGATGAGCTATCAGCTCCCCTAAAGTGAGGCCAAACATCTTCATCGCTATCTAGTGGCTGGCTGCAGTAAAATTTATAAGCCCATCCTCTACATCAGGGGTGGGCAATCACGGTCCTGGAGGGCCGGTGTGTATGCAGGTTTTTATTCCTATCAATTACCCTGACTAATTGAGTTAATTGATTGCATGCACAAATATAGATTTTCGCAATGATTTGATCAAAGGCAAATGTTTAATGAAGGGAGACAAGACTAGTCTTTGTAGTTTCATGATAATTTAAAGAAATGCGCATGAAACGTCAGCTTTCATAAATGGTTTGGCTAATTGAGACAATCAACTAATTAAAGACCAGACGTTGGTGTGAAAACCAGGGACAGATACGGCCCTCGCTGCCCACCTCTGCTCTACATGTTAGTGGATGTGACATGGATCTCCAAAAATATTTTAATACGTGTCAAATGAGTTTTTTCTAATAATTGTTTGGTTTCTGCCATTTTAAGAAGGTCTTGCCATGCTGATATATCTGTCAAACTCTTTAACAAGTTAGTATGGTGGCGCATTGGTAAGCACTGCTGCCTCACAGCAAGAAGGTCATGGGTTTGAATCCAGCGTGAGGCCTTTCTGTTTGGAGTTTGCATGTTCTCTCTGTGTTAGTGCTTCAGGCTAATTGAAGACTTTAAAGTGCTGATAGGTATGAGTGTGAGTGAATGGCGTGTGCATAGTGTGTGTGCCCAGAGATTGATTGGTGACCTGTTCATAGCATGGCTCTGCTGGGATAGGCTGGGATCGGTGGGTGTGTCCAACCGCAACCCCAGTGAGGAAGAAACGGTATGGATAATGGATAGATTAGAGGTGTTTGAGTTAAACGGAACTGCCGTATGCCTACAATAAACTTGAAAACTCAATGTGAAAGACACATGTAGTTCATAAGTACTTAATCAACATCACTTACCTGATTTGTATCCCCCAAAGTCTTATTCATTTGTACATGATTATTAAGCGCAGATTCAGTAATATTCACTAATTTGGTTGCACAGAGGCCTGAGTTATGTGCAGGGAACGACACCTCAAAAAAAAAAAAGTCTGAGTTTGAAACACAAATGGCAAATAAAGTCAACTTGGTACTGACACCCTCAAAATTGCAGATTGATCGCCATCATTGGTTTTATTTATTTTTTATTTTTTTTACATTTTTTGTATGATAGTCTGTGGCACTGGAGATCTATAAAAAATGGTATGCTTCCAACAATATTAACAATCAACAATAATGACCATTTAGTTAAATAAATAATTTTTAAATTAAAATTGAAATTTTCATATACAGATATCAGATGATGATTGCTGGGTGAAATGTATGTGGTTGTCCAATATCAATTCCCTATTTGATCATGACGATACGATACAATACTGAATTTAGGTGTAAAATCTGACAAGCTGGGCACATCTGCTCAGTTCAGTTCTAGTTAAATCCGCTTTTCCTTTCCGAGGCGTCAGTCTGAAACCTTTACCGAGGCCATTCTCCACTGAAATTTGGGGCCATGACGCAACCACAAAAGTGAATATTACTGAATGTTCGTTAAGTAATCAGGTACAAATGAGCATCATAACATGACCTTACACGGCGGGAAACGAGCCAGGTAAGTAATGCGTGAAGTCATGATTAAGCAATGATGGGCACATTTTACACTGAGTTGTCCAGTTTATTAGGAAGGCCTGTGGAACATCTATTGAGCTTAAACATGTCTGATCATTTGCCACTACTTTACCAATGGTATCTGCTGAATGATTTTGGTTTTTGAGCATCTGTTTCTACAAGGGTATACTCCGCTGCTTTCAACAACACAAATATAATTACAAATTAATAATTTTGGAACCTTGAACAAATTTTTCCATTGCTATACTTGAATGATTTGCATCACAACATAAGGTCTGCAGTAGCGTTTTTAACAGCACAATTGAAAAAAAAACATCAACTCATGTTCCATCCACTATGTTGTAAATGAGTCAAAAATACCATTGAGTCTATGAAATCTCCAAATTCTTCACCGAATTTATGCTGAAAAACCTTAGTCTGATATTTTTTAACTATTTGCCCATGCAGTTTTTCACAGAGTGATGAAGCCCTTGCTATCTTCTGAATGAATTGTTAAACAAAATCATTTAAGTAACCTGTTGCCGATAGACCTAATTAGCTGTGAGACCAGGTGTATTTTTGAAGCATCATACAAGTTTCAGTATTTTGTAGCCCATGTCCCAACTTTTTTGAAAAATTTTTCTGGCATAAAATTTAACTTGAGCCAGTATTTTTCAGAAAGCAATAAAATTCCTCAGTTTCAGCATTTGATATGGTGTCTTTATACGATTTTCAATTCAATATCGGGTTAAAGTGATTTTCAGATATTGCGTTCTGTTTTCATTTGCAGTTTACACATCATCCCAACTTTTTTGGAAACGGAGTTGTATTTGCCTCCCTTGATTGAAATATTGTTAACAGGGCATAATATAAGCAGAGGAGAACAATGAAGGGAACATTTGTAATGAGGACTAGTTCAGGAACTGCATAAAGGTAGGCGCACTGCTGTGCCATGGGCTCTCGTGCGCTCCGTTACGAACACCACGATAGGCCATTCGTGGCTGATCGTGGAACTTCTCTGAAGCTGCTTTTACACTGGATGCTAAATGAATTTTTCGCACAACAGATTACATTCAAAGTCCACGTCTTTGCATTGACATTAGTCTGCCGAGCTAAAAATTTGTTTCGCGTCCAGTGTGACAGCGGCTTAAAACTTCAGGTTTGGATATGAGGTGATGCGATGATCACAATTGACAATTAATTGTGTTGATCGTAGGAAATTTTTGAACAGTCCGAAACTTTTCTACGATGAACACGATTGCCACGACTAACCTCAAGATCTGAAAAGATCTTATAGGATCACCACGATTACTCCACGATTAAGACCACTATTTCAATCATGCCGCACATCGTGATAGTAGGATCCTAGCATTAGGGATTGAAAGGTGCTTATACCTCCAGGGGTCTCGTCCACTGCCTCAACCTCTTCCTCTGTGGGCACAACTTCCTCTTCCCCTTCCTCCACCTCCACTGCCAGGGCTGGAGCAGGGGTCTCCGCTGGGGCTGCCTCAGTGACCGCTGCTTCAGCAGTGATAGCTGTTTCATCCAGAGCAGCAGCAGCAGTGTCTCCTGCCTCCGGAGCTACCGAGGCTGCGACTTCAATGTCTGATAAATCTGCAGCTACTGTAGGCTCAACAGCCACAGCTGTGACATCTGTTGCTGGGACAGCTTCAATATCCAGGACCTCTGCATTTCCGTCGTCTACAGCTGGGTCACTCTCAGCAGTTGGGTTATCCACAGCTGCATTAGTCTCCACAGCTGTGGCATCTGCAGTTGGGTCAACCTCAACTGCTGGGTCATCTGCTGCTGGATCAGCCTCAACAGCTGGGTCATCTGCAGCTGGATCAGCCTCAACTGCTGGGGCATCTGCAGCTGGATCAGCCTCAATGGCTGGGTCATCTGCAGCTGGATCAGCCTCAACAGCTGGGTCATCTGCTGCTGGATCAGCCTCAACAGCTGGGTCATCTGCAGCAGCTGCAGGCTCATCAGCTGCGGCTGGGTCCTCAAGAGCTTGGTCAGCCTCCACTGTTGGAACAGCCTCTGCAGCAGTGTCTGCAAGTTGAGTAGCGGAAGCCAGGGCAATGTCATCAGCAGGCACTGCCTCAGACACTGGTGCAGCCAGAGCAATATCATCAGTGGGTGCTGGAATGATTTCTGTTGGGGCAGCAGGACCAGCTGTCGGATCAGGTTGAACATCTGTTTGGAGGAGGATGATCACAGGCAGAGTGGGAACGCCATGAATATAAAGCATTAAAGAGTTTCATTTGCTCCTGACAATATGGAGATGATAAAATTACACTGTCTACAGTAGCGATTGGTTATTGTGTGATTCCTCAAGGGCCCTAGAGTGAACTTACTGTGACTATACAGTGGGTTGAAAGAGGAACTCTCTGGCTGAGTCCCAGTGAAGCGCCTATGCCACTAAGCCACAGCTAACTGCATTTAATGCAGAAAACAAAAAAAAACAATAAAACAAGCATTGTAAATGTCTCACTGGTGGTTCCTTGCTCTGCAGGAGAGACTGGTGGCTGACCGGTGACCGGGGCCAGGGTGGGGTCAGCCACGGTCGGCATTATGGCGGATGTGGCACAACCGGAGTTGGGAATCACAGCCTGCAGGACAACCTGGGGTCTAAAGGCTCCGAGTGTGACGTAGGTGTGAGTCACAGCAAGCTCCCGTGTGATCAGGGTGCCACTGCTGTCCCCAAAGTTCCAGTTGAAGGTGATATCAGAGTCCTTGAGGTACTGGCTGGGGTCGTGCAGCCTGATATTGAAGGCAATGGCCCGATTCTGGACGAAGTCCTGGTCGGCTTGATTGACATCATTGATCTGCGTGAGTGACACCGCAAAAGGGATCTGATCTGGAACCAGACAGAGGGAGACAAGAGGAGGCAGTGAGAGTTTTTTTGTCTTCTTCAGTTACATCTATGTAGTGGGTTCAGGGTTCAACTAAGTAAGGATTTCTCATGCAGAGTTTTTAATGTATACAACCCAGTGCAGTGATGAGTCCCACAGCTGTCCTGTGGGGTGCAAGTTAATGGAGAACACTGTCGCTCATGTGGAACAAGTCGATTGCAATAGATTGAATATTAGTAGCTAAAATTATTCAATAGGTGTCAGCAATTTGTCTGTATCAGCTGCTAGACATCCTTCCTGTTCAGAGAGAAGGAAGATATTGTTGCAGCATACCAAGGTCTGCGCTCTCACGAGCCGCCAGAGGGTGTTTCATTATTTTACTGGACCAATAATTCTAACTTTGGCATTCAAAATTTTACGGCAAAAATGGGGAAGAAGGCATGAACGAAAATGTCAACAACAGATAGGGAACCTATCTTACCTGTGATGGAAAATTGCGTAGAGGCATAACCCAAGGGAACAAACTTTTCTTTGCTGCGGCAGTGATAGATGACTAGTTCCATGGTGTAGGAGCCGAGGGGAATGTTGTCTGTACCGATGGTCAGGGAAGAAGAGGGACCATCTGCCACCTGCCAGTACCTCCCTGGGACAGACAGCATGAGGGGACTCAAAAGTGGAGACAGCAGGTATGGTTTCTAGAGCAGCAGTGACCAACTCTGATGATAAAGAGCCTCATGATTCACTGGGTTAGCGGTTTAGAATAACAGTTACAGTTATTGGCAAAATTTACAAACTTTCAGCTGTTTGCAGTTGAATCGATGAATTCAATACGGGCCCAACTCCACACATTTAATGCATGGAGTTGGGCCCTTATTGAATTCACCGATTCGATTTACAGATTAAACAAGAACATTTTAAATAGGTCAACGCAACCAATGTTTACAAGTGGTTTCTCCAAATTCAAAACAAAAAGCCACTTTTGAGGACTACTGCAGTCTCAAAATTATTCAACTCCCTAAATAGAATCCGTCATAAGAGCATATTTGCAAATGAGGTGTTGTCTCAAGCACACCTGATACAACTAAGAGCTTCATTAGTTGCATCAGGAGTGCCTGAGATAGAACACACCAAATACTTGCACTTGGCAGGGGTTTGTCGCCAGTGACATTTGATTGCATATTAGAACTAGGCTTATGCCGTCAGAGGCGACGGCTGCGGGTATATCCCCGAACGCCCCCAATCCTCCAATTCCCCAATCCTTGACTAGACCTTGAATAGACTTTCATTTGAACTTAATTTCAGGTCAATCGGTCAAATGGTTCTGAAGATATGGCCAAAATGGTAATTTTCCATCACAAGGCGCCACCTGGTGGCAAAATATTGAACCACACAGGTATGATGTCATCATTTGACACGTTGTGAGGTCATGTCCTTGCACATAGTTTCTTGCCAATTGGAGAAATAGTTCCTAAGATACAGCAAAAATGGTAAATTTTATGCGACAAAGCTCCACCTTGTGTCAAAATTTTGAACCAAACCAGTATAATTTCATCGTGGGACACATCCTCAGGTCATGACCTTTCATTTACACTTGATTTGAGGTCAATCAGACAAATATCTCCAGAGATATGATAAAAACAGTGATTTTTTTCAGTTTTTGGCCCCTGGTGGCCAATCTAGAAATTGTAAATTGTCTAAAATCGGATCAGTTCTTCCTCTTTATGATACATACTTATATGCAAAACTTGGAATTTCTAATCAAAATATTACTGCAGTTATCGCGTTAACATGTAAATCCGTTTTTGGCCCCTGGTGGCCAATCTAGAGATCGTAAATTGTCCAAAATCAAATTAGTTCTTCCTCTTTATGATACTTACTTATGTGCAAAACTAGAAATTTGTAATTGAAGTATTACTGAAGTTATCGTGGAACAGTGATTTTTTCAGTTTTTGGCCCCTGGTGGCCAATCTACAAATAGTATATTGTCCAAAATCGAATCAGTTCTTCCACTTTATGATACTTACTTATGCGCAAAATTTGGAATTTGTAATTGAAATATTACTGAAGTTATCGCGTTCACACGTAGTGCGGTGGCAGCGGCGGTCGGACCAAAAACATAACATCCCCCCGAAACGCCATTCGGCGTTCGGGGATATAAATATGGGCATCAAGAGAATTGTCCAAAAAGGTAAGATCATTGCCAGGCACAAACAAGGAAAAGGATACAAAAAGATGGCAAAGGCACTGAATGTTCCTCGAGATACACTTGGAAGCATATTTCGCAAGTTCTGAGGAGAAGGAATAGAGACTACACTACTTGGATGTAGCAGACAGAAGCTATCAATGGCTACCACCTGATTCTTGAGGAGGCTGGTGGTCAAAAGCCTATGAGTGACTGCAAAAGACCTGTAGCAAGACTAGTTAGCAAGAGGCACTGAGGTTTCAGTTAGCACAATAATGTGCATGCGAAACACTGAAGGTTTCCATGCCAGAACTCCAAGACATACACCACTACTGACCCAAAAGCACAAAAAAAGTCGGCTCGAATATGCCCAAAACCATATAAATACACCACAAAAGTTTTAGGATACTGTTTTGTGGAGTGATGAAACAAAACTGGAACTTTTTGGGCTTATGGGTCAGTGGTATGTTTGCAGGAGGAATAAAGAAGTATATGCTGAAAATACACCCTGCCGACAGTGAAGAATTGTGGGGGCCTTTTGATCCTCTGCAGCTACCTTGCTTCCTCTGGCACTGGAAATCTGCTAAGTGTGGAGGACAAGATGGATTCAATTAACTATCAGGATATTAAAGGAGAAAATGCCATGCTGTCTGCAAGGAAGCTGAGGATAGGGCATCATTAGACCTTCAAATGGGACAGTGATCCTAAGCATACCTCAATATCCACCAAGGCTTGGTTTCAGAAGAAAGTCCTGGACATCTAGATTCAGACAGTTGTCTGATTTGAACCGCATAAAAAATTTTTTTGATGGGATTTGAAGAGGGCTGTTGCAGCACGTAGGGAAGTGATGGCCATTGCTCATGAGGAACGAGCTAAGATTCCTTGGGAATGCTGCCAGAAGCTGGTGTCAGGCTATGCATCACATGTCGAGAAGGTGTCATGGTTTAGGCGTGCGTTTGTTTGTTGGACCTTTCTTTGTTCTATCGTCCGGGACTATATTGGAGTTCTTTTCCATCGAATTCCTGGCCCAGCTAGCTGATTGAGCTGGAGCGGAGTTTTCTGGACTTTATATATATATATGACTGGGGCTTTACCACGCCTATTGCTAGAGTGTCTGTTTGTTTCTAGCACTTCGGCCAGAGAACATCTCTAGTTAAACTTCCTAGTGATTTATTATATTCCATTTATTGTTAGGAATTTAGAAATTTTAGAATCTTTTAGAAATTTTCTCTCTTGTTGCTTATTTTCTCTTGTACTGCTTCCGTGTTGCGGACTTTTATTTGTCCTTGGAAGGCAAGCCTTTGCCGGAGGTTCTTAACTCTTTTGTCTTTGTCTCTTATCTGAGCTGCTCATTGCTCTTTCTCTCGCTGCACCTGGCATCTTATCACCGCCCATTGCAGTAGGTCATAGGAGCAAAAGGGTGCAGTACGAAGTTCTAAGGACACTTGTCATGAAGGGGTTGAATAGGTTTGAGACTGCAGTAATTATTAAAAGTGGCATTTTGTGTTGAATTTGGAGAAACCACTTGTAATATAAGTTGCGTTGAACGATTTAAATTTTTCTGGTTTGATTTGTCTATTGAAAACAGCTGAAAGTTTGTAAATTTTGCAAGCAAACCTAATTTTCAGTGGGGGCTGAATAATTTTGATTGCAGCTGTATTTAGCTGATGCTTTTATCCAAAGTGACTTTCTGTTGTTTGCAATAGGCAGAGACCTATCCTATCCGTGGTAATGTAGGGTTAAGGGCCTTGCTCAGGCAGCACTGATTTTACTCTGCCTATGTGAGGGCCACCATTGGAGCCCCAGCTAAGCTAAACAACCCGGCTTTGATTTTCCAGTCAGCACCAAGACATTATATCATAGGTGCCTCTTGTCTCAATTTATTCACTAAAGGTAATTGATCAAACTGGCAAACCTAAAATTCCAGGGAAACATTCAGATATTATGTTCCTCCTTGATCGCTCTGCTTTTATGTCTCATTATTATATACATAGTTACTTATGAACAATAAAACCATTGAAGCAACAAAAAAAATGTACAACGTATAATTTGCTAATACATATGGATTGTGAAAATGAAACGAGGTTGTTTGGGAAACTATCAAATTTTATGTACTAAATTTTCAACTGTTGTTTATTATGCTATGTACCACCCCCCACCCCCCACCCCCCCCTGCCTTTTTTTACATTGCTATATATGTTTGAATTTCTTATATTATTCTTGTTCTTTACTACATTGTGATTCATAAATAATAGGACATTGACAATGGTATTGTTATTTTAGTTGTCTACTACACCATACTGGAGTTTTAAATAGAATAATAAATGAGCTCATTGTGCAAAGCTTTACATGCAAATAAGATGAATGGTAAAGGAATTATAGCAATTTTATATACAGCAAGGACCCAAAGTGATGGGATAATTGGCTGCATTGTAATGATTCTCTGAACACGGGAACTAAATGCAGGGCGATCATATCGCGGAAGAGTTGGAGTCCATTTCTGTTTCCCAAGGCATATTTTGCACTTATGTACCCCTTTGGACCAATCACAGCCCCTCAAGGTACCTGAGTGAACCTTTTTGAAGCCCTTAAAAGGTACTTTTATTTTCCAAAGCAAATAAGCACTCACTTCTGAGGGTAGAACAGCAGTATCTTTGAGGGTACCACCCCAGTGACAAGCCCTTGTACCCCAAAAGGTACAACTAGGTTCTTTTATTTTTTTCTGAGAATGTTGATCAAGTTCTGGAACAAAGCAGGGGTGTTAGTGAGCCCAAGTGGTGTCACCAAGTACTCCAAGTAGCCAGAGGACATGTTGAGCCTTCCCATCTCCCTCTGTATTGCAGACCAGGTGGTAGCCATTGCGTACGTCCAACTGAGTCAGTAGTGGCACCCTTGTAGGTTCAAGAAGGTAGAATCCATAAGAGGCAGCGGATAGCAATTTTTGATAGTGATGATGTTCAGACCTCCGGGGTTGATGCATGGGCAAGAGGATCTGCCTTTTTTGACACAAAAAGAAGCTAGCCCCAGCCGGTGAGGATGAAGGCCAGATGATGCTTGAAGCCAGGGCCTGGGAGATATATTCATCCATCGCTCTGGATTCCGGTGCTGAAAGGGAGTACAGCCTACCTCAAAGTGGAGATGTCCTTGGTATCATCATAAGGGCGGTGTGACGAAAGTGACACGGCTTGAGATATGCAGGAGCCCTGGTGGAGTCGTGGTAGGTGCCATCACCCAATTTATGTGAGGATTATGCCTTTCTAGTTATGGCTTCCTCAACACCAGGGAGGCTTGTGATGATTCTTTCAGATAGAAGACAGTAGTCTCAGAATGGTTTCAGCAGACTCTCATCTAGACTGAACTGGTGGCTTCAATGATGTCAGGAAGCGCATTTCTGTGAGGGCCTGGGACCGAATAGGTACAGGTAGTGGAGCCATGGAGACCCCCAACCACTTTGCAATTGTAGAGTGGATGAAATTTCCGTCTGTCCCAAAATCAATCAAACCTTTAACAGAAAACTGGTGGCCCAGCCAGAAGAGTTTAGCAAATAAAAAAAGAGGCTGGTCGGAAGAGAAAGAGGAGAGATTTACTCCCCATCCTGGATGGATTGGGGCTGTCAGACTGGGCAGTCAGCAATGAGATAATTAACTGCTCTGCAGTACAGGCAGAGGCCTGATTTGATGTGATCTTGTCGTTTTTGCAGAGTTAAAGTGGGAGAATCTGGCATGGACCACTTTCATGGGCTCCAACAGAGGTGGCAGATGAGAAGGCTGGACGACTGAACCAGCTGGTCGCCATGGAGGGGCCTGGAGAAGAGCTAGCCAGTCCATCCTCCGCTCCTGGAGGCGTGCATCAAGCAATTAAGCAAACATTCAGGGTGACACTGCACAACTGTTCCATCGTCAGGTGATAAAAGTTTTGTAAATTGAGTTCATGGATAACAAATGTTGTGGATGATAGAAACTGTTTTTGAAATAGAAACCCCTGCACAATAGTCGACCAATTCAATTATGCCTTCCAAAAAGAAGCTGTATCAATATTGAAGCCAACAATCAAGAGAAAATCTCAGGGCAGTAAATGCAGAGGGTTCACTACAAAATGATGTGAATGTAAAAAAAAAAAAGTCGGTAAATCTTCAAAACAAAATTCTTTGCACAGGTGAGACAAATATCAACCTGTACCAGAATGATTGGAAGAAAAGCAAGAGAACTGCACATGATCTGATGCATACCACCTCATCTGTGAAGCATGTTTATTTGCGGGCATGTAAGCTGTTAATGGAGCTGGTCCCCCTGTACTTGTGACACTGCTGTACAATGTGACTGCTGACTACAGTAGCATAAAGGGCTATATTATCCGCTCAGATTCAGCTGAATGCTAAACAACTCATTGGAATTTGCTTCATGGTGACAAAAGACCATCACTTTTTAAAGGCAAAAAAGAGGAATATTCTAAAATTACCAAGTCAATGACCTGACCTAAATCCAAGTGAGCATGCATATTACTTACTGAAGGAAAAATTAAAGGCACATCACACTAAGATCAAGGAGCTGCAGAAATAGAGTGACGGCCTAAGTCACCAGTGTCTGATGATGTCAGTGAGTTCAGGCAATCATTGACTGCTCAGGATTTGAAACCAGGTATTGATATTTAAATTAATGATTTTTATATTGTTCAATTAATTTTATGCCCTAATTTTATGATTGCATTTCCAACATAGTGCATGTCATTTTTTTGACAAAACTCTTAGGTTGAGGCTGAAGTACTACAATTCAAGCAGATCTTGATTTGTGAATTTCAATTCTGTCTTAGAAGTACACAGTGCCAATATGAGGAAAGCTGCGTACCTGTCTAAATACTTATGGATCTGAATGTATATTCCATTTATGTATTCACATTATATAGCAGGAATCAGAATTAGAAACATGTGTGCCTTAATTTAATTTTAATGGAAAATACACAGGATGTTTGAAACAGATTCAGAATCCAATGGGAAAGATCAAGCACTCATGAAAGAGGGCCACTCACCCCATGCCTTCCACACGTACACGTAGTGCGGTTTCCTGTTGGAGACCGTGGTAAATGGGGTACCATCCGGAAATGCACCATTCCATTCGTTTGAGGAGTTACTGCCTGGGTATACTGCCTGTCCTTGCTGGTAGCGCGTTCCTGCAGGTGGCATTGTAGAGCTACATGAAATCTGGACTGTAATTTGTGTGCTCTCCCTTCTATATGGCAGATACTGGAACACAGACCATCATAAAAATCTGTGTCTAAAAGGTCTGGATTTCCGTACAGTATATCCCCACCAGCTGCCTTACATTTTTTCACGCATTAATGCTGAATCTTCATGATTTTGTGAGGTCACCCACAAAATGTGAAAAATTCTGGAAATGGAATTGCAAATATTAACACAACTGCTGTAGCTACAATTTTGCTATTCGGGTTAATGATTTTGGAGCAACAAAATCATTAAATCATTCACCATTAATAGTGCAGTTCCGTGCCCAAACCACCTGCCCATCGGGCTGCACTGTTTGGTTCTGAGGGAAGCGGAGGGCGATGCTGAAGGTGGCCTTGGCACCGGTGAGAGTGGGCGCATCATTCCTGACATCAAAAGTCACCTCACCCCCTGAGTGGGAAGGAATCAGACCAGTTTAACAGGCGTACCACGCAAGATCTGTGGCAATCATTCAGCATACATAAGCATCGTATTTTATTTTGTATTGAGTCAGTTTGGCTAATATTTTTTTCAGTTAGAGGTATCATGTTAGGTCTAATCATTCGGGTAGCAAAAACATTTTATTTTTGGAGTCCGGATGTTAAAACAAAATTTCATTCAGATGGGAGTACTGAGTGTGGTGAAGTTTGGAGATCATACACGTGGCAGAAGTATTTCAGTTTTCGTATTCAGGTTGTTTGGCGAATACATTATGCCAAGAGATTTCACCCAATATGCCAAAAAGAATGTTTTAGTCTTTAGTTGTCAGGTGAAAGACTGGATAAAGATGAATTGCTTTGAGCAAACTCTCTCTGTCATCTTGATATCAACTGCAGTTACTGTTTGTCCCAGATGATCAAATGTCAAAATGAAAAAAGTAATTTGATGCGTATTAACAGCATTATAGTTACATGAAACATACCTGTCCAACAGTCTCTGTAGCGTGGGTCACCATCCCTCCATACAGGGTACATCCGTGAATTCCAGGACCGATAACGTGTGAAGCGTGTTTTCAGTCCTGTAGTAGCAAGCCAACATATAGCATGTTCACACATTTTTGATGTCATTTTTTTCAGTTGTAGGCATTTTTCTATTATAAAAATGTGAAATGTCAAAAACTCCCAATTTCAGAGTAATCTAGATTATCACTGATCCGCATTTAAATTTCTGACATAAACTCTCCATCAGAGCTTTTGTCTAAATTAAAGCTGCCATACTCATGAGATCTCTTTTAGCACAGCTTTCTCGAAAGTCATCCAAACCCATTCAGCAGCCATTGGCATATGCCGAATTTTAACAGCACAATTCAACACAATTCCTATAAATTAATATCTCAAATGCAAGATGTAAAGGAGATGGGTAAGGTTTGGTTACCAAAAAACGCCTCCCTTTCCACCCCCCTTCTTTGATCCAAAGATGCAAGATGCCTCATATGACCATATGCCATCTACTAAGCTAAGCTGTCTGCTAGAAATGGGTTGTGGGGGATTTTGTGGTTGGACATAGTGGTAATATTTCTTTGTGGAAATAGAGGTTAGGGATGCGAAAGGGCTCGGGGAGGGGATGGGGGGGGGTTTCCATTCTGCAAGAGTCACACGGCCCCTCCAATCCTCCTCAATCCTTTTCATGTGATGGTCAGCTGAGTTACTACAGGCATAATCCTCACTCCAGGAATGAATAGGAGAATCTTGGCGTGAGTCTGTGTGAGCATGTGTGTGTGTGTGTGTGTGTGTGTGTGCGTGTGCGTGCATGCGTGTGTGTTGGCAGCTTTTTCTATACTGATTGTAAAACAAAGGACCCCACTAGGATAGTAAAGTCTGAAAAAATTAGCACTGCGGGACGTTTTTGGTCCCCATGAGGAAAAAGCTTAATTCAGGGCTTTGGGCTTGGCTTAGGTTTATGGTTGCTCTGGGTTTATGGTCAGGTCAAGGTCAAGTTTTAAGGTTAACAATCAGAATTAGGCTCCAGGGTAAAGTTTGCTTTTAAATTAAGGTTATAAGCGTGGTTGTTTTGGGGGGGGGGGGGGGTTGTTAGATTAAGTTAGGGTTAGGGGAGGGAAGGAGCTAGGATATGGCTAGAACTAAGGGTTTGGGGAAGGAGGTATGGAAATAAGATTATTGAGCAAAAAAAATGTTTTTTCTCCACAAGCATAGAAAAACAAATGTGTGTGTGTGTGTGTGTGTGTGGAGGGGGGTTTTGGGGGGGGGGGGTGGACATTCCATCAATAGTATTTACATGAAAACAGGATAAAGACTAAAAACAACATATATTCCTTGCTCATAGCTTCCACCTTACACCTGCATTTTTTCTGCCATCGCTAATAAAACAGGTGGGTAAAAACTTAAGTAAGATTCCAGGGGAGAAAATTAAATCACAACATCATTCAGATGAATGAAGTTTAAAAAAAGCAATCCATGTCATTTCCCAGATTACATCAGATGATTATAACATTAGGTAATGTGTTCCTCACACAGAAAATATAATGTATTCAGTGCAGTTACATGCAATCCTGTTCACTGCTTTTGTACAGGAATGACTGCACTCACCCGTGGACCCCTCATGATGGGTAAAATTGATATCATAGATATCAAAGAGTTGACAGCTCACAATCTTTGAAGTGCATTTAACATTTAACAAAAGAACATCATCTGGGCTGCCCTGAAGCTTGGTACAGGCTGACTTTTTTTGTGTGTGAGTGTGTTTGTGTGTGTGTGCCAACATATTTAGAATAATCCTAAAAGCACTACTTCTGCAACACAAAAACTCTGTGAGTGTCCATGCCAGTGAGCAAACTTCTTTTACTGCGTATTATGAAATACTTCAGACATATTTGCTAAAATATAAAACATATTTCTGTTAAAAAACATTTAATTGTAATGAATAACGAACTTGCATATTTCAGTACCATTAAACTGGCTTGCTGCCACACCCAAAATATATTCTGCACTATACTTGGACCATGAGCTTTTTTTCTTGTTTCCATATCCAAATGCTACACTTTTTGTTCCAATGCAGTATGAGAATATAAGCTTTACACAGTAATTTGCTTTGCTCATGTATTTAGTTTTTAATACAGTTATTATTGAATGCTTCACATTTATATAGGTTATATTACATCATCAAATACCTCTATATTCTGGCTTTCAGCATTTGGTTAAATTTTGGTCATAGAGCTTTCCTATAAGTTACAGCAGCTCTGGAGGTCTCTGTAGAACCTTTACCGGACAGCCAGTGCTTCACAAAGACTAAGACTCTTAAATTAACCCAGACAGAAATGTTTGTAGTAAGTCAGACGCATATCGGGCTAAAAAAAATTTGCCTCAGTTTTAATTGGCAAGTGATTCCATGCAGATGGGAAAACATTTTTTATGACAGCTGTACCTGCACTTTATGTGCCATCAACACGCAAATAAAAAGCTCAATCATCATGATAAATTGCAATCTGAGTGAACTCAGTTCCTCTTAACTTTAGGTAAAATTGACTGACTGGCCAGGGGACAATTTAAAAAAACTAGACAAATGTTTCAAACAAGCATAATAGCTACTTTGACATTGTTGTGAGTAGCATCAATTCTGAGCATTTATTTTTTTCTATGAATTTGTTTGTATCTCATGAATACTATATGTTTATGTCATGCCATACCATGCAATTTCCCTTGTACTTAATGCTGTCAGTTCCTTGATTCATGTATGCAGCAGTAGAAATTGTACCAGTTCACCACTTTAAAAGCCACACCAATCAAAACTCACTAAGAGCTAAAGCAGAACAACAGTCATGGCCTTAAAGGCCAGGCCATCAACACACATTTACACCAATTTTGAAGCTTTGGCATAGAAACACACACGTTATTCTGGTCACCAGGAATAGCACTGGAATAAAAAAAGAAATCATACTATACAATGTGTATAACAAACAGAGGGGGAAAAAATGACAGCATCGGTGAAAGAATTCGATAGACACAATTTACTTACTTGCTGCTTCAGGCACTGCTAACCAGAGGGAAACCAATGCAAGAACCACCACAAAGCTCCTCATCGTGACTGAGTTCTCCGACCTCTTAACAACCTCTTAACAGCCTACTGAAGTTAGTTTCCCCTGCTCTTTACAGTCCCTCAGACCTCAGCTCAACTTCCCTTCAGAAACTAATGTTTCAGCCTCTCTTTAAATAAGTTCGGTCACCATCATTACCATAATCTTCTGTCTTTCCCTCTGACTGGGCTGTCCTGAAGTAAGGCCACTCCCGACCTCATAAGTACTTGTACCAGCGCACACATTCAAACTACACTCACATTGCACTACTTTCTCATTTCATGCACTCACTAACTCTTTAAATATACTCACTACTCACACATTGCAAACACACACACACACACACACACACCAAGTGGACCAAGGTCTGCATCGCACCGTCTCAGAAAATTTGAAAAAAAATCAGGTGTTTGCCATCATTCCAAATGGACAAATCCTAAATCTTAAGAAACAACTCAAACTGTTCATGGAGTGATTGCCTATTTAAGGAGGGGGTGTCTAGTCACTCGCGAATGTAGAGATGTCTTACAGTGGGGAAAATAAGTATTGAACGCGTCAACATCTTTCTCCGTAAATATATTTCTAATGGGGCTATTGACGTGAAATTTTCACCTGATGTTGGTAACAACTCATGTAATCCAGACTTACAAAGAAATCAAAACAAATAATTCCATAAATTAAGTTATGTGTAATAAAGTGGAATGACTCAGGGGAAGTAGTATTGAACACACTAAAATTTATTTAATACTTAGTAGAAAAGCCTTTGTTGGTAATGACAGTTTCAAGATGCCTCCTGCATGGAGAAACTAGTCGCATGCATTGCTCAGGTGTGATTTTAGGCCATTATTCCACTCAAACTGTCTTCAAATCTTAAATCTTCCTGGGGCCTTTTCTATGAACTCTGATCTTCAGTTTTTTCTATAGAAAAATATTAAAGCTAATATTAAATAATATAATAATATTTTTCCTGCTGTATAAGCATTTTTGAAGTGATACAAAGACACTTTCCAGTGCTCCTAAATTAATGTCAATGGGTGTACATAGGTAAAATTACCTGAAATTAATGAATATGTTTTGATTTTCATGTTATGAACTGTTGAAAATGACCATTTTTACAGAATCAAATTTTTTATTTGATTTCTAGTTTGTCCCCTTGACTGAAGTATGCAAAGTCAGGGGTTCATACTGCAGCCTCATCCTCAGCAGCTACAGCACACTGGCCCCTTAAACCCAATCCAATCTCCTGTCTCTAGGTTAGGAGTAACTTGCATCTGAAAATGCTTATGGCAAAAAAAAGCTGAAAAATGCCTCAAATTCAAGGCATGATTTGGTTATGTGGACACACCAGAAAAAAAATCTGAGAAAATATGTGGAGCAGATTTTATATTAGGGCAATAAACAGTAGAAAATTAATTTACTGTTTCAAACTCAATTCTTGCATTTTTATTTACCATGCTGTGAGGCTTATATCAATCTGTAACCTTCACTAAACTTACTCCATGAAAAATTGGAGTTGGAACTTAAGATTTGGGATTTGTCCATTTGAAATGATGGCAAACACCCATGATTTTTTTTTTTTCACATTTTTCTGAGACAGTGCGGCACCCTGGTCCACTTGGCACAGAATGACCAAATGGTAGCATTTCCAGGGGGTGAATATGCAGCGTAGAATTTGGTAAGGCGTGCATGGGATGTTCAGCTGACATCACAGTATGACAGCTCATGGTGAAGCAACTGATCGAAAAACCAACATTTAACGACTAATATATTTGGGAGAGAGAAGGCGGGATGAGGTTAGAGCAGACAAAATGAAGGGAGCGATTGTGGGAGGGGGGCAAAATATGTCCCAGGTCAGTTCCTAGGCCTTGGAGCTACATGATGGGTATCACAAGGCTTTTCTGTAAGGAATGAACCCATCAATGGCATCCTTTCAGCAGCCACAGGCTTTTCCCGCACACCCTGCTACTCACATGCACTCTTACGTTCAAACTCAACCTGCATTCATTGAAATATTGACCCGCTCAAAAACACTCTCGAAACTCTAAGAACTGAAAAATTGAATTCACTTAAAAATTACAGTATGTAAAACATGCACGTGTGTTCAGTGACTTCAAGTTGTCTTTATTTATTAATTGAACCAAGAAGTTGCTAATTTCAGTTTGTAGAACCAGCTGACAAATCATTTTAAAGTAAATCTGACAAATATTTTTATCGATTAGGTTTTTTTTAATTCATTTGACTTTTTTACAGTGTACATTCTTACATGCTACATGCAACCTCCTTCTTCTTGTGCACAGAGTTAAAAATATTCAAATGAACATACTGATTCTGTTTCTACTATTCTTTTAAGGCAGACCTGCCTACACAAGGATGGACACCCATGCATGGTCACATTCATATGGTCAGACACAGTCATGCAAACAGACCCTCAATCCACCCCAAGGCATGAAAACTGCTACTTTTTCTTTTTTGGCGGAGTGTGGGGTTTAATGTTTCATAAATGTATCCACGTTTTTTCACTTCTTGCTTTGCAGCACAGTTATCGTGTTAGAAAACACAACATCGGTCTAACTTATGACCAATATTAATCAATGATAACGACCCACTCAAGATATAGTCGGAATAGTTTGGCCCTTTTGCCGCTAATAACAAATGCCAACACCCATTCAATTGACTGATAACATTTAAATTGCCTGTCTCCTTCGGGATTTTCTGGTAGAGAGTAGTATCCATGGTTCTATCAATTATGGCAAGTTGCCCAGCAAAGCAGCCCCAGACCATTACACTATCACCACCATGTCACACTGTTAGTATGATGTTCTTACTGTGGAATGCTGTGTTAGCTTTACATACGTAATGGGACCCATGTCTGCCAAAAAGTTTCACTTTTGACTCACCGGTCCGTAGAATATTATCCAAAAATCTTGGGGGTCATCAAGATATTTGTTGGCAAATGTTAGGTGAATCTTTACGTTCCTTTTGGTCAGCAGTGGTGTTCAATTTGCAGCTCTGTCATGGATTCAGTTTTGCCCAGTTTGTTTCTTATTGTACAATTGTGAAAGCTGACCTTAACTGTCGCAAGTGAAGCTTGCAGTTCTTTAGATGTCACTCCAGGTTTTCGTGAAATGGAAGCGTAAACGAAAGTTCAATCACGAGACGTAGGATTCTCATGCAATTACACTTACCCAATCAGCGCCTTCGGTCTTCTCTATATATGCTTCTGACGTGTTCCTGTCTGCTGTTGCACAGATTCCGCATCGCCCACCGCCTCCCCACCACCACCAACTTCTGACTCCGGCCTCTTCAGCATCTACTTCATCCGTGTGACCCTTCTGTCCAACGGGGGATGGCTTCGCCCCTGCCTGCTACCCAGGCAGATCAGCGCCCCACGTCGCTTGAGGGTCCTCGAGGACGGAGTCATTGCCAAATCTCGAATTTCTATCATGCCATTGCATTGTTAATAAACCTCCTTTCCTTAAATCCGAAGTGTTCGTGATCGAACTCCTAGATGAATCGGCAATGTGTTCTCGAAGGAATTTTGGTGGGCAACCATTCCTGGGAAGGTTCTCCACTGTTTTTCTGTTTGTTTATAATGGTTCTCACTTTGGTTTGCTGGAGTCCCAGAGACTCAGAAATAGCTTAGTAACTTTCCAGAATGATATATGTCAACAAATTTGTTTCTTATCTGTTCTTGAATTTCTTCAGATCATGCCATGATGTGCTGCTTTTTTTGCCTACTTCACATTGGCAGACAGGTTCTGTTTCAGTGATGGTTATATTCAATAAGGCTGACAATAATTACACCCGAGTGTGTCCACTGAAATTGATCCCAAGTATCAATTTGTTTAATGGTCGATTTAGTATTTGTTGGGGCACTTACTTTTTCACACTGGGCCAGGTGGGTTGGATAGAAAATTTCCTTCAATAAATGAAATCATCATTTAAAACTGTATTTTACGTTTATTCAGGTTGTCTTTGATATTGAAATGAGTTTGATGACCTGAAACATTTATGTGTGACAGATATACAAAAATAGAAGAAATGAGGAAATGGGAAATGGGGACTCTTTTCACGGTAATGCAAATGATTAGAGTGAAATTGGGATGTTGCCGAAGAGGTAAATATGTATGACTCTGTATACAGCTGCTGTGAAATCAGGATGTGGCAAGCAGGGTATATATGCATGGTGTTGCATGTAGCCGATATGAAATGGAATGTTGAAGGTACGGTATATAGGAATTGTGCTGTGTAAGGCTGATGTGCAATTAGGTATATAGACAAGGTGCAGTGTGGGGCTGATGTGGAATTGGGATGTTACTACAGAGGTGTGTAAGGATGGTGCTGTATGAAGCTGCTGTAAATTTGTGATGTTCTTAACTAGATTTATATGCACGGTGCTGTAAATGGAGACTGGAGCAAGGTTTTTTTTTTTTTTTCTTGACAATGCCCATTTCATCTGCACTTGACCTGATTTCATACATGCCAGCTCTACCGCTTTTGGCAGTAGACTACCGCTTTTGGGGCATTTTTTCAGTATGAAATGCGCCAAAAGCGGTAGAGTTGGCATGTATGTGATTTACTTGTTTCTGGTCTGCAGCCAATCCCAAAATCAGATGGGCGAGACACAGGAATACATCCTGGACAGTTTGCTTGTCCATAAACAATGCAACCAAATATAGATACAGCAGATATACAGGCAGAAAGACAGCATATAATCGGTAATATGGCATAATGCATTTTCAATTCATAGATAGGCCTAAGAATAGCATAGATTCATCAGGATGCAAATGGGAGAGTATGGTGGTACATTGTGAGCTCTGTTTGAAGGTCTTGCACTGACGAGCCTCTAGAGCCGAGGTACATGTGACTACTCATGTGCTTGTAACAGTGGGCATAGCAACTGCTTAACACACCCAGACCTCCAGACCCAGAATGTGGCATTATGGACACACAGTCATACACAATTCAGATCAGATCATTAGATTGATGCAGCTAATTTTATATGAAAAATGAAAGAATACTTCCACAATATTGTTGGGTGTGAACTTTCAAATCCATATAACTGTCCTCGTAGAAATCTTGTCATGAATATGCTCAGCATTTTGACATAGTTGGCTATTATGATGAGTAATATTTTGATAATGTTCTGAAAACAAATGTGTTTACAATTTAGCTTTCCATTCCTAACTGCTTTAAAATTGGTGACTTACCGAACTTTTGACTAGCAGTGTACCTATATCTTCGATAGGTTTTTTTTTTTTACAGCAAACACATCAGTTACATATGATAAATCACGCTTCTGGGGCCTGCCATTGACAAACAGGTAAGAGATATTTCTCATACCATGAATGCCCAGAGAAAGAATGACTTTTCTTTTTAATATTTCATTTAATATGTGAACATTCTACATGGGTTATTCTTTGAAAGGCACATTTCAAATGTGTTATTTACGAGGGGAACTTGTCTCTATAAGTCACATTGAATGTGCTCCTGCAGTTCACCAGTGCTAACTCTGTATATTTGAAATTAATATTTATTGTTAGATTGAACAATGCATGTTTAGGTTCTTAATTCCCTGGAAAAAGGGAAATTCTGATTGACTTTTACCTGTACTTTTTTGGTTTTTAAATTTAGTTAAGATTAAGAGGATTTATATTGCTTGAAAGACAACTATGTGTGAATCCAAAATAATCATATAGTAAATGGACAAAAAAAAAAACATATCCTTGCTAATGTAAACTTTGGTGCTGTGATACTAAAACTTTGCAATTGCGCTACTTTCAGGAAAATTTCAAACTTTAATACATATTTTAACAAAGGGCTAAAATAAAAAAGTGCCTAATTGAAAGAAATGCAAGCTTCTGCAATGCAAGGAATGTGAAGTTAATCAGGATCAATGCAGCTCCTGTGACTCCCATCTTAAAATATTTCCCAGTTCCCACGACCCGGAAATTATAAAAATCTCAAAGCTAACATCACAACTGAAACTGAAGTTATACCTCAGATGACAAAATGAGACTTGTTCTTCACAAAACATATAAATTACCACTTAAAAGTTTGAAATGACTTGTCATTTAAGTCGTTATCTATGCTTGCAAATAACATGAAACAACATATTTCATGTCTCGTTTAGTATTTTGTGCATTTCAGGCCAAAAGTTTTTTTTTAAATGGTGATTACTTGTAATTTAGTTTTAGCCATCAAGAATATAACTTTTATTACAAAGGTATCATTCTCAATGGATTTCCACGTGGACTGCCATCTTTCCCATAACTGTCTTTGAAGATTGGCACACAGCATGAACTTTTATGATTCCACAACAAATCCATGGACATAAATCAGGTGATTTACCTCGCCACTCCATATTTTGGAATTTTCTGTCCAGTAAGTCCTTGCAGAGTTTGGATTTATGTTTTGGTCATTCTATTGCTGTAATATAAAGTTTCTTTCATTTAATCTATTTGTAAATCACAAGCAATTCCAAACTTTTGAGTGGTAATGTAATGTTATGACCCAGACCAGGAAACAAGTACGGAGGTAGAGTGCAATCCATCCAAGAGTATATTGATAGTACACTCAACAAAAATATAAACGCAACACTTTTGTTTTTGCTCCCATTTGTCATGAGATGGACTCAAAGATCTAAAATTCATTCCAGATACACAATATTACCATTTCTCTCAAAAATTGTTCACAAATCTGTCTAAATGTGCGATAGTGAGCACTTTTGCTTTGCTGAGACAATCCATCCCACCTCACAGGTGTGCCACATCAAGATGCTCATCAGACACCATGATTAGTGCACAGGTGTACCTTATACTGTCCACAATAAAAGGCCACCCTGTAATGTGCAGTTTTTGCTTTATTGGGGGTCTGGGGACTCAGAACCAGTCAGTATCTGGTGTGACCACCATTTGCCTCATGCAGTGCAACACATCTTCTTCGCATAGAGTTTATCAGATTGTCAATTGTGGCCTGTGGAATGTTGGTCCACTCCTCTTTAATGGCTGTGCGAAGTTGCTGGATATTAGTGGGAACTGGTACGCGCTGTCGTGTACGCCGGTCAAGCACATCCCAAACATGCTCAATGGGTGACATGTCCGGTGAGTATGCTGGCTATGCAAGAACTGGGACATTTTCAGCTTCCAAGAATTGTGTACAGATCCTTGCAACATGGGGCCTTGCATTATCTTGCTGAAACATGAGGTGATGTTCATGGATGTATGGCACAACAATGGGCCTCAGGATCTCATCACGGTATCTCTGTGCATTCAAAATGTCATCAATAAAATGCACCTGTGTTCTTCGTCCATAACAGATGCCTGCCCATACCATAACCCCACCACCACCATGGGCCACTCGATCCACAACATTGACATCAGCAAAGCGCTCACCCACACGAAGCCACACACGCTGTCTGCCATCTGCCCTGAACAATGTAAACCAAGATTCATCCGTGAAGAGAACACCTCTCCAACGTGCCAGACGCCATCGAATGTGAGCATTTGCCCACTCAAGTCTGTTACGGCGACGATCTGGAGTCAGGTTCAGACCCCGATGAGGACGACGAGCATGCAGTTGAGCTTCCCTGAGACGGTTTCTAACAGTTTGTGCAGAAATTCTTTGGTTATGCAAACCAATTGTTTCAGCAGCTGTCTGAGTAGCTGGTCTCAAACGATCTTGGAGGTGAACCTGCTGGATGTGGAGGTCCTGGGCTGGTGTGGTTACACGTGGTCTGCGGTTGTGAGGCCGGTTGGATGTACTGCCATATTCTCTGAAACGCCTTTGGAGACGGCTTATGGTGGAGAAATGAACATTTAATGCCCGAGCAACAGATCTGGTTGACATTCCTGCAGTCAGCATGCCAATTGCACGCTCCCTCAATGCTTGCGCCATCTGTGGCATTTTGCTGTGAGACAAAACTGCACATTTCAGGGTGGCCTTTTATTGTGGACAGTATAAGGTACACCTGTGCACTAATCATGGTGTCTGATGAGCATCTTGATGTGGCACACCTGTGAGGTGGGATGGATTGTCTCAGCAAAGCAAAAGTGCTCACTATCACACATTTAGACAGATTTGTGAAGAATGTTTGAGAGAAATGGTAATATTGTGTATCTGGAATGAATTTTAGATCTTTGAGTCCATCTCATGACAAATGGGAGCAAAAACAAAAGTGTTGCGTTTATATTTTTGTTGAGTGTAATTTGGTAACAATGAGATGGAATCCGGAGGACGAAAGCACAGTTCAGTTCAGATGTAGTGAGCGAAGTTGAGGAGGTATTGCTAATCACCAGCCAGTGGCTTTCCAGGATGACAGCCTGATGGAGTGAGCCCTTCACCAGAGCCAAACTGTCCCAGGGTAAGAAGGAGTAGCTTAGGGGAACACGGTTCCAATCCTGATGACCGCAGAAGGATTTGGAGTTTGTTCCTAAGCTGGACAGAGGAATAGACTCAGAACAGGATTTAACAAGAATGCGGCCCCAAGCCCAGAACCTAGAGCTTGTTCTTATAAAGGAAATATGGACGGAAGTTTCCGTAAATTACTATCACTAAAGGTTACATACTACTTTCAAAAGATGAAGAGTTCGACTAAATAGTACTGACTTACTTTAAGCACAACCTAACAACTTTCAACTCAAAAGGTATAAATACACATCGTAGATACCAGGGGTGAGAACTATGAAATGAGACACAGCCAAGGGAAAGGTAGCATAGAAGATGCAAACCAGTAAAAAGAGACATTACCTCTAATAGACAAGCAAGTTGCTGAATGGAATAAGACACAGAAGGTGACATGAGGGTTTTGACAGCACTTTCCCAGATGGTTGCCACTTAGTGGCCCAGTGGTAGAACCCAGATGAAAGTGCAGAAAATCGCAAACCAGGGAGGAGTTTAAGATGTTCTGATCCAAGACCTAGAAATGCTTCTCAGGTTCTTACCCCTCCCTGTCCACAAAACAGGTGTCAGAATCCCCAAAACCGGACCTCCGCGAATTGGCTCACGATGTAGACAGGGCCATCATCGACAAGCCTGAGAGGATCAGGGGTTCGGGAGGGAGGACTGTAGTTAGAACATGACACAGGTTTAATTTTTGAGACAAGAAACACTGGGTAAATGTTACGGAGGGAATAGGGAAGGAGGAGTGATAACAGATGAAGACAGAATTCTTGAAATTATGAAAAGGTCACTGATCTAGGGGGCGAGCTTCTTCGATGTCTCAGGGAGGGGATATCCTTTGCAGCGAGCCAAACCGATGGTTCCCCCGCTTCTGGAAAGCGGATACGTGCAGGACTGGGAAAGCACAAGCTCTTCTCTAACCTTGGCTAACGCACACAGTACAGGCTACAATGAAAAACCAGGTATCCTGGCAGATGGTTAGCCGCCAAAAGTGCCCACACAAGGGGAATTGTGTGAGACAGTATGGAATGATATGCCAGCATAGAGGCGCGACCCCAGACCTTGCCTCTCACTCTTTCAGGGACGAAGATTCGATTGGGTGAAGTGTCTTATGATGCATGACAGGACCTCAATACCTCTAGAACCTCACTCTCCACTTGGAGCTAAGTGACAGCCAGGAGATAGCCACCAGGAAGGATGGCATCTGGTGGATCCTTGGGCACCAAAGGATATACAGATAGCAATAAGACAGGCTTAGTATTTTTAGCATCAAGTCAGCATGTTAAGTCGAAGTTGAATCTTGCAAAGAGGAGGGACTAATGAGCTTGCCTAGGATTCAGCCTTAGCTAAAGAGAGATACTCCAGGTTGCAATAGTCCATCCAGACAAGGAAGGGGAGCCTGGACCCCACTAACCACTACCTCCACTCCTTAAAGTCCAGCCTCACCACCAACAGGTTCCAGCCACTGATAGAATAGTTCTTCTCAGCCGCAGATGACTGATGGGAAAAGTGGGCACAGGGATGTAATTTGCCATCTGCGAGAGGACAGGCTCATCACCCATGTTGGAAAAGTCGACCTCCACAATGAAGAGGCCCGGCAGGATTGGAAGCTTGAAAACGGGAGTAGTGGTGAACAGCCTCTTGAAAAGGTTGAAGCCGGAGCCATCTGGGTGGTCCAGGCAAAGGGAACCTTGGACGTCAGCTTTGTTAGGGGAACAGCAATAGTTGAGTACCTTGAAATGAATCCTTCATAGAAATTGGTGAACCCGAAAAACCTCTGTAGCTCCTTGCACTCTATTAGGTTCAGCCAATCCAGTACAGCATGCACTTTCTGGCGTTCCATTTCCAATGCACCCTGTGTCACCACAATGCTCAGGAAAAAGATGGTGGTGGAATGAAATTCCCACTTTTCTGGTTTTAGATAGACCTGATTCTCCAAGAACCTTTGGATGACTCAGCGGATATTTATATTTCTTGTTTTAGTTCAATATCTTAAAGTATTATGCAATAAATGTTTAGGTCAAAAGTCATAACACGAACATTTGTTGTTGATTGGTATCTTATTTACTTTCCACCCGTGAGATTGAGATATCATGTTGTTTATCAGTTGGTCTTCGGATTGACGCATTGTGTGGATGTTGTCTTTGTTATGTGTGGTGTTATCAAGGAGTGTAAGTTAGAAAATGACGTTGTGTTATTTGGATGTACTGCTGACTTGGCCTTATCATTTAAAATTTCTTGAAATGAAACGAGAATACATGAACATATACAAGGACATGATATCGCTGTGATATCACAAAGATACAATCACAGAAGAATATAGATACGTAAAAAAACACACGCACACACACACACACACACACACACACACACACATATATATATATATATATATATATATATATATACATAGAAGACTATGGAATTGGAAAAATGAATTTTGCGTGTGTGTGTTGGGGGGAGGGTGTGCCGATGGGTTCTGTATGTGTGTTCGTTTTATGAGAAATGTTCGCCCCCTTCTTCCCCCAATAACCCCCTTCTTAAAAAATCTATCCTGTCTTCTCCACTAAATTGAGTGCACGAAGTAGGAAATTGATCACCTGAAAATGAAATTGAATGCCCAAAACAGGCTCATCGTGATTATCGCGCGAATTTGAATGCACAAGTAGGAAATGCAATGCTCGCATTTGGAAATTGAACACACATGCGTGAATTTTATTTGCCGGAAACGAAATAGAGTTTGCATAAATGAAATTGATCGCATGGATTCTGAACTTAAATGCCCGAATATTTTCATGTGCTTGTGCTGTATGAATTTGAATGCACATTCATTAATTGGAATGGCAAAAGTATGAAATTGACCGGGAAAACATATAGTTCAAATCAGTGGTAGTGGTACAGTCAGGACCCTCAGGTGGTGAACAAGACAAGGATGAATAAAGTTTCCGTCAGTGTCCGAGTCCATTAAACCCTAGGAGGTAATAGGATGGCCATGCTAGGTCACGTGAGCAGGAAAAAGTGGGTGTCATACAGTGCTCAGCGATCCCAGAGCATTGTGACAGCCAGAGATCTAAGTTGATGGAATACTCAGAGACTGACAGGTTTTCTCACTGTCCAAGTTCTAAGAATACCAAGTCTGATTCTTTGCCTCGTCTGTAGCCTTTGGTGCCCAGAGATCATCCTGATACCAACCTCCTGGGTAGAAACCAAGCTCAAGGTGGAGAGTGAAGTAGAAGAGGCCTTGTGGTCCTATCCCTTTCCATCAGACAGTCCACCCAATTGTCTCTTCATTCCTGAGAGAGTGACAGGCAATGTCCTTTCTTGGGCCCGCACCTCTCAGCAGCCTTAATTTTTAGCGCAAATTATCATTTAGATTACATGAAGGTTTCGCAAACTCAGTTTCAGACGAACGGATGCAGTTCATGCTAAATTATGCAGCTGATGGTAAGCCATGATAAAATTTACATGCCTACGTACAGAGGGCCCGCATATTCACCATTTATAATGACTTTACCCAAGCAGTATAAATCTGTCCAGCCATCGTGTCAAGATACCAATATACCAGCAGCCATACCACTACTGAATCTGCTACAGCCACGTAGCTGAAGTTAAGCAGATGTGGGTTTGGATAGTACCACAATGTGAGACCACCAGGGAAAACCAAGTTGTTGCTGGAAGAGGTATTGGTGGGCCGGTAGGTTGCGATCTTGCCTCTGGTGGAATAATTTCCAATGACCCAGTGCAGTGATGGGGACACTGTACTGAAGGAGACACCGTCTTTTGGATGAGACGTTAATCTGAGGTCCTGACTCACTGTGGTCACTAAAGATCCTATGACAGTCTTCGATTAGAGTAGGGGGTTCCCCGGTGTCATGCCAAAATTCCCAACCTGACTCTTTCAACATGCCACCTAACTATCCCCTGATCTAATTGGCTGTGCAACTTGTCCACTCCCTCTTCCCCTCAACCCCCAGAGCTCCCTTGAAAAAGAGATTTCAATGTCAATGGGACTTCCCTGGTTAAATAAAGGTTAAATAAATAAAATATGAACACTGGTAAACACTCCACATTTTGTGGAACTTCGGCCTGTCTATTGCCAAGACGACAGCAGTGGGTAACCTGCGTGGTGATTGTCATCTAGCCGACCGGTCTGTTCTCTCTCATGCACGTCTTCATTCAACAATTACATTTGATCTCCCAAAAAATGGAGTCAATAACAAAATCAATGTCTCAACGAAGGAGTTAACAATAAATTTATTATAAATTTTGATGTATGTCGTAGTCTGTCAATTAAACCCACATCTTGTCCTTAGGCAACCAGTCAGTACCTTCCAAGCTCAGTATTTGTCTTTGGAAATTATTTGTCATCTTTAATGATAGTTAAATACTAGTTGGTTGACTCTGAGGAAGACATCTTGTCAAAACGTCAGTCACACCCTGTTCTCTGACAATAAAAACGTGCAGATAGTAGTGCTCCGTTGTTTTACTTTTGGGTAATCTCCAGGATTTGGACTGAGTTCCTGTTAATCAGTTTAGTGTGTTACTCTGCACAGTTTATTTGGAACACTTCCCAAGACTTCTGGGGTCATCAGGATTGGGACTTAATTCCAGCTAAACACTCAGCTCCTGCCATCTGACAGCTCTGCTTTGGCGAGAGTGATCTCCATCTGGTTACAGCCCTGAAATACCACTGACCGGGCGCAGACATGCCCTACACTCAAGCCCACTACTATCTGAAATGAGCAGTGCCATTCTGCCCTGGGCTGTGTCTTTTACAGTCATTGCTGTATTACCATCTATAAACCTCACTACTGGATTGTCCTCTGTCTCAGCATCTTTCTCCTAGTCTGGATCATAACACTCTTATTCTGTTCACAATTCGTATGAATCTGCATGTCACATTGTAATCCACGCGCATCAAGGAGCGGTCCAGGCACCAGATGCTCATTGCAAACATTCATTTTTGATATTCTTTCTGCCTTTTCTTGCACCTGACCCCAATATTGATTCAGGTTTGCCAATATAAGGAGATTCCAATCTGTGGAATTGTTGCAGCTTTTAGCTAATTAGCATTTTGAGTTTGAGCCCCCAATGGCTCAAATTCAGGAGAAAAACAATAAACCAGTAAGCAATGGTATTGACATGAATTATAGGGTAAAGTGTTCGTATATGAGAAAAGAGAAAATGGAGAAATGATAAAGGAACATGAGTGGTGTTCAACATTTCACTATCTTCTTCAAAATCATTCTGTTGTATTTTATGCAGTTTCTCCCCATGTGAAACTGGGATCCCTTTAAACAAAGTGGGGAAGTTACACAAACATATGCATATATTACAGGTACAGGTATTTCATTGTGATCAGTAAAGTCTGTATTTTTTCAAACATTCCAAGTGAGTAAATGTCAGTTGAGTATTGAAGCCATTTTAAATTACTGGCACATGACACATTAAGCACAGACACCTGACCTTGCTTCACCCATTAGTTTGTACTACAGTAATTTTATTGATATTACACAACCATTTGACTGAGAATTTTTACAGCCACATAACACGAACAGGAATGGCTCGACTAGCTAGCGAAATAAGTTCTGTTATTGAGAGGATGCTTTTACAAAAATCGGTCAGTCTGATGGCAAGGTAAGTTGGTGAAAATATTTTACACATAGCAAGCAGTTAAGCTGATAATGATTTTTTTTTTTTGTGGGCTTAATTAGATGGCAAAATACATTTTGTTCCCCACCATGTCAGCATATTCCATAGCCTCTGCGCCCGTATTCTCGCCTGCTCCACAGAACTGGGGGCGTTTCTATGCCCAATCATCGGTAATGCTCTGACTATGGATAGTTAGCTACCTCATACAACCTCACAAATCCAAACTAAATTTTAAAGGTGGTAGCTACCCAAAGTAAATGCTTGCTAATTTCTGTATTCTCAGTTTGCAACCAAGCGACCAGAAGTTTTGGTGACCAGTGTCAGCACGTGTTTCATGAGGTTATGGCATTGTGAAAAATAAGCCAATCAGTATGCTTGTCATAAGATTTTCCTTTTGGGTTTCCCCTGTCAAATATTAATAACAAAAAATACGGGCACAAAAACTCGTTGATAATGACATTTGTTTTGTATTGAAAATAAGGATCGGATTAAAGAAAGAGAAACTATGCATATATGTACAAAGCCAACTTGATGTTTCTTCAATTATAAATAGCCTAGTGTTCTTTCCGTAAATGCTGCCATTTATACTACGGTCTGGGTGAAAACTCTTTTCTAATTGGCTAGCATGTTTTCTTTAAAACCGTGGAAGGCACAGGTAGTTCGGCTACGGTAGTTTCACTGTTCGAAATTCATCCGTTAGCCAACCTGTAACCATAGCAACGTTAGAGAGCTTTGCTGTCAAACTGCCAACAGTCGAGAACAGAGCACAACAAAACACAAATAGATTATATTAAATGGACTAAAATTATTCTTCGTCATGACAACGGGAAGTTCTTGCTTCATTAACTTTAGATTTAAAGTACAATACTTTCAGCAATAAATTCTGAATTCTTTGATTTGATATCGCTGGCCATGGTATTAATCCGATAATCAACTCCTAGGTGTGCATTACATGGTTTTAAGGCACTCTGCAGAGGAAGTGGTTATTTGCTTCTAGCCTGGTAAAACCAGACTCTGCTAATTCACTTTGCTTCGTACACAGAGTCTGGGTAAACTAATCACTAACGTTTGGCGATGACGTATGTTATGCACCGGCTCGGCTGCTTAGTACTTCCACTGGAAACTACTGTTCTTCAAACCAGGAATTCAGCAAAAACAAACTGATCAGTACATTGAAGTTAATACTGTATCCATACATATGCCCATCTACCAAATTTTAGCCTTCACTCATTCACTCAAAAAACAAAAGGTGCTCTTTCTGTTCTCCTAACAAGAAACAAACTGTTGAGCTTTCGTTTTTTTCTGCAGATACTGCTGCTTTTAAAAAAAAAAAAAACGCAAGAGACCCATAACTGACGGCAGAATCGATGAGAATAATACATTATTTACATCAGGACCAAATCTGCATTGACACAAAAGCTGAACCGTTAACCATACTAGCGCTAACATCATGCCCAGCTCGCTATCCAACTTAATAGCAACACGGTTTGGCTCTAAGCGTTTGGCTGTCTCAGACAGCCATTTCATTCATGGATAATGACAACATAATACTCCACGTTTACATGGGTAGTTTCCCTCAATCTGATTGAAATCGATCGGAATAAGTGAATCTAAATTGATCTGTATACATGAAGTTTAAGTAAAGAGATCCACAGTCAATCCGCGTTGACATGGCCCCAACTGAATCAGATTGTATTGTGTTTTTTTACCTGCGCATTACGTCACTCTGCGTACGTCACTTCACTTACGAGCCTCTTACGTACTAGGAGCGTATGCGCGGACCGAACAATCCTCTTTATCATCACAATCCGCTCCACTCAGTCGTTTACATGGAGCATGGAGCGGATTAGTAATTGGCGTAGACTACCTCTTACAATCCGATCCGAAATACAATCAGATCAGGGTGAATCAGATTGGCTAAGGTGTTTATATGAGACATTTTGAATCTGATTGACCTTTCAATCTGATTGTACATAGGATTTTTGGACCCATGTAAACGGACAGCAAATAGGTCTTGTGACATGAACAAAAACACGGCTTTTAAAAAGTTTGCTGCTAAATTAAATAGTGTGAAATTCGCAGGCAATGTAACACTAGAAGCCACAAGCTAGCGAAGGTGGTTCGGCTGTCTCTCACAGAGATGAACAGGGTGCCGATTTCATTATGGCTATTAAGTAGATATGACAATCTGTAGGGAGTTCTGGGAACTCCAGCCAACTTGCAGCTTCTCTCTCTGGTATTTTCCAAAGGCGATCCTAGAATTAAGGAAACAAGTGTAATGTGAATATAGGCCACTAGATGGCAGTATTTACCTTTTTTTGTTAAGCTCAGACTGGAGTCATGTTTAGACATGTCCTGGACATGTCTGGGGCAAGTCTCAGAAAATAAAAAAAAAGAGGTCTAAATGTGGGTGGGGTCTGCAAAAGAGTATATAAGGAAAAGAATTGAGACAGTAAAGTAGCAGGAGAAATTGCAAGAAGAAGGATACACGTGACCAGACCTGTCATTTCTGTTCAGAACCTGAAGTTTCTTTTGAGGATTTCTGTCTGTGTTAGAGCATTATTTTTCCTTATCCAGGACATCACCAAGCCACCTACAAAAGGGACTGTAATTATTTCTGTTTTATTCTTATTTATCAATCTTGGTCTTTAGTTGTAGGTTGTTATTAGTCTTTGTCTTTGTTAAAAATTAAATGTGTTTTAGTTGTTAAAACTGTGTTTGTCATCCCTTGCTGTTGCTGTTGTGTTATAAATGTAATAACAAATTGGGGCCATAACACAAGGAACTTCTCTGATTTAAAAAAAAAATCAGGATTGTGTTTGTCTTATTTGTCTGTTAATTCTGCTCTTCCTGAGGTTTCTACTTGAATTAATGATTTGACATGTTGCACTCCGGCTCAGTTATTTGTTAACTTACTGTCGTTGATGTTGATGCATAGTTTACATGGCACTGAATCATGACTAGCAAAATAAAAAGGCCTCTATAGTCAATCACATTATCTGATTTATGAGCATTCAGATGTAGCCATCAACTGCTGTGAGATTGCAGCGATAAATCCTGATTCTCAGGGGTCATTAGGCTACCATATGTGCACCCCTAATACCTTTAACGAATAATTAAACCAAAAAAAACAGTAATACCCATATATAGAACATATATAATACCCCAGGATAGGCCAAGTCTAGTTGAATTAAATCATTGGTCAGTTGCTGTGGTGAGAGCCCCATTAATTTTAAACGAATCACATATTTCGTGCAAGCGATTTGGTTTGGTTGGAGTGGAAATAAACGGACTGTGATTTAAATTTGAACTGGAAAGCGGTAAACATTGGCGCCTAATCCACCTTCATTCCCAACCACTGACTGACTTCTAAACTGAAGGCGAGCTCTTTTCTCGTCTGTGAGTATTGTAAAAGCTATGCCTCTCTTCGGTGTCGCTGTAAGAAGGCGTGGCACGGTCATGAGAGGAGGAGAGATTGATCCATTTTTATCCAATAAGACGGGAAGGCGCATGTCCAATCTATCAAAGGGAGGAGAATCGCAGAAATTTTTATTCAGTGGGCGCGGCTTATGCAACGCGGGAACCGGCGGCTTCGGTTACTTTTGTTTCAACTGTGGGCTAAGCTATTCGAAAGATTTATCCATCTGTCTTGCAATTTAATGTCGCGGTCTCCTAATGTATTTCCGCTGCAAAGTGCTTGCGACGGGTCGTCTTGCCCGCGGTGCCATAAGAGTATAATTTTAGAGGTTTTCGAAGCTATTGGGTTTTAGCTTATCTTAAGGCGGGCGGAAGGGACCTAGTCGAAAGACAGTGGAGCACTGTGTGTCTACTACTGCGGGATTGCTATGGAGTCTTTTCAGAAAGTGGAAAAAATTGGGGAGGGGACGTATGGAGTTGTGTACAAGGCAAAAAATAAACTCACCGGAGAAACCGTTGCCCTCAAGAAAATCCGACTGGATACGTAAGTTGTTGAATGTCCCTTTTGTTCATATGGGGCTTGTTAGCCAGTTTAAACTTTGTCGCAGGAATTGGACTGATTTTAAACCGTATATTGCCGCTATGGTGCGTTAGCAAGAACTTGAGTGTGGACAATCGGCGGTCAGCTATCATAATTAGCCTTTGACATGGCTATCGGTACATGCATTGGTTGCGTTTGCGATGTATTTTTGGTTTTCTTCATTGTCAGCCAGGGAAGTTTATGGAGTTAAAAGTAAGTTTAACTTAGTTGCGATGTTCGATTTAAATTGTTGGTTAGATTCATAAATATTGCCGGTTGACTTATCAGCTAACCTTGATGACTGTTAGCATTACTGAACTAACGTTAGCTGGCTGGCATGCTCGACCACTTTGGCTAGTTTGCTTGCTAGTAACTAATGCTGCATTCGGTAACGCGTCCCGCGACCCGTGTTTTCCAGACACGACTGGTGAATTCCGTTGACCTCAGGACCTCACTGTCCGAATGATCCTTCCTCGTACCTTCGACTTAATTCACGACAGGAGTCGTGTTTACTAGTGTTACCGAATGCAGCAGGCTATATTGATTTTTGTCCCGCCAATCACGCGTTACGTTTGTGTCGGAAGCGAATTGTAGTGCGTTATCTGATATTGTCCTAAATTGCATGAAAGAGTAGTAGCTATTTTTGCAGCAGTAAGACTGGCCACTTGAGTTCTAACTGGCTTAGGCGGAATTCAATAATCACTGCACTACAGGTGTAACAGAAAATGGATTCCCTCGACAACATTCAAGCAGGGTCCTTCGATTTAAAATCACCCGGGGAGTCCCAGGTCACCTCTTCAGATCCCCCTGAAAAAAAAATCATGCTGGCTCCTTGACCTAAAAGGAGTATTAGATCAAGGTCTTGGAACATTTTCAAGCTGTAGGGCTTTAAAATATTAATTTAGCAGTGTTTTTTTTTTTTTTTTCTTTTCTGAACAAGCCCCTTGGATCAACCTGACACAGCCATTTCTCCTGTAAAATGGCAAGCACAACTTGGAAATTGTGTTTAGGGTTAACTTTTAGAAGAGTTAAAATATCTTGCCAAATTAAGCTTATCTTGTGTTCTTTTCCATTTCCAGGACTTTGTACTTTCTGGAATCTAATGGGAAAGGGGCAAGAGCCCCTAAGCCCCCAAAATGGGGCCCCTACTAATGTCAGAGACACTCGACGAGTGCCTATGGGGCAAAGCGATACCGGGGGTGGGTCGTGATTAACCTTGTAAAGCATTTCCTTCTAAAATGGGCCTACACCTATAAGGCTTTTGAGACGTGTATTTGCGGTCTCCTATTAATGATGTGTACACTCAGTGTAACAAAAGCAACAACTCCAGGGAAACAATTCATGCAGCGATTTGATTACACCACCTGCCTGAAAAGCTCGATTGATAATTGTACAGTGTTATTACTGAGTTATAAATCATTTAATAAAATGCATGCACGGACTCTCAATCTTGGGCTCTAGTTCCAGGCTCATAAATGTCATCAAAATTCTCAGTTCTCTTTTTCATAATGCGTTTCTACCTGTTGGCATATAAATGCAACCACCAACTCTCTAATTTGAAACGTTTGTCCAAAGGGAAAGTCCAAATCTTTTTAAAAGGAGGGGATTAAAAAATTGCAGCATAATATAGGATGATAATATTTCTATTATACTTGCAAGATATTTTCTTTTTGTGACTGTTTTTGGGATTTGCGCAAGTACGTTGCAGGCTTTCATTACGTAACAGAAAAAAATTTCTTATGATGGAAGCATACCTTGTTGTCTTCATGCAATAAAACTACAGATCTCCAGCAAATTAAAGACACTTCACTTTCAGAGAAAGAACTGCACTTCAAAAATTTGTTTCACCTTGAATAATGTATTTTGTGACATTCATCTTTCCTGGCTTCTTCCAAGATTATTGTGATAAAGAACTGGAATCCATCATGGCGAGACCGAACTAATATAACTAGCCTAATTATTTTTCTTTTGTAGATGAAGGAATAATTGCACAATCCTTGACGTGTCTGGGCTAATAAGGATTACATCAAGGACACTGTCCAAAAAAAATATGTATTTCTAACTGATGTCTGTAATGCCTCTCCCCTGGGCATTCCTATTTTCCCCAGCTGCCTGCCTTATCTTAATTATCCTATTACCCCTCTGCTCTTTGTTTATTGGTCCCCTGGTTTCTATTAGTTAATTATCATTCTGCTTTCTATAATATCAGTTATTAACGCCTGTACACTTTACATACCACTTTTTTTTGTTGAGTACTTGTTTCCTTAGTTATGTCCCTGAGAAGTTTTGCTTTCTGTTTTCGTTACTTTAATAAATATCACATCCTTGCACTTTGATCCACCACATTCATTCACTCTCTTGGTGCCCTTATGACATCCTTTGGCACTAGGAGCATGACAGTGTCACATGTCAGGTGAGGGGTACAAGCCCAACATGTTCCAGGAGCAATACATTTGAAAAGTACATGTACGTGCATTAAAAAAAATTCACGACTCTGAAAGGAAGCTTAGCAACTAAACCAAATTTGTCTCATCTTCAGACTTGTAAGAGTACATGGTAAAAAATTGAAAATGGTTATCTGCTCACATGGTCAACTGCAGACATGAAAATGTGTGTGGTTTTTTGTTTTTTTTTTTTTAAATTAATTAATTAATTAATTTATTTTATTTTTTTTGGAAATCGCATGCATTTCAAAAAAGTATTCTGACACTCCCATAGCAGTTACTAACGGGTCCACTATATGCTAAATGACAGGAAAAATAATTGTGGATGCTTTATATTTATTGAAATGAAAATACTTAAAGGTGGTGCAGTTTTGCTGTTAGTTTAATTTTTAGGCCATTTTCAGTGGCCTGTAGATGGGAAATGTATTCAAGATGGGCTTATTTGACAAGGTGTTTGAACTCTTATGCAAAAGTTAGCCTGAAACACACAATTTCAAAGTTGTGCTTGCCGTATTAGAGGAGAAATGGCTGTCCGAGGGGATTGTTCAGAAAAAACTTAATGTTTTAAAGGCCTACAGTTTCAGAGATACTGTCATAATAACCAAAAATTGTAGGTCTTCTAGGCACTCAGAAACAATAGTAGGGTCCAAATGAAGCCTTAGGATAAAATCCCTTTATTAAAGCATGGCTGAAGCAAATTAAAAAGCTGACATGTTTTGACCTACAGTCTTCATCAGGGCGTAACATGTTACATGGGCACCGACAGATGCATGTTGATGGTACCAACCAATAACAACAAAGAAAGAATTGTCACCTGATAAACTGCTAAAAGCAACAGTACAAAAATGACACTTAAGTTTACAATAATAATCAAGCAGTAAAATGGAGAGGTGATGGGTATAATACAGATGGGTGGTTGTAAAAGCAATAAAACTGAGAAGTGACAGATATGAGTGGTTGTAAAAAACAACAGAAAGTGATTAAGAAGACGCATAAATGAGGCAGTATTGAAAAAATAAATGGCAAGAGGTATCAATGTTCAACGGGTACAGGAAGTATCAATATAAATACAGAAGGAGGAGAACCATAAAAATATGAAGAAAAATCAAGATCCTCCTTAAGGCCAGGATAATGAGGCAATATAGAAAAATAACTGACAAGAGGTATCAATATTAAACGGGTACAGGAAGTATCAATATAAATGCCAAAGAGAGGACCTATCAAAATGACAAAAAATCAAGACCTTCATTAAGGATACGGTCATAATACTTGGGGAAATTCCACCGTGACGACGTTACATCAGAAGGAATTTTTAGCCATTTCAACTACCCTCACTGCTTAAGTTTTAGTCCAAGGAATTCATCCTTATGGGTATTACTAGCTTAGGCCTGAGGCTGTTTGATGGGGGGGAAAAAAAGCCATCCAGTGATGTTTGTGTGTTTCACATCAACCACAACTATGAACATGACGGACGTTACATGAAAGACATGGAAAAAATTCAGCCATGTTCATTTCAAAATTCTGTCTCAAAAATGGTACACATGAATGTTTATCCCAGAATTGTACGAGAACTAGGCTACCTAATGGCCCAGTCACATAGCGAAAACGCATGAATTACGCACAGATTTTCGTTTCTGCGCGGAGCGTACGTCGTATGGGTGATTCGTAGGTGGAATGAACGTGGACTGTCAGTGATTGTAAGTGCATGTGCGTCGAAGGCGGTTTGTGCGTGATTTTGAGTTTTGAACGGTTCAAAATTTTTCCGACGCACAACTGTGCGTTGGTGTGCGTAATTCATGAGTCTGCATGCGTAGTTTATGCGTCGAGTATGCGTAACCATGCGCGGGACACTCGTCGGCCGTCAGCGCTTATGCGTCAGAACTGGTTTGAACCTGCGCACATCCACGTCCGTCCACTGATGCCCCACGTTCATATCACGCATGAAACGCGCATGTATCACGTTCATTGCACTGACATCCACTGACAGTACGTGAAGCGTTCGTGTTTGGACGTGCTCCATTGGTGATTCATGCGTCGGGCGTGCGTCGAATGTTCGTGGAATACTGCACCGTATTTGCTAGTTTGCGTCGACATGCGCGATATGTCAGTGATTCGTCAGTGATTGTAAGTGATACATGCGTGGTTCATGCGTGATTCATGCGTGATTCGTTAGAGATTTCTACCCCCCGACACCCCGAAAAATTGGTCAATTTCTCAACGCACAAGCACGTACAAACCCGATCTGTGCGTGATTTGTGAGTGATTCGTGCGTGATCGGCTGTGTGACTGGGCCATAATACACAAATTATAATACAGCTCCAAATGAGTCTCTAACAGGCAGTTGTAAAATTGCGCGAAATCCTCTGTGACGGATGTTACATTTTGTCCACTGACGTAAAATGAAAGTTTCTGCCGAAACAAGTCAATATTGTCCAATGGAATGATGAAAAAAACCACATATATGCATGAATGTAATGCAACCCCAATTCCGAAATAGTTGGAACGAAGTGTAAATTTTGAATGAAATCAAAATGCAATGACTTTTAGATCACAAGTCAATATGTTATTTACAATTGAACATGGATAACATTTCAAATGTTGAAACTGACAAATTACATTTGTCCACAAAATGGGCTTATTTCAAATTTTATGGCTGCAAAAGGTCTCAAAGTTGGGACACAGGCAAAAAGGACTGAAAAAGCTATTAATATACAAGAGAATCAGCTGAAGGAACATTTAGCAAGTAATTAGGTTAACTGGCATTAGGTATGTAACATGATTGGCTATAAAAGGGATGTCTTGGAGAGGCTGAGTCTCAGAAGTGAAGATGGCCAGAGGTTCTCCAACCTGTGAAGGCTTGCATAAGAAAAATTGTGGAATACTTTACAGTGTTCCGCTAAGTCAAATTGCAAAGGGTTTGAAGGTTTCCTCATCGACAGTGCATTACATCAAACAATTCAGAGAAACTGGAAAAATCTCTGCGCGTAAGAGCTAAAGATCTTAACTGGATGCCCATGATCTTTGGGGCCTCGGACACCACTGCATCACTCACCGGCATGATTCTGTCATTGACATTGCTAAATTTAATTGCGAATTGGCATGCTAGCTAGGGAATTATTCATCCCAATGACTTGAATAAACTGTAAACTAGAAGCCAAATGCCATTTTTCCATTTTCTAAATAATACGATGTTGACATTTGTGGGATAAAATCTTTTGATGTCACGCACTGTCGATGATGAGACCTTCAGAGCCTTTGCAATTTGATGTTGAGGAACATTGTTTTTAAAGTAGTCCACAATTTTTTTATTTTATTTTATTATTATTTTTTTTACTACGCAAGCTTTCACAGGTTGGAGAACCTCTGGCCATCTTTACGTCTGAGGGACTCGGCCTCTCTTAAGACATCCCTTTTATAGCCAATTATGTTACACACCTGATGCCAGGTAACTTGGTTACTTGCTGAATGTTCTTTCAGCTTATTGTCTTCGATATTAATTGCTTTTTCAGTCCTTTTCTGCCTGTATCCCAACCTTTTTGAGACCTGTTGTGGCCAGAAAATTTGAAATGAGCTCATTTTGTGGATAAAAATCTAATGTCTAAGTTTCAACATTTGAAATGTTATCTATGTTCCTTTGTAGATAATATATTGACTTGTCATCTGAAAGTCATTGCATTTTGATTTTATTCACAATTTACACTTTGTCCCCAACTCTTTCGGAATTGGGGTTGTTCACATTTGAGCCCCAATTCAAAACCATCCATGGTAAAAATTCCCTCTGTTCCTTTTATCTAGATAAGTTGAGTATTCCTCTACTCTCTTGGGGCGCGACGGACTTTATTGGACCTGTTTTACTGTGACGGACGTTGCGGATTTTGATACCCTGCCAAATCTTCTGTGCCAAATTTTCAGGCAGACTTTGTCCGTTATTGACTTTGCCTTGGCTACAGCTAAGAGAATCGAAAAGGTTAAGTCAATATTCCATCTCAGTTTCTTCCAATAAAAATAATTGAGAATTTTTGTGACGGGCTTTACATTAACTGGGATAATGAAGTCACCCCTACCTTCCAGCCATCAAACTTCCACATGAGGGTTCAAGCTCCCCTCAACTTTAAATTGATGCTCTTGGTATAACAAAGTGAAAGATATGAATTGTAACACCTATTTAGTTACTGGTGATTTCAAAGGTCCTTATTACTGGATTTTGGTCCGATTTCAGGGTAAAATTTGCACCAACTGTTTGGATGCAAAACTCTTGCTGAAAAATAGTGGTTCAGCCATAAATATATATGTTTCTTAAAGTTATGGGTTTTGTGGATAGATTGAGGCCCTTTTGCTGAATGTTAAACAAAGATTGAATTTTTGCTCATCATGTCCCTCTTTTCATGGAATTGTCCCTTGATATTTTGCCATCATTTAAGTCAAGAAGCTAGCATTAATTTTTTCAAGAGGATCATAGTGGGTGGCCTGGGAAATTTTCCCAGGTGATTTGATATGGAATAACCCTGTAATGAGCTGGTCAGCAACAAACTAATTCCATGTGAGCTGTATAGTTTTTTGTGTACTTGCACCATATATCCACTTGAAAACCAGGAATGCCTGGACAAAACTAGCTGTGTTTTGGCTTTTAGGGAAACTGAGGGAGTGCCCAGCACAGCCATCAGAGAGATATCTCTTCTAAAGGAGCTCAGCCACCCCAACATTGTCAAGTAAGTTAAAAATTCTATCGTCTGTTGGTGTGATGGGACAAATCAGGAGTCAGGGGAATTTTGCCTGGGTGCTGTGGTACTTGGCTGAAACATTGAAAAGGGCTGTATTTTCACATTGTATGTTTTTCCTCATTTCACATTGTGCTTTGTCGATCCTTGACAGCTTGGTTATTGTTACCTGAATCGGAATAAACCCTTTCTTATGTCACTTGCAGGCTGCGTGATGTCATTCACACAGAGAATAAGCTGTACTTGGTTTTTGAGTTCCTTCACCAGGATCTGAAGAAGTTCATGGACTCTTCCTCAGTCACTGGTATCGCTCTGCCTCTGGTCAAGGTACATACTGATATGCACTGATATACAATGGGCTCCAAAATCATTGGGATCCCTGACTGGGAGCGCACAAACAATACTTCAAAAACTCAAAATTCAAGAAACTCTAAATTACAACATGTGAGAAATACTGTAAAATATTAGTGTTCCTATGGAAATAACCAAAATCATTTACTGATTTAATTAAAAAATCTACTTCATCTGAATCAAGCTTTCAAAATGAATGGCACAGTTAAAGATTATTGTAAATTCTACCAAAATTAAACCAGGTATTCCACTCGAGCGTTGCAGATCTATATTGAGCCATGACATCCAACAAAGTTGACATCCAACTTTGTCATCAACACCATTGAAGAAAACAAAAAAACTGTCAGTTTGAAAGAGGGAGGTGGTCATAGACCTCGTATAAATCTGCTAATGGCTACAAGAAGATTCACAAATGATTGAATACGCCTCAGCCTTGTAAGAGCAATTTTAAAAAATTACGACGCGACTGCATTTTGCAGGATGCTAAGGAGGATGTTGACCAAAGCAACAAACCATCAGGCCCCACCTCCATAACCACAGGCTCTTTGGAAGGGTTGGCAGAAGAAAGCCTTTTCTGACTAGAAGAAACTGAAGCAAGCACTTGGAGTTTGCCAAATGTCATTTAAAGTGCTTGTTCATCCATAAAATAAGATTTGGACCATGGAATTTTAAATAGAAATGCATCCTTTGTGCAATGGTAATTTCAAATGCTCACCAGCTGTTACAAATTTATTTGCATTTTATTCGCTGCAAATCCCGATCTCAAAGGATTTATCTTGGGTGATGACGTCACGGGAGAAACCGAGCCAGGGACTGAGAATTCATTGTCAATGGCTTTGAACCCAGCGATTTGTGCCTGTTGATTCTTCCCTTGGGAAAATGCCAAATATCTGCCTTGTTCATGGCTGCAACAATAAGGCCAATGCAAGCAGAGGCGTCATGGTCCATAACTTTCCAAAAAAAACTCACAATTCGGAAGGCATGGGTGGATTTTGTAAAGAAGAAGTGAGCGGATTTCACAGACTGTTGTTGTGTCTGATTCTGTTCCCCCGTCAAATCATGTTCCCCCCCCTCAAGAAAGTTTGTGATACTGTTGCTGAATTAAGAAAATCCTGAAAGAAATGACATAATGGGCATTGATGAATCTCTCTCTCAGCCATCTTCATTTTTGTTTCCGGACGATAACTGAAAAACCCCTTGGCCAGATGTTCTCATTGATTGGTCGTATGTTGGGGGTGGTTAGAGGAAGCTCCCCATCAATCTCTGTCCCGCTCCGATAATCAATATGGCCGCCAATAAACGCAAGGCTGAGGGGTCCTTCTCGTGACAGCGCGTTATTTTTGAGAAAAAGCGGCAAGTTTGGGCCATTTAATTAGCAGGATACTGTTCATGAATTGTTTGGTCAGACGTTGACCAGATTAGATTTTATTTTAGAAAATTTGAATTTACAGTTTTAAAGTATGACTGGAACAAGGTGCTTTGGTCACATGATACTGAAATTGCGCATTTCGGTCAGATACAGCATCAGCATGTTTGGCGTCGAAACGGAGATGCATTCAAGGAGAAGCATCTCATGCCCATGGTGAAATATGATGGTGGGTCAGTCATATATTGGGGCTGGTTTAATTAGAGGTCCAGGGGCACTGGTTAAAATTAGTGGCATAATTAATTCCCCCAAGTATCAGGATATTTTGTCTGACAATTGGATTGCCTCTGCCAGAAGGCTGGCATTTGGGCATGGGTGGACTTTCCAAGTGACAAAAATGACCCAAAGCATAGTTCAATAAACCCAAGAATGTGAAGGATCTTGAAAGGTGCCAGTAATTATGAAGCCTTGATTATGTTGAACTTAATCTTGTATTAAATGATTGTGATTTTGGTTGTTCATATCATTCATGTTTTGGTGTGAAGTTTATCACACATTGGTATATTCCGTTTCTCAATAATTGCTTTTTTTTGTGGTGTGTTTACCTTTCCAGTCAGGGGTGCAAGTAATTTTCAAGGACACTGTAATTGGACTTCCTGTGTTTTCTTTTACTTCCTGTTGCCTACATCATGAAATTATTCCGCGGTCCAGTTGCTGTTAGGGTTGGGCGCTATATTAATTTTATGTCAAAATCATGATACAAAAAATTGTCTTAGATTTTTGATATAATATTCTGATCTATCTTTTCTGGTTTTAAGGGCTGCCATTCAATACAAGGAGTGCAGTCTTTTGCACTTATTGGTGTTCTTCCTGTAGCCTGTACCTGCTTTTATCAAAAATTGTAAATATTTTATGAAGGCACCAATGCTTATCCCTACAAAATTACCTCAATATTAATATTAAGCTATTCGCTGAAGAATATTGCAATGTTCGATTATTGCACAAACGGGGACACTTCGCACATCTATTTCTAACGACAGGTGCGTAGGACTAGGATGAATAGTTCAAAGAAAACAAAGGAGTCCTGCACGCTATCTGACTTGCACATAGCAAAAGTTTTGTTGTGATGTTTTCGTACTCAAACTTTCATCAAACATGAAGGTTTAAGTACCGAAACGTCACAGTAAAACTTTTGCCATTTGCAAGTAAGACAGTAATGATTGATTATCGTCTCTCTCGCTCAGCCCTAGTTGCTCTCTGTTTCCGTCATGCCCCCATCTTGAGTTAATTCAGCTGGGATGGTGTGAAGATAGCGAATTTTTATTATTGAAAGATCAATCTGGGCCTCTTTTCTCAAAGCATCTCTGAACCCTGATCTGTGATAAGATCTGCCCTGTCTGCAGCCCCATCCGCTGCGGCGTTACAGTTGCGCACTAAAGGGTCATTTTATCTTGCTCCTCTCTGGTAAATGTTTTTCCTGTGTTGTTGGACCCATTGCTGCCTCTGCATTTTGCCTTCCTGCTGTTCAGAGCTACCTGTTCCAGCTGCTGCAAGGTCTGGCCTTCTGTCACTCCCACCGAGTGCTGCATCGTGACCTGAAGCCCCAGAACCTGCTCATTAACGCCCAGGGCGAGATCAAGCTGGCTGACTTCGGTCTGGCCCGGGCCTTCGGGGTGCCTGTCCGTACCTACACCCACGAGGTAAGAAGCATCAGTCGTTTCTTATTCTGCAGTCCTTCAGTATTTGGGGCATGATGCTTGTATTGAAAGGGCTGCAGTTCTTGTGTGGTTCAAAGGATGGGGATATTAATGGATACAAATTAATTCTGACAACCTCTACCTCAGTCTTGTGCCCATCATATAATACAGTGCTGTATGAAGTCATAGGATGAAAATTGTCCACTAATGCGGACGGACTGTACCGTCTTTGCTGTGGCGTTGATTTTTAACTGGAATATGTGGCAAAGGATTTTTGGCAGGAACTGATTGAGGTTAAAATGTCTAATTTTACATTTGTTTTGTCTACTATGATAACATTTTTGCATGTTGCATTTCCACCCGAATTTTTTTTTTTTTTAGTTTGCTCTTTTCCCTATAGACTTCCCTCTCTCTCCCCATCATGGCTACATAATGACAACCCTGTTCATGTTAAGGAAGACTATGTTTGATGCCTTGGACCTACCCCTTTTTTCAATCAGTGGGGAGGGTAGGGAAAAGGTACTCTGATATGTATATTTGTGTCGTCATGTAGGCATAATGGGGAAATGGTTAAGGCGTCACATGTAATCATTCTGGGAAAAAGAGCTAATGGACATGAGGGAGTTTTTTTTTTTCCCCCCCAATTTCTTCATTTGTTTCTTAGTTTGTGGAGTGCGACCTAATCTGAGCTTGGGAAAAAGTTGAGATGGTATGAAATGGGCACATAAAACTGGAAAGCAGTGATTTATAAATGAGCTTTGACTTGCATTTCATTGCTGATGGTATAAGACAAGATATTTAATGCTTGGTGTGGTCAACTATTTGCAAAACCCTAATTCCAAAAGTTGGGATGCTGTTTAAAATGTAAATAAGAATAGAATGCAGTGATTAGCAAATCTCAAATTATATTTTGTGTGTGTGTGTACGTGTGTGTACTTGTACGTCTTTGTGTGTGTGTACGTGTGTGTGTGTACGTGGGGTGGGGGGTAACTTGTTGAAATTGCTTTTACTTTTTGGTTTTATCTTGTGTAAAGCACATTGAGTTACATTTGTATTAAATGTGCTATACAAATGAAGTTGAATTGAAAAATTCACAGTTTATTCACAATATAACATGGACGCAGATGTTGAAAGTGAGACATTTAACCATTTCATGAAAAATATTAGATCATTTTGAATTTGGCAGCAACACATCTCAAAAAACCATAGTAAAGTGGATTTTGCTTAATACGGGACCTTTTAATACCTCTTAATGCGGGACCAGGATGTAGCCATCTTTATGTAAAGTCTCAGAATGTTAGCTAAGCATTGTATGAACACTGCCGGTTAAATAACTTCATTCATTTTCTATACCCGCTTATTCCTCACTGGGGTCGCGGGGCGAGCTGGAGCCTATCCCAGCTGACAACGGGCAAAGGCAGGGACCCACCCTGAACAGCTTGCCAATCCATCACAGGGCGCCCACACCATTCACACTCACACTCGTACCTTTGGGAAATTTAGTGTCTCCAGTTAACCTGATATGCGTGTCGCGTGTCTTTGGACTGTGGGAGGAAACTGGAGTACCCGGAGAAAACCCACGCAAACACGGGGAGAACATACAAACTCCACACAGAAAGGCCCCAGGCCAGATTGGAACCCACAACCTTCTTGCTGTGAGGCAGCAATGCTAACCACTGGTCCACCATGCTGTTAAATAAGTTAAGCCAGTTGGCTTGCTGGCACTGAACTCTCGATCAAATATTCATTGAAGTCTAGTGATTGGAGTTTGGCCCAATTTGCTGACTCTATAGCTTCAGTTAATCAAGAAAGGTTACTGTGACTTTAACTTGTTTATCTTACAGCACTGTAGGAGCTTATTATCAAGCTTCCAAACACACAAATCCACTGTTGTGTAAAATCTGGTCTGTCTCCAAAACAATCAGCCCGAAAGGGCTCGGGGTATTGTCACGCACGGCGTCCGTCCGTCTGTCAACAATTTTGTATTCCGCGCCACAACTTCAAAACGACTTCACCGATCACTTCTGTTTTCAGAGTGGATGTTGGGGGTGTGGAACAACAGAAGCCTATCGATTTTGGTCGCGTTTCGATATCCAATGTGGCCGCCACAGTCGCCATCTTGAAAGCACATTCCACACAAGAACTCCATAACGACCTCACCGATCACACAGACATTAGTCTAGTCATGTCACAGTATGGATACTTACAGCTGGTTCATCGTCACGTCTCTCGAATCAAGGACATTAGTCGAGTCATGTCACACTGTGGATACTTGCAGCCGGTTTCATCACATCTCTGGGATCATGGACATTGGTTAGCCGAGGATACTTCTCTGGCACATCAGCTGGAAAAAGTTCTTAACTTGCATAGGAATGGTAGCACAACTGGGAGAAAGTGCTTCGAACTTCACAAGCACTGATAGCAGGTCAGCAGCGAAATACTACAACATTCTCACATTCACTGTCTAGTGATACAACAACAAAAAGAATATTGATGATGCTTATTTTATAACCGCAATGTTTCGCAGTGTTTTGGTATTGCAAATAATTTCATAAGAGAATTTTTGCTTCATTATTACATAAATTTGCTTTATAACTGGTCATTTTAGGTTTTTTAATGCCCGCGGAAAATCAACTTCCAAGCCACGGAATCAAGAATTGCTCTCCGCAGAATCAGGAATGTTCTCCGCGGAATCAACACTTTTTCTCCGCAGATTCCTGGGGGGACTAGTTTGGTACTGTAACTGAAAAGAATTGTTACAATGTCTAACTAGGTGAGCGATACAGGCCCCTTGGGCTCTTAATTAGAATGTTTGGTAATGTTTGGTTTGAAAATGAATCAAAGTTGAGTGGTGAAATTGAGCTTGGGCCAATATCCGGTTTAATCAGTTCGATCCGGTTTATTTGATTGAACTGGTTCATTTTATATGGACCATCAGAACTGGTCCGGCCTTATATATTTAAAAAGAAAAAAAATTGTAGTGTCCAAAATGTTAGAATATAGCCCACAAAAACGCGCTGCTGACAGCGTTGTGTATTTGCTGACGGCATTAAATCCATCTGCATTATATTTATTGAGTTTGTCTTGTGTAAACTGAATGTGTCTGAGCCAAGCGCAACAACAAAGAGCAGGAGATCAGGTTTCAAGTGAATGTGGGATCGGGGGGTGGGGCCGGGGGTGAAAGTTTTTTCCTACAAACTTTTTGTCCTCATTTGCATACGTGCAAGTCCACTCTGAGTTCTTGAATAATATTGAAACATTGCCACGTGAGTTGCACACTCGCAATTGCGTGCTTTTATGCTTTGAAGCGCACCTCCGAACGAATTCTAAACCCACCCAACTACACTGAAAAACGTTTACCAAACCAGCGGCTCTATCAGTCTATTTGATTTAGCTCATCATATTAATCTTCAGCAGTTAACCCTGAGTTAGCCCAAGATCATCAGTAAATGCACTCGCTAATTTCTAGCATTTCTTCGGTGTCGTAAATAACGCTAACGTTAGTTACGATTGAGTTACTTTTTCTCCCAATCAGTATGTGTGAATGTATGTAGCTGGCTAGCGTACACGTTTAAGCTCGTGGGCTTCAAGTGTAATATTATATTCTGTCAAAATAATTAGAGCTGTTCAGAACTTCAACTTCATATCGCTTAATGGTTCAGAAAACCTGGTGTCACAAAATGATGACATACCCGCGAGGAGAAATATTAATATTAAACACTCCAGGTTCAATTATAGCTGGCTAGCTATATCCGCAAAATTATCGACAGCATTCATGGACACATGAAATGCAATGTAAATTCGGTGGCTCCTCGGAATTCAGTACTTCCCAGATAGCAAGCACCTCCGCTCCGGATCTGCCCCGGTGTTCTGGCAAATTTTGCTACCCATCAAAATATGCTACCTCTGCGCTTGCGCAAACCTGAAATCTCAGGTGGTTTCCTTGCTCATATCTTAAGTATCTTCAAAAATCATAAAAATAGATTTATTTTCAGTGCGCATTTCGACCTGTAAGCTTACATATATTTGCATGTACGTGCTGGGTTTTCTTGAAAATGCAGAAATTACATGATAATGCCGTATATGGGCTTATATCTTCAAACAAGCTTATCGAACTCATTAAAACTTCTGCTTTTGTTATAATAAGCTAACACATAATTGTAACCTGATTCATATTGCAATATCAAGGCAAACACACAGACTTTACGATCGCTTTGCATTATGATAGAATTTTTAGACCAGGGAGCAAAATTTGACAGAACACCGGATCTGTGTCGACTCCAGCAGATCTGGCTCAGAGCCGGGCCAGATCCAGAGCGGAGGTGCTTTCTATCTGGGTTTCTACTAGCTGCTGGAGACTGAATTAGTGACATTGCCAATGACCAGTAGAAAGTACTGAATACCGAGGAGCCACTAAATTTCACCAAAAAAGTTCTGAACAGCTCCATCAAATTATTTTGATTTTGACTAAATATAATGTTACACTTGAAGCACAAATAGGAAAAAATAAAATGGAAAAAAGACGCAAGTGCGGTATTACGGTTTGATTCGGTTTTTAATTCAATATCGAACCGGTTTAATTTTTTTCATATCGGCACATGCTTAGATGAAATATCAAATAATGTGCTTTGCTTTTGTACTGCTTTCAACGTAATACAGGTCATTGATCATTTTAAAATCACTGCTTTCGGTGTTAGTTTGATTGTAACATTCCATCCTTACTTATGATTTGAGGGTTGAGCCAAACTGAGGTCATCGACATTCGCCGTCATTTGTGTGGCATCGAATATAATTTAGGTGTGTGTAGTCATTTTATGACTTAATGCTTGCTTCACCTGGGTTTTATGTGGTCCCTTTTAGGTGGTGACCCTGTGGTACCGGGCTCCAGAAATTCTTTTGGGTTGTAAATATTATTCCACAGCTGTTGATATATGGAGTTTGGGGTGCATTTTTGCAGAAATGGTAAACTTTTCCTTTCTTCTTTCTGAATTTATTTCCTTTTTATTAACTTAATTGGTCACTGACCAGATGACTTGAGATGATGTAAACTCTTATTTGTTGCTGTCATCTGTTGTCCGTAAATGGATAAAGAGGTTGGTATGAAAGTGATATACAGTGTGTCAGCATATATATGAGCGATTTTAACGATATCTGAAAAATGGCTGTTTTGTGATGTTTGACATTCCATCACTCATAGACATTGACCTGAACAATCCATAACCTCTAGCAGTTACAAATGCCGATAAAATTTGAGGAAACTTGGCTTACAACATTTTTAGGACATAAACTAGTTTGATATTTTTCAGCCATGAACACCACTCCCAACTGGGTGTGGCTGGGTTGCAGACCTGTTGAGTTTAAAGTTTACTTGAATGTATGGTGTTTTCAAGTGTGGTACTGCAAATGTGTTGGATATTGTAAATGGTGCACTGCAAAAGAGAACTGTTGTAGAAGATGCTGGTTCAGTGGTGTCTGGTAAACATGAAATTCCTCCCCTCAGATCACCAGGCGGGCATTGTTCCCTGGAGACTCTGAGATCGATCAGCTGTTCCGGATCTTCCGCACACTGGGAACGCCAGATGAAGCCATGTGGCCAGGTGTTACCTCCATGCCAGATTACAAGCCTTCATTCCCAAAGTGGGCACGACAGGAGCTGTCTAAAGTGGTCCCCCCACTGGATGAGGATGGGAGGGAGCTCCTCTCGGTGAGCCCGCACAGGACAGATGAAATTTTACGCCCATGATGGTTTAATTCAGGATTCTTGTTTCTTTTATTTCATTTGAACGATGATGAAATGCATGCACTGCTCCCAACCCCTGATTAAAAAGCGTGAGAAGTCTGGAGTCATTACGCAGGTGAAAATGAAACCTCTATGCACAAGGACATCAATTCCGTGAGAATCTTTTACACGTGCATTGATTGAATAATTGACCTATGGCTATGCCCTGCCCCCTCTACTGACTCGGACAAACAATCAACATTTTAGAACAGGCACTAATGGCTGGTATCACAGTTGGAGATGTTTTTTCAGGAAGCCATCCTTGATTTTTGGCAATAGAAGGCTCAAATATCATCAAGAAGTCAGCAAATGGGGTTACACTATGCATTGGAGGGATACATTAATGAATTGAGTTGAGAAGGTCAACAAAAAGTTTGAATTAAAAGCTAACGTTTTCAGGTCTCCGTGCAAACCTGATCAACCGCATCTCGTTTCCGTCACAGTCTCGCACAACAAGACCGAGGATCAGCATTGTCCGTGCACCACAGGGTAATAAATTTAATTGATGTATTATTGTTGCTAGCAACCAAATTTGGGAAATCTAACCTGACGTGACTGAACTCCTTAGTAAACAAGGCGACATGGTGAACAATGCAGCCAGGAGCTCACGTTAAGCCAATGTCCGTCAGCACTGAAGTTAGCCAGAGTTTACCAACTTTAGGTAACTTGGCTATGTAAAAGATAACTTTATATTAATCTCCATCTAAGTGACAAGATGTTGCCTTAAACACGATGTTGACTTGGCTTTGAACAAACGCAGACATTGTTGTTGACCTTTGTTAGCTACATTAAGCTGATAGCGGGGTCTTCCACAAAGCTTTACGCTGCTTTCACACCGGACGCAAAACAAATTTTTCGCACGACCGATTACATTCGAAGTCAATTCAAGGGAGCATATTCACGTCTTTGCATTGACTTTGAATGTAATCTGTCTTGCGAAAAATTCATTTTGCATCCGGTGTGAAAGCAGCTTTATCCAGAGGAGACACTTCTCTCTGTTATGATATGGCTTTTTGAGGGTTATAAAATAGGGGTGTATTTTATACCCTTCCCAAAGCCATATCGTATCATCGACCAGCCTCTCGGGATGCCTCATGCCAGAGTAAAATTTACCCTGGTGATGGATTCTAGGACGCGTAATTTGCGGGATCCCGCAAGTTTGTCAGATTTGGAGCCAACCGAAGATTTCAGTGCACCAGCACCTACACACTACATTAAGATTTGGCGCAAATTCTCTGTTCTAGTGCGTAGATTTATATGATAACTTCGTCCATAACAAACTTCTGTGCATTTATTCAACCAATTTATAAACCTACTGCAAAGATTGCTGTCAGTGTCAGCAGCAAGAGACTTCTATATATGCCTGTATATGACTGTGGCTGAATGCATGTTTCTGTAACCCCCTGTCATGCTTGAGTGCTGCTTTCCAGTAGGTAAAACTACGCGAGTTAAAAACTGCATCCCTCTCACCGGCAGTAACATATTTCCTTCAGGGAAGGCAAAAGCATGCATCCAGCTGAACAGAGTACGCCAGCCAAGGTCGTGTACGATACCAGGCTGGATGGAATGATCACCATAAAGCTAGGTAGCTAATTAATATTGGCTGGGATGGAGCATCGCCATGCAAGTCGCTAACCGTGTGAGGTAGGGCTGAGGCAGCAGAGAGAGAGAGCTGGTTTGGGGCACTGCTTGTGGAGGGTACTGGAGCCATACTCATGGCTTCTGGTGTGCAAGCTACAGCATCGCCAGAGATGCCAAGTCTCGTGCATTTGGTGTAGGTCTCACGCATTTTATTGGCTTATTCATCATAGTCCACAATTATTCAATGAACACTTATTAATGAGATTATCACACGGAATTAAAATCTTTTTGCATTGAAGTTTCAGTTTCGCTTGCGTAAAGGTGGACTTCACCACAAGTAACATGGAAAGCAACTCCGGACTTCTCGTGCTTCTCTTTACTCAGGGATTGGAAACAATGCCTGTTTCATGGTCGTTTAAATGAAATAAGACCATTTGAAACGTCTTTATGCAATTCCATTGCTTTCAATCCCTCAGTAAAGACAAGCACGAGAATTCCCGAGTCATAATCGATTCACGTGCCACTAGTGGGGAAATCCGCCGTAATGCATGTGAAACTGATTAACTCGATGCACGATGACTTAAATTCCGCGAGTGAATAATTGCTGACTAAGGCACAGGTACGTGAATGCCTCTAACAAATGTGTGAGACTTGGCATCTCTGCATCGCTTGAGGTTGAAGCGGCATAAGGGTTGCCAATAGGTTTTTAAAAAAAAAACGATACAAGGCTCAGAACTCATTTTGAATGAATTAAATGTAATGTAGGTAAAATTGTGAGTCTGTGCGCTGCTCAACGTACACCTATGAAGAGAATGGCTTCACTGCCTGGTGAAGTATCCGTAATTATGACTTTAGCAGTAGGACTTCGGTTTGGAGGCGGGCTTTAAACTATGCACCAAATCAGGTGTTAGGAACTATAATTTTAGGCAGAGGCTATTCGCCCCGCGGCGGTTCCGCGCGAAAGATCAAAGAGCGGGCTGGATTATAAAATGAAATCTCTTATTGGCCCAACTGCGGGGCAAATGGCAGAAGTGCTTCCCTTATCTGTCCCACCGTGTTGCGAATACCAGAACTGCCTCTCATCGACCCCGTTCCGGGGTAGATGGCTGATCCCTTTCTCCCAATTCACCCTGCTGCGGGGCGAATGGGCACTTCCATTATGTTATGCGCCATTTTGTCATTGACTTTATAATTATGACTGGCAGAGACTGTGAAGGTTTTCTATTGAAACTTGACTCAAACTGTCATTCATGTCTTAGTTTTGCCAATAAGGTGTAAAAACTGAATGTGCGGACATATAGGCTAAATAAGTGAGCCAGTGAAGGTGCTGTTTAAAAACTTGATATAAATGGCATTTTACTAGGTATACCCAGTTGGTCCACTTTTGCCAATAGGTTTTTTTTTTTAAGTTTGGGGAGGAGGAGTTGGCGGCCCACTTTTGAAATTTTCTTGAATCATCACAGCACCCAAAGCACAGCGTTTGACCTTTTTTTTTTTTTTTTACTTGGATACATTTAAAACCCCATAAAAGCAAACGATTCAGTGTTGCTGTAATCTTTTAAATCTTTTTTATTTTTCTTCTGCATTCTGTAGCTATGCTTTGAGCAGAGACATTGCTTGTGCAGTATTTTTCTATCAGTCATCATACACCTTTGCTTCCTCTTTGAGTGCAGTACGATAGTATCAGTACCTTAATTTAATGTTACTTACCCAGACATGCAGCAGCCATTCAGTTGTAGGCAATATTAAGTTTTGGTATTTATTAATAACCACCTGATTATCGCATGGCGCTGTCTTGTACCATTAAAGCTTAAAAGAAAGCGAGTACATATCTCCTCATCTTATTCTTGAGGACAGATGTCTTAAGTAATTTAGGTTACTAACTTACAACAGTTGTTGCGCAAGAATAATCAAGAGCTGAAGAACGAATGTACACACAGTAAATTCTCATCTCAGGATCAAGGTGCCTTCGAATGTTGGCAAACTGCAGCCCGCATCGAGTGGACTGGAATTATAACAGTCATGATATATATCTTTGTAGTGTATTTTGGGTTCCAAGCATCTCTGTATTATGTTGAACTAGAAACCATATTTATTGTATGTCCCTGGCTCTTTCTCGATAAGAGCGAGTACCTCCATTTTAAACAAACCTGGTTACTCACTGCACACCTGTAAGATGTTGCAGGAGGCAGAGGATTCGCTCCAAGTTTTGATGCCTACATCGACCACCCAATCTGGAATCTTGCAGAGTATCCTTCTGAAATAAATACCAGTGGATAGACTTATGAATCGCCATGCTAATTCGAAGAGTACTGAAAGCTGCAGTTCATAGGGGCTGAATACCAGACTAGGGCTTGGCTTTTTGTGTGTAAAACTGAGCCATGATGTGTTTGTTTAATGGGTACTTCTGAGTTCAATCTTATTATTTCCTGTGCACTGCAGCAAATGCTGAACTACGACCCCAACAAAAGGGTTTCAGCCAAGAATGCCCTGGTCCACCGGTTTTTCCGCGATGTCACCATGCCTGTGCCCCATCTTCGGCTCTGAGAGACCAGGAGAAACTGTGGAAACTGGCAATATCTGGGAGGACCTGAGGATCCCCACCCCCACCCCTCTCCTGGCCAGTAGTCTCATGACTGAATCAGCCCTGTTTGGGTCTGGGCCTACCTCTGAAGCCACCATTAATGCCTTTTTTATACACAAATGTCTCCTTTAGCTACCAGATGGTATAATTTTGTACGGTAATATATTTTTATATTATGCCTCTGCCGTGGTGTGTTCATGGGGAACCACACCTTCTGGTTTCAGCATTCCAATGTTCAACTTTTGTAGCTGTGCGTAATTTTGGAAGGATGACATTGTTTCATGGGTAGTGGGGAGGGGTCATTGAAGTCCATATTTCAGGAAAAGGAAAAAAAATGTATTCAGTAATCAGATGGACAACATTTGCTGTTTGGCTGTTAAATCTAAGGAGCGGTACATTTTTGGGGGGAATCGCTCGGCCAATAGTAACCCAGTCAGTATCCCAAGGTTAAACTACATTTAAGCTGTGTGTACGCAAGAAAGGCAGCCTCATTTTGCCTTGGTGTCCATCACTGAGACCAAATAAATTAATTGTATTTATTTTTGTTTTGTTTTAATGATGGTATGTGGTGAAAAATTTTGTCCATTATAGAGGAGGATTTGATGGTAACTTTAGATTTTATCAATTTTTACGCATGTTGGTGACATTCATAAAGCATTGTTCTCACACTTGCGGTCATGTTATTGTGTCAGCATGTATTTACTGCAGCTGTAAGAAGTAAGCCTAATTATCCTGCTTTTTTAAATTATCCCCATGGCATATAATGCGGGGGGATATAGTCATTGGTATGTTCGTCTGTCCGTCCGTCCGTCCGTCCATCTGGATGTAATCATTTCTTGTTTAGAGCTGAACTCAAACTATTTCAATGATCTTAACGAAACTGATACTTATTAATTAGGTCCCAAGGTTGTGCCTTTTGCCATTTTGAGATTTCTGAATTCTGTATTTTTTTTACAGTTTCCATGGAAACATGATGAAATTGGACTTAAATGAGCAGTTGGTCACTTTGTCCGGAGAAGAACTCTGAAACCATGTGAATGATTTTAATAAAACTTGGTACACTTATTAATCAGGGCTTAAGGTTGTGCCTTTTGCTATTTGAAGGTTTCTGAATTCTGTGTTTTTTGACAGTTTCCATGGAAACACAATGAAATTGGACTTAAATGAGGGGGTCGTCACTTTGTCCAGAGCAGAACTGGAATTGTGTGAAGGATTTTAATGAAGCTTGGTACGCTTACGAAGCAGACCCTGAGTGTCAATCTTTTGCCATTTTGAGATTTTCAAATGACATTTTTTGCATTTTCCATAGAAACACAAAGAAATTTCACTTTAGTGAGGGTGGTATTCGGCATGCACAGAGCAGAACTCTAACCGTGTGAATGATCTTCACAAAAGTTTATGGGCTTTAGGAAGAAAGTCCTTAGGTGGTGCCTTTTTAAATGAAATTGTACTGATTTAAGGAGGTTGGCTGATGTGACAGAACTCGAAAACCATTTCACTGCTACACTAGTGGTCTGTTATCTTACCTGGAATAGAACACGAAAACTAGATATGGTTCACTTTTTATTTGTCATTCACCCCATATACACTACCCTCCATAATTATTGGCATCCCTGGTTAAGATGTGTTCTTTAGCTTCTACTAAATTCAATTTTTTTTATTCTAAATAATATAGGACCACAATGTAAAAAAAAAAAAGGAAAATTCAACCTTTAATTCAAGTGCATTTATTCAGTGGGGGAAAAAATCCCACATTAAGAAATAATTCTTTACATCAAATCATGTGTGCCACAATTATTAGCACCCCTGATGTTAATACTTTGTTCAACCCCCTTTTGCCAACAAAACCGCATCTAATCTTCTAATGTTTCACAAGATGGGAGAATACAGAAAGGGAGATCTATGACTACATTTCTTTGCACAATCTCTCTAAATCATCCAGCAACCTGGGTCCTCTCCTCTGCACTCTCATCTTCAGCTCACTCCACAGGTTTTCAATGGGGTTGAGGTCTGGGAACTGAGATTGCCATCAATGGAAGGAGCTTGATTCTGTCAGGTGAACCATTTCTGTGTAGATTTGGCCACACGTTTAGGGTCATTATCTTGCTGAAAGAACCAATGACGACCTGTCTTCAGCTTTCGGGCAGAGGCCACCAGATTTTGATTTAAAATGTCCTGTTATTTGAAAGCGTTCATGATGCTATGCACCCTAAAAAGGTTCCCAGGGCCTCTGGAAGAGAAACAGGCCCACAGCATCACCAATCCTCCCCCATACTTCACAGTGGGCATGAGGTGCTTTTCTGCATACTCATCTTTTGTGTTCCGCCAGACCCACTTAGAGCTTTTTGGCATCAAACAGTATCTTGGTCTTATCTGACCAAAGCACGCGGTCCTAGTTGATGTCCCTGTAACGTCTGGCGAACTCCAGACGTTTGCGCTTATGATTGTGAGTGAGAGGTTTTTTCCATGCATGCCTGCCAAACAGCTTGTTGGCATGTAGATGGCGCCTGATGGTTCTTTTAGAGACTTTGAGACCCCAGGATGCTACCATTTGTTGCAATTCTTTAATGGTGAGCATCGGAGAACTTTTTATTTCTCTTACCATCCTCCTTACTGGGCGTGGTGGCAAAATAACTGTGTCCTCGGCCAGGCTTGTTTACCACTTCCAGTTGTTTTAAACTTTTCAATGATTCCTCTGACAGTAGATATGGGCAGGTGCAGGCGAGTGGTTATTTTCTTGTAGCCATTGCCTGACTTGTGAAGGTCGACACACATCTGCCTTACTTGAATGGTGTGTTCCTTTGTCTTTCCCTTGTTGAAGAGTGGATAAGAGAAATGGCCACTGTGTCACGTCATATTTATACCCCAGGTAAACCGGAAGTGATGAATTACTCATTAAATGTTCCTAGATACTCTGATCAACTTTATAAACTATTATTTCCTTGGAATTGTTAGGGGTGCCAATAATTGTTGAACAGGTGATTTTATGAAAAATGATTATTTCATAGTCAGGGATTTTTTTTCCCCCCCCTTAAAATTCACTTGAGTTTACCTTTTTCTACAATTTTCTGTGTGAGAGTAGGCTTCTGCAATAAAAATTGGATTTATTTAAAGGCTTTTAACACATCTTAACCAGGGGTGCCAATAATTATGTAGGGCACTACTTACTGCTGCAGTAAACAATTATTTTACTAATTGAGTAATCTATCAAATATTTTGGCCATTTAATCAAGTAATCTAAAGTACTAGTGTGTGTTCGGTCAATTATTTTATTAAATCACCTTTGTCTTATTCAAGAACAATAGTAATATTTAAAAGAGAAAATAAGACTATTCTCTACAGCTGCAGTTTTATAAAACTATAAAAGTCTTATAAAACTAACTTTTTGTCATTTTTGCTAAAACTGTCACTGTGTACCAAGGACTGCTGTGTACAGACAGTATTACATAAAACTTGTACTCTGTAACAAAAAGAGCCTCCTTTAAACCAACTTACTGCTCCGACTGCAATTTAAAAGAATCGTTCGGACCGATCAAAAAGAACCAATTAGAGCCAGAATGGTGTCTGACAGCCGTCAACAGTGCACATGGGCGCACTGCGGACAGCCTCCTCCCCCTTCCTCCTCAGTTCACGCAAGTGAACAGTCAAGCTCAAATCTCCGAGAAGGTTCAGGAGCTTAGAGAAACTAATGGCGCAACAATAGCCATCAGCGAGGAAAAAAATGTCTCCTTTACTGACAACAGCACACACAGCTTAGACAAGTAAAAATAGGAAGCCAATTTAAAAAAAAAAGCACGAGAGAATTGGACAAAGCCTGGGATAAAACCAGAGTGAACATCGGAGTGGCTTTAGAGGTGGAGGGAACTTCGTGATCTGGAAGGATTAAAAACCGACGCCGAGTTGGCGACTTTTCTGCTTGACAGGTAAACCTCTGCTTTATTCGTTGGTTCATTTTTGCTCCGCAATGCTCTGCAAATAAGTGAGTTTGCGTCGCTCACATGCACAGCTGATACTAACTCCAGCCCTAACCAGCATCAATTCATTTTCGCTCTGCAAATAAGCGAGTGGACGTCTCTTACAAGCACAGTCGCTGTTCGAATAGCCAGCGTCTTGTAATTGTTAGAGTACTCCATAGTGCATGTGATGTTGCAGTCGAGGTAACGTTAGCTTGTTTCCGATGCTGGGGCTAATGTTACTGGCATGGTTTTATTAGAAAGTAGCAGAAAATATCTTTATGAAGTTATCTGGCAGTCTTATCGGTTGTGTTGTTGTCCTCATAAATATGTGTAACGTTTCTGTGCTCTCTCAGCTAAATGCTGTCATGCATGGTTTACTGGCCATTCAGTAGGATTCAGGACAGTTTCTGTACTCAAAAAACGGGTAACTTACTGAATAAGTGTGTGCTGGGTTTTTCCTGAATATATACTGCTGTAGATGACTTTTCATGTCGACATGATTTATTTCTGCTCGTTTGCAGCATTGTTGACTGTTCACAACAGTAATGTCTAACCTCGGCAACTTGGCCGTTTCCATGATGTGAACGTGCAAAAGCTCTCCACAGTGGCATGCATAACAGCTCGTGTGCCTTCGCTTGCACTGCAGCCTTCTGGGGGAGGGTCTTGGGGCAGGAGTGCAGTGGGGAGGGATTTGAAAATAGCATTTTTTTATTTCAAAATTTTATGCCAAGTCCTCTCTCTTCTCTAAGTTACCAACTGCAGCTTTAAATGAAAAGCCAATTGTTTACTTTTGAGTATGTTTTTATTTATTCGGTTGTGCTTTATTTTTTCTCTTGCTCAGATACTGTTTTTTTTTTTAATTGCTTAATATTAAGAGCTTTTTTTATTGGTGCTTCTCACTTCGAATAAGCAAAAGCCATGCTGTTTTAGGTGGAAAATATTTATGTATCATTTTTCTTTTATTGAAAATGTAAAATGGGTCAATCGACCCCTAAAAACAGCAATATGAAAAGGTTTATATTTAATATGATACATCTAACTTAAAACAAAAGGAGTGTATTATGACACTTTTTTTCCCTCTGATATCCTGCAGCGCCTGACACGCTGCAGGTCATCAGAAGCAAAGGGCAGAAAGAGGAGAGAGTGTGCAGCTAACCTAATTACAACACGAATGAATCCCATACTTGAACAAATTGATTGCAGGGTTTTATTTTCTGTGGCTTATTAATTTCTTGTACAAAACTTTGCTTACAGTGGCTCCAATAAGTATTTGTACACTACTTGAAAATTCGACTACATAAAAGCTTTTGTATATTCGGCTAAATGCTTGCTATTGTGTGTAAGAGTGATTAAAATATTTGATAATCAATATGTGTTAAACAAATATTTAATGTCAAAATGGCTTATTTGGTCAGAAAGGCAATTATCTGACCCAATAAGTATCTGTATGTAGGGACACGCAGCCACCAAACTGACTTTGGCCCATCGTTAAATATTGCCTTAATTAACTCGCGGTCTTTAATAGCCTTAATCACGATTTGACAAAACATTTGACTTGCGTTAGCAGTTGCATTTTACCTTTGTTACTTTATTGTGTTTTGAATTATGGTTGAACAAAATGGATTTCAATTTAAATCGGGTAACAGTTGCTGTGCTCCATAGCGCCTTAAGGGGAGTGCATTTCTTTTGGAGGATGATGAGCACAGATGCTGAGCACAGATTTTTATTTGCCGAACAGCTACGGGTCTCAATCAGACTCTCAGGCTTTTAAAACAATATACAACTGTGAGAAATATACAAAGTTATTTTATTTGCGTGTGCCTTTTAGTGAATACTGAGGCACACTTTATTCAAACAGACGCATGCGCCACTGTGAGACGACTCCCCCCCCCCCCCCCGGTGAAATGAAAATATGCATTATTTAACCTATTAGGCTTTGTGCTTACATGCGCGTCAATATGGTTCAGCGGAAACCAAGATAATGTGCCACAGAATTAAGCGCCCATCTTAAAAACTGTTGTGCTCGGGATTTAAACAAAGCCTCGAGGCAATTTAGTAATCGAATTACTCGATTCATTCGAGGAATCGTTTCAGCCCTACTGAGGATAATCATTTCTTGTCATGAGCAGAACTCTTGAAAAGGTGCAAATTACTTTGATAAGTGGTATTTTATGGTTTTATTCACAATTTACACTTTGTTTCAACTATTTCGGAATTGGGGTTGTACAAAACCGAAAACCAGTGAAGTTGGCACGTTGTGTAAATCGTAAATAAAAACAGAATACAATGATTTGCTAATCCTTTTCAACCTATATTCAATTGAATACACTGCAAAGACAAGTTGCTTAATGTTCGAACAGGTAAAATTTGTAATTTTTTGCAAATATTAGCTCATTTGGAATTTGATGCCTGCAACATGTTTCAAAAAAGCTGGCACAAGTGGCAAAAAAGACTGAGAGAGTTGAGGAATGCTCATCAAACACTTATTTGGAACATCCCACAGGTGAACGGGATAATTGGGAACAGGTGGGTGCCATGATTGGGTATAAAAGCAGCTTCCCTGAAATGCTCAGTCATTCACAAACAAGGATGGGGCGAGGGTCACCACTTAGTGAACAAATGCGTGAGCTGATTGTCGAACAGTTTAAAAACAACATTCCTCAACGAGCTATTGCAAGAAATTTAGGGATTTCATCATCTACGGTCCGTAATATCGTCAAAAGGTTCAGAGAATCTGGAGAAATCACTGCACGTAAGCGACAAGGCCGAAAACCAACATTGAATGCCCGTGACCTTCGATCCCTCAGGCGGTACTGCATCAAAACCCGACATCAGTGTGTAAAGGACATCACCACATGGGCTCAGGAACAATTCAGAAAACCACTTTCAGTAACTACAGTTCGTCGCTACATCTGCAAGTGCAAGTTAAAACTCTGCAATGCAAAGCGAAAGCCATTTATCAACAGCACCCAGAAACGCCGCCGGCTTCGCTGGGCCCAAGCTCATCTATGATGGACTGATGGAAAAGTGTTCTGTGGTCTGACGAGTCCACATTTCAAATTGTTTTTGGAAACTGGACGTCGTGTCCTCCGGACCAAAGAGGAAAAGAACCATCCGGACTGTTATAGGCGCAAAGTTCAAAAGCCAGCATCTGTGATGGTATGGGGGTGTATTAGTGCCCAAGGCATGGGCAATTTACACATATGTGAAGGCACCATTAATGCTGAAAGGAACATACAGGTTTTGGAGCAACATATGTTGCCATCCAAGCAACGTCTTTTTCATGGACGCCCCTGCTTATTTCAGCAAGACAATGCAAAGCCACATTCTGCACGTTTTACAATAGCAAGACTCCATAGTAAAAGAGTGTGGGTACTAGACTGGCCTGCCTGTAGTCCAGACGTGTCTCCCATTGAAAATGTGTGGCGCATTATGAAGCGTAAAATACGACAATGGAGACCCCAGACTGTTGAACAATTTAAGCTGTGCATCAAGCAAGAATGGGAAGGAGTTCCACCTGAAAAGCTTCAAAAATTGGTCTCCTCAGTTCCCAAACGTTTACTGAGTGTCGTTAAAAGGAAAGGCGATGTAACACAGTGGTAAAAAGGCGCCTGTGCCAACTTTTTTGCAATGTGTTGCTGCCTTTAAATTCTAAGTTTATGATTATTTAAAAAAAAAAAAAAAAAGTTTTTCAGTTTGAACATTAAACATCTTGTCCTTGCAGTGTAATCAATTGAATAGAAGATGAAAAGGATTTGGAAATCATTGTATTCTGTTTTTATCTACGATTTACATAATGTGCCAACTTCACTGGTTTTGGGTTTTGTATATCATAATTGCTACAGGGCTGTAACAGGTGTGCAACAGGGCTGTATCTAGTCTCCTTGTTAGTTTATACTGTACAGCAAATACATGTTTACTGCTATAGAGATTGTGCTTGGCATAAAAATTGGGGGAATGAACATTAATAACTTAAGGTATGCCAATGATATGGCACTGTTGGCAGAGAACGAGGCTCCTTTGCTCTCAGAAATGGTCTCAGGACAAATGGTCCCTTCAGAACCCTCATTTTTGGCACTAATATCACCAGGTCTCCATATGAGATAGACAATTCGATTTTAATATGACCAACTTACACACCTTATCCAAATATAGGGCTTGGTTCCTAGAGAGGAGGCAATCAATGACCCCTTTATCAGTCACTGTCTTTTATGGCGGGCGCCTAAAAAAATTGAGACAAGGGAAGAAGCGCGCACCTCACAAAAATAAAGCTAAAAAAAAAAAATACCGCACGCCTCATGGGAACCAGACTGGTTCCATCTCCGTTGTTACACTCTGCTAGTAGACATTCCTTACACTGCTTTGTAGAAAATTTGGGATGAACAAGTAAGTCTTCGTAGATACTGGGAGCAGAATTTTTTTTCCGTAGAAGTCTGGTGATCTTCCATTTAAAACATATCAAAGATGATTTGCAAATCACCGTTTTCTTTTTTTACTTGGAATTATCCCAATTTTTTTTGAAGATGGGGTATTCGATTGGGATGGATTTTGGACAGTTAAACTCGAAATGGATATACTCTCTGGCCACATCATTATGTACACCTTGCTAGTACTGGATTGGACCCCATTTGCCTTCAGAATAATCTTAATTCTTTGTGGCATAAATTCAACATGGTGCTGGAAACATGATGCCTTAGAGATTTTGTTCCATATTGACAAAATCGCATCATGCAGTTCCTGCAGATTTGTCTGCTACACATGCTTCATGTAAATCTTCCATTCCACCACATCTCAAAGGTGCTCCATTGGGTTGAGAGCTGGTGACTTTGGAGGCTATTTCAGTATCGTGAACTGATTGTCATGTTCAAGAAGCCAGTTTGAGATGATTTCAGCTTTATGACATGCCGCTTTATCCTGCTGGAATTGGCTGTCAAAAGATGGGTACACTGGTCATAAAGGGATGGACATGGTCAGCAGCAATACTCAGGTAGGCTGTGACAATAAAATTCAGCTCATTTGGTACCAAAGTGTGCCGAGAAAATATTGCCCACACCATTACGCAACCACCAGCCTGAACCGTTGATAAAAGGCAGAATGAATCCATGCTTTTATGTTATTTACGCTATACACTGGCACTACCATCCAAATTTCATAGCAGATATTGAGACTCATAAGACCTGGCAACGTTTTTCTAATCTATTGTCCGATTTTGGTGAGCCCATGTGAATTGTTGCCTCAGTTTCCTGTTCTTAGCTGACAGAAGTGGCACTCGGTGTGGTCTTCTGCGGCTGTAGCCCATCTGCTTCAAGGTTTGACGTGTTGTGCCTTTAGAGATGCTCTTCTGCATACCTTGGTTGAACCGAATGGTTAATTGAGTCACTGTTGCCTTTTTATCAGCTCGGACATTCTGGCCATTCTCCTCTAACCTCTGGTATCAACGGGGTGTTTTTGCTGAGAGAACTGCCTCTCACTGGATGTTTTCTCTTTCGTCCATTCTCTGTTAATCCTAGAGATGGCTGTGCGTTAAAATTCCAGTAGATTAGGGGTTGCTGAAATACGCAGAACAGCCCGTCTGGCGTCAACAGCCATGCCACATTCTAAGTCACTAAAAATCACCATTCTTGCCCATTCTGATGCTCTGTTGGAACTTCAGCAGATCGTCTTGATCATTTCTATATGCCTAAATGCATAACGTTGCTGCCATGTGATTTGCTGATTAGATATATTTGCATTAACAGTTGAACAGGTGTGCTACAAAGTGGCCGGTAAATGAGTTTTAAATGTTTGTGCTGTTCATTCTGACAATTTGCTTTCTTCTGTAAGCATTTGATAGTTAGAAATCACTGCTTCATTTTTTTCTTCCTTGTGATATAGCCTTCTGCAGACAGTAGTAACTGACACATCCTGGCTCTTAGACCTCTTAGCTGTTGGACAGTTGCTTTGGGGGTTTTGCCTAATTTCACTAAGAATTCTCTTGTTGCACTCCTTCCATGCCCCAACATTACTTCCAGTATTTGAGACCATAGCCATTTTGTTTTGACTACAAACACATTAAAGACACATTTTCTCGTAAAACGGCAAGCTGTCGAGCACAGAAAGGTCATTTCAGTATATGTATGACCTTTCCGTTATTTAATGAAGCTAATCGCTTGAAACCAGTGGGACAACTGTTGGTCAAATGAGCCACCCTATTGGACATTGCTGGACCTCCGCTTCTCTTTCTGACCAAGTTGGATGAAGTTTCTGCTCTTTAAAGAGTCATGACTGTATTTGCGTGAATTGTTCTGTTCAGCAGAATTGCATGTCGGTTTTCTTGGTCTCAGCTTTAGACTGACATTTCAGTAAGAATTTTCTTCTCTTTATCTGGGAGTTAATGAATTTCAATAATTGTACCGTGAGCCCCATTGCGTAATTGCCTAAGTCATATTGTTACCAAATTGAGAAATCGATAGCCTGTTCTTTTGTGTTGGTGAAAAATTTTTTCTTTCCTTTTTTTACAAAATCTTAAAAAAAAAAAAATCAATTCTGTTACATAATAATAATAATAATCATAATAATACATTTTTAAAACCTTAAAAAATGAGCGAGGCAATTATGCTATGAGGCTAACTATACTTAATCCACAGCAAATGATAGCGATGACACTATCCAAAAGTGAACCACTTTAAATGGCAATTTAACATGTAACCAGGTGATGGCAGTAACAAGCTATTTTTTGACCATCATATCAAATTTGCTGAACTTCGTGTACCTTGGGGCATTTCAATGAAATTGAGAATCAACTTTTGCAATGTTTTTGCAAGTATTAAAATGGATCATTTTTGTCACGTGTGTGTGTGTGTGTGTGTGTGTGTGTGTGTGTGAGAATCTAAATTTTGTTAAGGAAAAGTTATTAAATCTGACAATCGGTTTCATCTAGCTTCACATCTATTGTTTCAAGCCTCATAAGTATATCCTCCTCCCTAAAATACAAAATAAATTAATGAATGATAAATCTTTGTATGTCATAACAGAACAGTAAAAAGAACAGAATTCTGACAGAAATACCTGCTTAGTGTGGGGGAAGGTTAGTTTGGTACCCAGTTGAACTCGTCCATCCATCAATTATCTAATCCGCTGTCTCCTTGTATGGGTTGTGGAGTGGCTGGAAATGGGCACCTTTCGTTCATCCGCTCAGGCCTGTGGGCAATTTGATTCCTCAATCAGCCTAACATGATTGTCTTTGGACTATAGAAGGAAACCCTTGCAAACATGGAGAAAAATGGACTAAACCCTCATTTTTCACTATCTCTGCAGAGATAGTGATGCATAATCTGCTGCAGCCTGAATCATGCTGAAAGATGAAATAATCATCATGAGAACTTGGAGACTTATTCATGGGAGAACTCTTGCAATGTACTGGAATACCAGGCTGAATGAAATCTGAGGTTGTTTATTTATTTATTTATTTATTTATTTATTTTTGAACTCAGGCAGAAATTTGGCATATTTGTGGAATGCATGCAATCATGTTACATCAGGACAAACAAAACTGACAGTTTTTGAGGATCTGTTTGAATGTTATAATGAGTATACTTCACATAGCTACCATGTTGAGTTCACCACTTGAACCAGACCCATAGAGGACACATCCAACAGTAAGTAGCAAACCCAGAAATGCTGGTTTAAGCGGCCAAGTCAAACTACTCACCCATTTCGCTGGAAATGAACTTTGACAGCAGAAGCTTATGAATGTCCAAACACTGGCGCAAACAACATTTTTAAAGCTGACCCTCTGGACCGTGAATATCCTTGAGAAATTGACTTATTCAGGGGTGGCAGCAGCTAGCAGCTTGTTTTAATGGAGGGAGTAATGACTTCATGTTCTATCACGGCAAGAGAAGTTGATAACATTTTCATCATTCAGTCTTGTCCTGGCTGGGAGATGCACATAATCTAACGGCCAATATCTGCAGCAGCAAATGAAAGATTTTGAAGTCAATTAGGAATGAGCATCTGAGTTTGAAATAAATTATGAATTGTCAAAGCATAAATCAAGTTTCTTTAGTTGAAGTTTCCTTCGGAGTTTATGTCTTCATTCTCATAAAATAACGGTCAAATAGTGTTAATTTTACCAGCACTGTCAATCTTAAATAGTCACTTCTCAGATTAAAATGAATATCACATATAACATACAGAGCACACATAATATGCAGACTTGAATCTAATTTTAAATTTGCAAACTCTGTTATAAAAATTATATATACTGTAACACAATACACGCACACACTGGACTCCAAGTTTACTGGCACCCTTGACTGGCAATGCACAAACAATACGTATTCCAAAAAAAAAAAAAACCGTGTTCATCGAGAAACTCTAAATAACAGCATGAAGCAACCATTTACTGATTTGATTAAAAATCAGTTTCCTTCAAATCAAGGTTTCACAATTAATTGCACCCTTAAAAATCACTGTGAATAACATCTACGAAAATAAAACCAGATATTAAATTTCACTTATTTAAGTTTTACTGTTAAGGAGCTATATTAAGCCATTGTTTCATGTCATGTTGGACAGTGTCTCTCTGCCTGTGGCCATCAAATTCTTCAATTCTTCCCTCAGTGTCAGACTTACTGAGCAAATAGTCTGGACTCGCTCTACTCCTCCTTGGTTGAAAGCAAATTGTTTTATAAATACTTATCTGATGTTTTGTGCAATACCTAAACAGTGAAATTCTCAATACTGTGCTTATGCATTATACTGTAAAATACTGCGTCATGGCATTTATTCTTTGTACTTTACTAAATAACAACTCTGCATTTATTATTTACTGTTCATATTTACTTTCTTGTCGTACAACCTGGACTCCATCACTTAATTGAATTACTGATGTCTGTTGTTCTTATTTTACAACTGTTTATTATTTACTGTGTGTCATAAGATCTTGACCACCATTATTCTACATTTGCTGATGTTTTAGTACCGACCCCATTTTATGCTGTACGTGTCATATACAGATTTTTATAAAGATGTTCATATTTGTAAATTGCTGTATAGATAGATTTTAGGCAATATAATTTTTAATGCATTTGATTCTCTGTTTGCTCTTGAATGGGAGCAAATGTCATGAATCTAATTGCCCCGAGGGGATCAAAAAAGTATTTCTGATTCTGATTTCATCTCTTCCTGTTTCACTAGGGTATTGAAATACGGTAACGCACATGCAATATCCCTTTGTCATCCAACACTATGAAAAAAAACAACTGTTAGTTCAAAAGAGGCCGATGGTCATAGACCTTCATAAATTGAGTAATGGCTAAAAGAAGATTCACAAATGATTCAATATACCACTAAGCACTATCGGGGCAATTATTAAAAAATTCAAAATATATGGATCTGTTGAAAACCTCAAAGTTGGAGGATGCAACTACATTTTGGCCCCTGGGATACTGAGAAGGATGGTGAAAGAGGCTACGAAATCCTGAAGAATCACTGTGAAGGAATAGCAGGCCGTGGTGCCATCTTGGGGTCACCTAGTTTCAAAAAGCACCGTTGGGCACCACCTCCACAACCACAGGCTATTTGGAAGGGTTGCCAGACAAAAGCCTTTTCTGACCAGAAGACACAGCACCAAGTGCTTGGAGTGTGCCACACGTCCTGTAAATTATGACAGGAACAAGGTTCTTTGGTCCGATGAGACCAAAATTGCATGTTTCACTCAGATACAGCATCGGCATGTTCGGCGTTGAAACAGATGCATACAAGGAAAAGGACCTCATACCAGTGGTGAAATACTTGTATGATGGTGGTTTCAGTCACGATTTGGGGCTATTTTCATTCAAAAAGTCCAGGGGCACTGGATAGGATTATGAATTCCACCAAGTATCAGGATATTTTGGCTGAAAATCTGGTTGCCTCCACCAGAAGGCAGTTGAAAAGGATTTGCAAATGATTTTTTTGTCCCCCGCCGCATGGAACGCGCGAAGCAGCGGGACATAGTATTCAGACCGTCCGTCTGTACGTCCCGAATCCTTGTCAGTGAGATATCTCAAGAACGAATAGACGGATTTCCTTCAAATTTCATGTCAAGATGTATTACAGTGATACCCCGGCGCCAGTCAATTTTGGTGACCTTCGCATCACTCTCAAGGTCACACGAGAGATTGCTCATTTTGACACAATTTCACATCTTGTGGCGGGGGACAAAGACACGTTAGTGGCAAATACTTGTTATGTTTTTATTCATGTTCTACACAATGTCCCAACTTCATTGGAATTGAGGTTTGTATAATGCAAACATACATATTTTTAGTTACTACTTTGCATTCGTTATATCCATGCAGCTTCGTATAAGTATGACAGATATAATTAAATAATCTGAAGTAATTGAGAGTTTTGATTGACCTTTTCATGTGACAAGAATAATGGAAACTTATGTGGGGTCATTTATGGCCCCAGAAAAACCTTATGGGCATTGATGTCATTGTAATGGTCAACTTTTATTTACTAAATTATGTTTTGCTGTAAACCTTGCCTATCAGATCCAGAATAACATGATTTACAGCTATTTTTACCCCTGCCAAAGAAGTTTGTTTATATGTGTGTGTTTGTCTGTCTGTCGCCAACTTTACCCCAAAGACTAATATTTCAGTCTGCACCAAAAGTTACACAGGAGCAGGTGCTGGTCCAAGGACTAAATCAATGAAATTTGATCTCAATGAGGATAGTGCTAAGCAGCAAAAAATAATTAAAAATTGACATATAACTCTTCTAAAAATCTACAAGAAACTGCAAGAGGAATAGCTTGACAAACTCATGGAGGGAAACATTTTTCTGATTTAATATATCAAGATGACGCATGAAAATACACTCCTGGGGTCGTAAGTGACCCAATTTGGTCACTTGAAGGTTGAGGTAAGTTTGGGATAATTTTTTTTTTTTTGCAGAAGACTGAATAAGTTTTGATGGATTTGCATGAACCTGTGCTGAGAGCATGCATGTGTTGTTAGGCGCGGCGATGGGAAACACCAGACGCGAGACATAATCCAAAATAAAAGGGGTTTATTAAACAACACACAAAATACACAGGCATGAGGGCCAACAGAAACAGTACAGAAATGCCTAAATCAGGGAACACAGGGGGGCACAAAGGCCAACAAATTACTACACTCAAAGAGTTTATAAAATAGGAGGGAATAACAAGCCTAATTAAAGCTGCTTTGCAGCAATATCAGGGCCAGGCAAATTTAGACAATTCTGAGCAACGAGAGACAAAAAATGGAGGATAACAAGAAAGGTGGGATTATATCGTACATTTTGCATTGGATGACACTTGAACTAATAATATCTGACACCAAATAGCCTAGTATCCTTTGTCTCACTGAACTAATTAGCCAGTAACTTTTAAGAGTTACATGCATTTCAAACTTCTTCTAGTGCATTTTAGGACTAAAATAAAAAATAAAGCAGTGGCGATTTGTCAATAAATCAGTTATTTAAATACATAATAGTTAATGCACAACTATTTTCAGAATGGATTGATTATTTCAGGCATGAATATTTGCGGTTAAGGATATCCCTCTCTTTGACGTCAACATGTCAGGAAGATGCGTGCTGCAACAACAAAAGGGCTCTCTGGTCTCGTGCATTGGGCATGAGACACATGCTCACACACCACACATTTCTCACTTTGAGAAGTGATGAGACCGCAGAGGTCAAGACAGGTTTTTCTGCTTAGTCCATCCATACAGCTGTCTTGAATTAGCGAACTATAAGCCAGTCAGAAAATAATATTTCTTGTTCCTGGGTCTGAAAGTTTGAAGTGAGTTTAAGTTGACAAAAGTTTCTAAAGTACTGAGGCTACATTTTGGTAGAAGTTGCAAAACTGTAGCATGTACAGTTGGTTTGATAGGAATTTTCAAAGCTTTTTAATTTAAACACTTATTGAGGAAAACAATAAGTTCCTAAATTGGCAAATAACAAGAACATCAACGTTACAATGTCCATTCTGCTGTAGCTGGGGCTTGAATTCACAACCCCTGACACCAAGAACAAAAATTGTCAAAATGTCAACATTTCTGTTCAGGCAAAAATCTGTTTATGCATAAATTGCAGCTTGGCAGCATAAAAATGTGGATTTGTTTTTAGCAATGTGTTTTGCTTCATAAGAGAAAATTTAATGTTTAAATTGTTCCATTTGTGCAGAATTCAAAATGGTTTCAAAAATTCAGTTTTTGAGAAAAAATTCTGATATTTGGCAAACTTAATCGACCATGACTCTAAAATATTATCAATTTTTTAGGAGATTTAAAATGTATTTATCAAGAATTGGCTGGTATATGTTTACAGTACTGTTTACAATCAAACGTTTTCATGCACTGAAGGCTCAGTTTTTCTAAAATTGAAACGCCGGGTGGTATTTTTGTGGAGGACAATCTGAAGATTCAGTACAGCAAATTTGGTTACAAATGAGCAAGAATTGTGGGGCAAGAAAAATTTTATAAGTTTTACAGTTTTTGAAAAAAAAAAAACAGTGATAGACTTCATAATTTGTACTAAGTTTAAGTGAACAAAAGTTTCTGAAGTATTGGGGCTACATTTTGGTGAAAGTTGCAAATCTGTAGAACATATGGTTGATTTGTTGTGAATTTTCAAAATTTTAAATTTTAGAGGCTTGCTGTAGCGCCACCATCAGGACCATTGGCTTGTTTTTGCAGCTGAGGCAATCTGGCATGCGACTGGACCTTTGTGCAAAGTTTGGTGATTTTTATGGGAAGTAAGATTTCCTAAGAATAATAATAATAATAATAATAATAATAATAATTGGTTCCCAGCAGGTTTTGCTGCCTGGCCCCTAATGATAAAACAAGAGCAACGCAGAGCATGGCATATGCCCCCGCCTGTATGTTGATCAAGGGCATATTGAGATGGCTGCTGTGGCGGCCATATTAGATATCGCAGGACGCTGGTTTTCGAAAGGAACCTTCCTCTAGTCTAGCCACTCCCAATACGCCATTAAGAAATGGCATCAATCCGACGAGGGATTCTATAGTTATCCCACGGAAACGAAAAGTTAACAGACGACGGACGGACATGGTATCAACATAATGCCCTCTTTCCTCTTTGGAGGGCGGGGGCATAATGACAAGGACTAGACACCAAGACGAAAGCAAAGAGCAAGAACTAGATAAGCACTGAACAATACAAGGGCAAAACAAGGATTGTCTGCCAGATTGGAGCTCCACCTCAGAATATCTGGGCTAGGGTGCGGGATCAGGGAACAAGGAACAAGGAACACCTGGGCAAAACGAGAGGGGCAAGGCACAAAAGCATGAGACACGGGACAAGCAGTAAGACTTAAAGAGCCCATTCAGAGAATGGGCGTGTTCAGCCTAACTACCAATGTAAGATGCAACGGAGAAGAAAGGGTGAGATTGTTAACAGAAAAGCAAACGAGATCTAGAAAATAGAAAAAGTGGAAAATCATGCTAATTAATAGCCTATCTAAATTACTAAGAATTAGTGTGTGCCTGTCTAAAGAAACACCTCCCATGTGAGTTAGTAAATGTTAGTAATGAGTGAAAACAATCAAGAGGCAATCAAGCTTAGAACAGCCTTGGATTCAGAACAGCTGTTAAGGAAGTGGAAACACCAGCGGTCAAACCAAAGCAATGAAAGGTGTAGCAGGCAGGAACAAAACCTGGCATGGAACCCGGACCGGAGCAAGAAAACAAAGAGAGCAAAAACACATCTGTACACTACATATTTAAATCTGGGACAGTTATTAGCAGTTATATAAACAAAGAAGACAAACCTGTAGCTGCCAAACATGCCCAAACTGTAACATTCCACTATTTACAAAAAATAAGGGGGGTATTTTAGATCTTGGGCAGTCCTCCTATCACACAGATTGGAGAATTTTGTTTCCATTTGGCCTCAAGCCCTCAGAACTCTTCCAGCTCTTTTAGGTACTTCCCAGCAATGTGTGACCAATTTTTATGACTACTAAGTGGTTTCAATTCAGCACTGTAAGTTCTGGCGTTCTATTCATGAGGTGTTCTGCTTCTGACACATGCATGCTTGCCTTCTGAAGAGTTTTTGATCCAATGGAGTTCGGTGGAATTTCTTCAGTCATTAAACATTGAGGTCCTCCTTGAACTATTGAAGTTACTTCACTCTCCAGTACTGTCTTTTGTCCATAAAAATGTTTCAGACTGTTGTGTAACCCAAATGTGTATGCTTGGTACGTGGTTTCTGATTTCGCAGTTTCATTATAGCTCCCTTGACTTTAATTGTTACAACTCTGGTCCTGCACCGCGGACCCTGGAGGGAATCAGAGGCCTGTAATCAAGACAAGATGCTGAACACTCCTCACATCTCTCAGTAAGGAAGCTATTGAACAAGCATACCTAATCAGAAACACCTGCAAAGCCTTTTTGCACCAAACAATATTCCGCACTGACATGGGGATTATGAATGCGAAGTTGAGCAATTTCAGCATGAATGTGCAAATTAACCTGTGCAGAAGTACCCTGTAATAAGGCTCTTAGAAGCTGCTCATTTGCAATGCATGGATTATTTGATTAAAATATTAAATTGTTGTGTTAAATGTGTCTTTTTGCCAAACATTTTTGAGATGACAATGGTTTAGTTCCAAGACCTCATTAGTAATATAAGCTTGATCCATATTCTGCCGTCATACCTCTGTTATCTTGAGGATGTACACATTTAATGCTGTATTTTGTTTATACACGCTGCACTCTTGTGTGCAGAGTGTAAATTAAAGGGGGTAGGAGGAGATTTCCCTGCCACTTCTCCCATAGACCTCCCCTCTGCCTGTCCAATGTTCATCCATAGTTGGGATATTATCTGTTCTCCCCATCTGTAACCTTTCTCTCATTCTGAATGTATTTAATGAATATGAATAAAAAAGAAAGTTAATGAAATATTTCTGAATGCCACTGTTTAACTAGAGACGTCTATTTCAATTTTAGCCTGTATATTTAAGGCTTACGAAGATGGTCATGCCCTTCAACACTACAGATGATTATCTTCCCTGAAATTAGACATTTCCTTGCATATTTGAGTGATATTTGACAATTCTGATATTTGTAAATTCTGCAAATATATAAGTGATATTTGACAATTCTTCATTGCATAAAAAACAAAATTTGTCAATGCAAGTCAGCTTAATGCAGTTCTTACCTTTCTAGGATGTTGCACAGCACTAAAAATTTGAATATGAACAACTCCGCCTCCCTCTAAAGTCCCACCCTCTTCCCCCCGATTGCCAGACTTCTCCTACGAAAAAAAAGAGTAACTGATACATTCTGGTTCGTTAGACTAAAAAGGTAACTAAACATTACGAGGGCATTTATTTTATACCACATATAGAATTTAATATTATTTAATTTCTGTTGGTTAGTTTTCACTTACCGGTGTCTCTGAATCTGACTCCATTGACCCATTTCGCTCAAGCTGCTCACTTCCTCGCTCCGCACGCAATATTTTTTTTCGTTGGAGAGTGAAACGGGTCAATGGAGTCAATGTTATAAAATAAAATGCCCTCGTCGCGTTTAGTTACCTTTGAACTCTGACGAACTACCATTAACGTTATTATTGTAATTATAGAATTTCACCACCCCTTTGTTTACAGTCAAATGCGCAGTTTTTTTTCTGCCAAAGAGGCGCTTGACTCGCAAGCTGTGACAGCGGTAGGCAACTGGAAGGGGCGCTGCGACAGAAAGCTTGGTTAATCATTTTATTCAGACCGAAAAAAATGATTGGTCAGACTTTTATCGGAAATATATGAAAATTGAATATTGAAGAGTTTCAACACCTAGTGGATTTTTTTTACATTTTAGTTTGCCATACTCTTATTAGGAGCATTTTAAGATTACAAAAGAAAAGTGTAAAAATGCCTGAAAGGTAAGAATTGCTTTAATTGGGTTTTTAAAATAATGATCAAACTTAGATGGATTCCATATTCTGTTAGTGTTCATAAACTGTGGTTTTTAGCCCTCTGTTGCCATGTGATGTTGGATTTATTCCTGATGTGTCACTCAAAGCTTACAGAGCAGGTCTTGGGCATTTCAAGCATTGAGCAATCACTGTTCCCATTCACTTTACTTAGCAACTGATTTGCCCAATAATCAGTAGGATGACTGTGAAATGTATTAGTTAACATTATTGTGTTTGAAATGTTTATGGAACAGCACAGACTTGAGTTTGCAAAGCTGACTGTTCTAAAAACAGTATTGGGTTCTATGCTGATTTAAAAAAAAAAACAACTAAGTTAAGATATAAATCAGAGAAAGTTTGGATTTTGTTTCTAATTAATTATATACAAAAGTAGATCATGTTCATCCATACAATCTCTTTTTTAATCCTTGTTACCTCTTTATTGTTATGATGTCTTGATCATGATTGTAAGCATATTGGTATTCGTTATTCATAAAATTAATTCTGTGATTCTTAATCAGATACAGAATTCGACTTATTGAAAACTCCTACCTCCTTTGCGAAGTGTAGTCTGCATATTACAAAGTAACTTTCTTATTTTACATGATGAGTATAGTTTTGAAAGTGATAGAATTACTGCCAGTGTGATATTATTACTGCAGGAGATTCATTTCTGTTCTCTATAGGGCCATGAGACAAAAGATTGCTGAAGCAATTTTTTTTAATCCACCAGTCTCTGATTATGTTGCTCAATTGTGACCCCGGACAACGAGTCATACTGTGGATAAGCAATCATTTTGTTGTGTCTGCGTCGTCCGTTGAGATTTCTTGTGAGCACTCCACAGGTCACAGTTCTTCATTGATTTGTTTCATGTTTGGCATGGACCTTGTGTGTGGGTAAGTTCATAAGGCTATTAATTTTGGGAGTGATTGCTCTAGGGCATCCAGGATACATGTCGATTGCGGGCGACTGACTGTCCACTTAAAACTTATGTGAGCATACAAACGCTGGCTCCCACCTTTTGCTGTTTGCAAGGTAATACAACTAAGCTTTTCCAGGCTCTTCACCCTGTGCCATTTCACATACTTAAATCTCGCCTAATTTATTTTGCCACAAAACGACACAGTCGCTAGTTGCTTAACTAAAGTTTCTTTTTGTTGTTAAAATGTGTTCAAATGACAGAGCTATATTCATACATCATAGAAGTGCACACACGCTCACATTTGCACGCACACAACTTATGTTGTGGGAACTAAGACTGAGAATCTTTGTTTCCAAATATTTCCCGCAAAGTTTTTTTTTTTCCTCATAAATTGCACCCTGATTGTGAGTGTGTGTGTGTGTGTGTGTGTGTGTGTGCGCGCACGCACGCATGCATGTGTGTGCGTTCTTTTGGAAGGATAACATATGGGACCGTCAAAGGCAAGACTGACATAGATGCATATGGCACTGACCTTGGATTCATATAGCTAGATCCGTATTATCCGGGACATTGCAGATTCCAAACAGTATCACCATAAACTACAATTGCCACAGGTTTTAAACCGTTAAACTCAAACTTTTCTCTTAAGTTTTCCCTTAAACTGGTTCAAAGTCAGAAAAAGCTTTTTTTCATATTGTAGGACAATGTCACACACACATTCTATGTTTGCTGGTTGCAGAACTTCACCAAAGCTACATCACCCTTAAATTGAGAGAAATTTTTTAACCTAGGATGCCATGTTTTTTTATGGCTACTGCATGACTTGAAACAAAAAATATCTAGATCTTGTGCAACATTTTATACTCATTTCCCTGTTATTCAGCAGGACTTATCAAGGATTGTTGGAAACTTTGATATCTCCTCTGGAATGTAAACTTGGCCTGAAGTTCTTCAGGAATGAATACAGCAGCTGCATTTGATGGGCCCATATATGGGTCTGTATATTTTATGGGGTTGATAATAAGTCTTGACGGTTAAAGGAGCTTGGGGTAGGATTCCTGAAAAAATAAACATGCATTTTACATTTTGTAATGCTAATGGTTGATGAAGCGTTCAAAGCCAAAAAGAATGAGCCCACCCACGTATCTCTCCGTTGCCTTGAACGGGCTGTGTGCTGCATAATGCGCTGCAATTCGGGGGCTGAATTTCCTGCGCAGTCCGGCGGCTGTGATGTCAAATGACGCTGCATGCGCATCCCCGACTGCCTTGGATACAGGAAGAAGACAAGCGCGGTGGATCTAAAATACTGTTTGGGTAGTAATGGACTCTTCCACAGCCAGCAAACGACCCAGCACCACTCAAAGCCCACTGAAAAGCCCACAAAAAAGCCATACCAAGGTGAAAACAAAGGTTTTATCAGCGGCATCTTGTGAGTCCAAAATTATTTATGACCGAAACCGGGCCCGAATAAACATTGGATACACGTCCGACTCATGGAGGCAGCTCCAGCTTGAATTGGGATTCAAAACGGATGCTGACATGGCCTATTTCCTAGTGACCAGGTAAGAAAACATTATAAGTCATGTTTAGAGCTTGATTTGATAATAATATGAGATCACCAAGGAGTCGGAGTGGCTTTACGTGCTAAGTAGCGTTAGCTGCAAACATGTAACTTAGTCTACAGCTGTGTAGCACTGATGTTTACAGACAGCACATTTTCTATGGTCCTTTAGCTTGAAACTGAACAATTAGAAATATGTTCCTCTATACTTGACCGAAAGCCCAATTCAATTCAATTCAATTCAAACAACTTTATTGATCCCTAAAAGGGCAATTCATCTGCAATTCACCTGCACAGTCACACAACCACGCACAGCGTGTGTCAGAAACAGCACTCCAGATTAAGACAACAAACAGAGGTCAGGAAGGTCATAATTAATTAAAAAATAAATAAAAAATTATAAGAACGGTAAGAACAATCGTGACATGATATCCTGTACAATGCCTGATAAAGGAAATGTCTTTTAAAATGACTGCTGTCTGCGTTCAGCAGCTTGATAGCAGAAGGAATAAAAGATTTCGAGTATCTGTTAGTTCTCCCCAGAGGTACATGATAACGGCGGCATGAAGGCATCACCGTGAACTGACCGGATAGCACATGATCAGGTTGGCTGAGAATACACTTTGCTTTCTTTTTCACATGAATGTCCCAAAACAAATGCAAGTCTCTTTGCTTTATCCCAATTATTTTAGAGCAAAGGTTGACAATGCTATTCAGGCAGTTTATGTCCTTGATAGACAATCCGTTGAACCAGAAAATGCAAGAGAATGTTAACAGACTTTCAATGAATGAGCAGTAAAAGTTACTTAAAATCCTTACACTGACAGTGAAAGAGCCCAGCTTCCTCATCAGATGGATTCTCTGTTGTTCACGTTTGGCAATAGATTCAGTGTTGATGTGGAACTTGAGTTGAGAATCAAACACTGTTCCAAGGTATTTATAAGACTCAACTCTCTGAACCTCTACACCATGTATGACACTACCCAGATAGCAAGCACCTCCGCTCCTGATCTGCCCCGGCTCTGGGCTGACACCAGCTGATCCGGCTCAGAGCTGGGGCAGATCCGGAGGGGAGGTGCTTGCTATCTGGGTAGCTTGGTGTCCTGTGTTGGTATGCCTGAAATCAATGAACATTTCTTGAGTTTTTGACACATTCAGGTCAAGGAAATTATCATCACAAAAATTAACAGACTCAGATAGTGCAGGACCATGATCAGACTCTGAGCCTTGTAGTAGAGATAGGAGGACAGTGTCATCAGAAAACTTAAGAAGAAATCTGTTCTCCTGAGAAGTCCGGCAACTATCAGAGTACATGATAAACAACAGAGGGGACAACACATATCCCTGAGGTGAACTTGTGTTTGACACAATAGTAGAGGACATATTTCCATTTACAAACACCTGCTGGACCCTCTCAGTGAGGAAATTTAAAATCAGCAGAAGCTGATCAGGATTAAAATAAGATGACAGCCTGTCAATCAGAATGTGAGGCTGCATCTTATTAAAAGCTGACGATAAATCAGCGAATAAAAGTCTTGCATGAGATCCTGGTTTATCCAGGTGTTTGTACACAGTGTCCATTATGAAAATTTTTGCATCCTCCACATCTTTCTTTGGCTGGTAAGCAACTGCAAAGGATTCAGATTAGCATTTACAAAAGACACAGTAATATTTTTTTCATTACTAGCTGTGCCACCAGTCTGAATTCCCTAAGCTCTTTGGAGTTTTTAGATTTGGGAATTGGAATAATGGTGGATGTTTTCCACAATGTGGGGATCTGGCTCAGCTTAGCACTAACTTGGATAAGTCTAGTAAATACTCCGCTAAGCTGGTCAGCACAGTGGTGCAAAGTCCACCCACAGATTGCATCTGGACCAGCAGCTTTCCTTGTCTTCACTCTCTTAAATAAGGTTGTGACACATTCCTGAGATATCACTATTCCATTAAGAGGATCAAGAGACTTTTTACAAAGGGATATTCACTCGCAGAAATCGGAATTTTCAATCTGGAGAAGAAAGGATTAAAAATTTTCGGCAGGTCAGAATGGTTACACTAATGGTTGTTCTGCTCTCATTAGCATATTGGTTAATGGTGGCCATATTCTTAATCCTTCGCCAGGCAGCCCCGAGGTCTCCACTGCAATATTTTTCTTCCATTTTCTCTTTATACTTTAGTTTGGCCTTTCTTATATTATTTCTTACTTCTCTAGGAACAGTCTTTTTGTCTAGAGAACTGCCAGTGCAGTAGATCTGTTTCTTCCTATAAATCACACCCCTTAGTTCCTTTGATATCCTAGGTTTGTTGATTGGATAAATAACAACCTTTTTTGATGGAATGGTGGAGTCAACACAGAATGTGATGTATGATGATACAGTATCACAAAGATTATTAATATTATCACCACAAGCATCATAGAAGCATTGCCAGTCTGTGCACTCAAAACAAGCCTGAAGGGCAGAAATGCTGTCATCAAACCAACATTAAACAGTTTTCTCCTGGCGGAGTAGCCTGTAAAACAAAGGTGTGTACAGGGGCATCAGAAACACACTGTTGTGATATAATGATCCAAGAGGAGGAAGAAGCAGTGAAGTGTAAGTGTAAGTGTAAGTGTGAAGTGTAAGCAGTGAAGCCCTGTCTGTTATCTGGGAGATGAAAGTTATTAGTAGGCTGTAGCCACAGGTTAATGGTTTTGTTTGTGTCTGTGTGGTAACATTAGCCACTTACACACATCAATCTCAAGCCTTTCAGACTGCATCACCCGTATTAGTAAATTGCTTATGTGGTCGTGTCCTTTGGGGGATGGGATGGATGAAAAGAGTGGTCTCAATTTCGCTAAATTTACTAAAGTTTGACTAAAAAATACATTGTTTGTTACTTATTTCATCGCTTGACAAGATGCTTGCTTGCATGTGGCACGAGCGGAGTAACCGTCACGTGAACAGCGCCAAGTAAACAGTGTCACAGCCGTCACAGCCTGGTCATGGCATCACCTGCACTGCAGTGAAGAGTTTGTGCGTGCTTCCGTGCCGGCTTCGCTGGTGGCTGCAGTTACCCGCAGCGGCCGTCGTGGCACTAGCGAGTCTCATTTCTTGATCCTACCCCATGCTCCTTTAACACTTTTTCTCATCGTGACACTAAAAATGTCTCTCTCTTTCTCTCCCTCCCTTTCTCTCTCTTTCTTTGTCTGTCTCCCAATGGTTAAACATAACTAACTCACACTGATAGAAAGGCATTGCCGTAATGGTCTTTAATACATTATGGTGATTAATTATTTGTAAATTTAATTAAATTTCCCATGAATCTGTAGTTTTATACCTTGCCAGAGACTCATATTTTTAGTTTCTGAAATTTTAGTGTTCACACGATTGGTTTAAAACTATAGAATAAGTGATGTGCAGTTGAGAATACTAATACTGTACCTGCACTAGATAAAAACTGTGCCTTGCAGTGAATAAAAAAAATGAATGGCTCTTTCATGGTTCTATCTTGTTTCCCATTGTTATATGAAATCACTGGGATGTCCAGTTTTTAAATATAGAGTCTCCCAGGGAGGTAGGATCTCTCACGAGCAATGGACCATCTGGCTCATCCATGACCTGCAGGGCCAGCTGATACTGTCACAGTCAGGCTTCAGTTTTTCACTGTGAAGTGTTCCTGAAATAACTGCAGTATGGACTGAAGAGTTTATTGTCATCAACCCGTTTGCACAGAAGCCAAATATGGCTATTTAAGCATTACCCTCTATAAGGCTTTATAAATCAATGTTTGAGCTTCACAGAGAGGGGATAAATGGCTTACATGAAACAAAACGCTTGCAGTATTTAGAATTTTATCATATTTTAGTTACTTCTCCTAATTTTAGTTCAGGGTAAAGGCCATAAATACAACAAAATTTTTCATGAAGATTGAGCAATGAAATTATTTTAAAAAATAATACTGAGAATTGAAAAGTAACTGGGAGTTAAACAATACATTTCTGGGATCATAAACTCCTTGACCACATGTGTACTTTATCTGACAGTGATCAGCTAAATAATCAACTCTTTATGAGGCAAATAAGATACCTTGCCAAGTGCCTCCCCATAATATCAGAGCCCTCAAAATAGTGCATTGTCAAATCATAAAATAATCATATTTTTAACACAAATCAACTTTTGACTCATGAAGTTCAATATGAATCTGTGATTTTCTCATTGAATTCAGCATGAGTTTATCAATATAGGCGTGAATGAACATCAATGGTCACCAGTAACCTCTCCAATTCAAAAACGTGCCTCTTGTTCATGATAAAGTTTAGAATTTTGTCAATTTTTCTTCAGAGCTCCAACAGGCAGTATACATACTCAATAAAGAACTGCTTATTTTATGGCAGTATGTTCACCCTGCAATGGAAAGGTTGTTTTTTTTTCCACAAACTTCCAGCATCCAAGCGAAACATGAGCTCATATAAATACTTTTCACATCCTATAAGAGGCAAGTATAAGTCGTTAACACAGTAATATCGGTAATCCAATTTATTTCAACAAAATGGACATTCCACCATAAGACAAAAGCTGGCAACATGCTACCCTAGATCGAACAGAGTCAGTGCAATGAACGCAGCAGGAGATTTACAAAAGTGTTCGAGCAGTTTGCATTTTAAACAAGCAAAAATCCTTGGCATTCTATTTTATTGAATGCAGTATAAACTCTAAAACAGACATATAACATAACATAACAAAACATAACATAAAATAACATAACATAACATGAATGGCGAGAACAGGCCGTTCGGCCCAGTTAGGCTCGTCAGTTTCTTTATACTATTATGAATATATCACTTCAGATACTCAATGGTATCTAGTTTTAAGTCAAGCCTGCTCTTGAAAACTCCCAAGGTCTCTGCCTCAACAATATGGTCAGGAAAGCTGTTCCACATCGAAATTACTCTTTGGGTGAAGAAATACTTACGAATATCATTGCTAAATTTACCTTTAGTCAGCTTCCATTAGTGACCTCGAGTTCTACTAACAACACTTGGTTGAAGGAATCGTACATAATTCACATTGAACTGCTGCATGGAACAAAATTTCACCACATGCAATAATAATAGCAAAGGCTAATGGTTACTCTTGTTAACCAATGTGGCAACTAGCTCTGTGGTATGGCTCTCTTTGGTAGACTGAAAATAAGAAATTGTTTGTTAGCAAGCTAGCTGGCTATAAGTAAGATGGAGCCACTTCATACAAAGACAGTTGCACTCACACTGCAAAAAAAACTCTCCATCATTGAATTTCTCCCTTAGAGAATCAATGCTATCAGCCCTTCAGTCTGTTCCATTCGCTATAACAGCCATTGTCCATCTCCATATCACATTTCGATCTCATGAATGTACCCTGAGCACTCCAGTGTTGGTTCCATAATAACCATTTTGGGTGTACTACCAACTGATAGGATAGTGTAATTGCATGCATAAATAGAGCAGCTCCATGACTGCTGGCATCTACATCTGTGCAAACTTGTCAAGCAATATTTAATCACGTCACTGAAATGTATTTCCACATTACTTGCCTCAATAAGGAAAAAGATACTGTCAGTGACTGAAAGCAAATAATCGCTGTCTGCCCCTTTTGAAAGAAACTAACACTTATTCACTGTTACAGAGCCATTCAAAATTTTCTTTCACAAAAATGCAGCCACTGATCTTTCATACTGATTTTCAGCTGAAGTAAGTGGTATAATCACTATGTTGTAATCGAATTATGATATACATTTGTGCTCAAAAGTTTACATCCCCTAAATGAATTCGTGAAATTTTGTCTTTTAAAAAACTTGTCTTTTATTTAAGGATAGTGATCATGTGAAGTCATTTATCATTACATAGGTGTTTCACTCCTTTTTAAATCACAATGATAAGTGAAATTACCCAAACAGCCCTGATCATAAGTTTACATTCCCTTGAATGTTTGACCTTGTTATATAGACACAAGGAGACACACACAGGTTTAAATGGCTATTTTGGGTTCCACACCTGTGGCTTTTTAAATTGTAACTAGTGTCTGTGTACAGTCATTGAGTTTGTTGGCTACTGAGTGGATGCGCTGATCTGGCAAGACACTGAGCCATTGGGAGTGGAAAAGAAATATCCGAGGACCTTCGTAACGTGGTAGTTCAACTTTTTCAAGATGGGGAAGGACATAAAAAGATATCCAAAGACTTGAAAATGCCAGCAAGTACTGTTCAGTTTGTAATTAAGAGGTGGAAAATTAGGGGATATGTTGATACCAAGCCAAGGTCAGGTTGTCCAAGAAAGATTTCAGCCCACAGCTGGAAAATTCAATTGATCCTAATTGTTTCTGTAGAACTGCAGCCAAGTAACTGTACATACTTATGAACTGATATTATGCACGTACTGTATTCTAACAATTATGAGCCGAGTAACTCACTTTGTATGCAGTCCAACTGTAATGAGATGAGATAAGGATAGCATTGCCAAGTGCGTGTTTGACCGGGACTCATAAGGCTGCTGGCTCAAGCCCCAGTGTGGCCACAATAAGATTGGTTTAGCAAGGCTCTTAAAAACCCTAATTGGAGGACCCTGAGAGTGACCCTGAGAACACATCAGAAGAAACGGCAAAAAATGAAGCACGACTCATGTAACAATATAGTCATGCGGTATATGAAATTAAATAGAAGAACCTCAGCTAAGCCATATAAGCCATTTTTAAATGCAATTCTGACACCAACAAAAAGAATTACCAAACACCAAAATTCCTACAGCACCACCTTTACTCTATTCCAAAGCTTCTGCAAGATATCAGCGAAAGAAGAGCAACAACAGAAAAAGAAACATAAAAAAACAAGAGTATTTTCACATCTGAACAAATCTCTCAGTATCCCCTTCATTTTGAGACCAAAATTATTCAAATAGTTATGGTTGCAGAGATATGCCCTTTTCAATTTGGATATGCAATTTTTGTTCTAAAAACAGGCTAGGGTTTAAAGGGTTAAACCCACTTTACAGGCGATTACCACCTCACTATCATTGGCTTTGTATAAAAGTGTCAATGTATTGAAATTTCCTGAAATCTGTATTCTGTGGCCAGTCGAGCATTATCAGGACAATATTTTCGTTTTTAATGCATATCCTACCCAGGACTGAAGTGATTGCATGTAGGCCCACAGATCCATCCCTCTGACCTGAGTGATACAAGGTAATAATGAGCGAGCCAAGATGATTGTAAACATGTAAAGTAAGATGCCCTCAGGCTATGAAGGTCATTGATGCTGATTACCATTTCTGCACTGATTACCTTTTTTAACATTTTTTGTCATACAATGCCGTACACTGCCATCAGCATATAAGGCTACACGTTATCTTTTCTCAACTCATGTCTTTCAACTTCCAAAATGGATCCCTTGACACATCAAGTGTGTTTAATTCTAACATTCCACATTGGGTGAGGCAAGCCATATCCCTGAATGGTATGTGATTCCTGCAATAACTAGAACACAGTCCAAGATGTCTTCCTGTTTTCCCAACCCTAACCAACCCTAACCAGGAATAAGAGGGTTAGATAATAGATGGATAGGTGGAAGCCAAATTCCCAGAATTTCCTTGTGATTCCATGCAGTCAAAGCTTTGATGGCCCAAGTAGAAGCACACTGACACATACTTACTTGTGATGCAGGCAACTAGTCATCATCATAGAAATTTTACTCTGAGAGTTTTTTCCATGAAGTTTGGAGACTAATACTCAAAATCACCTTCAGGTTTCAGGAACATGGGACCCAATTAGCCAACTTGTGATTCACTTGCCACAAGTCACAAAGTAGTAAAGTCACAAAATATATTTTCTTCCTTGGCAATCATGTATCGGCAGACTTCCATGTGTGCTGTCTGCCATTGTAGTGACTTCTGAGGTAGGTAAACTGTGTAATTAATTAAATTGCATGATAAAACAAGGCTTATGCCGTCAGAGGCGACGGGTGGGGGTATATCCCCGAATGCCCCCAATGCTCCGATTCCCCAATCCTTGAATAGACCTTGAATAGACTTTCATTTGAACTTAATTTCAGGTCAATCGGTCAAATCGGTCTGAAGATATGGCCAAAATGGTAATTTTCCATCACAAAGCGCCACCTGGTGGCAAAATATTGAACCATACAGGTATGATGTCATCATGTGACACGTTGTGAGGTCATGACCTTGCAGCTGTACATAGTTTCATGTCAATTGGAGAAATAGTTCCAAAGATATAGCAAAAATGGTGAATTTTATGTGACAAAGCTCCACCTTGTGTCAAAATTTTGAACCAAACAGGTATAATGTCATCGTGGTACACATCCTCAGGTCATGACCTTTCATTCGCACTTGATTTGAAGTCAATCGGACAAATATTTCTAGAGATATGATAAAAACAGGGATTTTTCAGTTTTTGGCCCCTGGTGGCCAGTCTAGAAATTGTTAATTGTCCAAAATCGAATCAGTTCTTCCTCTTTATGATACTTGCTTATATGCAAAACTTAGAATTTCTAATTTAAATATTGTTGCAGTTATCGCGTTGACATGTAAATCAGTTTTTGGCCCCTGGTGGCCGATCTAGAGATCGTAAATTGTCCAAAATCAAATCAGTTCTTTCTCTTCATGATACTTACTTATGTGCAAAATTTGGAAAAGTTACAGAAGTTATCGCTTTAACACGTAGTGCGGCGGCGGCGGCCGGACCAAAAACATAACATCCCCCATATAATAAATGCTTGATAATGTCAAAAACTTGCAGATAAATTCTATTTAATTTTATATTTTTGATGCTTTTTACAGAAGGATTGTGACAAAGATGCACTACAGAAAGGTACACTTTTTGCAGTGTCATTTGCACTAGAAAAAATAGCAAATGAAGTGAAAAAAAAACAATAGAAAGGAGGAAACCCTTCAGCGGTGAAGAAATCACTTGGGGAAAGAAAGCTAATAGTAGGGGTGCCGATGTTGGGTTGACCAAGTCAAAGGCAACTGGATGGAAGTGATAAGCAGTCTATACCAGCCATGTAGTCATCCAGGATCAGGGTTGAGAACAGCTGTTCTGAACAAAAATGCATTAGTTTCCCCACAGGATCTGTTATTAATCAGAAAATACTGTATATTAATACTTGAAATTTTGCTTATTTTGACTATAGTCTAACAAAAAGCTATGTATCTCAAAAACTGCACAGGCAAGGAATATGGTTCAAAGTTTGTTTTTTGGATATCTGCACCCCTATGAAAAAAACTGTTGTTTTCCATCAAGATCCCATTAGTAATATTTATGTTGAACAATATATGTGTGGAAAAAAATGCCTAAAAATCAAGAATCAACATACAGCATACATAAATCAACATAAAATTTTGGAGATTTTTTCTCAATGAACAACAGCAATTATAGTCAGGAAATTACATTAATCCTAAGTCAATGTTCTCAAAATATCTTTTCCAAAAATATCTAAAATGTCAAACCATTCAAAATCTAGAGCATTTTTTTCATAAACATGATAATGAACCAATTTTGATCTGGTATAATAAAAAGTCCTGCACATCAAACACTACAAAAAGCCAGATATATGGTGCAATGCTTTTTAACTACGAGAGTGCGCCTTTAACATTAAATGGTCACTTTCAATCATAGTTCAGTTTCTGATATTCCATCCATCCATCCATCCATCTTCCGCCGCTTATCCGGGGCCGGGTCGCGGGGGCAGCAGTCTAAGCAGGGATGCCCAGACTTCCCTCTCCCCGGACACTTCCTCCAGTTCTTCCGAGGGTATCCCGAGGCGTTCCCAGGCCAGCCGAGAGACGTGTCCTGGGTCTTCCCCGAGGCCTCCTCCCGGTGGGGCATGCTCGGAACACCTTCCCAGGAAGGCGTCCAGGGGGCATCCGATAAAGTTGCCCGAGCCACCCCAGCTGGCTCCTCTCGACGTGGAGGAGCAGCGGCTCTACTCTGAGCTCCTCCCGGGTGACAGAGCTCCTCACCGTATCTCTAAGGGAGCGGCCCGCCACCCTGCGGAGGAAACCCATTTCAGCTGCTTGTACTCGAGATCTCGTTCTTTCGGTCATGACCCAGAGTTCATGGCCATAGGTGAGGGTAGGAACGTAGATTGACTGGTAAATCGAGAGCTTTGCCTTTCGGCTCAGCTCCTTCTTCACCACGACAGATCGGTACAATGACCGCATTACTGCTGCCGCTGCACCGATCCGTCTGTCAATCTCACGCTCCATCCTTCCCTCACTCGTGAACAAGAGCCCAAGATACTTGAACTCCTCCACTTGAGGCAAGAGCTCTCCTCCAACCCAGAGGGGACATATCACCTTTTTCCGGTCGAGAACCATGGCCTCGGACTTGGAGGTGCTGATTCTCATCCCAGCCGCTTCACACTCGGCTGCAAACCGCCCCAGTGCATGCTGAAGGTCCTGGTTCGAAGGAGCCAACAGGACAACATCATCCGCAAAAAGCAGGGATGAGATCCTGTGGTCCCCGAACCAAACTGGCGTTTCTGGATCGTGTTCACATATGCACTCTTCTTTGCTTGAAACAGCTTTAGCTTGCGTTTGAAGATAGCACAACATTCTGTGTTCACAGACAATGATTTCTGGAATTATTCCTAACCCATGCAATGTACTCCTGTGCAGAATCACGCCTGTTTTTAATGCAGTGCCTCCTGAGGGCCCGAAGATCACAAGCACCCAATATTGACCTTTGGACTTGCGCGCAGAGATTTCTCCAGATTCTCTGAATATTTTTACAATATTATGTACCGTAGATTCAGTCTTCATAATTTTACATTGAGGAACATTTTTCTGAAATTGTTCCACAATTTTTAAAAGCAGTTTTTTGCTGGTTGTTGAATCTCTGTCCATCTTTACTTCTGAGACACTCTGCCTCTTTTAAATATTCTTTCTATACCCAGTCATGTTACTGACCCATTGTCAATTAACCTCATTAGTTGCATAATTCTCCTCCAGCTGCTTCTTTATTCGTACCATTTACTTTTTCAGCCTTTTGTGACTGCTCTCCCAACTTTTAGAGATATGTTGCTGCAATCGAAGTCAAAATGAGCAAAGACTTATTATGCAATGGTAAAATGTCTTACTTTCAACGTCAGATATGTGGTCTATGTTCTATTGTGAATTAAATGTGGGTTTATGAGATTTGTAAATAATTGCATTCTGTTTTTATTTCCAAATTACACAGCATCCCAACTTTTTTGGAACTGGAGTTGTAAACATCAAACTACGTCTAAGCAAAATACGGAAATTCTTTTGCCTTTACAAGGCCCTGTTAAGTCCAGATGGTAAAAGTAGGACCCAAATTCACAGCACTGAAGCAGTGGTAGGGAAAAATGAGTTTTAATACAAAACCAGGCAAATGTACAAATCTGTGATCCAGTTCGTAACCCAAGTTCAATTCCGATGTCTGAAACACACAAAGACAATCAAATTGCACAAGGCTAAATGAGGGTAACGGGACAGGAAAAAAGAAGAGGGACTGAGGCAAAAAAAAAAAAAACTCAAAACTGATCAAACACAAATAATCACTTGAGAAGTGAAAGAGCAGCACAAGGAGGAAGCCTTGAGAAGTCAAAGACAAACTAGCTCACACTGAAAGGAGCTGAGGGTTTAAATAACTGAAAGGGAAGAGATACATGCGAAGGAAAAGACTTAACAACCAATGAAAATGGGGGAAGCCTAACAGGGTTGACAAAGGACTGATGGAAAAAAGGTGGTAAATGACACTCAATCAGGGGAAATGATACTGAAACAAGAAAGTAAAACAAATCAGGTGAGAGCACTTAGTGATCAGGAGAAGACATGGTAGGCCTAAGCTCAATTAAGATGGACAGAAGCAAAGTAGAAAACGGTCCTGTAGTCTGACCACTCAAAATGTGGAATTCTTTTTGTGAATCAAGGAAGCTGCATCCACTGGGCTACAGAGCAGTGGGACCATCCGGCTCATTATCAGCACCCAGTTCAAAAGCCAACATCCATGATAGTATGGGGGTGCATTACAGCACCTGGCATGGATAACTTGCACATCTGTGAAGACACCATTAATGCTGAATAATATATACTAGTTTTGGGGCAACATATACTGCCATTCTGACATTTTTTTTTCAAGGAATGCCATGCTTACTTCTGCATACAATGCCAAACATCATATTCTGCACATAGTACAACGACATGGCTCCGTAGTTTAAGAGTGTGGGTGCTGAACTGACCTGCCTGCAGTCCAGACCAGTGATGCACTGAGAATATTTGGCACATTATGAAACCAGAAATATGACATCGGGCAGCAAAGTGTTGACACCTGAAATTGTGCATCAAGATAGAATAGGAAAATATTTTGCTTTCAAAACAACAACTATTTGTCTCCTCATTTCCCAAATACATAATGAGACTTGTTAAAAGAAGCGGTGATGCAACACAGTGATGAACAACCCCCTGTCATAACTTTGTTGTGTTGCTGGCGTCAAATTCAAAAGGAGCAGATATTTTTCAAAAAAAAAAAATTGTCTTAGTTTAACCCTGTAATGCCCAGACACTGACATCATTATAGGAAAAATATGACCCAATAATATTTTTGAAGTATTGAAGGGTAGTATTCAGATCCACTCTTCATCATTAGGTTTTGTGACAGCAAAATATACATTGCTGAACAGAACTTCTAATTCCAGGAGTATCATATCTGATACAGCCAAAAATCAGCACCCCTCCAGAACTCAACACTCGAATTTCAAATTATTTATGTGCTCTCTACAATCTATAGCTATCCCTTAACATGTATAAGAATAAGTTTTTGAGTAATATTTACCTTGGCATGCCGAACTTCACTGCCAAAGTCCAAGGAAATTCATAAATTCCCATTCACATGGGAGCTACTACCTTGAAGTGAGTGACTAGGGGAGAGACTCCTGTAATCTCACTCCCTCCTTCCAGGTGGCAGCACTGTGTATCAGATATGATACAGTGAGCAGTCGTGGTTGGGTTGCATCTTACCAGGTGGGCATAGTCCTTCAAATTTGGTGTATCATATATGATACAGGGGGCATTATAAGGTTAAACATAAAATATGTTGTCATTATGTTGTCTTTCTACTCTTGAGTGTTATAGAAAAACTTTCTTTTTCTAATTTTGGTTGAAACTGAGTAATGACCATATTTGCACTCACAAAGCTTCTCGTCATCACATACAGTAAGATCCATAAAAGATAATACCTGATTCCCAATGTTTGACTTTGATAAAACTTAGGAAGTTGTTGGTTTTAAATAATTTGTGAAGCAAAAAGCTAGCAAGTTGATCTTCCCAGGTTTTTCAATGTTGAATTTTTCCATTATTTTGTCATGCCAAAACCTACCAAGTTGAATCAGCCAATTAGGAAGCAGCATACCTATTACATGATCTGTCAGGTCAGTCCCTGTACAGAGCATTGGATGAGCAAGACATTCATGGTCAGAATTCATAATTCACATGCTAAAAATGACTGAAAAATGGCTTCAAGAGACAAGCAGATGGTAGAGGAACTGTTAAACGCCTGTGCAACTTCAAAATTTGCTAGGTTTTTGTCCATCGTGCTGATAATTGATATTTCTCATTTTTGGCTGGAAAAACCTTGTTGTCATATTGCCATGGATATTGACAAAAAATGAAAAAATGCCCTCCCTAAATATTTCTTTGCATATGATGAACAAATAACTGCCAAGTCAGTTTCTCTGTCGGACAAGAGCTAAACTCCAGAGGCATACAGTTTCCTGTCTTTAACGCAAAATCTGCTTTTAGTGACTTGATTGGTTTTTCCATAACACTCGAGTACTATTTTCAATAAAATTTATGATTTAAGTAATTTGCAAATCATTGCATTCTGTTTTTATTTACATTTTACACAGCGTGCCAGCCTTTTTGGAAATTGGGTTGTAGAGCGCTGGCATACAAGACAGGTATTGCATTTATTAGTGCTAGCAGATTGATCGTTAAGAGATGCTACATGCAAGTGATTCCAATTAATGGCTCAATCAAATCCAATCGTCCAAAACCAGTAGGAAGACCGTTGGAAATATTTAGGATACATTTGTGAAAATCCGAAACTTGCCAGCAATCCTTTCTATTTGCTGACCATTGAAATCATGCTCGCTCTATTACTGACAGTCATCATTAGAATGATGCAGGAATCAGTCATATTACGTAATCATACACTATGAGGCAGTATTTCTCACTTTTGGAGGAAAATGACGGCATAAAATGAAAACTGCGTAAGTCACTTGATTTTTAATCTTTGATCATATTTCTAGCAATTCTTACATGCAAGTGCTGTTTCTTCCCTTGCACGGCTTCATCGCATGTTGTTTCTGCTTAACAGGCAATTTGAAACAGATTTCAACTCACTGCGAGTAAAAACCCCCACATAAACGAACTGGCAAATTACAATGCTGATGCATGGCTGTGGTTCCACAAGCCAAGCTGGTGAGGATAAACGATTAAAGCAGTTCCCAACTTTCCAGCAAGTAACAGGTCACAATACCCATTATAGGCTACATTTTGTGATCGCAGGATATTGAAGACATGGACATCAAGGGATTACAAATGTTTACAAGTAGCCTAGCCTAATTTTGCAAGCTGGCAATAACGGTAGCGGCTAGTTTGATTTGTGCGTGCATGCAGCTGATTTTGTACACGGCAAACGCTTTTCTGTAAATCAATCCATATTGTAGTGATGCGTCAGTCCTTTTCGGGGATAACTGCGCTCGCCGCAAGGAATGAATCCTGTGGCTTGGATTTCGGATAAGCTTAATTCGTTTATAAAGTGATAATATCTAATGAGTTGCGGAATATAACACTAATACAAACTCATAGAGGAAATGATCGACGAACCAACTCTCTCACTCAACCCCCTCCCTCTATTGACTTGGTTACAGACCTGAAAGCCTTTTGTTGCGTTCTCAGCCAATAGAGACAGATTACGACACTGAACAGCGGCGATATATAAAGACCCCTATTTAGACGTTCGTGCACACTTTTCATTCACACATCTGAACTCTTATTTTCCTGTGGATTTAATTTCTGCCGGGTGGTACGATCATAATAATCCACTATAATTGCATCTTGTGCGTTGATGTTTAGTCGATTGACAATACACTTGACGAACAGAGAAAACCTCTGGGGCGCATACTGTTACATTTATGGTCACATTCATTGTTTTATTTGGCATGGTTATGAATCGGTAATTAATGTGATTCTACTGGAGCCGTAGCTGGTCACTGAATTCTGATCAAGGTGGGAATAAACAGGTTGCCACAAGCCTTCACAGGAAAGACAACAGAAGAAACAAGAATAAGTAGCCATTGACCAGTCACCATCATGCTCAGATCTAACTTTTTGCTGTGTTTGATGGTCTTCATTTCTGTGGGACTGTCCGGGAGTGATGAGCCAACCCTATTTCTGCCGCCGGCAAGCGAGATGCCCACGGAAGCCGGGTTGTCGCTGTTAGAGTTTGAGGAAGCGGGCGCGCACGAGTGCTCGGCATGCGTTTGGCGAGAACAGAGCAAGGTGCTAAGATTGGAGACCATCAAATCTCAGATCCTCAGCAAGCTGCGACTCAAGCAGGCGCCAAACATAAGCCGAGAAGTGGTGAACCAGCTGCTGCCTAAGGCGCCACCACTACAGCAGCTCCTGGACCATCATGACTTCCAGGGGGACGCTTCCTCGCAAGACGAATTCATGGAAGAGGACGAGTATCACGCCACAACTGAATCTGTCATCACCATGGCATCGGAGCGTAAGTACAGTAATTGTTACCTAATGATCTTCTGAACCGTTCACTAATTCATTGGCTCATGTTTAGGAAAATCACATGTGGTCTCATTACGCCGTCACCATTGGTTCAAGTTATTTACTGTAGCCTACGATCGGCCTATATATATATATATATATATATATATATATATATATATATATATATATATACACACACACACACACACACACCACACATTCATCTTAAGTTATAGTGCAAAAGTTTGTCAGGGGGAGAAAGATGATTGACGTAAAATGATTTACGCGTGTAATTTCTTGGACGTTTCACATTTCTGTAGGCTATTTATCAATGCGATTAAGACTTGACGAGTTTGTGGGTTGTTTCATGAGCGCGCGAAGGAGGAAACAGCTGTTGGATAAACCCGCAGCCTTGGAAGTGTGAACCGTGTGCTTTAAAAAAATCATTTATCCAATTACTGCCTGTAATTTTCATATAATTTCAAAAATTTATATAATTTTCCACAATATTTCCGAAATGTCATGGTGTGAATAATTGGCTGATAATAATAATAATAATAATAATAATAATAATAATAATGGCCTAATATATGTCATTGTTGTATAATAGCCTACTGGCAGCAGCTGTCGTGGTGAAGGGGTGCGTATAAATAAAGGGATGCCCCATAAGGCTTTGGTTGTCATCTGTTCTTTTCACTGAGTACTGACAGTTCCGCGCAAAAATCCTGCGTCTTTTCCTTTTTCATTCATTTTGGCGCAATAGCTTACGGAAGAAAAATATAGGCTATGTAGGCTAAGCACTGTGACACCACATGTTTCATAGGCAGTTATATTTCCCCCCCTCAGTTTAGTCCTTTATCGCATAAATCAATGACTGCCGCTCATGGAATATTTTTCGGCAGTCCGTAAAATATTTCTCGCTCTAATATGAAAAAAAAAAATCAATAAAGTCTTAAAATAGCGAGTTTTATTTCCTCAGGGTTCAATGTCTGTTTGTGAATTTAGGGGCCCGGTGGTGTAATTTGACATGTTAAAGCTTTTCGGTGTTTTGTGATGCTTTAAAAACTGCCACAAATTAGGACTGTCGCTTTATGAATAGCCTAGCGGTGCCAATGTCCATTTTCGTAGCGAGTGTATAAATCAATAATGGTAATTCAGCTCCGAGGCTGTGCTATTATTCAGTTGTATTGCAAGTCCAGATTGTATTTAGTGAGAATACTGTTGTTTTATTGTCTTGTTTTTATGTGTTTTCCATACATTGAATGTTGAAATCGTTTATTCTGTTGGCAAAATATAAACAGGCCACCTTAATTTGTACTTAATTGATTTTTGTAAAATGTACACTGCCTTCTATTCATACATATTCCCAATGCATCCCTGAAACACATTTTTTGGTGTCAGTACAACTGGCAGCTGTGTTCGACCAGTTCTTTATAAGCGGGCTCTAACCGGCTCCCCTGCTGTTCAGCGCAGTGAGAGAAAGTGTGTCCAAAAGCTGCTATTGTTTCCTCATGCAGCAATCCTCTCGACAGCACTTGCCTTTTTAAATGCGAAGTTTATAGGCACTGCTCGTTTTTTTCATTGAAGACACAAAGCCTGAGAAACAGTTGGGGTCGAGCAGAGTGTGTGACCTTTCTGCGGAGAATCGCCGGGGTTCATCAACATTTACACACGTAATGTATTCCACACAAGGCGGACAAAAATCCGAGCAAATAATCCTTTTTTTTTCTAAGAATGAACAATGGTAGGGTTGTGTTCCCTTAACTAACCTCTTCGGGCATTTGTTATAGCCACAGTACACGTCGTGGTCTTTCTCAAAATGAACTGCATAATGAACTGCCGAGAATTAGTGACGTTTTCGTGCAAAATCATGTTTAGTTGCCTAACAATGTTGGGAAGTTCACTTTGGGAATTCAATAGTGTTACATAAATGAACGACATAACTATCATTGTTCCTGACCTGTGCTGTTTGTTTTTGAACTGCTCGTAATATGGCGAATTTTCTAATTAGTTTGGTGGGATCATAAATTAAGTAGCCAGCATCACTACTCAACGGATGAAGGTGCATGCTCGACAGTATCAGACAGCATGCTAACAGGTTGCAAGCGTTGTCATTTTTCAATTTGCGTACTCTTCATATGAAGCCACTGGAGTGATGATATAGTTAGATAGGCCTAAATATTGCTTTGACAAGAGTCCAACACCGCTCCACTAAAATGCTTTCACAATGGCCAAATGAATAATTAGTGACAATATTCTCACACTAATGACACTGTATAAGAAAATTACAATAGGGCATTGTATTGACTATTAGATGGAGTTCACACTGAAGTGTTTTATCAAGTGAGTTTATAAGTGGATTGACTCTCTCTGTACCTTTATAAAGCTTGGGCTACTGTCCACATTTATTCGGGGTAATGAGTATGATTGTGGCAGATATACAAACAGCTTGGTTTAAGAGCCCACATTTAATGGCATGTTGATTTTGTATGCTGCAGAAAATGTTTCTCTCGGCATTTAACAAATGTATTGAATTCTTGTGTCAGTGATCAGTGGCATGCTAGCCCATCAACAAACCAATGAGAATGTCAGTGAAATCTGCTCCCCGATTCAATGTCATTGTCCTTATTCACTGGTTCACTGGTGTCACCTCCTTCATTTTTCCATACTGAATTGCACCCCCCTCCCACCCCCACCATGACATGGAACATGTGTGTTATGTCACAGTAATGCCTTTTCTTGTGGCTTAGCATTTGCATCTGTCTCTGCCTGTTTACCGTGTGCCTGCCCTACACGTGCAGGCTCATTACTTACTGCCTGCCCTCAGTAGCGCAACACTGAATCCCTGTGTGTGCAGAGGCCGCACAGCTGTGCCCTTTCGTCACGGTATGCTACTGTACTGTCCTCTGTCACTGTCAGCAGACAGGGGCGGTGGTCATTTTTTGCGATTATAGGTTGCTTGCAGCTGTGCTTGTCTTTGAGGGAAAGAATCTTCAGTCTTCTCCAGAGGCATCAGTGTTGCTCTGAACTAGAGGGTCTTAACTTCCCCCCAGCAGATGACCTGACAGAAATATGGGGCCCAAAACATTTGTTTGGTCCCTCACCGCTGCAACCTTTGACTCAGTCAGCGATCATATATGTGTGCTTCAGACACCTGTGGTGATGCCACTATCTACATCTAAGGTTGTGAAAAGTAACAGTTATTTTAAAGTCAGCTTCAATCTGATCCCAATCAGCCTTGATCTGACTATGCTCTTGATATTGCTTTGCCCTCATCCTTGAGTTCTTGTGCTGTTGATGAGACCGCTTGTGCTGTCCTTGAAAACTTAATGCAATGCCAAGCTTTGTTAATCCCTACGTGTCATTGGACCCCGCAGACATGAGATTTGACATCTTCAGGGGTTCCTCCTCCTAGCTTACTACTTATACACTGATTGCAACAACTCTACTGGGGCAGAGAGCAGCTTGGTGTCCTTCTTGAAAAAGGGGCCAGAGGACATTTCTGCTTCCTTAGGAGATGTGAGTCAGGATTATAAATTGGTCCCTGGGATACAGCTTCACATCTTCACATGGCACATCTTAAGTTTTATTCATTCATTTACTTATTTATGCCTCTGGCATGCAGGCACTCCGCGGGACGCCTGTGTTCAAGGGCCCTCTGTGGTTCCGGCATGTGCAGGGAGACGCATGTGGCAGAGTGTCACACGGCTGTGTTGCGCATCATGTGTTATAATTCACCGCCTCCCCTCCCACCTCCCCACCTCCTCTCTTCTCCCTGTCTATCGTTTCCCGCCCCTCTATTGCCTGCCGGTGCAGCATTTATCTGAGAAGGCACTGCAGCGCCGTCGCCTGTGGCGCCTTAATGGACCCCATAGGAGGAAACTGCTTGCCTGTAGCCTGGTAAAGCAACTTCAAAAAACCGTCAGCGCGCCATTCCCTCGCCACTGCACTGCAGCGCTCCCGGCTCTCCGCCTGCTCTGCTTTTGATGCTTCCGCGAGTCGCTGTACCATCTCAAAAACCAGACAAAAGCAGGAGTTGTTCACTCGAACAAAATCGGATGTGTATTCGTGGAGTGTACTTTTGAGCGTTTTACGTTTGAACCGTATCATGGTATCTCTAAGGAAGTGCATATTACAGTACCCAGCGCATATTGTGAAGATAATGGCATTGCATGGTGCTTGGTGTTGTGCACAATGGCGTGTGTTTACGCATGCGCAAGTTAGAGTGGGCATGTGTCTTTAGTGTGTATATGTAAGAATGTCTGTGTGCTTGCTGTTGGCTGGAGTGGTGCGTGCCGTGTTTTGGAAAGTGTCCGTGTTACTGAGCTCTCTCAGTATGTGTCATAGTGGATCTTTCATTCTCTGTGAGCTCCGGGTCGGGGGGGAGGCATGGCGCACTGCAGTGAGTGTTCGCCATGGCCGTGTTGAGGTTCTGACCCCTTCAGGCCCTCATTTGTCACTTCTCCATGCTCCCAAACTAGGCCTCCCCCCCCTCTGAAATGGTCTTTCTATTCCTGCTGCCACAGCCTGCATTCCCCACCATTTGGCTGGTAATTTCTCACTTCCTCCCTTCTGAATTCTATAATTGGAAGGCTTACAGCGAATTTGCCACTTTAGTGCACACCTGCATTCAGGGGGCATCTGTTCCAGCGGAGAACCGTGCCAGACCCCAGGCCTGAGGGGGACCCGGAGCAAAGCAGCTGCACATCCATGGCTGAACACATTCGAACGAGTCGGTGCCAGGTTCGTAACGCGTCCCTTCGGTCTGTTAAAGGAGCCCAGCGCAATAGCCCCGCACTTCGTGCAACTGGCCGTGCCAGTGCTGCTCACCTTGCCCATTCTCTTGAACTTTACATCTTCCGCTGAGCATCCGCAGTGTGTAATACCGTGGCGGTTTTTCGCGCCAGCGCGTCGCTTCAGTTAAGGGGCCTTTATGAAGTACAGATGGCATCTCTACAGTTGCTGGTGAGTTAATAGTCCCTATGTTTGCTGTGCTGGTACTTGGAAGCGAATGAAGCCAGCTGTCTGCTGTGGTTGCCTTCGCATTTTTTATTGCAAAGACATCAAACAATGTGCGCACTGCTGGGTAGAGGCGAGAGCAGGCTGCTGGCTGCTCTCCCATCAGTGGTGCCCAGTTGGTTTTTCCAAGATTGCTGTCTTTCTGCTTTTGTGTCTCCCTGGTGGAGCAAGAATGTGACAGTTGCTCTGTTCCAATCAGTTAGTGTAGGGTGGGAATGGAGAAACAGAGTATATTCCGAGAGGCCGTAGTACCCCCTCCCTAACACCCACATGGTGGAGGAAAAAAAATCCCCTATTGACAAAAAGGGTCACAGGGTTCACAGTTGTGTGATATATTGGATGAGGAGCCAATTAACCTCATCGGGTCTCTTTCTTTTGCAGAAAAGGAGAACCGGTAGTAGATTAAACAGCACTACCCCCCACCCCTCACACACACACTCATCCACCAACCACTCCCCCTAAAAAAACCCAGAAAACACAAGTCTTTTATAGTGTTGACCCTATAAAAGGGTCATTTCCTGAAGGTGCAGGAACCATAAACATTAAGAGGAGAGCGTTAGAAAAGACGGGCCAGCAGAAGTCCGGCTTTTCTTAAGAACAGCGTGCTCCGTTTGTGGGAAGTTGATGGCTATGTGAGGTTTTTTCTACATTTATTCATTTCACGAGAAGCTAGCGTTGATAACAAGAGTTTATCCTCTTTTTTTATAATTTATATGTATTGATAAAAAGGGAAATAAAAACTTTGTCACGGTTTTGATTGGAAGCCCCGGTTTATTTAGAAAGAATCTCTGAGGAAGGAAGAGCAGGCTACAGCAACAGCACAATATGCTGCCAATTTTATGGCTAATAAAATTTCAAAGGAACCAAAGTCCATTAATACCCTGTTCAAAATTTCATCAGGGCCTTCAGGAATCTCGCTCCCTTCACCTCCTGTTCCACATTCCCACGGTCTGATGTCTCCATACTCAAATGCCCCTTTCTCAGGCTGGTAATACTGGGACACTGCAGTTTTCCCATGAGAAACAGGCACGCCAAAAATTCAAAACAACAAACAACTCCAAAACCAAGAAAGCATCACAAACAAACAGTACAGTTGCATGCTATCTGCATGTCCTGCTGGCATGGCACAAATTAAGACAAAAGCTGCCATCCAGTGGCTTTGACACACACATGAACTCGAGAGTGAGCTGGTTTCTACTCCTGTCGAGTACTTGTGTGCACTTGCGATGCGGCACACTTTTGGGATGGTTGAGTGGCTATTAAATGCATTTAGAGCGCGCTGTTTCTTTCCGAGGTGACAGGGGACATGCTGGTGGAAGGGTCCGTTGGGAGTAACAAGCATTGGGATCCACTCATAGTACTGAGGAGGGTTTTATAGGTACGCTTAAAAGAGCCCAAACAGATGTCACGCTTGACTAATAAAGGAAATAATTACTCCACTCCAGTAATTTAAGGCCTGGCTTCATCGGCGGGAAGAAGAAGTCTTGATGTAGAATGGAAATGAAAGTCACAGGAGAATGTCTTGCCACTCCTTTGGCTTGAAAATAAATATGAGCGCGAAATTTGGTTAGTGTTTATGGATGGATCAATCTTTGACGTTCACTGCATCAAGACTTAGTTACCTGCTTAACTTCCAGAAGGATCTGGACATGGATGCTGACACTAGGATCCAAGTTGGGGCTGAGAGGTGTAGCTGAGCTTTAGTCTCTGAAATGCGCTTTTATAGGGACTTCCTCTTAATAGGTTTGTCAAAGAAAATGTCAGCTAATCAGCAACCTTATGGATGCAGTACTGAATACACTGTATGTCTGACAGGCAAACAGTGCGTTAGCTGGAAATTCAGCTAATAATCATTTTCAAGCTGAATGAAGATGAAGCACTCTCCAAATACCATTCACAAACCAAAAACACAGAAAAAAGAGATTTGAATACATCCCGTCCTACAGTATAATTTATATAATTAACAATAATTGTATTCAGCATTATTTATTGGGACTAGTAGCAGAAGAACTTATGACCATTGAATCATACCTGTTCTCCTGTTTTTGTATTGCATGGGACCCACTTTAAAAGGTGTCGCTTGGGCAAAATTTTAGGAGACCATCACCACTACCCTTGTGCATGGCCTCAATTCTCATTTGGAAGCCCTGGCGTATTTTCTTGGACTGTAGGGCTGAGGACACATTCAGGCCAGAGCATTTCATTGTCATTCAACTGCAGTGTGCATACTGCAGTGGCTATAGGGGCCTGAAAGCCAACTCATTCCCAAAACTTGACCCAAGAGTGCAGTGGATGCTACTTATGAGAGATGGCAGGTATTGTTTAAACACTTCAAACCTCAAAACTGACCCGCCACAGGAAGTTGCAGAGGTAACGCCCCTAAACATGGTCATTCAGGTGATACCGAAGAGAGACCAGCACTGATATCGACAGGGTCTTTTAGGGCAGTGAAATAAAATGACTCGGTACAAGCATCTAGCAACCAGAACGGGGAGCTTTTTTGAAAATGCAGGGAGCGTTTGCGGGTCCTGGAGCACCCTGTACTGAGACATTAGCACATAAAGAGCTGAACCATTCATTAACCATGGGGCGTCTGCACGAGCGCTGCTACCCACCCTAAATCAGGGTCGCTCATCCAGCAGGGTTTTTTTGTGCTTTTTTGTTTCAAAAATGTGGCAGATGAAAGGTTGTATTTTCCAATAGCCGGCCGCATGCTGCACATGGAATGGAGTGAAAGTTTTTCTTTCTGGTAAAAGCTACACACACCTACCCAGAGATGCTGGGGGGCATTGAGAGGAAACAAAAAAGAAGCCAGGAGCCGAAATCCTGTTCTGCCGGCCGGTGGCTCCCCCCTCGGGGTGGGCGGGGGCTCTTTGTGGGGGATAAGATTTTTTTTTTTTTGGGAGCTTCCTCCTTCTATTGGGATTGGGGTTTCTATTATAAGCCCCCCTCATGTCGTGAGACCTGGGCGATTGCGCTGAGGCTCTTTATCTGGCTGAGCAAGGGGGCTCTCTCATTTGGAATGGGGGTATTAGGATATGTCTTTTGTCACTCCTAGGGGGCTACACCATGGAGCCCTAATAGGAGTCTTGTGCCCGGCAGCGTCCCAAGGGAGTCTAACATCGCTCTCCCAACAAACGCCCCCGCACCCACCCACCCTAACCCAAACCGGCGCACGCACACACCCCCCCGCCCCCCCCACTCCATGCACACGCACACACAGCCACACCCCCCCCCCCCCCCCACCACCTCCTCCTCCTGTTCGGCCCCCATGGGACGGAGAGTGAAACAAAGAGGGAGTTGGGCCAGTGTGGGATGGGATGGCTGAGGGGGCGCACTGTGCCCTCTGTCTTATTAGAGGGGTCGTGAACGTGTCACAATGATTTATTTGCCGAGGTGCAAGGGGATACCCTAGAGCCACATTTATCCAACGCTGGTGCTCCCAAATGCACACTTGCCAACAAAATGGCACATTTGCATTTCCCATTAAGAAAAGAAAATATAGATATATATGCAAATGGAATCCCCCGATTGGTTTGTGCCATTATGCACCACGGTTTCGGACATTAACAATAGGTGACCGTTTTCCTTTTTTTGTACGGCCTATTCAAACTCAGCGGGCCGCACCTACCCCCACCTCTCCGGCTGATGGCACAAGGCCATTGTGAGACTAGCATGATGCTGCTGTACCCAATGAGGGGCAAACACACTTCACTCACACACACACTCATGCGCATACACACCCACGGACACGCTCATATGGAGGCACACACACACTTGAGCAGGCACACACGCACCTTGGTTCTCACTCACATCCAGACACACACTCACACTAATGTAGGCAATTGCACACATTCAGCACACACACACACCTTAAGACACACTCACATACTTGCTCATGCACACTTACATTAATAAGCAAGTGCACAGACATTTAAGCACATACACTCACATGCGCATAAGAAAGCACATATGTACACACATTCATGTTGGCACAAAGACCCTTATTCACACACAAACACTCTCATGCATACGTGTACACACACCACATACACCTGCCACGCACAAACACTCATGCAAGCACTCTTGCGCACACGCACACACACACACACACACACATACATGGACACACACAAACAAGTAGAATAGATACAGTCCCAAATTAGCAATAAACCCATGCACACATGCACGCAGTGACAGAAGGGAGGGAGGTTTCAGCAACGGCACCAAGTCATTTGTTGTCATTTCCATACGAATCAAAAAGGTAATCTTTCTGATCTTCCATTGTCAGCCTGTGGGCCCAACACCCAAACATAAAAAAATCAGCCGACTTCCATGTGTTGTTTGCACAAAGCTTTGATCCTGAGCTGGTCCCGTACAGAGGAAGGGCTCAATCTGACACTGACAGACACGCTTCCTCATAACCCGCCAAACTCTCACAATGGAATTGATGCTCCATTTTCAGGGCTGTCATTGTCAGATTACATTCGCAGCTGAGGCCACTGTCCGCCATTGGTATTGTGACAGATAAACCTCCTGCCAGAAGGTTTATCTGTCACTTACCTTGAGGACAATTGCAATGCATACCTAAATCATTTTCCCAGATTTTGAGACTAACACGAACAGCGATTCTGAGAACCTTTTATCTCATGACACTCTGTTTAAATGAAGTCATATGATTAATTTTCGCTGACTGTAAAATCCACTTAAAAAAAAATGGCACAATATTGAGAAATCTAGTAAATCATTGGCTTTTTCTGGAATACATCTATTCTGTTCACCATTTCATTGTTTTTGTTATAAAGTCAGAAGCAAATTTGACCATTTATAAGTATAATTCAGGTTATTTACCATTTTCTGAGACAGAAGATTACCAGTATGTTGGTATGGCAGAAATCTAACTACAGAAAGTAAGTTTGGTCAAAAGCCTTATGGTGAAAAGGTGCTATTGCATCTGTGAGTTTCACCAGCATGGACCAATATTGCTGCCAATTTTATTAGAAATGCTTTTCATGTTTTTGGTGTTTCCAAACAAGGGTACACCCATCCTGCATCCTGTATACTTGCTCACAGCACTTCCAGTGCACGTCCTGCTGTTCTATCACTGCAGCTCTTATAACTTAATAAGCACTTGCTGAGGAAATTTTATGATGTTCCAGAGTGTTCCCTGGCCGATAGAGAAGACAGGTACTAAATTGGCTCAGGATGTGTGGAATTATTATGGAAAGTTCCTGTACTAGGGTGGTTCAGTGTCATACGAAAAGGGTTGGGATGTTATAGCTCAGCACAACCACTTATTAACAACTGATCAAACTAATGAAATAATAATGGCTTTCAATCAAGACCTTGATTAGTGAATTCAGGTACTGCCGTACTGAGCTAATGGATATGTCGCAATACTCAAAACAATGTCTCCTACCTGAACTTGTCTTCTTCTCTTACTTGGAAGTATGGGGCAGGGAGAAAAGTTGAGGAAAAGAGGACATATTTTTGACTATCGAGATGCAACTAATATTCCGCACCTGCATTTACCTAGTTCTTTGCAGCCCGCAAAATTGACCTGAAGTAGACCAAACAAAGCCTACTGGTAAGGCTGTGCCAACAATGTTCACATCTGCCGGCTCTCATTTGGCAATTAAGTAGATGCATTAAGATCTGATCTGGAGTATACACTGCATAAGTGCCTGTCTTAGAGAGTAATTTTATCTGATGAATCTTAAAACTTATCTTTTCTCTCCGAAGTTGAGAATATTTGCAAACTTTAAGTTGGCATTTGCTTGACGTGAAAATTTCTTATCCCATTGCCAAGTCTAGAAATGAGTGAGAATTATCTCATCACATTGACGCAATTTTTTTCCTTTATTTGGCACTTATATAGTGGAGATAGACAGGAACGTCTGGGAGAAGAATGGGAAAGATATGTGGCAAATGACCCAGGCTAGAATCGAACCCAGGTCGCTGCGAGACGGACACAGCCTTTATGGTGCACACACTTAGACCGATGAGCCACCGGGGCACCCATTAACAGAATTCTTTTATTACTGAGAAAAAAGGTAGTAAAAGTAGGTGTTTTAATTTTAAATAGAAGATTAAAATGTTTAGTAAGATGGATTTACTTTTAATTTTTTTGTATTATTAACAGACCACAGTTGTTGCCACAGCACACCCAAAGTGACTAATATTCCATGTTGCTAAATCCTCACAATCTGACCTTTCTCTTAATGTACTGTATGTGTTCAAGGGGGATGAAATTTACACTGGAATTTTATATATTTTTTCAGTGCTGAATATTTTGTGGTGCCCCGCCCGATACTCAGGTTACTCTACTTCTTCTTCTACACCATGTTCCCTCCCACCGCAGTCTTGCTGGCGTCATGGCGGTTTTAAGGCTGGAGGGGTGGGGGTTGCAATAATTTAGCCACTGACTGCCGCTGAAAGTGGCCGCAATCATGATTAAGTAACATAAACACAGCGTTAATGCCCTCAGGCTTAACCAATATCGAACCCTGTTATCAGTCTTTGCAGCTGGTCACCCTCTCTGTGCTCCCCAAAACCCTGACCTGCGTGACATGGTGGGCTTCGTTTTCGCTTAAGCAGATGGAAGCAGTGCAGCCTCTCTATATGTGCAGTCACCGCAGTAGGTTTCAAAAATTCAAAATAAACTCTTCATTGGCTCCAGGTCTTCAGAACTACTGTGTTTGCCCTGGATTTCACATGCTGAGCACACAAAATATTTACTGCCTATCAATGTAACACAATACACCTGCCAGTCCAATTTATGTGCCTGAGATGCGTTGCGATGCATGATAAAAACCCACGGTGCATCGGGGTGAGCCGAACCGCGGCCGTAAATCAGATTCCCCAGATTGAAGCATTTCCACAAAAACGCCAGCGCCGGCCCCATTCTGATCCGCTGACCTCTCATTTACATTGCAGCCCATTCTATCTCTGAGCTACAGCTGTCTTTTCTTAGGCCTTGAAGAAAAAAAAAAACTAATTGACAGGATAAATCCTGACTTGTCAAAGCATGTCGGAACGTTTGGGGGAGACGGAGGAGGCAGATGAATTCAGCTGCGAGCTGTTGGACCAGCTTGAGTGTATTCGAACTGTTATTTTCCTCATGTGATTTCAAAATGTCCATGCTGTAAGTGCATCTTAACATAGCCGTGGAGTACTGTATGAATTTCCTGGGCTAGACCATTGTGTGTGGCTGAAGATAGCTAGAGATGTAAAGTTAACAAACAAGTGAGATCTGTAAAGCGTGTTTATGAGTGTGTGTGTGTGTGTGTGTGTGCACGCGTGCATATGCGTGCCTGTGTGTGTGTGTGTTTGGGTGTGTGTGTGTGTGTGTATGTTGGGGGTTGCATATTTAATCCTTTTGGTTGTGGCCACAATAGTGGAAGGGGTGGTTATTGATTGTTTCTTATAAAAAAACCCTTGCCTTTGGAGTGTGACGGGAGCGTTTGGGCTCCAAAAGAGTGACGTACTGCATGCAGAGAGGGCTGGAAAGCAGAAACAGATTGCCATCCATGACCTGCTGGTGTCATCGTATGGTTCAAGTGAGCAAACACAAGGGCAACCACAGCAATTACTGTGACCCCCCGGAAATGCAGCAGGAGGAACATTGACACATTGTTTCCCCAGCGTGAGACAGTGTTATTTACACTCACTAATGACTGGGCTTGGAAATAACCCAGATTACAGGGTTAGGGACCACGTCTTCCCATTTGGCAAGGCTTCAGCTTTTCGACTAGGGTTCTAATGATGGATATTCAATGTTTACCTCATCGAATTCTTCTTCTTTTCTGTTTGGTTGTTAATTGAATTACACCATGCGCATCAAAACTTGTCCTATTTTCTCATTAGCCAGAAGCGTGTAAACAACCTCACTCTGGTCACTCATAAGGGGTTCTGTAAATTGGCCGTAGTGTCTTCGAAATGGCCACCCTTTTGCACATCAAATTAACCCACTCTTCTCCTTCACAGGAAAAAACATATATTACCATGGCCATTGGGCTGAAAGTCTTGTCGACCTTGACCTTCAAACTCAATTTGGCTGTTAGGAGTGACCCCCAGCACCCCTGGGGATGTAAAAGCCTGACGGTTTTGACCCATGACCCCATTTCTTAACTAGGCCTAGGTGCCAAAGTGACCTTTTGACCCAGGAAGCCTTTGCAAGTTGCCATAGTAACTGCAGATTTACTGAGATCAGATTGGCAGGCCATCCTGTTTATGTAAATTTCGATACAACGAATAAGGCAACCCCAGCTACTGTCAATACAAATGTCAATACTGCATGAAAAATTATTATTTTGAAGAGATCAGTAAGAAATCACTGTGCAAAGATGGAGGCAAAAATATATTTGGGTTATTATAGGGTCATTCCTGGTATTGTGGTCCGATATTGTGCTCAGGCCCAAAGGCAGGTCGCTAGGCATTATTTCATTTTTATACGGCCAAATATTGTGATGCTTGATAATAAAACAATATATCATTTGAAAGTGTTAAGACTCAACATTCTAACTGCATGAACCATTTTATGATTCAAATACTATAATTAAAACAGAATTTAAAATTGTTTAATTATGACCTTATTCCCAACTGTGCAGTCCCTTTGGTTTGATTGTTTTGCATTGTTCAGATCTGTCAATATGTTGATATGGCTCAACATGGAGGTCCAGTTATCAAAATTTATCATAGTTTTAAATCCTCAAAACAAGCAAGATTTGGCAAACATCACTAAAACTACTTTAACAGCGAGACAGTAGCTGCACATCTGAATGAATTCCATCATGACAGATCTTTTTTACATATCAATGCAGGGTTGTAGATTGTACTGTAACCCTTTAGGAACAAAAAAAACCCCCTCCCACTGACTATTATCTAGTGTTCACACTGAAATCTAAGTGCATAATTTTCCCTATCATATGCAATTTCTTCAAGAACAATCGCAACCTACACCTCGACTTATCAATTGGGGCGGTTCTTTTGTGTATTTTTAAACATATGCACGAGTTGTGCGATTGCCACAAGTAGGCATGATAATATGTGTGGTAATTCCTCATATGAGGCTGAGTCAACTTCCAGTGCTACCAATATGTATCAGACCTCTGCTGTATGCAAAAGACAAAACTGCGTGTAAAATTGGCATTTTTGTATATTTGCGCTCACTTTTATTTCATGGACATCGAAAGAATTTTTGAAATTTCATCATTTATTACAAATAGGACATATTATTATATTATTATACAGAAATTTCTTTGGTGCATTTATGGCATTCAAAAAGAAATGAAATGCATTTGGGGTGTTTACTAAAGGAACAATGGCCATATTCAAAATTGAATTGGCACACTTGTTTTCTGTGTACAGAAAACTGCATCAATTTATGTTGGATACTCCAAACTATTCCACATATAATACACTTTTTTGGCCAGTATATGACAATAACAATGACTGGTACAACACAAACACTTTTCCATCTAGTTATCATTTTGGTTGTGGTGGGACATCACTATTGACTGCATTGTATTGTGGAATACTGAACACCGTGAAGCTCTGATGCATACTTTGGATTTTGGGCAATGTTGTTTGACAATTGAAAATCTACAGTTTTGGCCGATTGGTGAATGAATGTCTTGTGGCTTTGCTTTTTAAAGGCAGGGTAGGTAAGAATCTAAAGCTGGCAGAACCTGAAAGTAGCATCCTCAGGGCTCCACTGAAGCCGACCCAATGCCCTATAACCTCGTTTCAAAGCCACTCCCCACACACAGTCATGCTCGAACACTGCACTGTATACAGGTCATGTAATCAACCTGAGTTTCAATAGTGTGGAAGTCGAGTGATCCCTCTTATATCCACATAATCAACAGACCCTGAATCAGCACATTAGTGAAAAGCTCATTTGTAAACAACACATGTTCTGACACTGACAGCCATGTAACCTTACACAAGTTAGTGTTTTGTTAGAAAGGTATTTGCAAACATACATTAGCTAATGTAGTTTATTAGGCTGGATAGAGAAGGGAAGCTAATATTACCTTTGGGATAATAAGAAAGGGAGTTCCCGATAACGTAGGTTAATGAACAGGGCCACTCTCCATGCGCCTTCCTGTTCATGCTTACGCCTATATATACCACCTACATTCCCACAATCCCCGCTTGTCTTGTTTCTACGTCCCTCCCACCCTTCCCCTCTCCAAGAAGGAATCAAGAAACAGCCAACACCTGGGACCCCAGGGGGCTTGGGAGCCACACGACAAGAGATGTGAGCCCCACCCTGGGTCTCGCCACCCGGGGGACACCCAACGTCCGCACAATCACAGACCAAGTCCAACATCACACCCGCCCCGATCTCCTATCCGCAATCCCACCCAATACTCTCTTCTACTTTGGGAGTGGTCCAGAATTCATTAATGACGTAACAGAAATTGTTACTTTCACTAAACGCTTTGTTGAAACAACTAATCCTCCACCAAAAACAAAACAACACCTTACCTGTCCAACGGAAAGTCCATCCTTTGCATCACTTTTCAGGTATTTCAACTACCCCAGTCGCCTCCATCACTGAAAAGCTACACCGATATTGACTAGCGTTTGGCCTCTTGCTGTATCTACAAGTTGGGACAGAGGCAAAAAGGGCTGAAAAAGCAATTAATATATAAGCAAGTCAGCTGAAAGAACATTTAGCAAGTAATTAAGTTAACTGGCATCAGGTGTGTAACATGATTGACTATAAAAGGGATGTCTTTGAGAGGCTAAGTCTCTCAGAAGTAAAGATGGACAGAGGCTCTCCAATCTGTGAAGGCTTGCATAAAAAATTGTGGAAAACATAAGAAACAATGTTCCTCAAGGTCAAATTGCAAAGGCTTTGAAGGTCTCATCATTGACAGTGCATAAAATCATCAAAAGATTCAGAGAAACTGGAAAAATCTCTGTGCGTAAGGGACAAGGCCGATGTCCTTTACTGGATTAACGTGATCTTCGGGCCCTCAGACACCACTGCATCACCGGCATGATTCTGTCATTGACATTACTACATGAGGCCAGGAGTACTTCAAGAAACCACTATCTGTAAACACAGTCTGATGTGCCATCCACAGATGCCACCTACAACTCTATCATGCAAAAAGGAAGCCAATGTTGAGCGTGATCCAGAAGCAGGACCGTGTTCTGTTGGCCAAGGCTCATTTAAAATGGACTGTAACAAAGTGGAAAAGTGTCCTGTGGTCAGACGAGTCCAAATTTGACATTCTTGTTGGTAATCATGGGCGTCGTGTCCTCCGGGCAAAAGAGGAGAAAGACCACCTGTCCGGTTATCAGCGTTCGGTTCAAAAGCCAGCGTCTCTGATGGTGTGGGGATGCATTAGTGCATATGGTGTGGGGCACTTGCATGTTTTAAAAAGTACCATGAATGCTGTAAGGTATATAAAGCTTTTAGAGTAACATATGCTCCCCTCCAGGTGAAATCTATTTTTGGGAAGGCCTTTTGTATTTCAGCAGGACAATTCAAAACCACATACTACAGCTATTACAACAGCATGGCTTCGTAGTAGAAGAGTCCGTGCGCTGAACTGGCCTGCCTGTAGTCCTGATCTTTACCGATTGTGAACATTTGGCGCATAATTATATGAAAAGTACATCAAAGGATACCCAAAACTCTCCAGCAGCTGGAAGCCTGTGTTAAACAAGAGTGGGATCAAATTCCAACGGCTTAACTCAAGAAACTTGTCTCCTCAATGCCCAGACGTCTACACTCTGTGTTAAAAATAAGACGGGATGTTACACCATGGTAAACAGGCCCCTGTCCCAACATTTTGAGACCTGTAGCAGCCATCAAATTTGAAATGAGCTCATTTTGTGGATAAAATTGTAAAATTTCTCAGTTTCAAAATTTGCTATGTTACCTCTTTTCTATTGTGAATAAAATACTGGCTGGTGTGATGTGAAAGTCATTGCGTTTTGATTTTATTCACAATTTACACTTTGTCCCAACTATTTCGGAATTGGGGTTTTATAACAAAAACGGAATATTTGATTATTTTACCTACCTTTCCTTTAAGTATATCATGTGTAACTTGTTACAAAAATGTAATTCTGAGATTAATAAATATCACACCCTCATAATAGAATGAATTTAGAATTTGAATATAAGAGCATGATTAATTGTTATTTTGACTGCAACAGGGAAGGAACTTGGATCGCTTTGATCACAGATTATCCACAACCTCAGAATAAGATGTCTCCAGTACTGCTTGCCATTTAAGTTTAGAACATTCTTTGACTATCAATGCATCTCTGCCTCCAATTATGTACTCTGTTCAACCAATTGATGCAACTGAAGGCAATGGTGCTCATTCCTATACCAAAAATTGCTGTTCAAAACTGAGTGAGCAGGATCAAATTAAAAAAAAAAATGTTTTTAATTATTTTTGAATCTCACTTTGTGTTGCAACTTACTTGTTTTGAGTAGTCCTCAGCACTGCTCAATATATAGTAAACCTGAAGTAGGAAGAAGCAGGCTGTCAAAAATTGGACACAGGCTCCACAGTAAAATTACATTATTATCTATGTCAAAAGTGTCACTGCGAGTAATTAACATGATTAGTTCCGACTGAGTAGTTTGATTGGACCAGAGACATTCTATGAGTGCTGATGATAGAGTACAACATCACTGAGACATATAACAGCAAAATCACTCCGCTCACAGGTGTTTTAATAACCGTTAATTTCACTAACTGCCAACCACAAACTTATGTTGCGCTACATTGTTATCGACAGTCAAGTCCAGATCCATTTGTGGAACTGTTTGCGCTGGCAAAGCCACATAACTGATTAAATAAACATAAAAATCATAATCTGTGAGCGCCATAAGTGGCATTTGTGGAACTGTCATGTAAAAGCAGTATCACACTCAAGGTTGTGATGTTGTTGCTGAATATCATCACGGCTGTGATATCTGTGGCACGTGGCCATATGCGACTGCATCACAACCATGATGACATTCAGCAACAACATCACTCCCTCTCTTGTGTGATATTGCTTAAATGATACAATGAAACATGTTACAATCATGCATTACTTTACATTATTTTTGGCACATTACTTTCATTAATACCTTTAATTAGGGACAAATTATTCTGTTCATTGGCACCTTTTGGTAAAATAGATTGCGCTTCAGTATATGTGCTAATGTCACAAGTCATATATAATCTGCATTATGTTTCAGAAAAATACTAAACATTGCCTTGTGCACCTTATTGAAATAGAACTCCCAATGATGCTATCTAAATTACATGGAAGATACCCCTTGAAATATAACTTCCTCCTCAATGACCTCCTCTCTGCCCAGTTGCGTAAACTGCCAGCAGAAAATGACCAGTTAGTTTTCATGACTAGGGGAAAATTGGAATAGAAGCGATGATTAGCTTCTGTGCATATCATCAAATGTAGCGCATGTAAAAAGATCAGGCCCTAAGTGTTTAGCCAATCAGCCCTTACTAAAATTTATCACATAAATCAACTTCCCTTTGGTTAGATGGACAGCCAGTGGTCTGGAATGTCCAAAAGACAAATGTGCATGGTAGCCAAGAGATTCATTTTTGCATTGATGAATTCATTTGAATGGTTTCTGACAAGAATCAAAATAGTTTTGGAAGCTGCTTTACTATGCGCGTATATTTTTATTTATTTAACCTTTATTTAACCAGGTTGGTCCCATTGAGATTAAAATCTCTTTTACAAGAGAGGCCTGGTCAAGACTAGCAACAGTACACATGGTACATTGACAAACTCATGTCAAGACAAAACAATCAAACACTACAATATAAAATACATTTAAAAAGTGCAGCCGTCACAACACAATTATAGTGAACATTTACAGGTTTTGATAGACTCTGCTTTTTTTAAACGGCTTAATGCTGAAATGGCTCCAATACCAAACTTTCTGATGACAAGGCTCCTAAAAGTTGCATAGCTGGATTAATGTAACACTATTCACAGTTATTATCATCTGCACATAGCATCCTAGAGCTCTAGGCGCCTCATTATGATGGACTCTGTCTTGGTGATGGAGTACCTTATGGCCATTCTTAGTCATTTGTGTGACCAAAAATATAACAAATAGTGGAAAAAAATCTCCTCCAATTACTAAAGAGTTGGAGGTTCATGATTGTGGACCTTATATCGGAGTACTACTAATCCAAGTCTATCAAGGAAAAATTTTATTTTTCACATAAATTTTAACTACTGAAGGTCAGAGGTCAAATACAACTGGTCACATGTGTGACTTCACACGGAAGCAGGTTTATTTGACTTCAATTTGACTTCAAAAACTCTGCGCAGTTGAAAAATCTAGACTATTCATAGTTTTGGGATTTGGAAAATAGCAAGGAATAAGTTTGATACATTTTTAAATGTATTTATTTATGTATTGACATCTGATCACATTTGTGACATTTTGGTTCACTTCTCAAAGAATGGCCCCTTAGTTGTTTACTTACATCTCTCTGTATGTCTTTCTCTTTTTTCTCTCAATTTATTTCTAACATTCTCTCTTTCATCCTTACTGTATCTTTCTCTCCTTTATTTCTCACCTTCTGTCATATCTTTGTCTCACCTCCAGCGGAGCCCCTGGTCCAAGTTGATGGGAAGCCCAGCTGCTGCTTCTTCAAGTTCAGCCCCAAGCTGATGTTCACCAAAGTGCTGAAGGCCCAGCTGTGGGTGTACCTGCGCCCTCTGCAGCAGACATCCACGGTCTACCTGCAGATCTTGCGACTGAAGCCTGTAACCGAACAGGGCAGCCGGCACATACGCATTCGCTCGCTCAAGATTGAGCTGAACTCACGCATGGGCCACTGGCAGAGCATCGACTTCAAGCACGTGCTGCAGCACTGGTTCAAGCAGCCACACACCAACTGGGGAATTGACATCAACGCCTTTGATGAGAGTGGCAACGATCTTGCCGTTACTTCCCTTAGACCAGGCGAGGAAGGACTGGTAAGGACCCTTAGACCTGTCTCAGCCCCTTTCCTGAAGTTTGGCTCCATTTCTGTGTGGTATAATGAGAAAACATGAAAACAAGAACATTTTATTCAGCCTGTGAGTTGTTTGTATGCAAAAAGTTCTCAAGTTTATTGTGCCATTTTGTGGAAAAACTTTTTTTGCATAAACCACCCTTAGATGGTTTAACTGGTTGGAATTATGAGTGGTTATGACACAGCTCTCTCCTTGCCTTATATTTCCTAATTACCAACTAAGTGTGAATTTGTTCAGTTTTGAGGATCAATCTGTGTCTATTCCCCCGCAGCTTGCATTATTGTTCATTGCTATTATTATCAAGCATTTTCCTATCCACAATGGTATGTTATGTTAATGGTAGACCTAATATAACGCGTCAATGTCTTACAAAGCTTCTGAATTCCTGCAGCCCAGAATTTTTTTTTTCTGAGTTTGTGTCCGATCGGCTTGAAAAGCCTAAAACGTTCATAAAAATGCAGCTTTTCTGGATCAGGTCCTCGTGTTAAGGCTGCTCACGTAAGAATTAAACTTTGTCTATAACCAGTGACCATATTACCATAATGCAGGTTAACACCTATTGCTGAGTAAGAATCGGGTAATAGATTGAATTAATTTACTGAGCAAATAGGCTTCCAATAAGATGCCTTGCCATGAACTATTATGACATGCCGCTTTGCGTCAATGAGAAAGGCAACAATATGAGATTGCTTGGATGGCAATGGAGTGAAATTTTTCGAAAATCCATCTTGAAGTAGAATGTGATGCAGTAAATGCTGATGAAGGTGGTATTTAGATAAGGTTTAGATTTCATTTAATGAGATAATTGCTGTTCCAGGAGCTGGACTGTAAAGATCTCATGAACAAGTTTGCTTCCTTGAAAGTTTGATACATGGCATGGATATTAAATAATTTTAAATGCATGCCATACGTCAAACTTTCACGATTCATTGATAACCAATTTACTAAAAAATTCAATGACCAACGCTTCAACGTAAGATCCATTGGTAATTCAATGCATTAATTATTATCGCTTGGAGCAGCAACCAGTCTGCAACTATGCTTCCCTGCAAATGCAACCTATTCTTTTGAAAGCTGAAAACATAAATTAGGTTGCATTGCTGAAAAGTCCTTGATCAGTCGATGGAATTCAGGGAAGGCACTGGGTTAATTAATTATATTTTTTTATTTTATTACTTTAAGTGCATTATCAATGTAGCCCCTCAGTGATCTGTCATTTATTAATACTTTCTTAATAATAACAGGCTTATATACTGGTCTTGATTATTCAGTAAATAAATTGTGTGATTATTAATCCGACAATCTTGAACAGGAACAGCTTGGAAAGCAGTTATGCGTTTAAGGGTCAGAGGCTCACAGCATGAAAATCCTGTAACGCCGGCGTTACTGCTTTGGAGATGTTGGGCTTTTGGAAGTTAAATTCTGCTCAACATAATGCGAACAGGATTTACAGTTTTGGTTGATGTTATTGTATTTTTCATATGGACTTAACATTTCTTTTGAAATTGCAACAACATTGGTGCAGTGAAACTCTCAATAAACACCGCTGATTTGACGGAATGAGTAATGCACATTATAATAGAAAATAATTTCAAATTATTATTTTAAAATGCAGAAGTCCATGAACTTAATACATTTATTGGATAAAAGTTCATCTGTGTTTTTTCTGTATCCATATAAAATGGATGTGGAGCAGTGGTGGCTCGCGAACTGGCAACAAGGGAGGCTCAAACAATCCCTTAAAAAGAATGGTTGCTCACAACCTGTTTTCAATCACTCATTTAAATTACCATCACAGAAACTCTGAAAACTCTCAACATTATTAGGCTTGGCTAGTTTTCATTCATAACGCATACCTGTCAACTCTCATGCATTCAGTGTAAGTTTAAGTGGCATATTTACGTGACTCTGCTGTGACTGACTCCTTGGATTGGAGGAGTGATTTTACTTACTGTTATGATATATTATTGAGCATTTTTTTCACGGATGTTGCTTGGTCACCTAGGTCAGCTGTGGTGCTGAGTTAGCATTTTGGCAATGCTTTGTGTTAAAAATTCCTTCACAATCCAACTGATTTTTCCAGGTAAAGGGAAAGATCAGAGTCTTAGCCCTGAAGTTCGCTTCAATGTTTGACCCCTGGAATCATTCATCCTTTTCCAACTGCAGGCGGGCGCTATTAAGACGGTGTTTGAGTCGATCTCTTTTCTATGTGATTTTACACCCTGTTTGTGTACCAAAAAGGAGAAGCATCAGGGTCACTAAGAGCAAGGGTCAAGGTTAAGGTAGTCTTAAAAATTGACCTTGGAGGTCAAAGGTTGCCATTGACTACATTATTGTGGGCCATTTCATTATCGTTCGAGTGAAGATTAGCTGTTTCAGATTTTTTGACGCTCCCTTTCTGATATCTCTTCATTCATTTAAACTTGTTGCATAACGAAAAACCTAAACTTGAGATTTGAAAGGAATGGCTACAAAAATGAATTACACAATGTTGATTCATCCCAATTGAATGATTTACAAGAAATAGCATTTCTGTCATATTCTGAGTTCATAAATTCACTCACTTGATTTTTAATCATTGCCACAATTATAGCTCATGAGTTAAAACTCTGTTTGAATTTTTAAGAAATAAAAAATGAATTAACTTACTTTGTAGTGCAGGATGGATAGCGTGCGAAAACTGCAGGTTTTTATCTGTTTATGAAATAAACCAATATGTGTGTATGTTGCATAATCATATCAGAAAGAATTTAGTTAACCATGATTAAAATTGATATGTTTAGTTATTGCGTGATGGAAAAAAGTATTTTCAACATTGACATATTTTCTGCACCTGTGCTTGAAGTAGTGCCAGGTGCATCATTGATTTTTTTGAAGTTTCCTACCAGCTGCATCTCTAATGGATTGGCCAGTCCTTCTGCAGGCACTTCCACAATGTGGAAAAAGTTGACACTGTATGGAAAAGGCACATGAAAGAGGAAGCAGTGATTTTTAAACTTACTTTGACATGTATTTCATTGCAGACAATATGGAGATAAGATACTCAATGTTTCATCTGATAAACTTCTTTTTTGTAAATATAAATCAATTTTTGACATTTAGGCCTGCAGAACATCAAAACAATTGTGACAATCAAGGACTAATACTGAGGTAAAATATTTGAATAATGATGTGATTTGAGACGGTTCATGTCAGCAGGGGCCAGTTGTTCAAAAGATTGGATAAAAGTGATCGAGATTTGGGAATCCCATTTTTTGCTATCCAGATCACGTAATCTGCCCTATTTTTATCCCCGTTATTTTCAAAGTAACATTGGGTTGGGTTACTCTGATCCAGATACAGATTTTTCAGGATTGCCAAATCTGGATTAAAAGGGCTCAATATGACGTTGTACAATATAAGCTATATGAAGAATAACAGTTAGAATAGCATGGGGTCACTTTAAGTTTTAATTTGAAAAGACAGAGAAAACAAAACAATTAAAAATGTTTTTTATCATTTTTTGAAAACAGTTATCTGACCCACAAAAAAAAACTATAGATTTTTCACAAATTTGTATGTGTTTTTAACCATGAAAAATATAAATGTAAACAAGTGCACACTGAGGAATGACTTTGTCACTGTAATTATTAGTGTGAGATTTAAGTAAAATTTTTATTTGACTTTGAAAATTATTGAGGGGATTATTTTATTAACTATTTTATGTTAAGTATATTTTCACTTAACTGTAGTTACAGGTTTAATATGGAGATTATTGTTTGCGTTATCTAATTTATCATTGTAATGGTTGAACAAATCAAGAGGAAATTAAAAAAGAATGTGTATATATACACTAAATGATACAAATGTTGCATTATTTGACCAGTTTTAAGTTAGTTTTATTATATTTTGCCCCTGAAATCCACACTGAATCCACCCTTCTCCTGGGATTAGAATAATCCACCTTTTTTCGATCAAATTTATCCCAATCCTTCCTAAAAGTTTTGAACAACTCAAACCCAAGGTTTGATCCAGATAAAAACCAAGATTTGATTACGTGATCTTATCCGATTACAGAATCCCTTTTTCCTTTTGAACAACTCGTTTTCAAGATTTGATCCAATCCAGATCACTTTTATCTGGATTAAATCTTTTGAACAACTGGCCCCAGGTGATAGCAATCATGATTTAATTTGCCCACAAATGCAAAATAAAATTATTTAAAAATTAGATTATTGTTTAAAGACAATGTTCCTCAAAGACTGCTTTCAGTTTTAACTTTAATTTGACATACCGTCTTAACTTTTTTTGATTTGGTGTTGTAACTTATTATTCTTCAGCAGCCAGAAAAGTCAGTAAGTTAACCCAATTTACTGAAGTGCAAAACTTCATAAACCTTCCAGACTGGGATTCCCAGAGACTTTCCAAAGGTATTTCAATCAGGAAAGACCAATGAATTGCATTAAGGGAATCCTTTATTACAGATTACAGAATGAGCAGATTAATGGCTGTGATGATAGCCTTAAAATCTTTGGCGCTTGGACTCAACAGGGAGATTTCGCAATAAGGAGCCTCTGGCCTGAGGCGCCACAAGATAAATCCCCCCATGGAGTCCAGATACTGTTGGTGGTGGTGATGGCTGATGGCTGATAGGCTGATGAAGATGAAGCAGATGAACCTGCAGAGGCTGAGCGGTGATGGGCAGATGGAGGGTGCACATGACATCAGCTTACAGGAGCTAAATGCAGAGAGAATCATATTTAAAAAGAGCAGCAGCAAGAGGATAGGCCAACAATATAGGTTTGTAGCTGTGGTATTGGATGGATGTGATCTGCTGAGGGCAGTTGTTCAAAAGATTTAATCTGGATAAAAGTGATCCGGATTTGGCAATCCAATTTTTTGCTATCCAGGATCATGTAATCCGGTTAATTTTTATCTGCATTTTTCAAAGCAACATTGGGTTGGATTACTCTGATCCAGATACAGACTTCTCAGGATTGCCAAAGCCGGATAAAAGGGGCTCAGTATTGTAATATAAGGTATATGAGGAATAACAGGTAGAATGGCATGGGTCACTTGAAGTTTTTATTTGAAAAGACAGAGAAAACAAAACAATTAAAAGAAGTTTTTGTTATTTTCTTTTAAAGGGGACCTAATATGAAATTTTTTCTAGTTTATATTTTGGTCTTTGGCTCCCTTGGAGTACTCCTGATCGCGCAAAGTAAAAAAGGGTACTTATTTCACTCGCACTGCCATCCTCAAAAAACTCCATTTGTAGTCCATAGTAGTCTCTGCCTGAAACGCCTCATTGGGGTGGCTCTTCCGCTATGGCCCCCACTCCCCGTGCGCCCACTTTCTTCTGACTGGCCAGCTCTGTGGAGGGCGGATCGAGGCGGGATGATGCATCATCACAGTGAAACGTGAGACGCGTCTGCCATCTGGGATAAGGAATCAGCTGGGAAATTCTGCTGTAAAACATAGTACATGGGTATAGATCTAATGAAGTTAACTTGTTCTAATAAACGCAACGGCGAAAGTGGAGGACGCTGTGCGGAAGCCTGGCAGCTCAAGCACGAATTTGCTATCGGCAAAGCTAGAATCCACCCCATTTAGACACATTTGTAGAATGGGTCGACATGCCCAAGTGTAGACCGGAGACCGTAGAAATCCGGTGGGTCTGAGTTTAGAAGGAAACATGGACAGTGAGGGGCAGCTAAAAGTAGACCAACAGCTTATGGACTGCTTCGGTGTGTATTAGGACCTGCTGGTTCGTGTGAATAGCTTTGGTGTGTTGTTCGAGTGGAGAAACAAACAGCTTCCGCGCTGGTATATGACGGAGGGCCGAAAGTTCCAAGCTAAACGGCCTTTTCGGAAATTGCCCTTGGTAATGGTTTACTTATTGCTTCGGAATGACCAGATTTTCCTCACAGGAAATGGGCGCATTATGGATAGCGTGCGAGAGCTAGACAGAGCTCTTATGTCATGAACATAATACAGGTTTTACAGACCGTAAGTTCCGTCTGCGTGAACCGTTGCTTATGTGGAGCTTGCGAATCGATCACTTTTACTGGAAAGAATTTAATATTCAATCGATGGCAATGCAGTGTTTGTTATACCAAACGTGTGCTTCCCTATTGCTTTCACCGGTAGTATCAGAGAGCTTGCCCAACCATTGGAGATGTATCAGGATTACCACTGTCATGGAAAAGAGAGCACCCAAAAACGCACCCCAAGCTCTGCAAAATCTACCTCTGGTCTAACTGCAGCCCAACTCGGCAGACACATTCAGCACCTCTCTGTTTAGCTTCAACTGTAGGGGCTACAATCAGGCAACGTTATGATGAAACTGCCACGTCGATGCTTACCGAAGTAACACAAGCATACCAATCATAATTGCTGCATATGAGTTAACCAGGAGCATTTTTAATTAGCAGAGCATGCAAACTAACATAGAGTAGCTGATAAGCAGTCATGACTTTGAATGTAATCTGTCACGTGAAAAATTTGTTTTGCGTCCGGTGTGAAAGCTGCTTAACGCGCCTATAACGCCTGTATTCGCGTCTTTGCATTGACTTTGAATATAGCTAATCTGTTGCGCGAAACATTTTTTCGCGTCCGGTGTGAAAGCTTCTTGTCGTGCCCATAACGTGTATTAGCGTCTTTGCATTGACTTTGAATGTAGGCTAATCTGTCCTGCGAAAAATTTGTTTCGTGTCTGATGTGAAAGCAGCTTTATGGATAGCACGTGACAGCTAGAGAGAGCTTGGTTATGTTATGAACATAATACAGGTTTTGCAGACCGTAAGTTCCGTTAGCGCGGACAAGTTGCTTATGTGGAGCTTGCGAATTGATCACTTCTATATGAAAGAATTACCTATTTAATCTCTGCCTTTTTCGGCTCTTTATTAGCCACAACAAATTCTAAAGGAGGATGAAATTATGTTAAGGTAGTGCAGAAAAATCATTTGTAAACTGGCAGAGCTTCTGCGTTTCGCATTGGTTTCGTGGTAGCACCAGAGAGCTTGCTCTGACATTTGTGATGTATCCGGCTGATCCCAGTCATGGATAAGTGAAGCGATCACTAACTGTAGTAGCTACAATCGGGCAACGTTATGATGAAATTGCCACATTGATGCTTACCGAAGTAACACAAGCATACCGATCAGAATTACTGCATATACGTTAACCAGGAGCATTTTTAATTTGCACACACAAACTGACATGCAACAGCTGGTAACCGAGCGGTCACAACGACAGAAACAAACCCTTGCAATGCAGGTTTTACAGACAGCAAGTTCTATTACTGTGAACAGTTGTACCAAGCATCCAAATTACAAACAAGTATTAAAAGTTAGCTTCAAATGAGGTTTATGTTCACACACCTTCTGTAGAATTTCACCTGATATCACTCTTGCATAATTAGGACACAAACATTAGCAACAGTAACTTGGCTATGTTAGCCGCTGTGCTACAGCCACAATCAACTGGCTATCACATCAGGCCCGCTTATGCAGTAAAAACAACTTACAGCTTCTGTGTCTGTGAGTCACGGACAGTCACGACAGATACAGGCTTATTTTCAGATACTGTATTTTACAAAGCCTGCGTTTGAGGCCAGTTGTTAGTGCTAACAATCGCTAGCAGTCCTGCTAGCCACCCGCAACACATTAGCTTCACTTACATTATTTGCTGTTATATGATTATTTACAGCTTGTGGCTCCAAGCGCTTGATCAATGCAACTGCTTCAGGTTTGAGAAGCAGCTGAAACGCTTATCCTGTGTCGAATTATCCTTTATTGACAAAGCTGTCTTTGGTGAAATGCTGAGCACAAACAGCTAACGTTCCCTTTGGCCGTGGCTGTTTGCTGCCAGCAAACAAAAAAAGCTACCCACTGATTTCGGGTGGCATCGTCTTTTGGAAGAGAAATATTTCTTTTTTTTTTGCTTCCAAAAGTAAATGGACAAGTAGCTTTGGGAGAGATGCTTACAAAATTGCAACTCAAATGATCTGCGGTTCTTCTTTTGTATTTCCAAAAGTCTAGATGCTACTAAGGCATAGTATGATCTGCCGTTGTTAGTGCCTGCTAGAATGGTTTCCGATTTGAGCAGGTCCAGCACAGTGGTTTGCCTCTGGCTAGGTCTGTACTAATTGGAGAGCACAACCTGACGTCAGGTTTTACCCAGATCTCGTGAAGATCTCAGAAGAAGCTGTTCAAAGAGGAAATCACGCTCACGAAATCACGTTCTTGGATTACGTCAAAATCCCTATATCTTATGTTTGGAAACTTTTCAGAGGTTGAGCATGGACAATCAACATTATAACATTACTAACATGTATTAATAGAAGGATCAGCATGTTAGGTCCCCTTTAAACAGTTTTCAGGCCCACGAAAAAGTAAACTATACATTTTTCACAAATTTGTATTTGTTTTAAACTATGAAAAATATAATATGTAAACAAGTGCACAATGAGGAATGACAAATTATTAATGAGAGTTTTGAGTTAAATTTAAATAATTTTTGTTTGACTTTGAAACTTATTTAGGGGATTATTTTATGAAATAACACACGCTTGTGGTGTGTTACCCAACACCCATGACAGATTACATGTATGTAGGTCACCAGAATTTGGTTCAGACATCTTCGGACAACTTTTGAATTGCAGGTAGCACACCCCTCAGCTATGCTGAAATATAAGGGTACTATTTGTTGAGTGAAGCAATATTTGTCAGACAGAACTCTATTTCTTACCAGATTTATATGACTTTTTTCAGAGAAGAATGCCATAGCCTTGCAACTCTTGTCATTTGCCACACATTACAAGGATAATAGAATTGTTATTAGCAAGGTTGTGGGTCTGAATCCGGCCTGGGACCTTTCTGTGTGGAGTTCTCCCCGTGATCGCGTGGGTTTCTTGCGGCTACTCCGGTTTCCTTCCACAATCCAAAGATATGCATATCAGGCTAATTGGAGATGCTAAATTGCCCCTAGGTTTGAGTGTTTGAGTGAATGGTGTATGTACCCTCTGATGGATTGGCGAGTTGTCCAGGGTGGGTCCCTGCCTTTCGCCCAGAGTCTGCTGGGATAGGCTTCAGCTCCCCCTTGACTGTAGTGAGGAAGAAGCGGTCTAGAGAATGAATCAATGGATAAGATAAGATAAGATATACTTTATTGAACCCCGTGGGGGTAATTCGCCTCTGCATTTGACCCATCCTATGGATGGATTCTGGAGTGCTCATGTAGTCAGATCTTCTATTTATTATGTTTGTAAAGAAAACAGACATTGAAAGTAGAGTAGGGAAAAAAGCATGCCAAAAGTTAAATAGCGACTATTTTTTCCAGGCTGCTACAGTTGTATTATTTTATAAGCACTAACATAAAATTGAAAAATACCATTTTCCGGTGTAATGAGATGGTGATGTAATAGCACGGGGCAAGTAGCATTTTTGCCAATTAAAGAGAACTATAAATTACTGAGCACAAAGCATATCTGGAAGATAAGATTTCATTTGAAAATAGGTGATATACTCCTATTGAGAATGGAAGCTCAAATTTATGTCAATAATCCTCCAGCTCCTGACTTATACCCTCTTCATTGTTACAACTTCCTGCTTGTTAATGTTAGTTACCTTACCCTGCTGGTTAATGAAATTATGATTGAATGTCATAGTAGATTACTCATTGAAGATTAGTTTAATTGTTACCTCAATCAGTGACATTGTGGAGGCTGCCATTTCTAGTGTAACTGGGAGAATTTCATGTAAGATCATTTTGAATGACAAAATGGTACAATGAACTGGAGAAATTATGCAGTTACCACTGGGACAAATGAAATGTATATACACCACTGGTCAAAAGTTTAGAACACAAGCAATTCTCCAGCAATTGGAAAAATTAAGTTTGACTAGTTTTTGTTTTACAAATCTTAGGCTGGTCAAAGAGGCCATGATCCTCTGCAATAACTGTTAAGCAGGTTCACGGACTATTTGCTCTGCAAGGACAGTCATGTGGTTTTGAAGGTTAACTCTTTACACAAAGCAGGAAATGACCAAGGATGTACTTGTGGTTTTTACCATCATACCAGTTTTCTGAATGGACAAAACAGATAAATAGAAGCATCTGCGATACATATCCTGTCAATTTGGCTACTATGCCACTGATGGTCTACTTTGATTTTAAAATAGAATGAAATACACATTAAGTGTGTCACAGAGGCGTATGTTAATGTTGTAAATAATGGTTTTAAGAGCTGACAGTTCAGCTGGAATGCATTTGTAAATCATGCCAATTATATGCTGCATACATTACATGAACAAAGCTATTGTTGGGACAGATTTGCCCTTAGACATTGTGTGTGACACTTGATGATTGACAGTGTGACAATAGATTTAAAGTAAGGAACAGAAGGAAATGGTAACTGTCAATCAAGTGGCACCCGCTTTCCCTGGTCACGCTCTTCACTCGCCACACGGTTTTATTCTCCTCTCTCCCTCCGCCCCCTGGTTTCCAGCAGCCGTTCCTGGAGGTGAAGGTGCTGGAGACGACCAAGCGTTCACGTCGAAACTTGGGCCTGGACTGCGATGAGCACTCCACGGAGTCACGCTGCTGCCGGTACCCACTAACCGTCGACTTTGAGGCCTTCGGCTGGGACTGGATAATTGCACCCAAGAGGTACAAGGCCAACTACTGCTCAGGCCAGTGCGAGTACATGTTCATGCAGAAGTACCCCCACACCCACCTGGTGCAACACGCCAACCCCCGCGGCTCGGCGGGGCCCTGCTGCACCCCCACGAAGATGTCGCCCATCAACATGCTGTACTTCAACGACAAGCAGCAGATCATCCACGGCAAGATCCCGGGCATGGTGGTGGACCGATGCGGCTGTTCTTAAATCTCCCTACCAGACCCCCCCACCCCATCCCCGTCAGAACACCCCCACTGCCATCTGCCTCTCGAATTAACTGAACTCCCCCCAAATGCCAAACGCCATTTCCCGCTCCAACCCCCCCCCCCCCCCACACACACACACACACACGCGCGCACACACACACACACACTGGACCGTCCAACATGCACCGATCTCCCTGTAACCCCATGCACATCAGAAAGAGACATGAAATGCAAATTTAAAAAAAAATATGATGGAAGATGTTTTTTATAGGTAGTTGTTTTAGTTAAAAATTGAAAAAATGCGAATGATATATGAAAACATAAAGACGGGACTTTAGCAAAACATGAGGAATATATATTGAAGGGAGCGTGATATGGAAGAGCTGGAAAGCCTAGGGTAAAGTGAAAGGCTATGTTTTTTGTTTGGTGTTTGTTGTTGTGTGATTTTTTATTTTTTTTGTTTAAGTCTAAAATAAGTATCAGGTTCCCAGTGGAGATTTTCTGTCATAATCTGGTCTTGAATCCAGAATTGCAAATGTGTGCCCCATACATTGCGGGACATTGCGTATTTGATGCCTGGATTCATATTTTGTGCCGGAAAGTTTTTATTTTCTGTCAAGGGGTGCACGGTAAAATGAACCATAAATTTTTATGCTGCAGATTTGACCTGAAAGACATTTGGCACAAACTGGAAAGCCATTTAACATGGGTGGAAGTATAAATCAAATGAGGCACTAAAATTCATTTTCAAAATACAGATTTCAAATGTGCTCAGAAATACTTTAAGAGATGTAAAAAGTAAAACCTACCTTTGATGCTGTTTTTCCCAATTAAATTTCACAAACGCATTTAATTAGAATATTTAGAGATACTTAAGAGTTCAGTAGATTCAAGGACAATTTTTTGCCCCTTTTCTTAGATGGGAGTTACACCTCCGTGTGAAATTCTTGGCACCCTTTCACCACTACTTTGATCTTCTTTTACTTGTAATCTTGTAAAAGACAAGAAAAGAAGGAGGACAAGAAAGAAAAAGGTTTATTTCACTACCTTTTAAAAGCCAACAGGAAAGGGTGGCTGACCTGATTAGAACACAGAGGTAAAACCAGAACGGCACCGACTAAAGTAGCCTTTTATCAATTCCTTATATTGTTTGGCTTCAGCAGGGAGTTGAATGGCTAAATTATGGAAAACATTCAGGGCAGTTTCACAGCGAATGTATGAATAACACAGTGAGAGTGTGTGTGTTTGTAAACATATAAATATATATAAGAGGAAAGAGTATAATGTCTGATACCATTGTCAATATCTATAGCCAAACCCAAAACGACACTGGCGATCGAAGTCCCTGACCTAAAAACCATTTTGTGTCCCAAAACTTATACAGTGTCATAGAGCCCATTACGGGGTTTTGATGGATAATCGCCGAACAAATCGGCAGTGCTCCCCAGGCCACCAAAAGTCCAAACAAGAAGACGTGTATTAAAGCCATGAAAGGGCCTATACTCTACAGTCACCTATCGAAGCGCTTTATCTACCATACATGTGCCCCAATTGCACTCTGCTCGGACACGGGTCCAACTAATATTATATAGATTATGTAAAGCACGAAAGAGATTTCTTTTGAGGGCTTCCGCGAGAAAAAAAAAATATAAAAGACTCATTTGATCTTTTAGTTTCGCTTTACATTCCTCCAGTCGTAGATATGACTATTCCCAGGTTTTATATTTTGAATATTAAGGTGCTAGATTTCATAAAACTCAGTTAGATGAAAGGTTTTGATCAATTTCATGATAGAAAGTAGCTCGTATGTAGGTAAATTACATGGGAGTTTACCCAAGCACATGAAAAAAATAAGTTGATACTCTTGGTTATCTTTCCCCCAAAGTTTCAGAGAATTTACATTATAATACTGTATATATTTTGTAATTGTTCAGGATTTTTATGGAAGTTGCTATACTATTGATTACATTCCACCCTTGTCCCAGGTCTTAAAAATGAACCAGCCTGGCTGTTATGCATGGTGGGGAGGTCTGCAGGGGTTACCGTTTTCATGCTGTGCACCCACGCTTGATACGGCCCCCTCGCCCCCACCCTCTCAGGCCCCCCCGCCACGGCCCTTTCACATTGAATTCCAAGGAGAATGATGACCAAATCTGTGCATTAAACAGCTCCCTCCCACCCCACATTTTGAAAGGCAGGTATGCCAGCTGGGGTGCAGGGATTTTTAACATTACCATAAATATAAGGGGAGGGGGCCCCAAACGCCATCAAAAGTACTCATCAGTCAGTAAAGGGAATGATTTAATCCATGTTGGGTCAATTTGGAGATGCTGTCAATGGTGTGCGTAAGAATGTAACTATTTGCCATTGCTAGTGTAGAAAAGTATATTGAGTAAACATTGAAAAAAGAAAAAAAAGAGACCTGACCCATTAGGTCGGTGCCTGAACAACGTGAAGATTTGAAAGCTGAAGTCTGTCTCCTGGATGTCTGAGCGATGATATCGCTTGTTGGAAATGAAAGCACTATGCTGTTGGATAAAGGAAGAGCCTTCAGACATTATATATAAATAATATATATGATTTAAAAAGGGGTACAAAAATCCTTTCTGGGCACTCTACCTTGCCAACAATAAATTTTGCACTATGGGAAGTTAATGATAAGAGGAGTCGTATTATGGTTTTGTGTTTTTATTTTACCTTACTGAGCACAAGAGCTTGACCATGGATATTTTAAATGAAGAAAAAAAAACTGTCTAAGCTTCTGGCAACACACAGTGTGGATAAATTAGTGAGTCCATTTCCTCTTTTGTTTCTGCCATGCCTTTCTCCTCGATTCATCTGAAGCGGAAGCCTGATCTCTCACTCCCCCCCACCCCCATTCCCTACCACCTCCTCCCCTGTCAGCCAATCACGTGACCCAAGGATGCAAATGTTCTGGATCCAGTGGCCCTAGAGATGCCACGCTTTGTTTGGAAATGAGCTCTGCGCTGTTGCGCATCCAAACTGAGGAATATGGAATGCTTTAACTGGAAGTCCCCCCCCCCCAACATGTCCCTGATCCCCCCTCCACATCTTACCATCCTGTCCTCATGTGTGCGTTGAAATGACCTCTGTGATCTCTGAATGCGAGGGACGTGTTGATTGTCTTTGGCACATTTTGCCTTTTGTGTTTATTATGAAATACCTATGATTTATTCTATGGGCACTGAACCCAAGTGTTGTCAGCCAAAGTTGGTGGGGAAAATTTATGTACTGTAACTCATGCTTTGATGACTTAGAATGCTGTTTTCTGACTGAGGAGAAACATAGAAAGATGTGAGAATGCTGTTTTTTGATTGGAGTAGAAAGAGAAAAAAATGGAACCGTGTTGTTTGCTGATTGGGGGATGAAGAGAAAGGGTACATTATGAGGTTACGTCCACCCAAAACAACACATCGGCCTAACCTTTATTCTAAAAGAAGAAAATCATTAATGTGAAAATATCTACCTCACTAAAATCATTGTCCAAACTTGTGCCACTGAATTTGAGACTAGGTTTTTACATAGCTGGTAATATTCATGACCATAATATGCATTTATCTATGATCAGTGCCCTAATTAAACTCCAGTCCCTCTCTCAGGTTTATTGGAGAAAGTGGACTGTTGAATTTACTATGTTCTGAGAGGACTACTGAATTACACACCTGAACACATTAGCTGAGAAGCTAATATACCATGCCCTTTGGACCACAGTTTAACACTGGTTGATGTCATTCGGAAAGTTGCATCTATTGACATTTCTGTGTATGTATACTTGTATGTGTGAGAGTTTGTTCATATATATACTGTGTGAGAGAAATGACCTCTCTGTGTAAATAGGACTCAGATGTTCCCATTTTATTGTTCTAAGACAGGTTCTCCGCTTCTACTCCTTTCCTTTGTTTTCCGTTTCCCCTCCATGTTGTGCATAAAGAGTTTCATCCCATGTGCAGTATGATGGTTGTGTATATGATCACTGTTCTATTGTTTCTTCTCTGTTATGGTTGCTTGTCCTGCCTTTTTCTTTTTGTACAATAAATCATTTATTTAGCCTATGTGACGCGCCGCCGTCTTTTTTCCCTCTGTTGGCCTTTAACTTCTCTTTTAAATTCATTTTTTTAGCCATTTGCCTCTATTTTATTTTTTTTATTGATAAGGACAATTATTTATTTTTCTTTTGTGAGGGGCCACCACCAGAACTACTACATAAAAAGGTGAAGGCCATCTCCATTTCAGTGGTGACCTTACAGAGCAAGCTTGGCCAATCAGCACAGTGGGGGCGTGGCTTTGGGAGGCTTGGAGCAGGGGACAGGAAATGGATTAAATCCGGAGGCTAATTGGTGGAGAGCTGGAGAGGCCTGATGTGAAGAGTTTAGTGCTGAGCAGCCATTGTTTGGATCACGTATGGGATGCAGCATGACCCAATTAATGTGTCACCTGATAGGAGGGCCTCTCATCAACCTAATTTAGGGAATCAATGGAAGACAAACGAGTCTGGAGATGGAGTGCTTTGCTAATGCAAATTAACTGAGACCACCCAGCATAGCACAGAGAAGCCTGACGCCAGTGATGACATAAATGTAGGGAGGTGGGGGGTGGTGGGCATCATCCTCCGCATATCCTACTGCCAACACACATGCGCACGCATAGAAGAAAAACATTCAAAAGTTTCAGTGAGGAGACAGAGAGAGAGAGAGAGAGAAGGGGGGGGATAGGGGGAAGGCTCATCATTCTCACGCCCTCTTTTCAAGCTTTCACTCCCAAGTGATTTTTTTATTATTTTTTCCCCCTCCTCCATAGTTGCCACTATGCCCATGCAATCTTAGCAAAAAGTTGGCACTCTGCCCCTTGGGTTGCACCCCAGCCAAACCCACCCCCTGCTGCTCCAGGCTTGCTAAACCCAGAAGGCAGTCATTGGTAATTTATAGAGTGGTGCCAGGGCAGCAGCACTTGAGTTGCTCTGACGCCCATCATCGGTATTTCTCTCAGCGGGCTGGATCCCAGGCTTCCCTGCTCTACTGTACAACAAACCCACTGCTGCACGCAACAAATATGAGGGACTATCGTCAAACAGAACAATGACCTGCTGGGTCCACCATACCATGGGTGCCACGGGTCAATCAAAATGCAGCTAGCTAATTTTATCTATTGTCTGGGTCTGAAAAGAAGGACAGATGCTTCACAATTTTAATAAAATGGACCATAGACTGAAGTCATTTTTCTCAGCAAAGACTTGGCAAAGGCACCAAGAAAACTGCTCGGTCAGCCATTCCAAGCACATAACAGGAGCTCTGAGGAGACCGGCTTATAAACGCATGGAATGTGCAGTTGAACACTTTGCTGGGTTTCTATGTCACTGGGTGCCCTTTAAAGCCATTAGATCGACTATAAAAAGCATTCAAGTCAACATTGTTAAACATCTGTTAAGGAGGGCTACTTTGAGCGGGACATGCTGGAGCTGAAAGGGAGTGATTTGGGGCACATCTCTTTAACTGTGCAAGGAGAAAATGGAGGCAAAAGCTGTCATAAAAGAATTGAACAGGGAAGGGGAGTGGTGGGGGTGGGGGTGGGGAGGGAAGACTGTTTATGATGGTAGCAATAGCCATAAAACTGAGTAGTTGTCCAGATTTGGTGGGTTGGGGGTTGCACTCAATAGCTGTGATTCCCCATAAACACCTTTGAATGTAGCACAATAGCCTGACCATTTTCAAGGAGAGAGAGGGCTTTGTGCAAGAGGAAAACTGTGGCTACTTTTAAACTTTTAATGTACACCGCCACTTCCCCATCAATTGCATACATAGGATCTTATGTAAAAGCGTGTCTCACTTTGCAGAAAGAATGTCTATCATTTTCCAAGATGCTTCCTTTCAGTAGCTTTTTCTGCAGTACTGTCAATCCCCCAGCAAAGTGGTGCAGTCACTGCTGCCACAAGCTTCTGCAGAGTCTGTGTGAAAACTGGCCCGCATGGAAGGTTCTTCAAGATGACGTGCGCCTATGTAGATGTTGCGTACCTCCTCAAAAAACTGATGTCTTCAGTCAATAACCTGTGCATGCGTATTTTGTGCAGATGTCTATTGCATTGCCTGGTGATGTGATGTGAAATGCCAGACACACATACCCAGAATTTTAAACCTCCTCAGGCAAAGGTTTGATGCCACTGGAGCACTGTACTGGTAAATAATTGAAAGAAAAAATAGTAGTCTTTATACTAGAAGTGTGATTATATGGCCTGTGCAAACTGCACATCATGTAGACCAACACAAGTATAAACTATTGGCTTGTTCGCAAATGCTGCATAGAACGCATATCATGCAAACTGTACACCTGGGAAAAAGTTAAGCACCACCAAATTCAAACACTGAAAGTTTCATAAAACTGGCAAGTCCTGAACTCCTGAAGGTTTCAGCTTGCATTCTGAGCTCATTTCACATTGAAAGGGCATTGTCTTGAACCACACTTTATTGCACATGCTGAACATTAGCAGATGGATGGCACTTCTGAAAACTTCATCTCAGTCAATAGTTTTTGCATATTCCAATCAAAGTTGTCAGTTATTGGCAAACAGAGGTCTTCTTGCCATCTTTAAATGTAAGTAGGCCCATACTTTTAACAGCATTATATTGTGTTCAAAATGTACCTTTTTTTATAACCCAATGAGGTGTGAAGTAAATATCAAATTCTTTTCAAACTGATTTTGTATGCCAGGAAAGGCATAGTCAAGCCATGTTTCCAAGAGTTGGCCGATGTTTGTAGATGTTAATAATTTTGTCCTTTGATGAAGCAGAACTTGTTTTAAGAATTGAGTGGTGCTTAACTTTTGCCCATGTGTATACATTGATTACGTGGAAGTATAAATTGATCTTCTGAGGAAAGCATTGCATATGCAGCTGGCACACATGGATACTGCTAGGTGTCCAATAAGGTTCCAGGATCGAAGATGCAGGCAATCAGCTCAAAAGATACCCACCCTCACTGGGTGGCCAATCATCCTCAGTCCTGAAAGGAGGAGGTTACAGCCACCGCTGACACAGACTGGATTGGACTCAAGGTACATTGAGCTACATAGTACAACCCCATTTCCAAAGAAGTTGGGATGATAAAGAAAACGCAACAAAAAAAAAACAAATGAAAACAGTGATTTTTAAATCATCCCAACCAAACTTAAATTGACAACAGTGTAAAGATTAGATATTTAATGGATTTTCTTATCTACTTATGGTTTTTATGTTGAAGCAAATACTCATTCAGAATTTTATGCCTGCAACATGCTCCAGAAAAGCTGAGGCACGGGTATGTCCACCACAGTGTGACATCAGCTTTCCTCTTAATAGCCCTCCAAATAATTGTTTACTGAACTCAAAACGTTGATTGTTCCAGTTTTGAAGGATTTTCCCCCTATTCTTCTGTGATATTTGCCTTTAATGGCCTAAGCTTCTGGAGTATTTATTACTGCATTTTGCACTTTTAAAAAATCACATATATTTTCAATGGAAGACAGGTCTAGACAGCAGGTAGGCCAATCTAGCACCTGCACTCTCCAATTAGAGAGCCTCACTGTCATAACGTGCTGAATTTGGCTTTCTAATAAGAAGGGGCTTCCCTGAAAAGCCGTCTAGAGGACAGCTAATATGGGTGATATAGATTTTGAGTAACTCTCAATCAATTCAATCATCATTTACAAACTATATTGAGTGTATCCCCACATTGTTCATCTCAGATTAACAGCAGTCAGATGATCAGAAAATTTAACCCTCCTACTATCAGTGTTTACGGTCTCTAAATAAATGATTTGACATAATTTGTTTGCTTCATATTTCATGACTTTTTCTAATTTAATGATGAAAAATGGATGAACATAAAATTGATACACTAACGTGTTTTCAATGCCCTGTTCACGTTATGCATACATTAGTGATCCTGGTTGTAGCTGCATAAAATGTGTTTGTATGTCTGTGTGTGTGTGAGTGAGTTTGTGTGCACGTGTGTGTGTGTGTGTGTGTGTCTCTATGTGTGGTGGGTGGGTGGGAGACTATTTTGGATTGCACCATTGGAAAAGGTAGGGTGCCTGTCTCTGTGTCTGTATGTCCTTCACAATAGTTGCAGCAGCTGCTGATACTCTCTGAACGCACTGTCTTCTCTCAATATGAGGTTTTAAGTCTGCTACTGCTAGTCCCAAGCCCAGATAACAAAAGAGGAGGGGTGGGTTAGATTTTATGGTGACTGACCACAAATATGACAAAAAAGTAGTTAAAAACAATAAAAGTAAAAAAATAAAAATGGATATGTGTGGAAAGGTCATGAGGTCACCGACATCAACATGGCTCAATTTGTAAGAGTTATGAATGTGGCCAGCAAGTTTGAAACGATTACTATGTAAGCTATTGAAGATAATATTGATAGTTTGTCCTGATGGTGGCACTAGAGGAAAGGTCATGGGGTCACCAAAATCCACGGTGTTCATTCTCTCATCGTCATTAATGTGGTCAGTGAGTTTGAAAAGATTTGAATGAAAACTTTTCAAGATACATCAATTCAAATTTGAAAGTTTGGCCTGATCGTGGCGCTAGTGGAAAGGTCATGGGGTTACCAAAATTGATAGGGTTCATTATCTAGGGGTTATCAATAGGTTCACCAAGTTTGAAAAGAATTTAATGAAAGCTGCTGGAGTTATCATGCTAACGCAAAAACTTTGTGACGGCAGCGGGGGAAATGGTGGCGACAGTCTGAGTAAAACCATAATATCCTTGATTCTTCACTTGGAGATAGAATTCTAAAAAAGCCATTTAAACCTCAAAAATATCTTTGTTTCCAATTTTATGTCAATAAGATAGATTTTATGGTGATTTGCATATTTTCCATTGTTGTACAATAGGTATTCTGAATGTATGGTGTTAAGGTGAGTGGGTGTGGAGGGTGATGGTGGCTTGTAGGGGGAGGGGTATGTTTTATTCAAAGGGCTATTTAGGTATTCAACAAATAAACAAAGTTCCTGACACAAAAACTTGGTTAAAAATTTTAATGAAATTCTTTTCCGGAGGCAGTTATCCCTGGGATCAAACTGCCCCTAAGGATAAAATGTGTTAGTAAAATTTGAGGATAACAGGAGGGTTAAATATTATAAACTGAAAAAAAGAAGAAATCAGAAAGGTGGCAAATGCTTATCATATCGCAGCACTACACCATCTTGAAATGTTCTGTTAATTACATAGAATGGGATAATTTTTTAAAATAAATGACATAACTTTTCAAAAAAAGGGGGGGGGGGGGGGGGGGATGTTAAGCTAAGTAATGTGACCCTATGCTTCTCAGTACCTTTCTTTTTCAAATGGGCACAATTTTGAGTAACACTTTACAATAAGGGTACATTACTTAATGCAGTCATATGCATTAACCACCAATTAATTAACAGTTAAATAATGCATCAGAGAGCTAAATAAGCATAAGGTAACCTTAACTTACCATTTATTAATGCTCTTTCACATCCATGTACTGGAAAGCATCCCATAATAATCCCTGAACGAACACCTCAAATTATCAAACTATTGAATAATGTATAAATTGATATGTAGTTAACATTAATAGCATAATAAATGATTAGTAAGCCCATTAGTTTACTGTTAAATAACTGATGGATAATGCCTCTAACTGCATTTGCTAATGTTAATTAATGTACCATTATTGTAAAGTGTTACACAATTTTGTCCCAAAATGCATACAGCTATTGCTGAAAATTGAAAACCGCTGATATAAAAAAGTGATAAATGGCAACTCTGCAAAGCTGGCTCCTTGGTGTTCGATCAGTTAATGGAAGATTTAACACATTTTGACTCATTTCTTCCCAATGCTGCAAGATTGAGCCCATCCCCGACTGTCAACCTGCAAGTATAAGAGCTTGTAACTTTTCATCAGTTTACTTTAGGCCATTTTTCATGCTGATACATGTGAAACTACATGCATGCAGAAATGTCAAGCCATCACCCATCACCTACAGCATACTGATTATGCAATCTGCTACTCGTTACAAGTAACTAGGTTACTAATTTTCATCATTTTGCAATGGATCTCGGCATGTAAACATGATCCTGCTGTTCTGCAATGTGGAGAAAATTAAGAACTTTATAGACACATTGATGCTTACCATAAAATGGTACAGTGCTTTGCATTATTTTTTGACATCAATGCTTCATCTCAAGTAAGTATACAGAGCAATTTCATAAGCTTTTGATGAAAAAAAAAAAAAAAGTAGTTTATTCTTATTCTGACAGGGTACGGCTTGGTGAATCCCAGTGCCAAGGGTGTTACAGCGATACAATCCACTTGCAAATGATGCAAAGTCGTGCGTCAGGAGTTTCGGATTTTCAGTAAAACACAAAACTATGATATACGCTGAGGCACAACTTGGGTTTCAGAGATAGGGTACATTGCTCTTATTAACTCCGCCAAGGAGGTTATGTTTTTGCTTGGGTTTGTTTGTTTGTCTGTCGGTTTCCAAAATAACTCAAAAAGCTATGGACAAATTTTGACGAAATTTTCAGGGATTGTACAGATTGGTATAAGGAAGCAATTATTAGATTTTGGAAGTGATCCGGATCTCCATCTGGATCCAGGAATTTTTTAAAGGATTCTTTAACATTGGGAGATGTTAGGGCCATTTTCAACATTTATGCATATAACTCCACCAAAAATGGTCAGGGCACTTGGAAAAAAAAATACAGGACAAGTTTCGAACATGTTCCACAATATATCTAAGACTGATCCTGAAAATGGAATAATTACGGATACTATGATACTATGATCCAGAATACGAAAGTAGGGGACCTTCAGAACTTTCATTATAGGAAGAAAACAAATGAAGCTACAAACATGCAACAAACACCATTATATAGCCAAGATATTGCAGAATTAGGAAGGTGTCACCGGATTTACTTCATCTTCAAAAGCCAGGGAACTAGATCCAGAAGAAAACCACCATTACGGAAAATTTGATTTTCGTGAATAACTACTGAACTAATATTGATATAATGAATTCAGTAGCTAATGGTATGTTTTCTTGGTCAGGGAATCTGAAAAAAATAGATAAAATAAATGTAGGACTAATATTTATGTGTAAATCACAACATGAGGGGAAATGTTGCATCATAAGAAAAAAAACAAATGAAGCTAGAAACATGCAACAGACATCTTTTAACAGCCAAGACGCTGTGGAACTAATATTGATATAGCATTATGAATCAAATTGCCATGTTTTCATGGTCAAGGAATCTAAAAATGAAGATAAAATAAATGTAAGACTAATATCTATGGTGGAAATATGGAGGGAAATGTTGTGCTTGGCGGAGGTCTGCGCTCTCCGAGTGCTTTTCTAGTTTGGGCGATAAGTTCTTTTCCATTTCAGCGCATTCACCAACAGATGTTGCAAACTTGTAGAAAGCGAATTTACTATATGCAAAAGGTAGAGTATACTGTCAAAAAACCTCCAACCAATTAGTAATTTCCAATGGTATTTCATCGAAAACTTGAAAAAATGTCATTTTTAGTTTCCATGTAGTTCTTAATGCAGGATATTGAATTTGTCTCTGGCTTTATCAGAGTAATTTGCCCAGCATCTGCTGGGGATAAATCAGACTTGGCAAAATCTTGCACATCTTAAGGACTTAAAATTAAAATGGAAGGATTTTTATTGTTGTTTGTTTTCAAAATACTACAGCCAATAACCAATAAGGGTCAACATCAATTTTTAGTGGAACAATTTTAAATCACACATCTGCATGATAAATTGACTATCATAGATCACATTTTCATGCTTCTAGAACCATTTAAATAATGTGTTCAAAAAGGGGTGCATCACTGACCACAGAAATTGATTGATAGGTATGAATTATTCTGAACTCATTTTCGAATCATTGCCCAGCGGGTAAAATAGTATGCAAAACCACAAGTAAAGCATTTGTTCTGCCAGATAAATGCTAGATTAGCTTCCCCCCTCAAAACAAATGCATGTTTCAAATAGGAATTACAAGGTGAACCATTTCCAGCTCTAAAGGCTACTTTGCAAGTCCCCAGGGAAACTGAATAGAGCTCGTTATGAATCTAAAAGGATTTTTGGGTCAGGGAGAAACTTTCTAAACGGACAGGCACGCCAACAGTTAGCCATTGTGCCACACATACTACACTTCTTTTATGACTCTCACTGAATAAAATTAATCTTTCCAAAATACAATAAAATTGGAAGCAATGTACAGGGACATAAACCGCTTAAACTGCTCCGTAAACTGGATTAGTCCCGTGCCATTTCCAGGGGATAAAAGGTCCCCCTTAATTACAACTACCTACTCACTATGCAACTTATGATCCATTGGGAATCAATTAAATGAGGCATCCCGAATGTGGTTGGTCAAATGAAAAAGCCATGGTAATGAAGAGAGGCCCAGAGACTGCAGGTGGAGTCCCCAGGGACACTGGGACGAAGCTCATTACAAAACAAGGGTGCAATAAACCAGCCGCAGCTTCAAGAGGTTCACATAAAAAAGGACAAAAGCTCACAGTTCCGACCGAGTGAACAATTACCTGCAGTTCACACATTTGAAGAAACATAACGACTCACGCATGACTAGGACCTTAATCCCAGAATCTAAAAAAACCTAAGGTAAATTAATAGACAAAAACAAAATTGAATTCATCAGACCAAATTATCAGGGAAAACAATAAATCTTAACCTTTGATTTAAAAAATAAACAAGAGGCCTGTCGGCCTAGAAAGCTCCGCTAAGGATGAGTGAAATGTCCATGTCATAACTTAATTTCAGAAATCCTTAAAAACTATTGCAATATTAACACATATGGCAGAAATAGTGACTAGAATATGCTGTGAACCAGTTTGGTGTCTCAATTTATGTAGCAATGTAACAATAGAACCACACTGCAAATTGCAATCATTTATTTCAATTATCTTACCAGCAAGCAATACTAACCACCAACAAATACCCTCCCACCCCAGTGCATCACAAATATAGCAGTCACAATCCTTCTAACATTGTCATAGGACAATATGACTCAGAACAATATGATCCAGAACAATTAATCCAGAACGATGATCCAGAACAGGGGTTCCCAAACTCGGTCCTGGGGCCTCCCTGTGCATGTTGGTTTTTGCTCCACCCTGGTTTGCAATCATAGGATTTTAACAAGCTGTTAATTTCTCATAATTAGTTGTATTTCTGTTCAGAGAAGCAATTTCTCCTCTCTTGACAAAAAGTATTTTGACAGATATGCATACAAACGGTGACGAATAAATTCCGCATCCGCTTTTCAACATGAGTAACAACTGCATAAAAAGAGGGAAAAATGGACCCAATCAAAGAAAAAAAAATATCAATGGGTTCCTAATTGGTGAAACTGTGGGCACGTTTAGTACATTGTTAGTTTTGGCAACCAAACAAATGACAGTCAAACCTGTTTTATGTTATGTTTTTGTGATCGAGTGCAAGCAAATTATTTTGAGAGAACTCTAATCACCCGTCTTCAGCAGCCTAATTAGGAGGTTACTGATTTTCTCAGTACCTGATTTGATCAGTTCTTCATGGGACAAATGGACATTTCTATAAAAATTTGGCTTAAAATGGCAAATAACAGCAACTCAAAATGCACCCAATTTGGACAAATCAACAGCTTGTTATAGTCATATGATGGCAATTATGGTTCAGACAAAAACCAGCATAGACAGGGAGGCCCCAGGATCGAGTTTGGGAATGCCTCATCCAGAACAATGATCTGGAACAACTTGATCCAGAACAATGATGAGGAACAACATGATGCAGAATAACGCGATCCAGAACAATATGATCTTCATCTTTTCACTTCAGATTTGAATATCTGTACGGGGGGGGGGGGGGGATATTTGTTGGTATTGCTTGCTGGTAAGATGATTGAAATAAATGATTGCAAATTTGCAGAGTAGTTCTATTGTTATACTACATAAACTGAGACACCAAACTGGTTCTCAGCATATTCTGGTTACCAAATGGGTCATGTGAGTTCATACTGCAATAGTCTACAAAGATTTCTGAAATGTTATGAAATGGATATTTCAGTCATCCTCACCGGAGCTCTCTAGGCCGGCAGGCCTCTTGTTTAGAGATTAATGAAAGACTGAAAAAATGATCACAAACACAGAAGTTCAAAATGCTGAATTTCTCAAAAACCAGGAAGTAAAATTTTCTCATTTTCACAGGCGATCATCAGAACATCACAACAAATTAGACAAAACATTATCAGACAGTTTTTGAGATATTAATGAAAGACTGAAAAAAATGAGCAGAAACACTGATTTTCTAAGTTCAAAATGCTGAAATTTCTCAAAAACCAGGACATAGAATTCTAATTTTCATAGTGAATATTCAGAATATCATAAAGGCTCACACCAAATTAGAAAAAAAAAAAAGTTATCGGACAGTTCTTGAGTTATTCAAATTTGAAGTGAAATGTTGATGCCGGGCGGACAGACAGACGGATGCTAGACGACCCGGAATTAGAAAAGCTCCAATGACTGCTGACCATCTTCACAGCGGAGCTAAAAAATTACTGTAAATGCAAGATGGCTAACATTCTCATATTCACAACTGAATTAGCCACTTCTTGAATTATGTCTTCATGAGTGCTAAACAGAGACACAAAAAAATGGACATTTCTGAAATTAATCGACATTTCAAAAATTAACGAGAATGAGCAAATGGCGATGGACTCAAAAACTGCATTAGTGGACCTGTAAATGTAATAGACTGTTTTGCACTTCCTGAGTAGTTCCAGCAAGGTCAGGCTGTGAGCCTACTGCTGGATCTGCAGCTGCAAATCACATTAAAAACACAGTAGACACACTTACAGAGAAATGGACTTCAGACATCTCATTGGATGAAATGATACAGAAGGACCTCATCTATTCAGTTCCATTCCTACTGAACTCCATTCCCAAGAGACCAAATAAATCTTAATTTATGCAAAAATTTTACCATGCATACAGTATAAGGCAGTTTGGTGTTAATCTAGCTTTACTCCATTTCCCAGCTAAGAAGGTGGTAGAATACCATACAGGTAGCTTTATAGAACATTCTTTTGGCAGGAGGTTTTATATAAAGGCACCTTACAGCACTAAATATAAGCACAAGTATCAGTGGCATGGAACATGTTTTGTGAGCAACGTTGACATAATGTCTGAAGAAATAAGTGTTTTAAAAGGACACAAATTTTGTATTGTCTTGCGGAATTCTGCGACAGGTGTCTGGTGTTATTTGAATTCAAAGGTGAAAACTGCTGACCTTTAATTAAAAGGTCCATTTCACAGGTTTAGAGAAGTCTCATAGCACCCTAAGGATTTATTAGAAAATACAAGGAATCAAATCGGTAACTTTCATACATCTATTAACCCATGATGATAATGAAACACTAATATTTCCAGGGTCCTTCCTCAAATCATCACGTTCTTCTCCCTTACCCAGTCCAGGTTATGGCTTATAAGAGGAGTATTGCTCAAACACTACAGCTCGATAGGGGGGGTCTAATGACAGATTCTAGTCAACAATCCCAGCGCAACCATTTCATATTATTAGGGCTAAACCAGAGCATTAGAGTCATCATTAGAGTCAGAGCAATGGGGAAAAAAAATATTCAGACAATGATAGAAAAACATGGAATCACCTTTAATTTACAAATTGTGACACAGGGGATTCAGTCCTGGAATAAATGTAGGCCCCTGAGCAGTGACAGGCGAGAATGCGTTCAAAAATACAAAGCAAATGCATCTCTTAAAAAAGTAAAAAAAAAATAAAAAATAAAAAAAAAAAGATGACTGCAGTCTCACACATTTCCAAATCTTTCAGCCCTCTTCCTCTTCTTGGCCTACAACAAAAACAAAACAAAGAGTGCATAGAAACACAAATGGATTAATTTCATTTCTTTCACTGAAATGAAAATTAGACTGTCATACAGTGATTCACAGGTCTATATTATTATCGCTTTTCCCTGATGCTGCCTTCACAGATCATCACTCAAAATCTAGCACCAACACTTAAATGTGAGAATTTTTCCTGGATCAATTTTTGCCCTGCCTTTCGTGTTGACACAGAATACATACAGCAGTATTGAACTGTGATTCCAATCATCTGCACAGCTCCAATGGTGACATTACCAGGACATGGGGCAGCACTTATCTGCACAAAGTACCAGGAGAGGCACCACATACCAAGAAGGCATGGCTACAGCTGCTCCACTCAGAGCTCATAATCAGAGTAAGATCTGTTCAAACCTCTTTTTGAGTTAAATATTATTTACATTATTTTAAGGTAATATCGCAAAAGAAGTTTATTATTGGCAGAAAAGTATCCAGCATTACTCCTCTGATATGGCAATCCATGCGACAATATTTCAGTACTGTAAACCATAGCAGTGTCAATTCAAGCAAGAATTTATCTGTGGTTATACAGGTAATGTGAAAATTTCTTTGCATCGGTCAGTCTTTCTTTCCCCAGTAAAATAAGTACCAAACTGAATAAGGATGCAGTTTCACTGGCATTGCAATCACATGATTCTACATTTTTCCAACTGCATTGCTGGACTACAGTGTAGCAGGGTATGATTCTATAAATGACATCTGATCAGTTTCATGTAATTAAATTACCAAATATAGTCTACAGAATACCCACTATAATTCTGAAGACTGAGCACGCTCAGAGGAACACAGGAGATGACAGTACAACCACTAGCTCATTACTTGCCAGAGAAAATGCATTACTTGCGTTACTAACAAGATTTGGTAAATATGGTACCGCCTGTCTCATTTTGAGCTAAAAAAAAAACGTCAGCATTGTACAACCCAACCAAACACAGCCCTGTTGATCTTCCAGAGAGAACATTCTCCCTTATCTTGCACTGCCAGCATTTCCGGCCTGATTGAAATGAACGAAAATTTGGAAGCGTACCTCTGAGTCATCTGGGCCTACAGCCGCAGCACTGGTGAGAATGCCGAACCTTTCCTTCCTCTTCTTCAGCTTCTCTTCATCCTCTGCCTGGTACAAAATAAAATCAAAAGGTGGCGTCAAGTCATTCGTTCAGCAGGTGTAAACATTACCTGTGCTCAAAAAAAGAAAAGCATCCATTTCTCATGCTAAACCTTCACGATTGGCAGCCGGGGGGAGGTACTGTGTGCGTGCGTGTCGTGAGATCGATGAAGTTCCGCCGTGTGAAGGGTGGCCAGGTTCGAGGTCGTTTGAGGACAGAGGCTTCCTTCGCACACACTGAGTTCTGGCAAGACTGCCAATGAGGAAAATCCGCCAGATTACAGGTCACTGTTCCCACCTTCAATAACATGACTCCCCCCCCCCCCCCCCCCCCCCAAAACACCCCACCCACCCCTACGCCCAGCAGGGCGCAGCTACACCCAAGTACGACGCCTGAGAGCGAAGGACGGCAAACACCAGCTGGAACAGAGGAAAATGGTCAACACATTGGGTCACATTTCACATACTACTGCTCCAATGCAGTCATCAATATTCTACCACCATCCCCATTGATGCTAAGATTTGGGAGCAAACCAAATGCATATGACCATCACTTTTAATTCTGGGGGTAGGTGACAACTAATTGTATACCCTGACAGTCATTTTGCTGCTGGGACTCGAGGACCAACAATTGATTCTTTGGCAAATGCAAAAGGAAACGGGAGGAAAAACTCATCCTAAATCTTGCTGCATTCAACTGCGAGAGCCAACTTCAGACTGATGGCATTGATGAAAATCTTTCAAAAAGATTAAAGAATTCACTCATTTTGTACGGATTCTCAAAGTAACTAATGCGGAGTAACACATACATTTAAAAATACTGTTCTTTCAAATAGTCCACAGAAGAAAAAGAAAACAGAAAAAAATGTTAGTACTATGTATGGAAATACTGTCCTGGCATCAGTACGACAGTCAGATCATACAGCGTACGAAAGGAGGAACCCATTTTGGCAGCCATCGCCACATAACTAATAACATGACAAAACTACCAATGCCTTATTTTCCCAACAGAAAAGGCTCCACAATGCCTTTTTTCGCTTTTTCGGAAACAGATGCCGTTTTATAGCGAGGCAATAAAAGGCCGCGATTCTTAAGCCACGCAATAACTGAAAAGCTCTGTGTGTCTCCATAGTTCACATGGCAAATTCTCAAAGAACAGCAGGGGGCGGCCCCCCTCCAATGTGCTGCGCCGGGCTGGTGCCAGTGTTGATACAGTGCTGGCCAATCTAATGCTCAGTGTTAGGCCACCGATCCCCGGGGATCATCGGGTTCATTTCTGTTGGCGGCACTCGTTTTTTCTCCATGTTTTCTTTTCCCTAGAACAATATTCCTCCAAATCCTGGGCCTCAGCAAGTGGGAGTTAATCTCTCTTCCCCCGCCTCCCGGCTCCTTTTCGGCGCAAAGGCGTTTGTAGAATGGCTCTGAATTAGCGACAGTTATTTAAACTACTATCTAAACTGGCAAGAGCCGAGTGATGTATGACATCTTTCTTTGCACTTCTGGTCATTTCTCCGGCATGTTGAACACCTTGTAACACTTTTAATATCTTAAGATTACCGCTAATAAAAATACACCACAATCAACAGTCTTATCTTTAAAAAGCTTCTCAGACCATTTGTTTTAAAATAAAAAATGCTAAAAAAGTAATAAAAGCACCAGGTCTTTGCTCACCCAAAGTAAGCATTTTGTTCGCAGCGCCCACACCAAATGAACGAGAGAAGCTACGCTGAGGGTCTGCACCTCTCTGAAGAGAAAAGGTTTCCGTATTTAAGAGGGCATTAGCTTTTTCATTCCATCTGGGGTTTCCAGTGCTCACTGCATGGGTTGGAATATAGATTCCTCCCAATGGGTAGACTGGGGTGTCGACTTGCCACACATTAACATTACCTCTGTCAACTGGAAATCCACTGAAAAATAGTGCCGTTGGTGCCGTTGTACACCTGGAAATTCCACATGCCAGCAGAATCATTTCAGAAGTTAAACAAATGGGTCAACTGGCATTTTCAAGATAGTTGCCTTGCGTCCATGTTTATTTATTAATTTTTTTTATGAACTTCGATGTCCTCATTGGTTGTAAAATGGTTGCAAAGTTTCCGCTTCATTGGTCATTGAGAAGATTTTAAAAACTATTAATGAAATTTAGGGGCACGGTCTGATATCAGAGGTAAATTCAAGGCGAAAATGCACGGTACAAACAAATAAATAAATAAATAACTAGAAAAGATGTTGTCATGCTGCTTAGTACCTATACACCAAATTTCAGCTGAATCGCTGCAGAAATGGACAAACCGGTCAAAATGGCTTCCATGGCAGAAGTCTACATTAATGAAACATTACATAAAAATCTTAACTTAGAATACCACCTTGAAAATCATTTTTATGGTTGACTGGCTTGTAGCACGGAGAATGGTACATCATTCCCAAGAAAAGTGAGCACAGCATTTAACAGCACCAGCATCTTTAGCTGACTATAAGATGAAGCTAGCGGAGCATTTTCAGTGGGAACCTGTTGTTTTGCTTTTCGCTACTGCACATGGTACTTTCGCTACAATGACCAAGTCTGTTCGCTACTATAATAAAACAAAGTGTTAGTTCCCGATCCTATCTTTGTTTGATTGTTTGTATTGAGACAGGACCCGGAAAAAATATTATCAGCTGTAATGCGAATGGTTTTTATAAAGTTTTGCAACTAATTCTTACGTAATATTTATGTTCTTAATTAGCATTTATCTATCACAGTGAACGGACTTGGACATAGTAGTGAACGTGCAGTGTGCAGTGGTGAAAGAGCAGTAGCGAAAAGCCAAAGTCCAAAGAAACCACCGTAAAACTTTTCAGCTATGGACATCATGGGAGAGACAAAGTGACTGAAGAAGACTTTTAGAGTGAAAGCAAAAGAGAGAAAGAGCGTGACCAAGAAAGTGGCTGACAAGAGTGAATCTTGGACTGGCTTTTAGTCAGAGCTACGTGAAATGAAAGGTTGCGGGACTCCAAGCTACCTTCTTGCTGTAAGTACAGTGATATATCTAGAGCATTTGGCCATGGCGATAAGCCAAGGCCGATTCTCTCCCACCATAGCTGCCCATTTTCTCATTAAATTTCAGAGTTTCTCTTATTTCAGAGTAAAGCCCGCCACAGCGATCCTTTTCTTCTCAAGGAAGGTGCGCCATGCTGATTTGCGAATCATAAGACGGGAAAGGAAGGTGCCGTCTTCACCACGCCTCCTCCCCAACTCCGAGTAACTATGTCACGCCTGAATTCTTTACTTGCTGCCCTTGACGATCGCTGTAGCTCAGGAGTTTCCAATCTACTCCATTAGAGTTATCTACTCCATTAGCTGATGTGGGTGCAGGTTTTTGTTTCAGCCCAGTGCTACAACACCTGATTCCACTGATTAGCTGATCAGGGGGTTCAGTCAAGACCTTGATGAGCACAATCAGGTATGTACAGTGATCAGATTAAGGGAAAAAAATTGATGAGCATTTTTTGCTAATCATTATATCAATTGATTAGCAATTGTTTAGCATATTTGAATAACAATTAGCGAAAATAAAAAAACAGTAAATCAGATTTTAAATGATGAAAGGGCTTTTTTATTCTTTCCTAATGATCAATTACAAAGAGAAATACAACTCCACTCAAAGCAAAACAAATTATTTCCAAAGGCATCAATTTTACTCTGAATTACCCCATCTTCATTTAATGCAGCACACTTCCGTTTCCCTGTGAAATTTTTGAAAACTACTTGCAATCTGCAGCACAGCTGTCTTATCTATACCTTACTGTAGCATATGATGTTGTTTACCACCTAATCAGAGATGTGAAATGATTCATACCCAATAAAATCCAGTCATACAAGGCACTCTCCAACTCAGTCACGTTTTGACATCACAACATCATGTATTTGAATGATTAGAGATCATTGTGCATGTTTCGGGGGAGGCCGGCAAACTTGCAATTCCCTAAACCCACATGGCAATGAGTGAAGTTTTGATGACTTTGATCGGCTTACGGCGATGTTTGGGTAACAGGGGGAACATTTGGGTGTAAAAATGTAAAGCGTACATCCAGTAATGACGATTCAGAGTTAATGCCGAAAAAATTGGAGGTCAGACACAATTTTTTTCCCATAAGGGCCAAAACCAAATCACATCGCTTTAGAATAGTAATGATTACAAAGATTCCCCTTAACTAGCATCAGCTAGGTAGAAGGCTGGCTTGCTTTATAATCTTAAGAGTATCGTAATATGCCATATCATGCATAACAAGATAATGCAGCTAAAACTAGCCATGAAATAACACGTCTCAGACCCAACTGTCTATTTGCTCTTAAGGTAAAATAAGTGGGTCGTCAATGTTGAAAGAGATCCTCTGCATGCGATGGCGTTGAAAGTGACACATCAGAGCTGTAAAAACTTATCCAATAGGCATCATAGGTACCATAGGTTCACTGGCCAGCGAGCTGTACCTAGGTGATTGCTTTTCATCAAGCTACCATAGTGGCTAACGTCCCAAAAATGTAAAAGTTCAATTCGGTCGGACGAAACTGCGGCAAAACCTCAGATAAGTACTTGCCTATGACAGCTGGTAAAGTTAGTTAAGTTGGGGCAAGAAACAAATCATATTGCCTTAATATGATGACCATTTACAAAGATTTTCATTAGTTAACGTTAGTTAGTGTTGTCCTTTCACGACTAGATGTTCACATATTTTTGAGGTTGCCTTGTTTGTGAGTACTTGGATCAAAATCTTCAGAAGCCATCTTCATTCCCAGCCTTGAATCGTGCAATAATCTAAACCTGGTGAGCAGTCCCTGGCCAGAAAGTGCTAACTCGGCCCTCTTTACAGAACAACATTTATGGGAAAAACTCAACCAACTTTGCTCCAATCAAAATACATGGGTTGTAACCATCTTATCTCCAATGTTTTTTTTTAACAAACTTTGCTCCAATGACAATTCATGGGTTATCTCTCAAGTTTTTTTTCTTTTCCTTGGATTCTCTGAGAAATATTAGTGGCGCACAGAAACATTAGTTTCATAAAAAATAAAAGAATATACATTTAAAAGATGTGGAAAATTACAGTCTAAGAGTGGAAAAACAGTCAGATGAATAGGATACAAGTAGATACATAAATGACTCAAATGATTATATTTTCAGTAACAACTGATTTTACTGAACAAATATTGATTAAAGCTACAGAAATCAAATACATCATTTGATTATGTTTTCAAATCAACTAAACAGAAGCCTGCTTACTAACCAAAGCTATAGAAGCCCGCTGCTTATGTATGTGAGCTACTCATGCATGTGTGAATTGCTTGTAAGTGTGTGTGTCTATGTGTGAACTTCTTGTATGTGTATGTGTGTGTGCATGTGCTGCTTGTGCCTGTGTGCACTGCTTGTGTGTGTCTGTGTTACTGCTGCATACATAATATGGATACTGATTATGATTGATTATGGTTATTTAACATGGCAATTGATTTACTGATGAATATGATTAGAAATATTTAAATATAATCCTCAAAATTAGCTTACTAGTGAACTAGCAGGCTATACCCAAAGAGCAACTTAATTTAACCCTATAATGCCCCCTGTATCATATATGATACACCAAATTTGAAGGACCATGCCCACCTGGTAAGATGCAACACAACCATGACTGCTCACTGCATCATATCTGACACACAGTGCTGCCACCTGGAAGCAAGAAGTGAGATAACAGGAGTCTCTCCCCTAGTCACTCACTTCAAGGAAGTAGGTCCCATGTGAATGGGAATTCTTGAATTTCCTTGGACTTTGGCAGTGAAGTTCAGCATTCCAAGGTAAATATTTCACAAAAACTTATTCTTACACTAGTTAAGGGATAGCTATAGATAATAGAGAGCATAGGAATAATTTGAAATTTTGAGTGTTGAGTTCTAGAGGGGTGCTGATTTTTGGCTGTATCAGATGTCAAAAATGTGACCGAGTTGGAGAGTGCCTTGTATGACAGGATTTTAATGGGAATGGATCTTTTCACATCTCTGATCAGGTGTTAACATCAGACGTTACAGTAAGGTACAGTGGGAAACAGAAGTGTTCAGTATTAAATTAAGATCGTTTAGGGAAAAATTGATGCCAATTTAGAAATAATTGGTTTTGCTTTCAGAGCAGAGTTGTATTTCTCTTGTAATTGTAATTTGTCAGTAGGAAAGATTAAAAGGCCCTTTTAGCATTTAAAATCTGCAGAAGGCAGGTAGGGTTAAAGCCACAAAGCAAGGAAAGTGTCAGGTGTTAAGAATGAAGGCAAGTTACTGCTACAATTGAACTGCCCCATCTTGGCAGGCTGCTGCTTGCTCGTTACAGCCTCTCTGCCCTTTTTCAAGACAACCACATCACTCGCTGCAATTGCTGTGCCCTTTTTCATACCCAAGCACCATGCCCAAGGCCTGGGGAAACCATAGAATTAACACTGAAGTAACATTACATAAGCTGGCCAGCAATACTTTACGTTGTTGCACTCGCTTGACGTTCGGCTGTGTTAGTGTTAATTGTCCGACCACTAGCCTTTTTTTTTAATCATATTCCAAGGTGGTTCATTTTGACAGATTTAAATCGATTGCTAAACCTCTGTCCTACGTTGTACTAGTAATACTCCTGTGCAGAGTCCTGTCTAGCTAGTGATGTTGGCTAGCTGGTCACTGGAGTTTACTTCACCTTGGGCAAAGGGAATCTTAAGTTCTGAAAGTTTAATTTGGTTGATTAGCAGTTCTGTATCCGTTTGGCATCCCCCAGCATTCCAATAAGCAATAGCCTGGTATAAGCGGCATAGCCATTGGTCTCGCGGCCAACTGGAAAACAAGGACAATCTCAGACCCCTCGTCTTCCCCAACTGATATTTTTAATTTGGACATTTACCGTGGCCAAGTCATTCCAAGAGCAGAGTACACATCCCTGCCTATGTTTTTCATGAAAGATTGCAACTTTGGCTGTAACTTTATTGGTGTCGTCCCTGTCTCATGTAGTTCTGTTCAGATCTGTTATGCAAATAAATCAATTTTAAAAGTCTGGTCAGTCTTTGGCCATCTCTCTCCAAGTGAGCCTTGAAATTTTGCAGCCATGTAAACCTATCCCAGCTAGTTTGTGTTTAATTACACCCTTCAATGTGTATTTTGAGCAATGTAGCCTATATTACTGTACCAACAATATTTTAATCGATTACACGCTCCACATTCAGTGTATGTGAGTGTTAACATCCAATGTCACCATAAATAAAACTACAAATAGTCATGCATATTTGCGCAAAATCCTGTAATATTACACTTTTTCAGAAGGCATGATTATTCGCATTCTGACCTCTGCTTTTCCCCCCATTTCCAATTCAGCTTGCCCACAAATATATGTGCACTGCTTTCCATGTGAGGAGGGGAGTGGGGGACTTGCATTTACGACAATGGGGTAACACTTAGAAACTGTTAGGGGTGCTGCTTCAGAAAAAAATACCAGTGCCTCCAAAATTAAGTTTTAACACGTTTTTTTAAACACTTGTCCTTTCTGCCAAGTACTTCAACAAATCATGATAGGCTCCTGACTTGTCTGACTAGTCAATATTTCTGAAGATGTACTTTATAGGTACAAACTTGTGTTCCAAATTTTTACTAGAGTCAATATTACTTGTTTAATCTATGAAAGCATGTCTTGCTGTTCTTTTCAAATCGACTTTGTAAACAGGATCTTGTGCCAAGAAGGCAGTTTGTTACATTTTGTTTACATGATGGCACTGTCACCACCGGGTGTCAGTCATCACAGCACTGCACGAGTGTGAGGGTGAAACAGGGAAGCTAGCAATCTACTTTAGATGGTAATGATGAATCATTTCTGCCCTAACTTGTACCTTTTTTGTGAACAAATATAATTATACAACACTCTTTAGAAGTGGTTCACATTTTCAAAGGGAAATCACACAATCCCGACTGTATTGTGCAATAGCTATGAAAGGACCAAAAATAAATAAATAAATAAAAATCGCATCTCAAATCCACTCGCTGGAGACTTTGTTTTACCAGTGTTATTTTGTATGGCGACAGTGCTCAATGTCAGTCTCAATGTACTTTGAAAAACTTTAATTATTTTATTATATAGCTTGAATTGTGCAACTTTTTTTAACCAATTCTGCACCACTAATGGTCCCATACAGTGTGAAAATGCAGTTTTTTGTCAAATAGCATCACATTTTTGTAGAGAGACCCCAAATCCCCCAACCAAATGACCCACCCAGCCCCACCTTGCAGAACAAGCTAAGCCCTGCAGAAAGCTTGGCAAAAACCCTGCCCAGTGCTCATCTACACTTCCAAGTGTGCCTCAGCAAAGCTCAGATAGAGAATCTCGCAGGACGGAGGGCACGCCTGAGGGAGCTCACTAACGTCACTGACCAGGCTGCGGACTGGAAGCTGGTCTGAAGGACTGTCCTCCTCACAGCGTGGGCGCAAAGCTGCGATTAACCTTCCACAATGCGTCACAGCACTTTCATTATTTTACACATCAGGAAAGTAGGAGGCCAGATGGCCCTTGAGCACAGGAGGAAAAAGAAGGTGAGAGGACAAGTTTCCTGTCAGGAGAAGACTATGTATGAATAAGTGACAAAGAATAAACAGACAAATGCAAAGCAAAATGATAAATGACCAACACCAGAAAGTCTGTCACTTGCCAAAGCACCAATAAATTAATTTGGCTCATTGCTCTCTGATCTAAATTAAAGTATTCATGGGCTAATGGAAAAAGGGGCCTTAATGGTCTTTGTTAGGTGTGGGGTGAAGAGGATGCACAGTCCTGACGTGTCAGGGAAACTCGATAACCCTCTCCTCAATTTGAAACCGTTGAGGGAAAAATTTCCCCCCACCCTACCCCCAAAAAACCCAAGTGATTTAGGTGCTCGCAGAAGCCTTTGACAAGATATAAGAGTTGGTGCCTTGCTATGTATAATGAGCACTGTGAAGTAGTAAAGAAACGCTTGATCAGCACCGTACTCTCAATGGAGAATGAATAGCTCCTTGTGGCAGAAATGTTCTACAGTAAAAGGGTATGTGACAGCTGGGGGCGGAGGAGTGTGCATGTGAAATTCTCAGATCAGTGCGTCTTCACCAGCATCAAATAACGAAGGAAGTCGCAACTCCCAGCCCCCCACATCATACACTTCTCATCATTAGCTGTGCTTCTAATACAAGGCTTTCACATGAAATACACTGATCAAAAATAGAGGCGCCAACATCCTGCAAATACAAATTTATACAATCACAACATGATGTGTAAATTCCATGCTTATATAATGTTATCGTGTGATTGCTCCAAAGAACTTCTGCATGTCAAAGAAACGGGCCAAGAAAATTCAACCCACGCTCCATGACAGGATTCACCACCCGTCAATGTATTTGTAACCAAAATAAGAGCAGATTCCCAATGCTCCTGGGGACAGGCGGAGTGGGTATGGGGTCAGGGAAGATTGAACTTTGGTTCCTCCAATCACATCTTAAATCAGAAGCCCAAAAATGTGCAGTTTTTGCTGAACTGCAAGTCCCTACTGTGCAACACAGGTGTACATGTGGCACGTCTATATATAGGAAAACAGAAGAAAATTAATACAGTCATGTCATTTGCACAGCTGCAGGGTTTAGAGCGCAGTGCCTTTGCCCAGCTGGCAGGCGATGCTACGCAACACAATCGGGCTTCACTGGCTATGCTTCGCTCCATGCTCCACAGTCAGCACAGTTACCACCTCAACCTCATCCTCAGCGAAGTCCATAGGCATTGTAATCCCTCCCACCACGACTTTGAGCAATCACATCTCTATTACAGTGCATTATCAGGCTTAAATTGGGATTTAAACTTTTTTCAATTTTTTATTTTCTAATGCTCTGCTGATCTTGCCAGTGCATTTAAAGCTTGTTTCAATAAACTATTAATAGCTTAAAATAAAAAAAGACGTGGGATCATTTCATTTGTCCATGTGTTTGTTCTAATATATCAAGCTAGCTTAATCATATGCAGAAGTGTAACTGAATTCAATACAAATATTCAGAAGTTTGCATCATATGTTGAGAAATTACCTGTGATTGCTACAGTAATTCAAGAAAACATTAGCGTGTATTGCTCGCTATACAGTACTGAGGTGACCATTGCTACTTAACAGTTGGTATCGGAAGTAAAATCCCGATGGAAATTTAGAATGGGGTTCAGACACTTTCCAGCATTACAACAAGAGTTGTCAGAAAGACACAAAGCTCGCCGGGGCAAGGTTTAAGTTTTTCTGCACGCGGACGGACGTGGACGCCGGGGGTACGACAATATCTCTCCGGACGTTACTCGTCCCGGCGAGCTAAAAATTGGAATCAATTTTAAGGGGCGCCTTGGTGGCTCATCGATCTAAGCGCGCACACCATTAAGGCTGTCTCCTTCCTGCGGCAACCTGGGTGCAATTCCAGCTCAGGTCATTTGCTGCATGTCATCCCCATCCTTCCCCCAGTTTTCCTGTCACTCTCCACGATACAACTGTCTAATAAAGGAGAAAATCCCAAAAAATAATCTTAAAAAAAAAAAAGAATTTTATTAGCAAGCTTGCTCCAAAGTTAATCTATGGGGTATATGGATGCAAGTGAGCACATCAAATTCGTAATTATTGCCGAAAACTTAACGCAGTTACAAGTGTCATCCAGTTAGCAGACCATCTTCGCAAACAACATATCCGCTGCACAGATGTGCCAATATAATCTGTGATTCATTCCCAGCCAGTCAGGTACCACAGTTTCAGCTAACATTTGTGAGCCTAACATGACAGAGGCGATCAGAGATATAAATTGGAGAAAACAAAGCTGACACTTCATTTGTTAGCCAGTCGTTACCAGCGGAGACTCACGGAACCTGCAACCGAGCACACTTATTTCACAATAGGCTACTGTTAGCTAGCAAACGTGGTGAACACAAATGTATAGAGACCAGTGAATGGCAATTATTTGGCTACTTAGCTTGCATTAACCCCTTTGTGCAGAAGCCAAATTTGGCTATTTATGGGTTACCCACTTTAATGCTGTATAATTCAAGATTTAAGCTTCACAAAGAGGAAAAATGTGGCTCAATTCAGGAAAGACACTTACAGCATTTAGAATTACATTGTATTTCAGTTTATTTTCATGATTTTGGTAGAGAAAATGAGCAGCAAACATAAAAAATCTTCATGAGAATTCACCATTGAAATTGCAAAAAAAATAATTCTGACGATTGAAAAACTGCTGGGGCTTAAAACTATACATTTATGGTATCATAAACTCCTTGAGCACAAGTAGAATTCATCTTCAAAATTACATTCTAGATTACCTACATGCTATTAGCCAAATTATACAGCTACCCAAGTGTCTCCCCAAAGTCTCATGTATTTAACACAATTAAAGCTTTAAGGCATGAAATTTAATATGAACGAATGATTTTCTGGTTGAGTTTAGTATGAATTTATCAATATCAGTGCAGTTGAATACCAATGGTCACCAGTAACCTCTCCAAATATGAACGCGCCTTTTCTCCATAATAAAGTTTAGAGTTTTGGCCATTTTTCTTCAAAGCCAGCACAAACACGCATTAAATAAACTGCTAATTAAACGGTCAGAACATTCACCCTGTAATGAAAGCTACCAGTCCCCTCTTCGAAGCTCACGAACCCATTTCAACACTTATAAGGAGCAAGTACACCTCACTAACACAGTAATATCTGAATTCTGAAATATACCTTATTTTAACTGAACAGACACTCCACTTTCAGGGAATATCAAATCCATTGCGTCTCCCGATTCAAAAGAAACGTGCAATGAACGTACCGGGGGTCCACACCAAAATGCACGGGCAGTTCGCGTTTTAAACAGGAAAAAAACCTCGACATTCGACTTAGTTGAGTACATATACATTCCGAAACAGAAAAAAAAAAAATAGCAGCCTGACCTTTTTCGTGAATCCCTCCTCCAGAGACATTGACTGTATAAAATAGAGAGCGATGTATCCAGTAACAAGAACCCTCCGGTCCTGTTTCATTCGAAATAATTCCAATAGAGCATATCGTTCTCATTTAAATTCTGTAATGTAACTGAACACTTCAAGGCCAGTTTTGCGAACCGATTTGCTATAAATCCCGTCTATTTTAGCCGCGTAATGTGCATAACGTAGACAGGATACAACAGCGCATGCTGATACGCATTGGTTTGTATGCTCTGTGTTTGTCCAATCAATGTGTTTCACTTACTCTAAAATGTTTAAACACTCGGGAATTGGATAAGAAATGAGCCATTCAATACATTGTTATCAGGGAAACTTCAGGAGGCCATGAAGTGTAACTCTACAATTACGCAGAAGAGCTTGAGTGTATGGTTGAGTGATTGGCTATCAACGCCAGTACTCGGGTGGATATAAGGAAGCGCTGGATTTGGCAATGAAGGAATCTACGCGTAAATCCACGGTAGGGAACTACAATTTTTTTTGTATGGGACAACTGTAATAGGCAATAGAATGTGAGAGAATTAATACCATGTCGATTTTTTTGCCTCAGAAAACTGATTTTTATGAACTACTAAATGGAATACTGTTAGCTCACTGTGGCTAAACTGGTTGCTACAAAGGATAACGATTTTTTCTGTGTCAAGATATCGTTTTTTCAAACTGCTGAATCGACACTATGGGCAAGGATACTGACCAGTTTGCACATCAGGCTTAGCTGAGGAGTTTAATTCATGCAGCTCTCGAAAAACAGGGAGTGGAGTGAACTTCACCGTATTCAGAACCGCGTTCGAGGTCTGCTTGCTTGTGAACATTCAATAACTGATCCGGGGGTGCTATCTAGTGATCGAGTACAGTAACAGCGTACTTCCAATTTGCAGGTCTATAGACGCGGGCATCTACATCTGCAGAAAGGGGTTAAGCAGGGTCCTCCATAAAAGCCAGTGTTCTGACAAATGTTGCTGCCTTGTCAAAAAATGCTACCTGTATACCGTAAGCGATCGTTAAGTCTTTGTTTCTGCCTTGATATTGCAATATGAATCAGGTTACAATAAAAACTTTGTTATTTGTTAGCTTATTATAACAAAAGCAGACATTATAATGAGTTGGATAAGTTTGTTTGAAGATATATGCCCATATACGCCATTATCATGTAATTTCTGCATTTTTAGGAAAACCTAGCATGTACATGCAAATACTGTATATGTACGCTAACAGGTCGAAATGCGCACTGAAAATAAAAAAAAAATAAAAAAAAAAGATAAGAGCGAAGAAACAGCCCGAGATTTCAGGTTTGCGCAAGCGCAGAGCTGCGTAGTAGCATGTTTTGATAGGTAGCAAAATTTGTCAGAACACCGGCAGCCGGCCATTTATGAACGGCTGTTTTCCATTGACAAAAATACCTGGCTACACAAAGTCACCAAAAAAAAAAAAAAAAAAAAAAAAAAAAACTGGTCTCCCTTTCAAATGGATACTTCACAATGAACCGACTAGTCTAGGAAGACGGCTAGCTAGCCTCAGAAGGCAGAAAATTATGCAGTTAACGTTACTGGCCAGCTAGCTCAAAGCTAACAATAGTGAAATGTTACGTGAAGCTCGAGGGCTTGTTAGGGATGATCGCGGACAGATGGCATAACTTCAAAAGCATGTTGCTTATAAGCACAAAATCTCAGTTAGTAACACATCTAACGTTTGTCACAATGACTTTAGATGGGCACTGGCCACATACCGTTGATTATAGAGAAATGACAAGGTTGCAACTAGTCATCTGAAGTAATTGATAAAACGAATGACTTAATTTTCTGCAAAATTGTATAACCAAGCTAGCTGGATAGCTAACTAGTTTACGCTACCGAAATCATCATGGAATTCAGTGGGAGCATCACGAATCTTTCATGGCATATGAATTTACCAACATTCCGAAATATTAGTTACCATTATATTAAGTACCCAGCTGGCTAACGTGCCATTGTTAAATAGTTAGCTAGCTATTCTCTCCTAAGCTTCAAATAACAGAAACAATGCAACAAACTCAGCCTCACCGCCGCAAGCAGTACATTAATTGCAACATCACATAAGGTAAGAATAAAATTACCATCTAGTACACAATAGCTAACAATGGCAATGTCTTCACTTGTCTTGGTAAGCAAAAAGCATTAACGGTAGTCAGCGAGCTTTAATATAATCGGAGAGCTTAGAAAAAAACCCATACCTGATTATTATTATTTTTATTATTATTTAATAGCAGATGGTTGTACACATATTTATTGTAGATATACTGAAACCCCAATGATCAGCAGCTGCAATTTCGTAGAGTGTCAATACCTGGGGACATCTTGACCGCACCAGGTATTCCCCACATAAAACTGACATGGCGTTCACGCAGATTAGATGGTTAAAAATTTGCGGATAAACATCATAGAAGTACCCTCAATAACCTCATTCAGAATTTTTTCAATTCGGCACTGTGACTGGGATTTTCAATGGCATCCGAAATTTTTGGTCACATTCAACAAGCCTTGATTCTAAACTAAAGCTATGGACAACTAATTTAGGTAAACAGAAATCAAGTGTCACATTTCATTATAATAACGAATAAGTTTCATTGCAATTACCTGAAGCGAGGTTACTTTTCGATTATCTGGAACCCACTCGGTCCAGAGGTTTCACCGACCGGTTATCATGGTGAACTGAAAAGTCAAGAATGACACCCCTTTTCTCGCTGGAAAGAAAAAACCTCTTCTGCTTTGAATGTCAAATGTATTGTGTGTGGTACCCGTACATGTCTCAAGTCACTCGTACAGTTTTTTTAAATCGATAACTTTGCTTCATATGGACATTGTTTGTGGATTTATGAACCAACCTCACAGTCTCTATTTGGCATTACTTGGTGCTTATGAGGTCACGTCGTGGAGGTATAGAACAGTTTAATAGTTAAGGTGCCAGGTGATATCTACCAATGTTGATTTATTATGCTGGCTTCAGGCAAAGTTAACCAAGCACAACAAATTATTCGACATAGCCATTTACATTTAACTAGTGTAAGCCAAAAAAGTGCATTCCGGTCAAAAAATGTACGACAAATATATTATGCTCACTGATTTACAAGACGGGTCTTCCGCGTGGAAAAAACGTGTAGTGGTCTTGGTAAAAGAAAAGAAAGAGGGAAACTACAAAAACAACTCTTCAGTCCCAGATCCCGTCCATTGGTATACAGACAGAAAAAGTTCTGCTTTAATTATTAAATATTTGAAAAACGCAGACACTTATGGTTCAAGAAGCAGCTCTCGTTTCCGCCTAATGTAAGAACAATACAATCAAAGGTTTCAATTTCCAAGTACAAAAATGGGCATAAAATCCTAAATAATTTGGTTACAGAGATGCTTTTAGTACCAAAACGAAGCAATTTTGTGCTCTATTTGAACTGTTAGGTCTCATTTAAACATAATGTTTTCAGAAAATTTTGTAGCATCCTGAATTTATTGTTAATTCAAAGACAGAGTTGCCTGGTGTTGATAATGAGCGATTATGTTGCAGGCACTCAAAGGCTTCTTAACGACTTTCCTGTCGTTTTGATGCGACTGATCCGCGACCTACAACTGACAACACTGCCAGATAGACCTCTAGTCCACAAAGAATGTGGCGACAGGAAACACACTCTTTATTCATGACTGATAATTCCAATAAATATTCACTGTAAATGTTGATGATTATGGGATTATTTTCTGCAAGTGCTTACAATCTCTGAGAATACATTTCGTAGTATCTGGACATCTTGGCGGCTGGGGGCCACAGGCCCCAGATCCCAGCAAATTTTTTGTCGTGCTGTGCCTGGCAGATAACTGTAATTTACTGTATGGACAGGTGATTTCAAAAGCGTGGAGAACCCCGATTAAGTCAGCGAGCAGTGATTATTTAGCTAGGTAGCTAGATAGGTCAGGGACACATTGACAAGATTAATCATGTTAGGTGGCTAGCTAGTGGATAGAAGGTTTTTACGATGACCAACTTTGGCCAATGATTAAACTGGTGCTAGATACAAAATAATAAAGAAAAACAACATTTGCATTTACCTGGAAATACTATGCAAAATCTCAATATTGTTGGAGGCTTAAAAATAATGGGAAATACTTAAGCAAATCTGGGTAAAATGAATGATAATTTTTGCTCCCAACACTAGCTTAAGGTAGCTAGCTTATCCAGTTGGGGATTCTTTCATTCTTGCATATAAACAAACGCCTAAATCAAAATCAACTTTGCTCATCTCAAGTTTATCTCAAACCCCACTGTGCTAAAACAGCATTAGGATACTTTAGTCAGGAGGAGTCAGGAGGTGCAAAGGGGTTGAGAAAATTTGGCTACTCATTTGGGTGTACTGGGCACATGCATCCCATCTTACCTGGAATCAGCCTAATGTAGTCCCCTGGGGAGGGCACTAGAGCATAGAGTAGTAAAGGTGGACGAATGTCAGGCACACGCCCGCTCTTACTGATGGAAGGACTTTGAGGAGAGAAGTCCGCACTATGACAGTTAAAGCAGAAGCATATTTGGCAAAAGCATTCAATTGGCGCATGCGGAACAGGGCACCAACCACGTAGGTTCTCTTCGCCACCATTAAACTACCACTAAACAAGTACCTCCAACCCACTGAAACAGACCGAACAGCAAATCAAAGATTCCTCACAGAAATAAACTTGGGGTCTCCCTGCAGGCCAAGGCCTCAGCAGTAACATCATAATCTCCTCTTTTGGTCAAAAAAATTTGTCCAAAAAGAAGTTTCACTGAAACTAGTTTGTGGAATATTTGGAGGATTAAACAGACAAAACGAAAAATGGCAAGGATAACAAGAACTACTCTGGCAATTAACCCTACTTATCCACATTCACAGTGGCCATTACTCAATGTGCAAAACATCTGTGTAGATGTTCACTATATCTAGGTCTACAAAAGGGCGGAAATGCCACCAAAAATTAGGCAAGCTAAAACAAAACACGAGACAAAGACATTTTATCACAATAACGCACAAATTTTGGAATCTGTGCCCGTTTTATGAAAAGAACAAGCATCAGACCACTGGTGACTGCCCCCAAAAATGTTACAATGATTGATACAGGAATTAAGAAAGCAACCTTTTCCCTTATATATATGTATATATGCATAATATATGTATATGTTATGCATATATATGCAAATACAATGCATAGACTCTAGATTTAAAACATTGGCTGGCTATGGCCAAATTGCTCGGTGGAGCGGTCTTCTCCATCACATAAGCAAAAGGGTGTTACTAATCAAAATGCCAAAGGTCACTGCTATTGGCTTCAAAGGCACCTTGAACAGTCATCTGGCTGCAAAGAAACAAATAAAAAGATTATGCTGGATACACCAAACATTTCGGCCTTTTAACATTCAGCAATTATTGGCCGCATAAGGCAAAAAGAACTCCTTGCCTACTAAAATTCACCTTGTAATCAAAGCAAAACATCTGACTGTTTACATCGTGTAGGTGAAAATTGTTTGGTTTCATATTACCACTTTATTCCCTTGACAACAGGCCCTACTGCCACTCAGAGTTTCCAAGATCCACTTCTTTGACAGCACCGAAACATAAGATATTAAAAAAAGTAGAAAAACTACCCATTTCACGGTACATCAATCCAGCAAACCCCCAAGAACCGATAACATATTACAGCAGCATGAAAGCTGATAAGGAAAAAATATGCCAAAATACAGGTGGATATTTAATTCACTCACTTACTCCCCTCCCGAAAAATAAAGACTCAGCCCCCTCAAACTGCAACAAAGCTACTCTGACTCAACTGCTAAAACCAGATTTCAATTGAACTGAAAGCACAGCCGTAGATTGTCAAAACTAATCTCAGCATTACTGAGAACAAATGCAACCCTCGGGTTCAAAGGTTAAAGGTCATGAAAATTCTGACAGGAACAAGGATGAGGAAAGAAAGAAAGAAACCCCCCCCCAAAAAAAAATAACCAAAAAATAAAAAATTTAATGGCCAAATCTAATTTTGCTCATTAAATAAGAGCGAGTCTGTACAGCTTTTTCAAACAAGAATTTTACCAAAGTGAGGCTGACACAGTTCTTCAGAATATTAGGAAGATGGTGCAGGAGCAGATATGGGGACTTTTGCAAGAGGGAACTGCAAGCTGTTCGATGATTACCCTCTTGATGAGGAGCAGAAAGGCCCGGCTCTGTCCACTGCCCCCCCCCCAAACACACAAACCCAATCCCCCCCAGGGAGGAGGCCTGCAGCCTGGCAGCCCCACTAAATCAACATTGTTATAATGATGTGTCACACTTGACCCCTGGCAGCCTGAGCCCCTCACGTGCGTGTCAGGCCCACAATGAGCAGCCCCTCCATCTTTAGCACCTGGGTGACACATTTTGATTCATGGGATAGCCTGGGCCCCGTCAGAGCGAAATTACCCCTATCAAAATGCCAGGATCTACACATTCATCAACTCCACCTCTGGCCCCCAGCAACACTCCTCTTCATTCAAAAAGTGTCACAGCCATTTAAAAACAGTGAATTAACCCACCCCCCAAACCCCTTCAACCGAAGGCTTTCCAAAGGCAGCCTGTCACGGTAAGCTCAGCTTCAACCAGTCCATACGCTTTCAACAAAAAAGTTCAGATCTCCCACAGATCTGTATCAGTAAGCCATTGCGGCTGGCCCTCTATCACTCTCTTTCTCTCGGTCTTTCTGCCAAGATCACTAGTTCATCTCTCTACGCCTCGATCAGAGACTCTCCCCCACTCCCTCTTCCACCTCCTCTTTCAATAATTGTCTCTCGCTCACTCTGCCTCAATCACCGCCCCCCTCTCTACCACTTTCGTTCCCCCACTCTCACCCTGCCTGAGTCACAGCCTCCTTCTCTTGCTCTCGTAACAACACTTATCAGGCCATGTACTCAGCAACTTTTGCAGGAAGAGGCAGTTCACCCAAGCTCTACCTCCAAAGAATTTTTCACAAAATTCATCCATAACTCTCTTTGCAAAAGATATGCTTTCTGCATTTTAATTCTGACACTGAACAGCTGCACTAGTATGTGCCCTTAAACATACATTTATACACTGTGGGTTAGCAAGGGCCTCTTCGCGTGGAGTTTGTATGGTCTCCCTGTGTAGTTACCAACTGCTTCCATGTAACCACAGTGAGTTAAATCCCAAGGACAAATTACCCCTCGGGGTTCAATAAAGTATATTTCATCATTAAATAAGTGCATATTCAAAACACTTTTTTATAGAGCTAATAAAATTGCAGGCAGTTAATAGCCAAAAATACATGAAAAATTATGCAAGTGCTTTCAACAACGCTTCTTTTCTAAACCATACTTTATAGAAAATGGATCAATTACAGGTCAAACTCAAAGTATAGCCATAAGAAAGTAGTATATGACATGAGACCGAATCAATGCTCCACCTAAATAACCATAAGAATAATAAAGCCCCTTCCTGCAGGGAAGACACACAATAGGTTACAACCATGGAAGTAAATGTACATTTCACCTGTCAGCTGGTGCTGCATCTACAAATACCCCAGGCCACCAAGAGTACCCCCGTAGCATGCATTAATATCAATGCCCGGGCCAACAAATGTTAAAACCTAGTACAGTACGCATGTTCAACCCCAGGGCAGAGGGTTTTAATCCCCCAAGGCAGCAAGAGCGTTAATCCCTGTGGCAGTTCGTGTGTTCATACCCAAAGCAGCGAGAGTATTAATGCCTAAGCGAACAAGTGTATTAATCCCCATGGCAGCCAGAGTATTAATCACCAGGGCAGCAAGAGTGTTAATCCCCATGCAGTGAGTGTGTTCATACCCAGGGCAACAAGAGTATTAATGCCTAAACAAACGAGTGTATTAATCCCCATGGCAGCAAGAGTGTTAATCCCCATGGCTGTGAGTGTTTTCACGCACAGGACAGTGAGAGTATCAATGCCTACACCCACGAGTGCATTAATCCCCAGGGGAGCAGGAGTGTTAATCCCCACGGCAGTGAGTGTGTTCATACCCAGGGCAGTGAGAGTATTAATGCCAAAACCAAGGAGTGTATTAATCCCCATGCCACCAAGAGTATTAATCCCCAGGGCAGCAAGAGTGTTAATCCCTATGGCAGTGAGTGTGTTCATACCCAGGGCAGCAAAGTAATAATGTCTAAACCAAGGAGTGTATTAATCCCCATGCCAGCAAGAGTATTAATCCCCAGGGCAGCAAGAGTGTTAATCCCTATGGCAGTGAGTGTGTTCATACCCAGGGCAGCGAGAGTAATAATGTCTAAACCAAGGAGTGTATTAATCCCCATGGCAGCAAGAGTATTAATCCCCAGGGCAGCAAGAGTGTTAATCCCTACGGCAGTGAGTGTGTTCATACCCAGGGCAGCGAGAGTAATAATGTCTAAACCAAGGAGTGTATTAATCCCCAAGGCAGCAAAAGTATTAATCCCCAGGGCAGCAAGTGTGTTAATCCCCATGGCAGAGAGGGTGTTAATACCCAGGGCAGCGGGCCCTGGAGTATTAATACCAAGAGTAGCGAGTGTGTTAATCCTCAGGGCAGTGAGTATAAATGATTAGGATAGTTAAGAGTTTTAATCCCCAGGGCAGTGAAAGCATTTGTCTCCAGGGCAGTCAGTATTAATCCCCAGGGCAGTGAGCGATAATCCCCAGAGCAGTGAATGTGTAAATCCCCAGGGCATAGAGTGTCCATGCCCAGAGCAGGGACTTATTCCCCTGGACAGAGAGAGTGTTAATCCCAAGGGCAGTGAGTGTTAATCCCGAGGGTAGGGTGCGCTATTCCCAAGGGCAGTGAGACCGTTGATCTCCAGGGCAGTTAGTGTGATCCACAGGGCTGTGAGAATGTTAATTCCCGGAGCAGTAAGTGTGTTGAGGCCTGTATCCACAGGTAGCTGTTTTTGCACAAGTGGTTTCCATTTTATATGAAAATTCTATGAAGTTCGGTGTTGACAGCTCTCATCATCAACGGTGTAAAAACATCCTCAAAATACAGGTCTTGATTCACTGTTCTCACGGGAAGTCGAAAAGTTTAAATGTGGTACACTACTTTGCTCACCTATGTCACTTCTCTCGTCAACCAATCAGAGAGGGTGGGAATGGCAAAGGACAAACTGATCCTAACTGTCCGAGTTGTGTTTTTAATCAGTTAGCTGCATTGAAAGTGTTAATTCAACGGACAGTGTGTGTTAATACCCAGGGTGGGCTGAATGCATTAAACATGAATTCTACAATTCATTCTAGCAAATTCTGCATTTTGATTGGTTAACACCAGGTATCTATTCACCGGTAAACTACCTTGCACTGGGTCAAGACCTCGCACTGCGTGAAGAGCTCTTGCCTGATTATCGAGCCGATTCAATAGAAAATGTAGGCCATTTAATTTAATCCATATTTAACTAGGGAAGTCCCATTGAGATTGAAACCTCCATTTCAAGGGAGCCCTGGGGGTTGAGGTGGGAAGGGAGAGGGCAATTTGCACAGCCAATTGGATCAGGGGATGATTCGGTGGCAGGTCGAAAGAGCCAGGTTGGGACTTTAGCCACGACACCGGGGAACCCCCTACTCTAATCGAAGAGTGTCATAAGACATTTAATGACTACAGTGATTCAGGACCTCGGTTTAACGTCTCATCTCATGGGGATTATTCCATCAAAGGGAAGACTCTCACCTACTGGCCCACCACCACCTCTTCCAGCAGCAACTTTGTTTTCCTCGGTGGTCTCCCATCCAAGTATTAACCAAGCCCACACCTGCTTAGATCGAATAGTGGTATGGCTGCTGGCAGTGGTATAGCTGCTGTGTCCATGTCCAAAAAGGGCGACCCTATGGTGTCTGACATTCCCACGTCAAATTTCGACTTCGGAACTTGTACTGCGACGTGTATCTATTTTGTACGCAAATAATAAAAGTGAAAATCATTCTGTTATGCAATCCAGTCTGACAACCTGCAAACTCCCCCCAGTGGTTGATCCCAACATTGCTATAAAAAATATTTTCGTAGGGGTGTTGACAAGAGTCATGGTAGAATGGAGATAAGCCTACCGTTTTTTTCGAGCACTCTGTATTTATCGTAGGCAAGACAGCTGGAAATTTACATTTGAAACCTCGCGTCCAGGCATCTATCCTACGATAAATACCTGGTGTTCAAAAAAAAACTGTAGGTTTATCTCCTAAATGTGCATGTTTGTTAATGCTCAGGGCAATAAGTGTGTTCCTCCCGCAGTCTGTCCATCCCCCAGTCAGTGATTGTGTACATCCCAGTGCAGTTAGACAGGCAGATCCATAAGACAGTCGGAACACGTGAATCTCCATGGGAGGCAAACATGTAAATGGGCAGCTTTTTGGAGCCCTATGGAACAAATGCTACCAAGCACTAGGAAAGACAGCTAACCATACCACATCTTCCAGTGAACATCAAAACCACTAATTATGCGGCTATTACCAAGTGTACCAAAAACAAACGGAAACAAGAAAAAAACCTCTTTCCCACAATTACCTCCTGCCTCTCCAAGAACATCGCCTGCTTCTCCCCACTACCAGCTGCCAGGAGACTCTTCCAATAACAATTTCTTAATTAGTCATTTAAGCAATCACGTCAGAACAAGCTGCTGTCCCCAGAAGCTGTCAGGTCCACGGGGCGGGTCAGCGGCCTAGGTCCCAGGGTCCCCTCATTAGACGGCGTGGTCTGTCGGACAGCAGCCTGGGAAGGTGTGGTAATGAGGAACATGCCACAACCAACCCCGCTGGGAAACCAGATTTGGATTTGGAAATGCCAGGCAGGAATGAGGGAAAGGAAGTCGAGGGTATATCGAGAAACGCTGGTTGCTGAACCCCCAACCTCGCACAGCTTGGCAACTGTCCCAGAACCGGAATTACATCACTTTGAAGAACTTTCCACTATCCCGAAGGAATAGGGCAAGATGTTCCACCTTATCAACAAAGTTCTAGACATGGGAATGAACAACGCTGCACTTCAAAATCGCATGCGTGTCAGCACATTCTGTTCAACTATGTGAAAAAATAATCATGAACATATTGAGCATTTACATTCAATTGCGCATCTGAAGCTTTCGTTAGTTTATAATAATTTACAGCATACTGCAAGTGTTAAAAAAGTTGAAAATTACTAGAAAGCCAATACGACTAGTGACGCAAATGTAAATCTCCAGTCAATCTTTAACTTTTCTATTTTATTAACTTCGCATTTAAGGGATGCTCCTAATAAGAACAGAACAACCCAAACACCAGCTGGAACAAAATATCAGCAAGACAAAGCTAGAGCTACAGGGGTGGTGAAATAAGATAATTATGTAACGATCTCCTCTCCCACCGTCAAGCTACATTCATGGGGGGGGGGGGGCAGTTGGCCATACACATGAAGCAAAATACACACATGAAAACTCTCAGCACCAAATTATTTTAGTACCTCAGACAAAGGCGACACAGCCAAAGCTATATCAAAGCCTCACACTGCCTCTCCCTCTTAAGCCCCACAGTAATGATCCACTTAATAGGCAAGCCCTTGGTTTTTATTTAAGACATTCTGAAAAACACAATAGATCCCCCATATTAAATAGCCCCACACCGAAGCGGGTCTTGCCTAACACGTGAAAGTGACTTATAAAGAAAGAAAGAGCAAAAAGGGGAGAGGGAGGGAGCAAACAAGATTATCCAATTCCAGCAACAGCTGGTTGCAATTGAGCAGTGCTGATTTTTTCCCCCTGTCGTAGTCTCTTTATAAATCGGACAGGAATAGCTGTTGCTCGGAACACAAACCAAGTCGGTACCATCAGTAAACATCTGCTGAAAATGAGTTCCTGCACTTTAAGCAACTTCACAAAATGCAAAGACATCTTTATGAGGCCCTTACACTTTTTGCAGGTTTGCCCATACCTGGCTTTCAACAAACATAACAAAACACAAAGCCAGTTGAAGCATATGGAAACTAATCTGAATGCAAGCACAAATTGTGGATGGTATTTAAAAAATAAATTAATAAAAAAAAAAAAAATCAATAGAAATAATCAATCCCCATCTCCATCACTGCCTGTGGCTTGGAGGAGAGGCTGTGGTTTGTGGCTAACGGCAGCGAAAGTACTTCCCCATGTTCCTGTGGTAAAGTGAGTTAGCCGCATGACACTTCACACAATGACACCATGCAGAGGAAGAGGGAAAGAGAGAGAAAACCAGAGTACGGCCAGAGTTGCATTCAATGTCCAGAACAAAAGAGATTTTGCTCACAGCAGGCGCAAATGGAAACAGATGACTGACCAGCGGACTGCCCTCAGAGTGCCGCCGAGTTAACAAACTCTTCAACCCCTGCTCCCTTAACCTGCTTCAACCAGAGCACAAACATGCGCTTTGATGACGTGAGCGGTTGTGCAAAGTGCACAAAGCAGAAGAGGCTTTCGATTCAAAGCCCGTTTCCCCGGAGAATGGGGGAAATTATAGAGCTGTAGAGTCAAACAAAGATAAGCTTGCATTTGTAATGCACCAGGATTGCTTGACCTGCACTGGAGAGAGACGCTGTAAAATGAGAGATGGCCCCAGCGCTGAGGCGTGAAAACAGATTTCACAGCCGTGACGATACATAAATGCAGCACCATATTCACACATCAGTGCATAAACCCAATGGGAAAACATTTAAACTGGTGCTTCAACTCCACCCAGTAACTCCCCACACAATAAGATGATAATAGGACACGAGAGGTTAACTAGAAGGTGGCCTGCGGGCTAGTCAAATGAACAATAAACCAGAAAAGTGTATGGTTCCCTGGAACAGTGAGGGGCTGAGGGGTGCAGTGTTCTCTTGCACAGTGGGGGCCTGAGGAGTGCAGTGTTCTCTTGCACGGTGAGGGCGTGAGAAGTGCAGTGTTCTCTTGCACAGTGAGGGCCTGAGGAGTGCAGTGTTCTCTTGCACAGTGAGGGCCTGCGGAGAGCAGTATTCTCTTGCACAGTGAGGGCCCGAGGAGTGCAGCGATCTCTTGCACAGTGAAGGCCCGAGGAGTGCAGTGTTCTCTTGCACAGTGAGGGCCTGAAGACTGCAGCGTTCTCTTGCACAGTGAGGGCCTGAGGAGTGCAGCGTTCTCTTGCACAGTGAGGGCCTGAGGAGTGCAGTGTTCTCTTGCACAGTGAGGGCCTGAAGAGTGCAGTGTTCTCTTGCACAGTGAGGGCCTGAGGAGTGCAGTGTTCACTTGCAGAGTGAGGGCCTGAGGAGTGCAGTGTTCTCTTGCAGAGTGAGGGCCTGAGGAGTGCAGTGTTCTCTTGCACAGTGAGGGCCTGAAGAGTGCAGTGTTCTCTTGCACAGTGAGGGCCTGAAGAGTGCAGTGTTCTCTTGCACAGTGAGGGCCTGAAGACTGCACGTTCTCTTGCACAGTGAGGGCCTGAGGAGTGCATTGTTTTCTCAAACAGTGAAGGCCTCAGGAGTGCAGTGTTCTCTTGCACAGTGAAGGCCTGAGGTGTGCAGTGATCTCTTGCACAGCGAGGGCCTGAGGAGTTCAGTGCTCTCTCAAACAGTGAGGGCATGAGGAGTGCAGTGTTCCTTGCACAGTGAGGGCCTGAGGAGTGCAGTATTCTCTCAAACAGTGAGGGCATGAGGAGTGCAGTGTTCTCTTGCACAGTAAGGGCCTGAGGAGTGCAGTGTTCTCTTGCACAGTGAGGGCCTGAGGAGTGCAGTGTTCTCTTGCACAGTGAGGGCCTGAGGAGTGCAGTGTTCTCTTGCACAGTGAGGGCCTGAGGAGTGCAGTGTTCTCTTGCACAGTGAGGGCCTGAAGAGTGCAGTGTTCTCTTCAACAGTGAGGGCCTGAAGAGTGCAGTGTTCTCTTCAACAGTGAGGGCATGAGGAGTGCAGTGTTCTCTTGCACAGTAAGGGCCTGAGGAGCGCAGTGTTCTCTTGCACAGTGAGGGCCTGAGGAGTGCAGTGTTCTCTTGCACACTGAGGGCCTGAGGAGTGCAGCGTTCTCTCCAACAGTGAGGGCCTGAGGAGTGCAACGTTCTCTCCAACAGTGATGGTATGAGGAGTGCAAAGTTCTCCTAAACAATGAGGGTCTGAGGAGTGCAGTATTGTCACCAACAGTGAGGGCCTCAGAAGTGCAGTGTTTTCTCAATCAGAGAAGGCCTGAGGAGTGCAGTGGTCTCTCAAACAGTAAATGCATGAGGAGTCCAGTTCTCTCTCAAACAGTGAGGGCCTGAGATTGCATTATTCTCGCCAGCAGTGAGGACTTCAGAAGTGAAGTGTTTTCTCAAACAGTGAATGCCGGAGGAGTTCAGTGTTCTCTCAGTGAGTGCCTAAGGAGTGCAGTATTCGCTCCAGCAGTGAGGGCCTGAGGAGTGCAGTGTTCTCTTGCACAGTGAAGGCCTGAGGAGTGCAGTGATCTCTTGCACAGCGAGGGCCTGAGGAGTGCAGTGTTCTCTCAAACAGTGAGGGCATGAGGAGTGCAGTGTTCTCTTGCACAGTGAGGGCATGAGGAGTGCAGTGTTCTCTTGCACAGTGAGGGCCTGAGGAGTGCAGTGTTCTCTTGCACAGTGAGGGCCTGAGGAGCGCAGTGTTCTCTTGCACAGTGAGGGCCTGAGGAGTGCAGTGTTCTCTTGCACAGTGAGGGCCTGAAGAGTGCAGTGTTCTCTTGCACAGTGAGGGCCTGAAGAGTGCAGTGTTCTCTTTGCACAGTGAGGGCCTGAAGAGTGCAGTGTTCTCTTTGCACACTGAGGGCCTGAGGAGTGCAGTGTTCTCTTTGCACACTGAGGGCCTGAGGAGTGGTGTTCTCTCAAACAGTGAGGGCCTGAGGAGTGCAGTGTTCTCTTGCACAGTGAGGGCCTGAGGAGCGCAGTGTTCTCTTGCACAGTGAGGGCCTGAGGAGTGCAGTGTTCTCTTGCACAGTGAGGGCCTGAAGAGTGCAGTGTTCTCTTGCACAGTGAGGGCCTGAAGAGTGCAGTGTTCTCTTTGCACAGTGAGGGCCTGAAGAGTGCAGTGTTCTCTTTGCACACTGAGGGCCTGAGGAGTGCAGTGTTCTCTTTGCACACTGAGGGCCTGAGGAGTGGTGTTCTCTCAAACAGTGAGGGCCTGAGGAGTGCAGTGTTCTCTTGCACAGTAAGGGCCTGAGGAGTGCAGTGTTCTCTTGCACAGTGAGGGCCTGAGGAGTGCAGTGTTCTCTTGCACAGTGAGGGCCTGAGGAGTGCAGTGTTCTCTTGCACACTGAGGGCCTGAGGAGTGCAGCGTTCTCTCCAACAGTGAGGGCCTGAGGAGTGCAACGTTCTCCTAAACAATGAGGGTCTGAGGAGTGCAGTATTGTCACCAACAGTGAGGGCCTCAGAAGTGCAGTGTTTTCTCAATCAGAGAAGGCCTGAGGAGTGCAGTGTTCTCTCAAATAGTAAAGGCATGAGGAGTCCAGTTCTCTCTCAAACAGTGAGGGCCTGAGATTGCATTATTCTCGCCAGCAGTGAGGACTTCAGAAGTGAAGTGTTTTCTCAAACAGTGAATCCCAAAGGACTTCAGTGTTCTCTCAGTGAGTGCCTAAGGAGTGCAGTATTCACTCCAGCAGTGAGGGCCTGAGGAGTGCATTGTTTTCTCAAACAGTGAGGACCTGAGGAGTGCAGTGTTCTCTCAAACAGTGAGGACCTGAGGAGTGCAGAGTTCTCTGAAACAGTGAGGGCCTGAGGAGTGCAGTGTTCTCTTGCACAGTAAGGGCCTGAGGAGTGCAGTGTTCTCTTGCACAGTGAGGGCCTGAGGAGTGCAGTGTTCTCTTGCACAGTGAGGGCCTGAGGAGTGCAGTGTTCTCTTGCACACTGAGGGCCTGAGGAGTGCAGCGTTCTCTCCAACAGTGAGGGCCTGAGGAGTGCAACGTTCTCCTTAACAATGAGGGTCTGAGGAGTGCAGTATTGTCACCAACAGTGAGGGCCTCAGAAGTGCAGTGTTTTCTCAATCAGAGAAGGCCTGAGGAGTGCAGTGTTCTCTCAAATAGTAAAGGCATGAGGAGTCCAGTTCTCTCTCAAACAGTGAGGGCCTGAGATTGCATTATTCTCGCCAGCAGTGAGGACTTCAGAAGTGAAGTGTTTTCTCAAACAGTGAATCCCAAAGGACTTCAGTGTTCTCTCAGTGAGTGCCTAAGGAGTGCAGTATTCGCTCCAGCAGTGAGGGCCTGAGGAGTGCATTGTTTTCTCAAACAGTGAGGACCTGAGGAGTGCAGTGTTCTCTCAAACAGTGAGGACCTGAGGAGTGCAGAGTTCTCTCAAACAGTGAGGGCCGGAAGAGAGCAGTTTCTCCCAAACAGCGAGGGCCTGAGGATCCCAGTGTTGTCTCAAACAGTGAGGGCCTGAGGAGTGCAGTATTCTCGCCAGTAGCCAGGGCCTCAGAACTGCAGTGTTTTCTCAAACAGTGAAGGCCTGAGGTGTGACAATATAGTCCGTCATACAGATTTGAATAAAATGCTCACTCAGCTCCCTGTTTCCCAAACATTTAGCGAGGCACACACTGAAATAAACAAGAAAAGTATACACAGACTACACACTCACTTGCCTGCACACAAACATTTCAATGCACATACAAATGCACACGCACAGCACTAGGTCCTGCTCTGGCCAGGCCAAGCAGAACCAGAAAGAAACCTCAAAGTGTACAAGCTCATCTCCTAGCCGCAGGATTTTTGAATATGCTTGTTACAGGAGTGGTCAGTGAGGCAGACCCTCCACTGTAACAATGACCATGGCCGCCAGGACTATTCTGTGTTCTGTCACTACTCATTATCCTTGACCAGGGAGACCCGTTCAAGCACAATCCACAGCTGTGGTGGGTTTGAGGGGGGCTGGGGTTATTGAGCAAAACCTGGTATACGTGACCCCTCCCCCACGCCTGCACACACACGCACACAAACACAGGCACAAGATTTCAGTTTCCGCCTCCTGAACAAAACCTTGGCCCATGAGCAGGGACAAAGGGGAAAACCAAACATTCAGCGATTATATCAGCAACCCAATGTCATCCCAAATGAACCCTAACTGCTCCTCTCAACTGACCACTTCTGGAAGGGCTTGACAAAAGCAGTTAGCAATACGTGCGCTTCACTGCACATCACCAAAACCTAAAACCTGCTTCCCTACTGAATGTGTTCCCAGCAGTATGTGAATCATAACCCTAGCCCAGATATCTACACCATGTATCTTATAATTACATTTCCATTTTACGTTTTTGTTTGAGCCATTACACTTATCAAAAACCAAAGTATCAATTAAAATATATGGATTATGAATACGTTAAAATTATACATAAATTTCACACTACTGACTTTTACCTCAATTTCACTGGCTGGCAATCCATGATTGCCACAATGCAAAGTGCCATGCAAGCGGAAAAACAAAATAAACAACAAAAAAAAAAAGGACTACTCTAGACTTAAATTTGAAGAGGTTGATCAAATCTGAGCTTGTAGAGGACATCAGGGAGCGGGCTGTTTTAAAGACTCTCTCTTCGGCAGACCTGCTGCCTTGCATTTCCAGGCTTCGCCCGTTCCCGGCGCGGCTCGGAGACACTCGGCGAGCTGGGGGGCAGAGGGGCAGCAAGAGCATTACACAGCTAGCATTGTTGCTGGCCTCCCCAGGAGCTCGGTGCCGGCCACTTCCGACAGCACAAAAAGCCGCCACTGAAAAGCCCTGCCGCGATAATTGAATTTTCTCTTCACTCGCTATGGCATTTACCCCCAACCAGGGGCTATTATACCAGCCCCCTGTGGCCTGCAGTTTCCGCTACATTTCAAATGATAAATAAATATGTAAAATAAACAAAGCCAAAAAAAACGAGAATGTAAGTTAGCAGGGCCGCACGGTAAATAATGTGATAAATGTGGAGTCATGTCACAAACCTGAGCTTTACTGAACTGGCTGTGCAGGAGTGCTCAAGAGAACAACCTAACAGTTCAGAGGTCAAGGATGGTAACCATAGTGACCAAAAAGAATCCTGTGGTGAACGAGGGATACAAATCAATACTTTTTTTTTTTGTCAAGAAGAAATGAACTTAAAAGATGTTTCTGAGGCACCTAAAAATGGCAGAGCTTTCCAAATGAAGAAGCTCTTTGCTCTAGCACGCTTCCACTTGCTCCTTTGTCCCTTGAGTAGACATTTTTGTGCAATGACGAAATTCCCTTCAAGCATTCCCTCCAAGCCCAGTTCAAAGCGCCCCCAGATTGTGGCTATTTTCCCAATGTTTCAGAGCTTCCAGAGATTTTTTGATGGGGGGATATGTTGTGCACAGCCTGATTTTGTCCTTTAACTAGCAACAAACAAAATAATTTCTACTGGAAAACATCTAAATCTTTTTATGCCAAAACTGAATGAAACGTTTATCTTAAAATGATTTCTTATAATTTCATAGAACAGTACTCAACATACCATAATTGTATTTCTATTTATAAAAATCACCTACCCTCTAAGGTTTCTCATACAGCAAATAGGTCAATTGACTAACTGAACAATTTAGTCAATGCGCTGCAGTAAACAGCCAAAATGTTGCCGACCTTTTGCAAAACCTTTGCATTCAACTGTGAACAGATTTGGTAACATGCATTTTTCATGGTTGAAAAATAAAAATAAATGAATGCGTATGGTCACCCTTTAATGCCTTCCCTAGACTTTTCCTTTCACTAAAGTTGTTGTGTGTCGACATATCAAAAAATGCAGGAAAACGGTGAGAAAAATCAGATCAAATGAAATCATCACTTAAAACAAGACAACAGTGTCATCAATACCACGATCAAGGGCCACAACTCAGTTAAAAAAAAAAAAAAAAAAAGCTTCGACATCCATTTTTAAACTCAACTTGGATCACGAGTAGCTTATTAAGCATGCAAAGTTTCACGCATCTAGGTATAATAGTTTCAGAGAAATCTTGTCTACATTGTGTCCTGGACGGACGGACAGACCCAAATCCAATATGCCCCATCGCCCTTCATAACGGGGGATAATAAAAGCGTGATATCACGAATGAAATACAGTATCAGCATGCACAAAGCCACACGCAATCAGTGGCATCACTGCACAGATAGTCCTGTTCATTTCTTAAGAATTACAAAACGTAGGCCGAATTCATTGGCCAAAAAATATTATACAGTCTGCTCAAAAGCAAATTTTCTTTGAAACTCAACAGTTCAAAAAACAAGCAATGTGACCAACTGCCACTTTCTTGTGAAAAAATGATCAACCAGAGATTTTGTGTCCATGGCACACACATGCACTTGCATAGATCTAAGTCAATGAATTCACCCACAGTTCAAACATCTGAACTATGGTCAAAATTTAGAAAAAAATAAATAAAATCAGAAAAAGTATGAGATGCATGCCTTTTGGGTTCCAATAATAACAAGTACAATTCAATGGATTCTGTGGAGTAGTTTAAGTGGATAGACTACACCCTCTATTACAGCAATGGAAAACAAAATTAAACCTAGTTTGAATAATTTTTAATATTTAAATCAGGTACAATGTACAAGATGCCTCCCTTTAGCACCCCTAAAAAGCACATGTAGAGGTCTAGTGAATTCTGTAGAACAGTTTTGGAGAAGCAGTGGACAAAAGATACTCCATCAACATGACAAACCCCATTTGGACGGACAAGGGTAACCCTACAAGTCCCCAGCCATATATGGCAGGGGCATAAAAAATTAGCAGCCACAGAGAGATTCAGATATTGTTTTCTTGGCACACAGTATACTTCATCATGTACTACTACATCAACCATTTAGCAAGAATATGCACACATCTGAAGAGAGTGCAGGGTACAGAGATGTTCAAAAATGACAAAACGTCACACCATGAATTAACAGTATTCTCATCTTGAAGAACAGGTGAGCATCCAGGAGACATTCCCAAAGCACTTTACTTGCAGTGCCAAGGTAAGGGTGGTAAGGTTTATCAGAGCACACTGATTAAAAAAGAAAATTCTGATCCAAGCACATGCATTAAGCAAATAAGACAACAACAAAAAAATTACCATGCATCCAACTCATTTTGCATTTTGTTCGAGCCAAAAGCTAAAGTGGGTAATGGGATGCATTATGATTACATAAGGAGTGTGTGAATGGAAACCCATTTTCATCACTGCATGTAGGTTACTTCTCATCCAATTATGAGCGCTGTTCACGCCTGCGGTAAAAATATACACATAATAATGGGTGCAATACACTTCTTTTCTAGTCACAGTGTAATCGTTTGGTTTCAGGAGACTTGGATTATGCAGCACAAGCCGTATGGAGTCATTTCATGGTCATTTTTTTCTGTTTTTTTGGGACATAAAGAACGCTACTGATAAAGTCTCCGTTGACTTCAGTTGCTCTGGAGAAGGCGGTCACAGTTTTTGCTGGTGTACTCAAAATTTATTACAAGGACTATTAAACTTCTGTCTTGTTTCAACTAGCAGTGAGCAGAGTGGATAATAGATAATAGAATTTTCATTTTTTGAGTCAGCCGTTCCATTAAGACTACTGGATTTAGCACCAGCCTACAGACAAATTGGCTTCCGAATGTCACTTTATTAATTTTCCTGGTTTGAATGGCGGTTTGAGATGTTGCACAAGAAGCTCAAAAAGCCCAGAAGTACTCACCTTTTTTGAAATGGAGGAAACGTTCATCCCAAACCTCTGTGCCCTTTTTTTCAGCAAGTCCACGTCAACCTGGCATCAGACAAGATGCCAACAGTTAATGGTGTCTGCTGCATTTCACCCCGTAACCCCAAAAGTGCTAAATTTTTACTCACCAAGTCCCTCCAAAAGTTAATCATGCACTATTTCACTGACAAATGACCTTCAGAAGGACACTCAGGTACTTGTGTCAACTAAAATGGACAGAATTGTTGACTTTTTAAATGCTGAAATTTGACATTTTGCGCCTCGTGTGACTATAGCAGTGATGATCACTTAAAGCGTTAATATGCACGCTGCGGGTAAAACAAGTTTCAGTCCACAGTATGCCTTGGGGAAAAGTAATGGCTGTGGTGGAACAAAAATAACAGCACAGTGTAACAGTTAACAGGAACCTGACGATCATCTTGAATGTAGGACACAAATTTGTTTCAAGC